>CAMZMU010000128.1:12075361-12708483 GCA_947311845.1 Poa pratensis | reverse complement strand
GACCAGTATTTCTGGTAGCTTTGCTTGGTATAAAAATCTGATAAGAACATATACTGTGAGTCCTGTCCCTTCTAGGAAATGATGATCCAATACAGTGAAGCACTGTTGGACTCTGATGCCTACTCCAGATCTGATGTAGGTTGGTCCCGATTTTCACAGATTTGTGCGGAGGGAACGATGAACATGAAGAACAAGTGATGAACACAAGAACACAAGAGGGGAATCACACAAAACAAGGATAATAGACAGTAGCAACCGGCAAGACTCGATTGGTAAACAAATCCCCGTGGGTAGCCCCCAATCCTCCTCTCCCAAGCACTACTTACTCTTAGGATTGTTTGTCAATTGGTCAATCCAACCAATCCAATCTAGCCACTCTAAGAGGGAAGATTAGCAAGTTGTCGCAACTACAAGAGGAAGCCTTAGTATCCACGAAGGGATCTTCTCAACAAGGGGAGGCATTGGTTCATCTCCACAAGGGGAGGCCTTGATTCATCTCCATAGGAGGAAAGAGACACTTTGAGAATAAGGAGCAAGGCTCTACTTTAGTTCCCAAATCATAGTCTAACCCTAACCCTAGGAAGGGGACGCACTATTTATAGTCTAGATCCAAAAGGGGATAGGTTACAAGGCAGGAAAGCCTTTTCAGCACGCAGGCTCGCCCGCAGCGGTAGTACCGGAGGGAACCCGGTAGTACTGGGCCAGTACGGGGCCACTACCGGGTAGAACTCGGCGATACCCTAGCTCCCTGGGAGATCCGGTAGTAGGCGCGGTAGTTGGAGCGGTAGTACCGCGCCGGCATGAGGCGGTAGTAGTACCGGGGCGGTGAAAGGCGCGGTAGTACCGGCCCTGGTGTCTTCATAGGTGACACGTAGGCGGAGGCGGTAGTACGGGTCAAGCCTGGTAGTACCGCCCGGTGCAGTTTGGGCTTCTTCTTCCTCTTCTTGGCTGCTCTCTTGGCCATCTTCTTGGATCTTCTCTTGGCTATCTTCTCCACTCCATTGTGGGTCGTCGTCAAGGTGGTTCTTGAGTATGCACAAGTATCCGAATGATGTTGTAACCATTCAAAAGAGTGTCGAGATCACACATAGATAGGAGTGAATTCACCTTATCATGGAGAGCCTTGACTCTTGCTCTTGTCATTGGGCATTGTTGTAGGAGCCATAGTTTGGGCTACATCATCTCCCCCCCCTTGGAAAAGAGTCGTCCTCGACTCTTGTCATCCTTCGCTTGATGTTCCAAGGTATGGCGATAGGTCGGCGACGTTGAAGGTGACATGGACCAAGTGTTTGGGATGGAGATGTCGATCTTGTAGGCATTGTCGTTGACGCGCTTGATGACCTTGAAAGGTTGTCTCCACGAGGGTGAGCTTGGACTTCCTTGCATCCGGAAAGCGATCTTTGCGAAGGTGTAGCCAAACAAGGTCTCCTTCTTCTCAAATATCATGGCGCATTGTTTTGTTCATCCCATAGCATGGTCTTTGTTGTGCTTCTCAAGCGTGGCCCTTGTGTTTCATGAGTTTCTTCATGTACGTGGCTCGTTTGTCGACGTCCATGTTAACTTGCTCACGGAGTGGAAGTGGTAGCATGTCTAGCGCGGTGTAGGGGTTGGAGCCATAGTCGACCTCGAAGGGTGTTCTCTCGTTGCGCGATGTAGTGCTCGATTGTAGGCAAACTCGGCGTGTGGGATGCACTCTTCCCAATTCTTCAAGTTGGCTTGATCAACACATGAAGGAGTGTGGATAGGCTTCGGTTCACCACTTCGGTTTGGCCATCCGTTTGAGGGAGGTATGGTGGAGAATAGTTGCTTGATTCCCATCTTGGCCATCAAAGTCTTCCAAAAGTAGCTTACGAACTTGACATCACGATCCGAAACAATGGTCTTGGACACGCCATGAAGACGGACGATTTCCCTAAAAAACAAGTAGCAATATGTGAAGCATCGTCGGTCTTGTTGCATGGTATGAAGTGTGCCATTTAGAGAAATCGATCAATGATGACAAAGATGGAATCCTTGTTTGTTTTAGTGCGCGGGAGTCCTAAGACAAAATCCATAGCTATATCGGACCATGGGCGATGTGGAATAGGCAAAGGTGTATATAAGCCATGCGAGTTTAGAGTAGACTTAGCTTTGAGACATGTAGAACATCGTCGAACTAGGCGTTCCACATCACGCTTCATTCGTGGCTAATAGTAGTTGGTGGCTAGCATGGCGTATGTCTTGTCGCGGCCGAAGTGACCCATGAGTGTTTCTCCATGCGATTCCTTCAAAGGACGAAACGAAGCGAAGACTCAGTTATGCATAGTTTGTTAGCCTTAAACAAGAAATCTTGGTGCAATAGAAATCACCAAATCCTTTATGCTCCGAACATTGAGCAAAAATGTCTCAAAGAAAGCATCGGTAGCATACAACTTTTATCTCATCCAAACCCAAGACACTAATGTCAAGACGTGTAAGTAGGTTGGCCTTACGGGATAGAGCATCCGCGACCACATTGTCTTTACCTTTCTTGTATTTGATTACAAAGGTAAAAGACTCAATGAACTCAACCCACTTAGCATGTCTTTTGTTCAAATTTGTTTGACTTTTCAAATATTTCAAGGATTCATGGTCAGAATGAATGACAAATTCCTTAGGACGAAGGTAATGTTGCCACACATTGCTAGCGCTAAGTTGACGAGGGAATATCTCCCAGCAACAGCACCAGAAACTATGCTTGTACGTCACACGTCAGTTGGGAACCCCAAGAGGAAGGTATGATGAGTGCAGCAGCAAGTTTTCCCTCAGTATGAAACCAAGGTTTAATCGAACCAGTAGGAAAACGAGGTTTGCTTCGAAGGTGTTGGTGAAGGAGTGTAGTGCGGCGCAACACCAGGGATTCCGGTGCCAACGTGGAACCTGCACAACACAATCAAATTACTTTGCCCCAACTTAACAGTGAGGTTGTCAATCTCACCGGCTTGCTGAAAACAAAGGGTTAAACGTATCGAATGGAAATGATGTTTGTTTGCATAAAACAGTAGAGAACAATGATTGCAGTAGATTGTATTTCAGATGTAAAAGAATGGACCGGGGTCCACAGTTCACTAGTGGTGTCTCTCCAATAAGATAACTAACATGCTGGGTAAACAAATTACAGCTGGGCAATTGACAATTGATAAGTGCATATAACATGCATGTGTGAGCTGTGGTGTCTACTATGAGATTCATTTGGGCATTACGACAAAGTACATAGACCGCTATCCAGCATGCATCTATGCCTAAATAGTCCACTTTCCGGTTAACATCCGTACCCCTTCCAGTATTAAGTTGCAAGCAACAGACAATTGCATTAAGTAATGTGCGTAATGTAAACAATACATTCATCCTTGAATAAAGCATTGCTGTTTTACCCCTAGTGGCAACAACACATCTACAACCTTAGAACTTGCTGTCACTATCCCAGGTTAAATAGAGGTTGAACCCAACTATCATGCATAAATACCCCCTCTTGGAGTTACAAGTATTCACTTGGCCAAGGCTTCAACAAGTAACGGAGAGCATGCAAGATCACAAATGACATAGACATGATAATATAATATTCAGCTCCACATAGGTATCAATATAAGTCAGATCCCAGCAAACACAACATGTAGCATTACAATAAGATGATCTTGATCATGATAGGCAGCTCACAAGATCTAAACATGATGGCACAAGTGGAGAAGACAACCATCTAGCTACTGCTATGGACCCATAGTCCAAGGATGAACTACTCACGCATCACTCCGGAGGCGGGCATGGCGATGTAGAGCCCTCCGGTGATGATTCCCCTCTCCGGCAGGGTGCCGGGAAGAGCTTCAGAAACCCCCCGAGTTAGGGTTGACGACGGCGGCGGCAGCGAATATGTTCTGGATGAAAGGCTCGGTGTTTTAGGGTTTTCACGTCTCGGGGAATAAATAGGCGAAGGGGCGATGTCGGCGGACCCCCGAGGGGCCCAAACCACAGGCGGCGCGGCTGGGCCCACTGCCGCGCCGCCAGGTGGTTTGGCCACCTCGTGGCTCTCCTTCGTCTCTCCTTCGGACTCCGTGTACGTGCTGGAAAAATAGGGACTGGCCTTTTGTTTCGTGCAATTCCGAGAATATTTCCAGAAGTAACTTTCTGAAACCAAAAACAGCAGAAAACAGGGAACTGGCACTGTGGCATCTTGTTAATAGGTTAGTCCCAGAAAATGCATAAAAGTGATACGAAGTGTATATAAAACATGTAGCAAATGGTATAATATAAGCATGGAACAGCAGAAATTATGGATACGTTGGAGACGTATCAAGCATCCCCAAGCTTAGTTCTACTCGTCCTCGAGTAGGTAAAACGATAACAACAAATAATTTCTGAGGAGACATGCTTTCACACAATCTTGATCAATATATTGCAAGGCTCATGTCATGAATGAAGTGACTCAAAGCAATGATCTATAGTTTGCTAACAAATAGATAAAGAGTAAACAATGAATCATATAAGCAAAAACTTTTCATGAATAGTACTTTCAAGACAAGCATCAAAAAGTTTTGCATAAGAGGTAACTCATAAAGCAATAGATTCAAAGTAAAAGGCATTGAAGCAACACAAAGGATGATTAAGTTTCAGCATTTGCTTTCAACTTGTAACATGTATATCTCATGGATAGTTGTCAACATAAAGCAATATAACAAGTGCAATAAGTAAATATGTAAGAATCAATGCACACAAAGTTGACACAAGTGTTTGCTTCTAAGATAGAAAGGAGTAGGTAAACTGACTCAACATAAAGTAAAAGATAGGCCCTTCGCAGAGGGAAGCAGGGATTAAATCATGTGCTAGAGCTTTTTAAGTTTTCGAAAGCATATAGAGAGCACAAAATAAGTATTTGAGAGGTGTTTGTTGTTGTCAACGAATGGTAGTGGGCACTCTAACCCCCTTGTCAACCAGACTTTCAAGAGCGGCTCCCATGAAGGACGTTATCTCTACCAGCAAGGTAGATCATCCCTCTTCTCTTTTGTTTACACATGTATTTTAGTTTCTTTATAGATGACACTCCTCCCAACCTTTTGCTTACACAAGCCATGGCTAACCGAATCCTCGGGTGCCTTCCAACATTCACATACCATGGAGGAGTGTCTATTTGCAAAATTAAGTTGCTTACTGATAAATCAGGGCAAAACATGTGAAGAGAATTATTAATGAAAGTTGTAATTAATTGGGGCTGGGCACCCCGTTGCCAGCTCTTTTTGCAAATTATTGGATAAGCGGATGTATATGCCACTAGTCCATTGGTGAAAGTCTGTCAGAAGTAAATGACAAGATTGAAAGATAAAACACCACATACTTCCTCATGAGCTATAAAACATTGACACAAATAAGGAGTAATAAAGTTTTGAATAGTTTAAAGGTAGCACATGAAATATTTACTTGGAATGGCAGGAAATACCACATAGTAGGTAGGTATGGTGGACACAAATGGCATGGGTTTTGGCTCAAGTTTTGGATGCACGAGAAGCATTCCCTCTCAGTACAGAGTTTAGGCTAGCAAGGTTGTTTGAAGCAAACACAAGTATAAACCGGTACAGCAAGAATCACATAAAAACATATTGCAAGTATTATAAGACTCTACACTGTCTTCCTTGTTGCTCAAACATTTTACCAGAAAATATCTAGACCTTAGAGAGAACAAATATGCATCCCAAGTCTCAACAAGCTCTACGGTAGTTCTCCACTACTAGGCTTTAACTACATGATGCAAGAGCTTAAACATGATCTACTTGAGAGCTCAAAACAATTGCAAAGCATCAAATCAAAACAAGACAATGATCTACAAGAATGCATATGTCTTTTCCAATACCAACTACTACATGTAGCATTTTCTTTCTTCCAAACAAACACCAATCAATTTATTTAAACATAAACTCTCCAAATGATAATATAATGCAGCAAGAGAGTATTTATAAACAAGTGCTAACAGCTCGAAGAGATGCATGAAAAACAGGAGCTAAAAGCACTGCAGTAGCTAGTTAAGAATACTCAACAAATATAAGTGAAGAACATGAGTATTCACATGAAAAAGCGGAGCGTGTCTCTCTCCCACACAAGGATTGCTAGGATCCGAATTTATTCAAACAAAAACAAAAATAAAAACACACAGACGCTCCAAGTAAAGCGCATAAGATGTGAAAGAATTAAAATATAGTTTCACTAGAGATGACCTGATAAGTTTGTTGATGAAGAAGGGGATGCCTTGGGCATCCCCAAGCTTAGACGCTTGAGTCTCTCTGAATATGGTTGGGATGAACCACGGGGGCATCCCCAAGCTTAGGCTTTTCACTCTTCTTGATCACATAATATCACCCTTCTCGCTTGATCCTTGAAAACTTCCTTCACACCAAACTCAAGACAGTTCTCATTAGAGGGTTAGTGCATAATCAAAAATTCTCATATTCTGTAATGATACAATCAATCCCAAAGCTTCTGGACATTAGCTACAGCCACCAATGCTTTGTGGAGCAAAGAAATCCACACAAACACAGTAAAAGAGCGAATGCAAAACAAAAGGCAGAATCTGTCAAAAACAGAACAGTCTGGAATGACGAATTTTTTCGAGGCACTTAAGTTGCTCAGATGGATCTGGCCTAAAATAATGAAAGTTGCGTACATATCTCAGGAATATGCGTGATTTTTTCAGAATTTTTTGAATTTTCTACAGGGAGATAAGCTCAAATCCGTGACAGCTAAAAATCTGTCACTGCGCAGAAATCCAAATCTTGCATCAACTTTCAATATAGAACTTTACTTGGCACAACATTGCGATAAAATAAAGATACAAAGGAGTTGCTACAGAAGTAACAAAACTCCTTGAGAAAAACTAAAAATAAAAGATAAAGGGTTGCCTCCCTAAAGCGCTTTCTTTAATGCCTTTAGCTAGGCTAAAAGATTTTAATGATGCTCTCATAGGAATAGAACTTGAAAAACAAAAGAGAGCATCAAGAGGCAAATATCAAACGCATTTAAGTCTAACCCACTTTCTATGCAAGGGAACCTTGTAAAAAAAATTATTGAAGCATAAAGCAACTAGCATAGAAAGATGAAACAAGTACAACTTCAAAACTTTCAACATAAAGAGAGGTGTTTTAGTGACTTGAAAACTTTTACAACCATATTTTCCTCTCTCATAATAACTTTCAGTAGCATCATGAACAAACTCAACTATATAACTATCACATAAAGCATGCTTTTCATGATCTACAAACACATAATTTTTATTAAGTTCAAAAACAGTGGGGTCATTAAACCCACTTTTGACAATAGTAGTATAATAAATATCATTAGGCAATATAGGACCATCATCAAGAGCATTATCATATATAGCATTAGGGAGCCATTGTTTTATTTCTGAAATTTCGTTTTCTTGAGTCAAGGAGCTTGTTACGTAAAATTTATCAAAAGGAGATATTTCAAAAGAATCATGGCATTCAACAATATAACACTCTTCCTCCTTAGGTAGGCATGGAGGGCAATTAAATAGTGTAAGAGTTGAAGAGTTACTGTCATTAGAAGGTAGATCCTCCTTTTGTTCTTCACTCTCCTCCTCTTTTTCATCCAATGAGATCACAGTTTCAGCAATTTCCTCTTCCTCAGGTTCCTGCAAGGCACAAGTTTCATCTTTTTGAGGAAACATCCTCTCAAGATGTTCAGTAATGTAAGAATTATTATCCTTGTAGGTATCACAACAATATTTAAGTATGGCAATACATTCAGATTTATAAGGGGCATCAGTTTTATGTTCAAGATAAGAACTAATTTCAAGGGCACCCTTAAAAACAATAAACTCTTCAATTTGTTCAAGATTACCAAAATCATAGTTTCCTTTAGCATAGGCAGCCAAGGTTTCATTATCAGTATACTCACATTGGAAAGGGAGATGTTTGTGCCTTCTATAGCAAAGAGATTCATTAAAGCAGTAGGATTCATCATATGTAGAACACAAGTTCTTAGCAAAACCATTCAATCTTCTTATTTGTTCCCATAGATGTTTTCCTTTTGGAGAGAAGCGGTAATTCTTATAACGAGACCCAGTTTCATAGAGATAAGACATTGAAAACAACTAGTCATAATAGTAATTCGAAATAAAAAGGAACTAATTTTTTTGTGTTTTTGATAAAGAGAGCAAACAAGACTAAATAAAAATAAACTAAGCAAGACAAATAACAAAGTAAAAGATTGGGTGTGAGAGACTCCCCTTGCAGAAGCAATTCGGTTTTCCCCGGCAACGGCGCCAGAAAACGTGTTGGTGCGCTAAGTTGACGAGGGAATATCTCCCCGGCAACAGCCAAAAACAATGCTTGTACGTCACACGTCAGTTGGGAACCCCAAGAGGAAGGTATGATGAGTGCAGCAGCAAGTTTTCCCTCAGTATGAAACCAAGGTTTAATCGAACCAGTAGGAAAACGAGGTTTGCTTCGAAGGTGTTGGTGAAGGAGTGTAGTGCGGCGCAACACCAGGGATTCCGGTGCCAACGTGGAACCTGCACAACACAATCAAATTACTTTGCCCCAACTTAACAGTGAGGTTGTCAATCTCACCGGCTTGCTGAAAACAAAGGGTTAAACGTATCGAATGGAAAATGATGTTTGTTTGCATAAAACAGTAGAGAACAATGATTGCAGTAGATTGTATTTCAGATGTAAAAGAATGGACCGGGGTCCACAGTTCACTAGTGGTGTCTCTCCAATAAGATAACTAACATGCTGGGTAAACAAATTACAGCTGGGCAATTGACAATTGATAAGTGCATATAACATGCATGTGTGAGCTGTGGTGTCTACTATGAGATTCATTTGGGCATTACGACAAAGTACATAGACCGCTATCCAGCATGCATCTATGCCTAAATAGTCCACTTTCCGGTTAACATCCGTACCCCTTCCAGTATTAAGTTGCAAGCAACAGACAATTGCATTAAGTAATGTGCGTAATGTAAACAATACATTCATCCTTGAATAAAGCATTGCTGTTTTACCCCTAGTGGCAACAACACATCTACAACCTTAGAACTTGCTGTCACTATCCCAGGTTAAATAGAGGTTGAACCCAACTATCATGCATAAATACCCCCTCTTGGAGTTACAAGTATTCACTTGGCCAAGGCTTCAACAAGTAACGGAGAGCATGCAAGATCACAAATGACATAGACATGATAATATAATATTCAGCTCCACATAGGTATCAATATAAGTCAGATCCCAGCAAACACAACATGTAGCATTACAATAAGATGATCTTGATCATGATAGGCAGCTCACAAGATCTAAACATGATGGCACAAGTGGAGAAGACAACCATCTAGCTACTGCTATGGACCCATAGTCCAAGGATGAACTACTCACGCATCACTCCGGAGGCGGGCATGGCGATGTAGAGCCCTCCGGTGATGATTCCCCTCTCCGGCAGGGTGCCGGGAAGAGCTTCAGAAACCCCCCGAGTTAGGGTTGACGACGGCGGCGGCAGCGAATATGTTCTGGATGAAAGGCTCGGTGTTTTAGGGTTTTCACGTCTCGGGGAATAAATAGGCGAAGGGGCGATGTCGGCGGACCCCCGAGGGGCCCAAACCACAGGCTGGCGCGGCGGGGCCCACTGCCGCGCCGCCAGGTGGTTTGGCCACCTCGTGGCTCTCCTTCGTCTCTCCTTCGGACTCCGTGTACGTGTTGGAAAAATAGGGACTTGGCCTTTTGTTTCGTGCAATTCCGAGAATATTTCCAGAAGTAACTTTCTGAAACCAAAAACAGAAGAAAACAGGGAACTGGCACTGTGGCATCTTGTTAATAGGTTAGTCCCAGAAAATGCATAAAAGTGATATGAAGTGTATATAAAACATGTAGCAAATGGTATAATATAAGCATGGAACAACAGAAATTATGGATACATTGGAGACATATAACACATCCAAAACACGAACCAAAGCAAATAACTCTTTGTCATAAATGGGGTAATTCAAGCGAGCTCCATCTAGTTTCTCACTATGGTATGCGATGGGTCTACCATTTTGCATAAGCACTCCACCAATGCCCAATCCACTTGCATCGCATTCAATCTCGAAGGGTGTTCTCTTCGTTGCGCGATGTAGTGCTCGATTGTAGGCAAACTCGGCATGTGGGATGCACTCTTCCCAATTCTTCAAGTTGGGCTTGATCAACACACGAAGGAGTGTGGATAGGCTTCGGTTCACCACTTCGGTTTGGCCATCCGTTTGAGGGTGGTATGCGGTGGAGAATAGTTGCTTGATTCCCATCTTGGCCATCAAAGTCTTCCAAAAGTAGCTTACGAACTTGACATCACGATCCGAAACAATGGTCTTGGACACGCCATGAAGACGGACGATTTCCCTAAAAAACAAAGTAGCAATATGTGAAGCATCGTCGGTCTTGTTGCATGGTATGAAGTGTGCCATTTTAGAGAATCGATCAATGATGACAAAGATGGAATCCTTGTTTGTTTTAGTGCGCGGGAGTCCTAAGACAAAATCCATAGCTATATCGGACCATGGGCGATGTGGAATAGGCAAAGGTGTATATAAGCCATGAGAGTTTAGAGTAGACTTAGCTTTGAGACATGTAGAACATCGTCGAACTAGGCGTTCCACATCACGCTTCATTCGTGGCCAATAGTAGTTGGTGGCTAGCATGGCGTATGTCTTGTCGCGGCCGAAGTGACCCATGAGTGTTTCTCCATGCGATTCCTTCAAAAGGACGAAACGAAGCGAAGACTCGGGTATGCATAGTTTGTTAGCCTTAAACAAGAAACCTTGGTGCAAATAGAAATCACCAAATCCTTTGTGCTCCGAACATTGAGCAAAAATGTCTCCAAAGAAAGCATCGGTAGCATACAACTCCTTTATCTCATCCAAACCCAAGACACTAATGTCAAGACATGTAAGTAGGTTGGCCTTGCGGGATAGAGCATGCGCGACCACATTGTCTTTTCCTTTCTTGTATTTAATTACAAAGGTAAAAGACTCAATGAACTCAACCCACTTAGCATGTCTTTTGTTCAAATTTGTTTGACTTTTCAAATATTTCAAGGATTCATGGTCGGAATGAATGACAAATTCCTTAGGACGAACATAATGTTGCCACACATCCAAAACACGAACCAAAGCAAATAACTCTTTGTCATAAATGGGGTAATTCAAGCGAGCTCCATCTAGTTTCTCACTATGGTATGCGATGGGTCTACCATTTTGCATAAGCACTCCACCAATGCCCAATCCACTTGCATCGCATTCAATCTCGAAGGGTGTTCTCTTCGTTGTGCGATGTAGTGCTCGATTGTAGGCAAACTCGGCATGTGGGATGCACTCTTCCCAATTCTTCAAGTTGGGCTTGATCAACACACGAAGGAGTGTGGATAGGCTTCGGTTCACCACTTCGGTTTGGCCATCCGTTTGAGGGTGGTATGCGGTGGAGAATAGTTTCTTGATTCCCATCTTGGCCATCAAAGTCTTCCAAAAGTAGCTTACGAACTTGACATCATGATCCGAAACAATGGTCTTGGACACGCCATGAAGACGGACGATTTCCCTAAAAAACAAAGTAGCAATATGTGAAGCATCGTCGGTCTTGTTGCATGGTATGAAGTGTGCCATTTTAGAGAATCGATCAATGACGACAAAGATGGAATCCTTGTTTGTTTTAGTGCGCGGGAGTCCTAAGACAAAATCCATAGCTATATCGGACCATGGGCGATGTGGAATAGGCAAAGGTGTATATAAGCCATGAGAGTTTAGAGTAGACTTAGCTTTGAGACATGTAGAACATCGTCGAACTAGGCGTTCCACATCACGCTTCATTCGTGGCCAATAGTAGTTGGTGGCTAGCATGGCGTATGTCTTGTCGCGGCCGAAGTGACCCATGAGTGTTTCTCCATGCGATTCCTTCAAAAGGACGAAACGAAGCGAAGACTCGGGTATGCATAGTTTGTTAGCCTTAAACAAGAAACCTTGGTGCAAATAGAAATCACCAAATCCTTTGTGCTCCGAACATTGAGCAAAAATGTCTCCAAAGAAAGCATCGGTAGCATACAACTCCTTTATCTCATCCAAACCCAAGACACTAATGTCAAGACATGTAAGTAGGTTAGCCTTGCGGGATAGAGCATGCGCGACCACATTGTCTTTTCCTTTCTTGTATTTAATTACAAAGGTAAAAGACTCAATGAACTCAACCCACTTAGCATGTCTTTTGTTCAAATTTGTTTGACTTTTCAAATATTTCAAGGATTCATGGTCGGAATGAATGACAAATTCCTTAGGACGAACGTAATGTTGCCACACATCCAAAACACGAACCAAAGCAAATAACTCTTTGTCATAAATGGGGTAATTCAAGCGAGCTCCATCTAGTTTCTCACTATGGTATGCGATGGGTCTACCATTTTGCATAAGCACTCCACCAATGCCCAATCCACTTGCATCGCATTCAATCTCGAAGGGTGTTCTCTTCGTTGCGCGATGTAGTGCTCGATTGTAGGCAAACTCGGCATGTGGGATGCACTCTTCCCAATTCTTCAAGTTGGGCTTGATCAACACACGAAGGAGTGTGGATAGGCTTCGGTTCACCACTTCGGTTTGGCCATCGTTTGAGGGTGGTATGCGGTGGAGAATAGTTTCTTGATTCCCATCTTGGCCATCAAAGTCTTCCAAAAATAGCTCACGAACTTGACATCACGATCCGAACAATGGTCTTGGCACGCCATGAAGACGGACGATTTCCCTAAAAAACAAAGTAGCAATATGTGAAGCATCGTCGTCTTGTTGCATGGTATAAAGTGTGCCATTTTAGAGAATCGATCAATGACGACAAAGATGGAATCCTTGTTTGTTTTAGTGCGTGGGAGTCCTAAGACAAAATCCATAGCTATATCGGACCATGGGTGATGTGGAATAGGCAAAGGTGTATATAAGCCATGAGAGTTTAGAGTAGACTTAGCTTTGAGACATGTAGAACATCGTCGAACTAGGCGTTCCACATCACGCTTCATTCTGGCCAATAGTAGTTGGTGGAGCATGGCGTAGGTCTTGTCGCGGCCAAAGTGACCCATGAGTGTTCCTCCATGAGATTCCTTCAAAAGGACCAAACGAAGCGAAGACTCGGGTATACATAGTTTGTTAGCCTTAAACAAGAAACCTTGGTGCAAATAGAAATCACCAATTCCTTTGTGCTCCGAACATTGAGCGAAAATGTCTCCAAAGAAAGCATCGGTAGCATACAACTCCTTTATCTCATCCAAACCCAAGACACTAATGTCAAGACGTGTAAGTAGGTTGGCCTTGCGGGATAGAGCATCCGCGACCACATTGTCTTTACCTTTCTTGTATTTGATTACAAAGGTAAAAGACTCAATGAACTCAACCCACTTAGCATGTCTTTTGTTCAAATTTGTTTGACTTTTCAAATATTTCAAGGATTCATGGTCGGAATGAATGACAAATTCCTTAGGACGAAGGTAATGTTGCCACACATCCAAAACACGAACCAAAGCAAATAACTCTTTGTCATAAATGGGGTAATTCAAGCGAGCTCCATCTAGTTTCTCACTATGGTATGCGATGGGTCTACCATTTTGCATAAGCACTCCACCAATGCCCAATCCACTTGCATCGCATTCAATCTCAAATGTCTTAGAGAAATCCGGAAGGGCAAGGAGTGGTGCTTCGGTTAATAACCGTTTGAGCTCATTGAAAGCAAAATCATGTGCATTGCCCCAAATGAAAGGTACATTTTCTTTGTAAGTTCATGGAGGGGGCAAGCAATTGTGGAAAAATCCTTGATGAAACGGCGGTAAAATCCGGCAAAACCAAGAAAACGTCTCAACTCCTCAAGTGACATCGGAAAAGGCCAAGTCCGAATTGCTTGTATCTTTGCTTCATCACTTCGACTCCATCCGAAGAAACAACAAAACCCAAGAAAACAAGTTTGTTGGTGGCAAAAGTGCACTTAGAAAGATTTGCATAAAGCTTTTCATTGCGAAGAACCAACAAAACTTGAGCAACATGAGAAGTGTGCTCTTCCAAAGATTTGCTATAATAAGGATGTCGTCAAAGTATACCACAACAAATTTCCAATGAAAGGACGCAAAACATGATTCATGAGACGCATAAAAGTAGAAGGTGCATTGGAAAGACCAAATGGCATGACGAGCCACTCATAAAGACCAAGCTTTGTTTTAAATGCGGTCTTCCATTCATCACCTTCACACATGCTTATTTGGTGATATCCACTTTTAAGATCAATTTTGGAGAATATAGCGGAACCACAAAGCTCATCAAGCATATCATCAAGTCGAGGGATAGGATGGCGATACCGAACGGTGATGGCGTTGATGGGGCGACAATCCATGCAAAGGCGAAGAGTGTTGTCGTGCTTGGGTACCAAGATGACGGGCACGGCGCACGGACTCAAGCTCTCGCGGATATGTCCCATGGCAAGAAGTTCTTGTATTTGCCGCTCGATCTCCTTTGTCTCTCGGGGTTGGTGCGGTAAGGAGCGCGGTTTGGTAGCGGTGCGCCGGGAACAAGGTCGATGCGGTGCTCGATTCCGCGTAGAGGAGGTAGTCCCGGTGGCACTCTTGAGGGAAAACATCTTCAAAGTCCTTCAAAAGAGACAACAAAGAAGGAGGAAGGTTTGTGAAAGTGTTAGTCATAGAAACTTCACCCTTGCATATGAGCACATAGTGGAGGGTGGATGGGTTCTCTCTCAACTCCCTCATCTCTCTTTGGTGGCAAATAGTGTAAGTTTTGTGGGAACTCTCTTTGAAGTGTCACTCTCATTTGGCTTGTGGCTCTCACTCACTTTATGGTGGGTCTCTCGCTCACCACTCATCTCACTAGACGAACGATCTTGTTGTGCCCTTGCAATAGTCTTGGCGTTGTCGGCGATGACTTGACTTGGTGTCATGGGACGAAGGACGAAGGTCTTGTCGTTGTTCTTGAAGCTATAGTAATTTGTCCTTCCATCATGCATAGCACCCTTGTCAAATTGCCATGGACGCCAAGGAGTAAGTGACAAACGGTCATAGGCACAACATCACAATCAACCGTATCTTCATAGGCTCCAATCTTGAAGGACACTTGCACCATGTGTTGAATCTTGACGGCTCCGGTATCACTCAACCATTGCACATGGTAAGGATGTGGGTGCTTCTTGAACTTCAAGTTGAGCTTATCACAAAGTTCTTGCTCGCTAAGTTGTGGCAACTTCCACCATCTATGATGACCTTGATGGACTTTCCATTGATTCCCGCTCTTGTTTGAAACAAATTGCATCTTTGGTCTTCTTCCACTTGAACATTGGTTAAAGCTCTTGCCACAACCAAGGAAGGGTTTTGTCGCCATCACAATATATCTCACTTTCTTCTTCTTGAGCACTTTGCATTGTGGCGACCTTGTTCAAAGCATTGTACTCATCTTCACTCATAGATTCATACTCTCCCATGTCATTGATGATCATGACCTTCTTGTTGGTGCACTCAAAAGATTTGTGCCCTTGTCCGCCGCACTTGTAGCATTGCAAGAGTCTTGTGCCGGACGAAGATCCTTGAGGCGCCTTGGTGGGAGGTACTTTCTTGAAAGGTTGAGGCGCTTGAGGTGTCGATGTAGAGACTCTTGGAGGACCTCGTGTGTTCGCTTGAGGAAGAGCTTGTGAAGGTGTAGGAGTTGACGAAGAAGGCTTGTTGGCGAAGAATGCCTTTGTCTTGATGTATTTGAGCTCTTCAAGCACGTGACGCTCGGCCTTGAAGCTTGATGTACTAGCTCAACCAAGTTGGCATATGGTTGGAACTCCACAATCTTCTTGATTGGATAGTTGAGGCCATTCATGAAGCGAGCCATGGATTGCTCTTCGTACTCGTTGACATTGGCTCTCATCATGGAGATTTCCATCTCCTTGTAGTACTCGTCAACCGACTTCAACCCTTGCTTTGCAACTTCTTGTACAAGTCTCTAGTGTAATGGCTTGGCACGAAGCGCTTGTACATTGTTTCTTTCATTTCAACCCAAGTGTCAATTGGTTGTTGGTGGTTAGCGATGCGTGCATCTTGTAGTTGTTCCCACCACAAGAGGGCATACTCTTCAAACTCCATCGAGGCTAAGGCAACCTTCTTTTGTCGGAGAAGCGTTGCACGTGGAAGATCTTGTCAACCTTGAGTACCCATGAGAAGTAAGCTTCCGGATCACTTGTGCCATAGAACTTGGGTATATCAAAGCGGACGTTGGTCAAGTCATCATAGTTGTCGCCATGAGGACCACGTGGGAATGCACGTCCACGTCTCCTTCAATTGAGTCCATCACCATTGTGTTGGCTTGACTCGCTATCACTTGACTCAAGCGGTGGTGTTGTGGGCGATCATGTGGAGGTTCTTGACGAGGACGAGGATCATGTTGAGGAGGTAGCTCTTGTTGATGAACGGGTTGTTCGTTATTGTTCACATTGTCATGATTTTGATGGCGTGGCCTTGGAGGATGACGGGGATGACGTCCTTGTTCATGAAAATCATTTGCACCCGGACGCCATTGTCATTAGCCAATGGATCATGACGATCACGTGGTTGCGGTGGTGGTGATGGTATGCATTCGCGACGATCATCATTTTGGAGAGGTTGTTCTTGATGCGCATTGAGCATTGTTCACGTGAAGATCATGTGGTTCTTCAACGTTAGGAGGAGGTCGTTCATGGGCGTCGCGCCTTGGATCATGTTGACATTCTTGTCGAGGTTCATGACGTGCTTGTAGCGGCTCTTCTTGGCGATGGCCATGACAGTCATGACGTGCTTGTGTCGACCTTGAAGTGGTTCTTGTACGGCTTGAGCGTGATGAAGATGAAGCGCGTTGTCGCACAAGGTTGTTGAGAGCTTCGGTCATCCGCTCCATAGATGCTTCATGAGCATGCATGCGGTCGTTGAAGTTGGCCTCTTGAGCTTGAAGACGGCGCTCGTAGCATCCTAGGCCATCACGAACAAGGTGTCGAAGACCCACAAACTCAGTATGCGTGACATAGCCATGATCACCTCGAAGTCCACTATGCATTTCATCGTCCGGGCTTGAGCTTTCGTTTGTACTTCCTCTAAACATTTTCTCAAGAACAAGTGAGATATGTGGTAAGGAAAACACCAAGACAAACTATATCCCAAGTATAATGAGGCTTGAGAGGAGAGAATCTGGTTCTAACACCCAACACACACACTTATGAGGATAGGAAGGTATGAAGTGGCAAACAAAACAAGCAAACCCGACGACAAGTATATTGTCAAAGGTAGAGAAAATCCACAATGATCAAATTACCAAAGAAACTCCAACCACAAATGATGAAGAAACACACACAAAAGCGAATGATGGGTTGGGCGACCAAAGGGCGAGCACTCGAAGATATGCAACCTATCGAAGACTACATGCTCAAATGTCACCCAACACAAGAAGGACGCTAGCTCAATTGCTTTGTGTGGGCAACGGATTTGCACAAGAGTTAACACTCACACTCATTTTGGCGGTTTTAGCTTTGTCACAACCTATAAGAGATGATACTTGGCACCACTTGATTCTTTTCTTGTCTCTTTTTTTTTTATTTTTGACGATGATTCCTTCTCTTTTGCTAGTGCCAAGATCTCTAACGATACTCACTCGCCAATACTTTAAGACAATCACTCGAACAAGTGCAATGCCCCGCAATATCAAAGAGCTAGTCCGATAGGTCAAGGTACACGAAAGGAAGAAGGGCTCACAACGGATTATGATGATGGGGAAATGTCGAGTCCTTGGTGGCGTCGCCGCTTGGCGTTGATGATGCGTTGCTGCGGAAGCTTGTCGATGTCGTAGACGTAGGGCACACCAAGAAAGGACTCAAACCAAAGAGGAAATGCTAAAACGAACCGAGGAAAAAAATCGGCCAAATTTTGAAAACGCGGTAGTACCGGCCTGGGCCCGGTAGTACCGACCTGCCCGATTTCTGAAGGTTGACTTTCGATTTTGGGCGGAAATTAGACCCGAAAAATCCTCAAATTCGTGGGAAATTGGCAAAATTGAGGCTAGGGAACGCAAACAAAGGTGGAGGGGGTCCTAAAGCAACAGATCCATGGACAAAAACTACCAAAAAACGCAACAAATCGACAGATCGGCTCGAATCAAGACAAGGCTATTTTTGTGGAAATTTTCGAATTTCTCAAAAACAAAGGAAAATTTGGTGGATTTTGGTGGAAACACAAATCAAATCCGTGTCAACCTAGAGCTCTGATACCATATGATGTTGGTTGGTCCCGATTTTCACGGATTTGTGCGGAGGGAACGATGAACACGAAGAACAAGTGATGAACACAAGAACACAAAGAGGGGAATCACACAAAACAAGGATAAATAGCAAGTAGCAACCCGGCAAGACTCGATTGGTAACAAATCCCCGTGGGTAGCCCCCAATCCTCCTCTCCCAAGCATACCTTACTCTTAGGATTGTTTGTCCAATTGGTCAATCCAACCAATCCAATCTAGCCACTCTAAGAGGGAAGATTAGCAAGTAATCGCAACTACAAGAGGAAGCCTTGGTATCCACGAAGGGATCTTCTCAACAAGGGGAGGCCTTGGTTCATCTCCACAAGGGGAGGCCTTGATTCATCTCCATAGGAGGAAAGAGACACTTTGAGAAGAAGGAGCAAGGCTCTACTTTAGTTCCCAAATCATAGTCTAACCCTAACCCTAGGAAGGGGACGCACTATTTATAGTCTAGATCCAAAAGGGGATAAGGTTACAAGGCAGGAAAGCCTTTCCAGCACGCAGGCTCGCCCGCAGCGGTAGTACCGGAGGGAACTCGGTAGTACCGGGCCAGTACCGGGGCCACTACCGGGTTAGAACTCGGCGATACCTGTAGCTCCTGAGAGATTCGGTAGTAGGCGCGGTAGTTGGAGCGGTAGTACCGCGCCGGCATGAGGCGGTAGTACCGGGGCGGAAAGGCGCGGTAGTACCGGCCCCGGTAGTCTCTTCAGCAGGTAACACGTCAGGCGGAGGCGGTAGTACCGGGTCAAGCCCGGTAGTACCGCCCGGGTGCAGTTTGGGCTTCTTCTTCCTCTTCTTGGCTGCTCTCTTGGCCATCTTCTTGGGCCTTCTCTTGGCCATCTTCTCCACTCCATTGTGGGTCGTCGTCAAGGTGGTTCCTGAGTATGCACAAAGTATCCGAATGAAGTAGTAACCCCTTCAAAGGAGTGTCGAGATCACACATAGATAGGAGTGAATTTACCTTATCATGGAGAGCCTTGACTCTTGCTCTTGTCATTGGGCCACTTGTTGTAGGAGCCATAGGTTGGGCTACATCAAGATCTCTCTCCTCTCACTCCTGAGAGCATGAGAGCCTGTTCTGTTGGGTGCTAACCAAGTATAGCACCTTCCAGAGCAAGGTCATGAACTCATGATCAGCTATAACCTGCTGTATGAAGAGTAGCGAGAGTCTTCTGGCTCTGAACAACCTGCTTCTTATGGTAAGCCTGCTCCTCCTCGCTGCTCGACCTAGTTCCTAGAGGCTTTCTAAGAAATCAAAGGTTTTGTGCTTTTGGTGGGTGCTGCAGTGTGTGATCTACACTACTGATGATGAAAGGTATAGTGGCTGTGGTGAAATGGTGTATGGAATGCGAGTGGGTGTGCATTAGCTTGTTGCCACTCCATTTCCTTGGCATATATAGGTTCTGAAGTCGGTTTGCTTCCTAAATAATGTTATTTACTGACTGAGCTACTTCTGTGGATCACTATTGGTTCAATTTTCCCTAAATTGGGTCGGTTGGCTTAGTAAAATGTATCTGGAGATGGTTGCCTCCTTTGTTGACTGTTCCACAGGTGGTTCTTGTCGATTTGGTCAGGTTCAGTCCACCTCAGCTCCATGTGTGCACCAGGTGGGTGCCATGTGAGCCTCTATTGTATTGATACATGCTCCACGTGGCCCTGGCTTGTACTTATGTGTGATACAAGTGATCACCACACCTCGTTTGGACTGGTGTTGTCTTACTGTCTGTTTTCATTTGTTTTGGCCTTTCTTTTACTTGGCTGCTAAAGGTGTCGAATTCAAATGAATTATGTGGCTTGACAGGTTTTAACTATTGGATCCAGTTGACTGTAAGTGTCAACTGTGATACCACACTTTGTGAAATGTGCTTTGGTTTTGTGAGGTTGTATGTTCTCAATTCCATTTGCTTTTGCTAAAGAATTTGGCTGGCTGGAGGGCTCCTTTTGCTTGCTTTACTGCTGCCTTTGTACTTTGAGATCACCAGGTCATGTATGCATACAAAAGCCTTTGCCCCTCATGCCTAACTTCTAATTGCTAAAGAAATACATGATGAAATCCTGGTTTAATCAATTCTGTTGCCTTCTGCGTGTGGTTCCTTTGCCCTGTAGCATCAGAACATGATCAATCTCATATTGATCTTGTTCCTGCCATTTTCTGACATTAAAATGCCATCACAAACTAGTGGTGGCAACATTTTAATTCTAACCAAACCATTTCTTGTCTTTGCTTGTGTGCAGGTACCAAGACCTCAAGTCTTACAAGATCAAGAACTAAAATAGCTAGGTTTAGTTCTAGGAAATAATCCTATGTAATTTTCTTTTACAAGGTTTGGTTGTAAACCTTTGGGTTTTATTCCTTGTAATTCTCCCATGAAATTATGTATGTAAAGATTTGAGATAAGAAATAAAGAATTTCAATTTCTGTTTATATTTGTTCTCCTAAGGATTTTCAAATCCTGGTTTTGAATTTTATTATGTCATTTATCCAAATTGGTCAAATTTGAATTATGACTTCTTTGTTTTGTTGAGAAATGAGGAGTAATTCATAAGAATATATTATTTAGAGTTTGAATTTCTTATGAATTCTAATTCAAATATTTGTATAGTTATTTAAAATATGAGACTTGAGTTTATTTCAACCCCTCTCGACAACCTTGTCGAGTGTCGATCACCTCTTATCTCTTTTTCACAAAAGCGCGAAATTTATCCCAAATTTCCAATGCATGGATGCAAGTATGCACAAATCTAGTTTCTACCCTTCAAAAGTGCTAAAACTACGGGTCGTTAAAACCAATAGTGTTCTGTCGTGCGCACTGGCACGCGGCAACACCCGACCTGTCTCCAATCTTGATACACGGGTGGGCGAGGCCAAGCTCACCACCATAAGGGTGTAGGATGTGCGTGAGGACGGCGAGCCCCCCCCCCCCTAAATCATCAGAGGCTCAATGTCAAGATCCCCTTTCTCTGCCTCACTCTACGCGTGCCTTAACAGGGCTTCTTCCATTTCCTTGCAGGCGCTGCCGCCGACTCTCGATGTGTGGAAGAGGGGTCGTGTACGCAATGACCTGCCCGCGGTCTTAAGTGAGGAGCTGCTTTCCATGTGCGAGGTGCTCATACCACTTTACTCGACTTATAAGACATTTTTTACTTTTTTGCGGGTAAAAAGGATTATTATTAAGAAGCAAGGGTTAGAGATGCCTCGAATTTAATCTCCCAGAGAACAACATCAAGACCCGAAGTGAGCTAGACAAAATTTCTATGCTCTGTTCTAGCAACTTTTGCAAGACAGTGACTCGCCCTAACCTGCCTACGATTCCCTTTCACAAAGTTCAATCTCTACCTTGACTATAACCTCAGAAATCTTTACTATTAAATGGGAGTTGGTCGTTCGTGTAACCAAGCGAACCATCTCTCCCTCCGCTTCGTCGACCCTCTCACCCTCTCTCCTCGTGACCACGCGCATGAGCCAAGCCCAACTAAACCCAGAGATGGCTCGTGGGTTGTGGCTCTCCGAGAGAGAACACCCTGTCCCGTGCCTACAAGAACCCTAGGCTGCGGCGGCCGGAAGCGAGGTCCACGGCAACGACTCGAGGAAGGAATCACACGGCGGCAGCTGGAGGCGAGGCTTGCAGCGCTGGATGAGAGGAAGCGCTCCCCGGACCAAGGGGTGGCGTGCTGGTCGGGGCACTCGCCCTGCCTCCACCTTTCTCGGCTTTCTTGCCCCGCCGTATCCTCCATCATATGCTCCAGTGCGTGACGCTCCTCCTCGGCCCACCATGTACCGGTGGCATGCGTCGTGCAACGCCAGCGCCGCCCCTGCGTCGCGCTCCTAGCCTCCTACGACATGTCACATCCGTCGCTGTCCAAGAAGCTGGCGTTGATGAAGGAGGACACGGTCATCAGTAGGTTTCCTAACCCATCGCTAACCCGGTCCGCCGCCGCCGCGCCGCATGTGTTCAGATGTCCTCCAATCTCTGCTCGGCTAAGCTATTCCCATGTCCTTGTGGTCATGGATGCCGGTGCTGTGCCGGGATGGCGATGCTGGTGGGTCGTACGCACTGCTACATGATGCATGTAAAATGCATACATGAACTTTGCACTATATCAAACATATTCCAATCATATTTGCATCATATAAGGGTTATATTACTGTTATTTAATGATTTTAGGAAATAAATCAATTGTTTCCCATTTTTATGGAATTAACCCTGTGCAGGCAGAAAACTCTATTTCTTTCCTTTTATGTTTCAGCGACCCAAACGTCGTCATAAAATTCTGGAAAAATACAGAGGTCGTTATTTTGGAAGGAAGAAGACGTAGGAGCGAAGGAATCAAGCAAACAGAGCTCGCAAGGCAGAAAGGGGGTGGCCCACGCGGCCAGGTACTCTGGCCGCGTGGGGCCCACCCGTTTGGGCCTCGTGGCTCCGCTGCCGTCGATCTTTCGTCCACCGACTCCGTCTTGACCTAAAAACGCCTATAAAAA
Organism: Poa pratensis; assembly: GCA_947311845.1. Lineage (NCBI taxonomy): Eukaryota > Viridiplantae > Streptophyta > Magnoliopsida > Poales > Poaceae > Poa > Poa pratensis. The sequence continues at coordinate 12,685,684 of CAMZMU010000128.1, read as the reverse complement.
AGGTCCCCTGGCGTTTCGCGAACGGAGCGCCGCACAAATACAGAAACACCGAAATGGAGATCAGGAGCTGCAGATTGGAGGGGGGAAAACTCCGGCGGGGCGCTGCCGGCGTGGTCTCCACCTTCTCCAACGACTTCTCCACCGTCTCCATGATGAAGAGGGAGTAGTCCACCTCTGGACTATGGGTTTGTGGAAGTAACTTATGTATCTCTCATCTCTTGAGCTTCACTAATTAGTACCGTATGAGCTGCTGAACATGATTACGGTCATATTTGTAATACCTATGTCGTGGATCTTTCTATGAGTTAATATATGTTTGAGATTGCAATGTTTGCTTCAGTTATGAGTATAGATGCATATTATGTACCCCGTTCTTGTCTACTTGTTATGATGAAGCATGTTTATGAGAGCGTGTGTGGGGTGATGTGTGCATTAGTTGGAGTAACGGGGAGTGGTGAGTGCGGTAAGCTGACAACTTAATATCGCGATCCATTTGGGTGTTTACCTTACTTTGTTACCTCACTAGGGATAAACTAAAATACCATGCTGCAAGGGTTGAGGGTGACCAAGCTTCTTCCTGTGACTAGATCCAGCATGTTCTTATTTTCACTTCATATCATGAAACTTATTGCTATACTCTGAGTCATCTTAATTACTGAGGTGTTATGATTTGGTTCACATTTTGGTGGAGTATAAGAGAGACTAATAACCAAAAGGTCTCTATGTTAGGACGTGATGCCCATATATTTAAGTAACTTGTTATCAAACTTTGTGTTGCAATCTCATATGTTAACTCTGTGTGTGTTCCATTGTCTGCCACTTTATAAAGAGAGAGTGCATTTGTGAAACCATTAATCCCGGTCTATTTTTAATCATAAGAAACACCTTTCCAACACCATATACCAATTTTCCATTTTCAGCCATCATTAAATCCGAAAATACAAAAATACTTTTCATCTTGCATACATCATTAAAAAACCCAAAAATATCATTTACCATTGCATCCACCACCATTGCATATTTATTTCCTGTTTGCATTGCATAACTATCTTGATATCATTCTTACACCTTGTGCTTGACAACCACAGGTGAGGTTGAGGACCAAAACATTTAACTTTGTTTTGTAGGTAACCAAAAGAAGGATAAGAAGATATATCTTCACTACTGATTCCCCGAGAGTTCGATATTAAACCCTCGAGTCACCCTCGTGGGAAAAACACGTCTTCCACTACTACACACTCTGCACTTGGAGTCTCAACCTAACCCATTTACTTTTGACTCAGGTAACTACGCACCGGAGATCAACAAAGTGTTTTCTGGCGCCGTAGATCAACCTCTTCAAGGGCCATCACTACACTGTAGGGAGGACTCGCCAGTACGAAATGCGTTGGGTACTTCGAGATGGCAGAATACGACGAGTGGTGGTGAGTGTACGGCACCGTGCGCGGGGAGCTCCCATCGGACGCCGAGGCAGTGGCTCTGGACGGCCTCGTCATCTCCGTCAGCTGCAGCGACACACACGGCAAGGAGTCGTGGATCCTCGCGCTCGTCGACCTCGTCGGCCGCCAGGCGCCAGCACGTCTCCAGCAAGCGCATCCTTTGTCGGTGTCTGCCTCGGCAACCAGGTTGGTCGAGACGACAAGACCGACCTCGTCATATTTCCGTGTGGATGTCAGTATACCTTCAGAAAGGAGATGCATGAGGGCTCGAGGTCGGTTGCTTGGAGGTTGATGGTGCTCATGGCAATGGAGGTGGATTCATCGTCGAAGAAGATGAGGGTTACTTGGTTTAGTTCAGGTGCGTGTTATCTTCATGAAGATAGTTTTCTGAATACAATTGATAACCTGGTGTATGTCTGTCGTCGGATGTATGGGTGATATAAAGATAGCAGATTTTGAATGGGGAAGGGAACTATCTTTCCAGATCTATTTTCATAGGATATCCAAGAATCTTGTTCATGCCCTTCTCAGTTTTTAGACTCGTGTACAAATATGCATGGACAGACGCTCACAGTCTTCATTCTATTGTTATCACCAGAATAGAACAAATTAGGTTAGTGTCATTCTGTTTTTTTTTTTCCAACTAGAAATAGAGAGATACATGTTTGAACTGTACACTAGTGGAATCTTTGTTCTGCAGATTGGTAACTTCATAGGGTAGATGTTATTTTAAATTCCTGCAGTTAATAATTATTAACAGTATGATGCTATAGTTTCAGGATATACACGCTACAAGGACACTTGAATGGATTTCTTACATAAAGTCTAGGTGACTAAGTGAACAATCGCACACATATTTTTGAACTGAGGATGCAATTAAGCTCTTATTGCTGAAAGCCTACAACAGATTTGATTGGTTTGTGTATGATGGCCTTGCTTCCAGGGTACAGTAAAGAAACTATTTGGTGGAACCAAATTACTTCGGGAAAGATAGAAGGCATTTGGGGAAATTCACTTTGGCATTTGCCTATTTGTTTACATTATCTGTAGCATTGTCAAGTATAACAGATTCCAACCCTTCTGTTATGTTAGTTCCAGATTTAAAGGAACAAATGAAGTCTTGGTCCCCTTTAGCCTTCCCTGAATTGGTTGCCTTAATCACCCATTGCCAGTACTGTACTTCAAGTTGTTGCGGTCTAACATCTCTCCTGTGCATATTTACCTCAGTTTGTACTAGCTTAACAACAGTGTATATAACATAAATTACTGGTACAACCCAGCTAATCTTGTCATCTAGACATGATTGAGTTAATGCATCCAGTATCTTTCCTTCGATTTCCAAGGATTAAATCCTGAACTGGTGCACCCATTTGACTGGGAAGTGTGTGCTTGTCCATACTTTGTTATGCTCTTTGGCTTTTGCGGTTCAAGTTCCTGCCGTGTGGTGCTGCTTCGATCATGCTACTTATTTGATAGTGATCACATTCTTGATCATTAATTTGGTGACAATCTGTGAAGAGTTTGAGTGAGAAGCTTTGCACTGCTATTTTGACTAGCGGTGCTAAAGACAACTTGGTGAAGCAGCATGCAAGAGTAGCCAAAGATGTCGGTGCTGTTGTGTCCAGCAGGATCAACTAGCTCAAGATTGAGCCACAACCTAAAGATGGATTCAAAAATTACCTTGATCCTGAGATGCAGCCAAGTCTTCTCTTGATGTCCACAGCACCTAGGGATGGAGCAGTTTGTGCTTTGGTTCTTCCCAGTGCTGCCAGTGCTTGCCTGATCGGTGGCTTGGTTTGTGAGTGTGTGAGAGAGTGGAAGAGAGACCGAGAGCTTCTGTCACCTTCTCACCTATTATAGGTTCATCTCACTGCCTTTTATTTTGTTTAGCACTGTGCACTAGGAGAACCAGCACCGTTGGATCATAATTTGATGTCTCCGATCAAGACACCATATTAGTGTAGGTGGCCACTGTAGCACCGCCCTACTATAGCATTTACTGTAGTACTGCCCTACTATAGCAGCCGAAAAAATTGACCTAGGAGACCAGCCTAGATCCTCTAAATATCCAACATTCTCCCCCTTGATCGTAAGGCTGAACTTTATAAGCTCACTTTCAACAAAATAATGCACTAAGACGAAAAGATTATAATGGTCTATTAGGTACCATTTAATCCAGTGACTATAGTACATCACTTCATATCAAAATGAACCTCTTTAACTTATTATGAGCTCCATAAATTTTATTTACATTATACATTAGCTTTATTTCATAATTCTTTACATAAACATCATAAACATTACAAACTCATATTTTGATAAAATGGTACACCAAGACAATATATTACAACAGTCAATTAAGTACTGCTGAACCAAGTGACTATGGTTCCCACTCGATCTCAAAATGAACCTTTTTGGGGAGATAGTGCCATAATGGTTCCAAATTCTCCAGGATTAAAAACTTTCAACCAAACCCATGCCGGCAACATGCTCTCTGAATACACTAGATGGTAAGCCTTTTGTGAGCGGATCCGCTAACATCAACTTTGTACAAATGTACTTAACGTTTATTGTCTGATCTTGGATTCTGTCTTTCACAACATGATACTTGATGTCAATGTGTTTGGCAGCACCACTTGACTTGTTGTTACTCGAATAGATCACTGCGGGTTGATTATCGCAGTACAGAGTGAGAGGCCTGGAAATATTGTCAATCACTCTCAGTCCCGGGATAAAATTCTTCAGCCATACCGCCTGCCTGCATTGTCGACGATGCATTGACAATTTGCTTTGAGCTTTTCCATGATATAGCTCCTTTTGCGAGGGTGAAAATATAACCCGACGTGGATTTCTTAGTGTCAACACACCCCGCAAAATCAGCATATGAATAACCCACCACCTCGAGATTATCAGATTTCTCATAAGTAAGCATGAGGCTTTTAGTACCTTGCAAATAACACAAGACCTTTTTAGCAACCTTCCAGTGATCCTGGCCTGGATTAGACTGATATCTGCCAAGCATCCTGGTCACGAATGCTAAATCAGGGCGAGTGCACACTTGTGCATACATAATGCTCCCAACAATTGAGGCATAAGGAATTGACTTCATCTGCGCAGATTCATAATTATTTCTTGGACACTGAAAAGTCCCAAATTTATCGCCCTTAATAATAGGAGCAGGCGAGGCTGAGCACTTATGCATGTTGTACTTTTTCAGTACCTTTTCAATATATGCTCTCTGAGATAGTCCCAAGATTCCTCTGGATCTGTCTCGGTGAATTTCAATTCCTAAAACATAAGCTGCTTCACCGAGATCCTTCATATCGAACTTAGAGGACAAGAACCTCTTGGTCTCCATTAGCATATTTATATAACTGCTGGCCAAGAGTATGTCATCAACATATAATATCAGGAAGATAAACTTACTCCCCTGAACTTAACATAAACACAATTGTCCATTTTATTTTCCTTAAAACCAAATTTCTTTATGACTTGATCAAACTTGAGATACCACTCTCTTGATGCTTGCATCAAGCCATAGATGGATTTCTTCAGATGACATCCCAAATGTTCATTTTGCTTCCACAACAAAACCTTCCGGTTGTGCCATGTATACATCTTCATGTAAGTCACCATTTAGAAATGCCGTTTTGACATCCATCTGTGTGGGGACCCCGGACTAGCTGTCTGAAATACCCTTGTGCCTACAACATCAGCGATCCCATGATCAGTCTGTCGCTGAGCACAATCAAACTGGTATCAAAAGAACACCCATAAATACCGAATAAAATTTACTTACTTGATTGAAGTCATAACTTCAACAGATACTTGCAGCGGAAATCATCAAACAGCGTGGAGCCCAAGTCATTAGCAAGGAAAAAATAGCGTGCTATCAAAAATAGTGTGACCCTCCTCCAGAAGCTATATAAGATATAGCGTGATATAGCGAAGTTACATATAAAATAGCGTGATGAAAAAGTTGTAAGAAATAGCCCAAATATTAAGGATTTCAACACTAATTTTTTTTCCATAAACAATACATGCATAACCAGGTAACCATATTCAAATGTCAAGGCCAAATCCATGGCACGAATACAAATATGAGGCTTAAAACCATGAAAAAGTCATAAACTAAAAGATAAATATTTTAAACTTTAATCAGAATCATTGACATCATCTTCAGAATAACTAGAAGAACCACCAGATTGCCCGCCATCATCATCACCTAACGTTATTTCCAGCCTTTTTGTTAGCGTAGCTATAACGTTACCACGTTTAGTGTGGTTTCGAGCGTATAAGACGAAAATAGCGCCGTAGCGTCAACTTTAGGCTAAATATAGCGTAGCCTCTCCAAATACGCTATATCGTGCTATTAACTGGGAAATAGCGTGCTATTTTTTTCGTTGGTCATTAGCCATAATCCCACAGGCAGCTGACTGGGAAGCGCCCTAGTTCGCATTGACGTCGTTGATCTCTCGATCTTCAGCATACTTCTTCTTGAACTCTGGACATGGAAATATCCAGGGACACAGCCATGAGTACATTTATGTACTCGCAAACTACCCCCGACATGAGCATGCAATAGCACCCTTTTAATTTTCAACTTTTTATTTTAAAACATCTCTATATCTTTGATACAAGAGGTAAGAAGGCTTTTAGAACTTTTTCCCATAAATCCATCTTTGTAAGAATCCTCTTTTAAAACTTTTTCCCGAAAGTACACCTTTGTGAAAAAGGTAAGAAGTCTCTTTAATAAACATTTTCCCTGAAAATCACCATTTGTTTATTTTTCCAAAACTCCTCCTTTTCCGACCAAACTATTCCTGGTCAAAACATTTTTCCAACAACTTTATACCAACCCCTTGGTGTAGTTGCATAAAACATTTTCCACTTTCAGGACCCAAAACTTTGCACTTCTCGATCATAGCCCCTCAGGGTACTCTCCTTTTCCAGTAACCTCATACCGACTCATCGGTATAGTTGCACATAAACAACATCTCCATTTTCCTTTCAAATCTTAAAACATTTCCAAAACTTGCACATGGTCAGAGGACAGCCTCCCAACTGTCCATATCTGAGGACTCGGCTATTCGAATAGTTTATTACCCTCTGCAGAGGTAGCACGCTTTTCCCACACCCATCCGGTAACTTATCGTGTCAGCCACGTTCCGCCATACAAGGTGTATGCGAAGTTGAGTCACCGACCGTAGCCTGTCCTTTGCTCATGCTAGTATAGGACCCTGCCGCTACGAAAACTTCCATCGACACTCAGGCCAATTCCCCAACAGGAACCCCAAGTGTGAGGACTCGTAGTTCTGCCCGGCGAGCGAACCCTTCAATCCTCCCACCAACGTGTTAGGACCCAGGTCAGGGGTAGGTCACCAAACCATTATCACCAGACCATCGTCACCACTACCCCCTCATGGAACGAGGTCATCCTCGTTGTTGAGGCATCCCATACTAATATGAGCAAATTATATGACTACGCCCTTTCCCATATGTGGGTAGATGTGGTCGCACAGATTATCGGCTGGTCGTCATAGTACAAAGACACAATGTGCATTTTTCACAAACATCATCATACTCCATTTTCTTCACTTCCATACCGACATCTCGGTATTCCATGTCCACACCAGTATTTTCAAAGGAGTTTTGAGTAAACAATATTTTTCCCATCCTATAGTTTGAAAAAGAATTTTCATCTAATATCTCCATATAGGGTGTCAAAATAATATATTTGTATTTTGGAAAAGGGTTTTCAAAATCATAGCTTTAGTGGCAAACACCACATAAATCACTTATGCTCTTTATAAGTAAAACATGTGAATCAAAATAGATGTATATAGATGCAAGCTCAGAGAATAGCTTGCCTTGCTCGGCAAAGTGACCTTGGTCTTGATCTTCAGGTTCAGCAAATTCCCCCTCCTCGATAACTCCGGCTACGTTCTTGTCTAATCGATAAGCAAACAATACAAGCAAATCACTAAGCTACTCAAGCAAACATTACAATCCTAAATGCTCATAAAAGCTACTGCATACACCAAGCAATACAAGTTGGTTTCAATTTAATTGATTTAAACATTAATTATTTATGTAATATATATGGCAGAAACTTGTGGAACATGTTTAATTGCACAACTTGAGTTCTGTTTGTCCTAAAAATACAAACTAAAATTCTATAGAAAGCTACTGATGTGTAGAAGGCAACACAATTGGATTTGGATTAATTGGAGTTACTAAACTCCCTACACAAAGTTTTGAAACCAGTAACTAAATACTCAAGTTTTGGCTACCATAAATGTGTTGTTGCTCCTAAAATTAAATCCTTTTACGGGCATGTAACCATGGCTATATGTGAGCTAACAAAATTGGTCCTAACTTATTTGGGTTAACCGTTAAACATATTTATTTGTTTTAGTCCAGGAGGGTTTAACTTAAAGTCAACAATTAATATTGCTTAATTAATTCTACCAAAATTAGGGAGCGAGGTGATCACATTACTAAGCTCACAAAATTGGATTGGAATTATTTGGATTAATATTAAATAAGTTATGGATTTTACAAAATTAGTTTATATTCTGCCCTTTTATTAAAGCGCCAGAAAAAGTTATTTCCAGTGTTTAGTTCGACGTGCAAATGATGTTATGAGGTAAAGTTATTTCTCTTGAGCATTTTAATATCTCATTTGCAATTTTTGGATAAGTATTTAAAAAGATATGGATTTTTGAAGTTTAAAGCATTTTCTGCCTTTTCTTTTATTCTTTCGAGAAATCTAGCCGAAACGTTTTTCACCCGTGTGTGGGCTAGCCACACCCGCTGACCTGTGGGCCGAAGGCCACGCTGGCATTCCACGTCAGCGCAGAGGCCCACGGCCTTGTTTGACTGCGTTGAAAACGCGACCGTGGCGCACGGTGGCGGTGACCACCGGCGTCGAGCACAGAAATGAGGCTACGGAGTGCGCGGAGGCGAGCTACGGGGCGCACTCGACAGGCGCGGACACGGCGAGCCTATCTACGGCGGCGCCACTACCTAAAGGTCACCGGAGACACCGGAAACATCCTCGACTTGCGGCGGCCTACGGCGGTGGAACACGGCCTACTACGCTACGGAGATCTACGGCAACAGAGGAACAATGGGTCTGCCCAGAAGGTTCGCGTGCTCACCCTTGATGCGCGCGTGAGCTCAGAAGGGTCGGAGGTGGACGGGAATGACGGCGGGGTCGCGGAGGAGCATCGGCCGGTGCGGAAGAAGATGATGACGATCTCGAACACGGAGGCGTCTCAGCTCGATTCCTTGGACGAGGAGGGAGAGGACTGCACGGCGGAGCTTCAGGTGGTCTTGGTTTGGCTCGGGATGCTTCAATCGACGGCGGCAAGCTCAACCATGACGGCGAGGTTTCGGTGCGAGAAAGAAATGAGAGGGGAGGGAGGGAGCTGGCAAGGAGGTGAGGGAGTGAGGGCAGAGGAGCCTCGGTGGCGTTTTTATCTACTTCGCAGAGGAGAGGAGAGGAGAGGGGTCCGGTGCAGTGTGATGCGAGAGCGAGGAGCACCGCGGCATGGCGTGGACGGTGCTGGCCGCACGGTCGGGGCGACATGGGGGCAGCTAGGGAGAGAGAGGAAGCGGCCCGGGCGCGGAGGGGCAGGGCCGAGGCAGGCACGGCGCTCTCCTCGCAGGACAGCAGAGCGGAGGGGCCCGGACGGCGAGCTCGCGACACAGGAGTGAGGAACACGGCGGCGTGTCGTGCGGGGACAAAGACGATGATGCTTTTGCAACAAGCCCCCTGGAAAAACTATTCGCATTTACAATTTAGTCCTTTTTCTATTTTCTTTTGTTTCCTTTTTAAAACCAGTAGCTTTTTGGGGATTTTATTGAGGTACTAAAACATTTTACAAAAATCTGAAAATATTTGGGTAGGCTCCCCTTGTCATGTAGAAGCTCCACAAAAATTGGGGTGTTAAAATAAAATGTTTTGAACAAGTTTTGTTCATAGGGTTTTAAATATATTATTTTTGGATAAAATCACTTTGTCAAATTAAAATATCTTTGTAATGGAGATTAGAGATTTTGAGGAGAGGGTAATATGATAATGAGATGGTTATCATCTCATTTCTGAATTTTATAAGATAAAATAATTGTTGTAACAAAATAGGGAAATAGGTAGAGAGGAAAATCAAATAAGATTACTTATTTCTAAAATGGGTTTTTAATTCAAGTGTTTGAATATCTTTAGAGGTTTTGTTTTTGTTCAAGTCACATTCCAAATTTGTAATTAGTGGGTTTTATTTTAGTGTTGAGCACAACAGAGGAATTATCCTCACAAGCAACAAACACCACAAGATCAACATCACAATCATGACCACACAAATCAAACCACAGGATTCAATCATACCACCATTTGCATAATTATCACTACTGTCTTATAAAAATAATCACACTCAATTATGACAAGATGATGCTTAGGAAATATCTCCACTAATAACTTAATAGTTTTCAAAAAGATTTGAGAAAGGAATTACGTGGGTAATATATTTCCCACTAGTGTTATTTTCAAATGGAGTGAAAACAAGTGTTTATAAAATGGGAGTTGTGTATACCTGCAAAATACCAGGGTTGAGGAACAGGTAGGAGATAGCATATAGATCTCCATAATTTTGGAAACACATACTCTTAGAAATACTTTTACTTTCTCAAATACTGATATAAGTTTTGGTGGTTGATAAACCAAGTATCATTGAAATGGAGTTGGCCAAAATAAGAATGGAAATGATATAGGGAATATTTTCTTGTCATAACATGATCACCCAAGTTAAATATACTCTTATATTGGCTGGGTCTTATTTTTACTAGCCAAACCACTTTAAACAACAAGTCACACAAGTTCAAACATAGCAATGGGAAGAAAAACACAATCATCAGTGAAACATTTCAAAAAGGTTTTGTTGGTTCTGAATTTTGGGTCTGGTAAAAACTAAGTTTTTCTTAGTTCCAAAATTTGGGATGTGACAATCTGGTGCAGCTCTAAATCATAATGAGCCACAAGTGCCATAATTATTCTGAATGAATCCTTGGAAGAGACGGGTGAAAAAGTTTCATTATAATCAATCCCTTCTCTTTGAGTGAAACCTTTTGCCACAAGCCTGGCTTTGAACCTTTCGATATCACCCTTGGAGTCACGTTTGGTCTTATAGACCCATTTACTTCCAACTATTTTGGCTCCTTTGGGAATTTCTACTAAGTCCCATACATCATTACTGCTCATGGACTTCATTTCATCTTTCATGGCATTAAGCCATGCAGATGAATATTCACTTTGCATAGCTTCTTTAAATGAGGTGGGATCATTATCCAACACTGACTCATTCATATCCTCACTCATATAAGTGAAATAATCATCATGAATAGCACACTTTCTAGCCCGCTGTGACCTTCTGAGAGGTTCATTATTAGGCACATCATCAACAATTTGAGGCTGCTGAGTATCTTCAATAGAATTATCATCAGGTGTGACATCTGAAATAGTCACAGGAGTCTCAGCAGGTGTATCATTAACAGGAGGTGCATGATGACATGAAACAAACGTTCGTTGGGAGAACCCAAGAGGAAGGTATGAAGCAGTGCATCAGCAAGTTTTCCCTCGGTATGAAACCAAGGTTATCGAATCCAGGAGGAGTGGTAGCACTTCAGAAGGTTGTCAACGGCGCCAAAAAAGAGGCTTGAAGGGCGGTCTGGACTGTTGACGTGGAACCTGCACACAACACAATCAAACTACTTTGCCCCAACGAAACAGGAAGGTTGTCAATCTCCCCGGCTTGCTGAAAACAAAGGGTTAAACGTATGGTGTGGAAAATAGTGTTTAATGGCAGAAAGTAAAAGAGAACAATGATTGCAGTTGGTGGTTTTATCAGTGTAAAAGAATGGACCGGGGTCCACAGTTCACTAGTGGTGTCTCTCCATAAAGATAAATGACATGTTCGGTAACCAAATTACGGATGGGCAATTGACAAAATAGTGAGCGCATGACAATGCCTATATATGACAAGATGACTACCATGATATTTAATTGGGCATTACGACAAAATACATAGACCGTTATCCAACCCATCTATGACTAATAATCCACCTTCAGGTTGACATTCGTGTTCCCCGTTGGTATTAAGTTGCAAGCAACGGATAATCGCATTAAGCAATGTGCGTAAAGTAAACAAGTACATATGACCGTGGACATATCATTGTTATGTTACCCCTAGTGGCAACATCACATCCACAACCTTAGGCATTGCTGTCACTCGCCCAGATTACTGGAGACTGAACCAACTATCTAGCATAAATACTCCCTCTTGGAGTTACAAGCATCTACTTGGCCAAAGCATTTACTAGTAACAGAAAGCATGCAAGATCATAAATAACATGTAACATAGATTAATAATCAACTTGATCATAGTATTCAATATTCATCGGATATCAGCAAACACAACATGTAGCATTACAATAAGATGATCTTGATCATGTTAGGCAGCTCACAAGATCTAAACATGATGGCTTAAAGTGGAGAGACAACCATCTAGCTACTGTTATGGACCCGTAGTCCAAGGATGAACTACTCACGCATCACTCCGGGGCAGGCATGGCGATGTAGAGCCCTCCGGTGATGATTCCCCTCTCCAGTAGGGTGCCGGGAAGAGGTTATGTACCCTCCCGAACTAGGGTTGACGACAGCGGCGCCTCTGGAACTTTTCATGGATAATGGCGCGGGTATTTTGGGTTTTCGCGTCGAGGGAATAAGTAGGCGAAAGGGCGGCGGCTGGGGGCCCCCGAGGGGCCACACAAGGGTAGGGCGCGGGCCCACCCTGGCCGCGCCGAGCCCTTGTGTGACCACCTCGTGGCTCGGCTCCGTCTCCCTTTGGACTCCATGTGTGTGTCAGTGAAATAGGGACCTTCGTTGATTTTCGTCCAATTCCGAGAATATTTCCAGAATAGCTTTTCTGGAATACAAAAACAGCAGAAAACAGGAACTGGCACTGTGGCATCTTGTTAATAGGTTAGTCCCAAAAAATGTATAAAATGATATGAAGTGGATGCAAAACATGTAACAATTGGTATAATATCAACATGGAACATAAAAATTATAGATACGTTTGAGACGTATCAGCATCCCCAAGCTTAGTTCCTACTCGTCCTCGAGTAGGTAAACGATAAAACAAAATAATTTTTGAAGTGACATGCTACCATCATAATCTTGATCATATAGTATTGTAAGGCACATGTAAATGAATGAAGTGATCCAAGTCAATGGTCTATAGTTTGCTACCAAATAGATAATGAGTAAACAACTGAATCACACAAGCTAAACTTTTCATGAATAGTACTTTGGAGACAATGCATCCACAGGTTTACATAAGAGTTAACTCATAAAGCAATAGATTCTAACAAAAGGTATTTAACCAACACAAAGGAAGATTTAAGTTTCAGCATTTGCTTCAACTTTCAACATATTTATCTCATGGATATTGTCAACACAAAGCAATATAATAAGTCCAATATGTAGCATATAACAAATGTTGTACCAAAGTTGACACTAGTGTTTGCTTGTGGAAGATAGAAAGAAGTAGGAAAACTGACTCAACATAAAAGTAAAAGAAAGGCCCTTCGCAGAGGGAAGCAGGGATTAAATCATGTGCTAGAGCTTTTTAGTTTTTGAAATCATATAGAGAGTAAAAATTAAGTTTTGAGAGGTGTTTGTTAATTGTCAACGAATCAAATGAAAGTACAATATGACCCCTGCCAACAGACTTTTAAGAGCGGCTCCCATGAAGGACGTTATTTCTACCAGCAAGGCAGATCATCCCTCTTTCTCTTTTGTTTACACATGCAGATATTTCACTGTGTCATTGCTTGCTGATAAATCAGGGCAAAATGTGAAGAGAATTAAGCGGTTAAAGTTGTAATTAATTGGGACTGGGCACCCCGTTGCCAGCTCTTTTTGCAAAATTAATAGATAAGCGGATGTATATGCCGCTAGTCTGGTGGTAAAGTCTGTTTGACAGTGAATAAAGACATCCACCCTCCTCATGAGCTGGTAAACATTGACACAAAAAGGAGTAATAACATTTTGAATAATTTAAAGGTAGCACATGAAAAATTTACTTGGAGTGGCAAGGAAATACCACATATAGGTAGTTATGGTGGACACAAATGGCATGGATTTTGGCTCAAGGATTTGGATGCACGAGAAGCATTCCCTCTCAGTACAGAGTTTAGGCTAGCAAGGTTATGTAAGCAAACAAGAATATCAACCGTACACCAAGTTTTATATGACAAACATATTGCAAACATTATAAGACTTCACACCGTCTTCCTTGTTAACCAAACCCTTTTATTAGAAAATATCTAGACCTTAGAGATACCACTCATGCAAACCAAATTTCAACAAGCTTTACGGTAGTTCTTCACTAATAGGCTTAACTTACATGATGCAAAAGTTTAATCATGATCTACTTGTTAACTCAAAACAATTGACAAGTATCAAATTATCCAAATTAGTGATCTACAAGATATGCAAGTTTTTCCATTATACCATTACCACATGCAACATTTTCTGTTCCAACCAAACACCAATCAATTTATTTCAATAACTCTCCAAACAAATATAAGTGAAGCAAGAGAGTACTTTCTTTAAAAGAACTAATAGCTCTGACAAGAGATACATGAAAACAAGAGCTAAAAGCTGAACAGCGCTAGATATGAATACTCAACAAATATAAGTGAAGAATAGGAGTATTCTCATGAAAAAGCGGAGCGTGTCTCTCTCCCAATCAAGAATGCTAGGGTCCAATCAAGTTGATTAAAATAAAAATAATACTGAAAATAAAAGCACACAGACGCTCCAAGAAAAGCACATATGATGTGAAAGAATTAAAATATAGTTTCACTAGAGATGACCTGATAATTTTGACGATGAAGAAGGGGATGCCTTGGGCATCCCCAAGCTTAGACGCTTGAGTCTTCTTGAAATATGCTGGGGAGATCCATGGGAGCCTCCCCAAGCTTAAGCTCTTCACTCTTCTTGATCCTATTATATCATCTTCTCTCTTGACCCTTGAAAACTTCCGTCACACCAAACTCAAAGTAATCTCATTAGAGGGTTAGTGCATAATCAAAAACTCACATGTTCTGTAAAGACGCAATATGACGTTACTTTAAACATTAGCTACTGCCACTGATGTTATGTGAAGCTCTTCCACCCAAAAAAAATTTCACTCAACACTAGTAAAAGAGAGAATGCAAAATAAAAGACATAATCTGTCTAAAACAGAACAGTCCGCAAAGACGAATTTTTTCGAGGCACTTACGGCTCAGATCGAAAAACTTTGAACTAACAAAGATGCAGACATATATAAGATTACGCACAAAAATTTCAGATTTAATTAACATCTGGTGATTTTAGGAATTTACGTGAACAGCAAAAATCTGTTTCTGCGCAGCAATCAAAATTAGCATCATCTTATCATTAGAGGCTACTCTTGGCACAACAATGCGAAAAATAAAGATACAAAGGAGTTGCTACAGAAGTAAACACTCCTTGACTCAATAAAAAAAAATTGCAGAAATAAAAATAATGGGTTGCCTCCCATAAGCGCTTTTCTTTAACGCCTTTTAGCTAGGCACAAAGCATGCATCAAGTATTACCAAGTGAAGAAGCATCAACATTGTAATTTGTTCGAACAATAGAATCATAAGGTGGCTTAATCTTCTTCCTAGGAAAGTGTTCCATACCTTTCTTGAGAGGAAATTGATATTTTATATTCCCTTCTTTCATATCAATAATAGCACCTACAGTTCTAAGAAAAGGTCTTCCAACACAATAGGGCAAGATGGATTGCATTCAATATCCAAACAATAAAATCAACAGGGACAAAGTTGTTATTAACCATGATAAGAACATCATCAATTCTTCCCAAAGGTTTTTTATAGTAGAATCAGCAAGGTGAACATCCAAATAACAATTTTCCAAAGGTGCTAAATCAAGCATATCATAAAGTCTTTTAGGCATAACAGAAATACTAGCACCAAGGTCACACAAAGCATTGCAATCAAAGTCATTCAATTTCATTTTAATGATGGGCTCCCAACCATCTTCTAACTTCCTAGGGATGGATACTTCACGTTTCAATTTTTCTTCCCTAACTTGTATGAGAGCATTAGTAATATGTTTAGTAAAAGCCATGTTTATATACATGCATTAGGACTTCTAGCTAGCTTTTGCAAGAACTAATTACTTCAGAAAGATTACAACCATCAAAATCATTATCATCAAAGTAATGGAGCTATTATCTTCCTTATTACTAGAAATTTCAGCATTTTATCAAGAACAGTTTCAGAGTTATCAGGCAATTTAACATTTTGCAATAGAAGTAGAAACATTACCAACACCAATTATCTTGCCATTAATAGTAGGAGGTTTGCTAACACTTGAGTTTAAAGCATTTTCAGTAGTAGAAATAGTATAAACTCTAGCAATACTATTCTTTCTAGCAATTTCATCCTCTCTTTCCCATCTAGCATGCAATTCGGCTAACATCCTCACATTATTATCAATTTTAACTTGTATAGCATTGAGAGTTTTGCTCTCTTTAACATCATGAGGCATGTTCTTTATTTTCAAAAGTCAACATCAAGAGCAAGACTATCAACTTAGAGGCAAGAACATCAATTTTCCCAAGTTTTCCTCAACAGTTTTATTGAAAGCAGTTTGTGTACTAATAAAATCCTTAAGCATACTTCAAGATCAGAGGGTACACTTTATTATTGTTGTAGGAACTACCATAGGAATTTCCATAACCATTGCCACTATTAGAAGGATAGGTATAATTGCTATTACCAAAATTATTCCTATAAGCATTGTTGTTGAAGTTATTATTTTTAATGAAGTTCACATCAACATGCTCTTCTTGAGCAACCAAAGAAGCTAAAGGAACATTATTTGGATCAACATGTGCTTGACCATTTGCAAGCATAGACATAATAGTATCAATTTTAGCACTCAAGGAAGAGGTTTCTTCAACAGAATTTACCTTTTACCTGTTGGAGCTCTCTCGGTGTGCCACTCAGAATAATTATCATCATATCATCTAGAAGCTTTGTTGCAGCACCCAAAGTGATGGACATAAAGGTACCTCCAGAGGCCGAATCCAATAAATTCCTTGAAGAAAAATTTAATCCTGCATAGAAGGTTTGGATGATCATCCAAGTAGTCAGTCCATGAGTGGGACAATTTTTAACCAATGATTTCATTCTCTCCCATGCTTGAGCAACATGTTCATTATCAAATTGCTTAAAATTCATTATGCTACTTCTCAAAGAAATAATCTTAGCAGGAGGATAATATTTTCCAATGAAAGCATCTTTGCATTTAGTCCATGAATCAATACTATTTCTAGGCAAAGATAGCAACCATTCTTTAGCACGTCCTCTCAAGGAGAAAGGAAAAAGTTTCAGTTTAATAATATCACCATCTACTTCCTTAGCTTTTGCATTTCACAAAGTTCAACAAAGTTATTAAGGTGAACAGCAGCATCATCAGTACTAACACCAGAAAATTGCTCTTTCATAACAAGATTTAAAAGTGCAGGTTTAATTTCATAAAACTCTGCTAGAAGCAGGTGGAGCAATAGGTGTGCATATGAAATCATTGTTGTTTGTGCTAGTGAAATCACACAACTTAGTGTTCTCAGGAGTACTCATTTTAGCAAGATTAAAAACAGACAGAAAATAACTCAAAAATAAACTAGATGCAAGTAACTAATTTTTTTGTGTTTTTGATAATTAAAAGCAAACAAGATAAAATAAAATAAACTAAGCAAGACAAAAACAAAGTAAAGAGATTGGAAGCGTGAGACTCCCCTTGCAGAAGTCTGCTGACTCCCCGGCAACGGCGCCAGAAAAATAGCTTGATGACGTGAAACACACGTTCGTTGGAGACCCCAAGAGGAAGGTATGAAGCAGTGCAGCAGCAAGTTTTCCCTCAGTATGAAACCAAGGTTATCGAATCCAGGAGGAGTAGTAGCACTTCAGAAGGTTGTCAACGGCGCCAGAAAAGTGCTTGAAGGGCGGTCTGACTGTTGACGTGGAACCTGCACACAACACAATCAAACTACTTTGCCCCAACGAAACAGGAAGGTTGTCAATCTCCTCGGCTTGCTAAAAACAAAGGGTTAAATGTATGGTGTGGAAAAAATTGTTTAATTGCAGAAAGTAAAAGAGAACAATGATTGCAGTTGGTGGTTTTATCAGTGTAAAAGAATGGACCGGGGTCCACAGTTCACTAGTGGTGTCTCTCATAAAGATAAATGACATGTTGGGTAAACAAATTACAGCTGGGCAATTGATAAAATAGCGAGCGCATGACAATGCATATATATGACAAGATGACTACCATGATATTTAATTGGGCATTACGACAAAATACATAGACCGTTATCCAACCGCATCTATGACTAATAATCCACCTTCAGGTTGACATCCGTGTTCCCCGTTGGTATTAAGTTGCAAGCAACGGATAATCGCATTAAGCAATGTGCGTAAAGTAAACAAGTACATATGACCGTGGACATAGCATTGTTATGTTACCCTAGTGGCAACAGCACATCCACAACCTTAGGCGTTGCTGTCACTCACCCAGATTACTGGAGAATGAGCCCACTATCTAGCATAAATACTCCCTCTTGGAGTTACAAGCATCTACTTGGCCAAAGCATTTACTAGTAACGGAAAGCATGCAAGATCATAAATAACATGTAACATAGATTAATAATCAACTTGATCATAGTATTCAACATTCATCGGATCCCAGCAAACACAACATGTAGCATTACAATAAGATGATCTTGATCATGTTAGGCAGCTCACAAGATCTAAACATAATGGCATAAAGTGGAGAGACAACCATCTAGCTACTGCTATGGACCCGTAGTCCAGGGATGAACTACTCACGCATCACTCCGGAGGCAGGCATGGCGATGTAGAACCCTCCGGTGATGATTCCCCTCTCCGGCAGGGTGCCGGGAAGAGGTTTTGTACCCTACCGAAATAGGTTGACGACGGCGGCGCCTCTGGAACTTTTCGTGGATAATGGCTCGGGTATTTTGGGTTTTTGCGTCGGAGGGAATAAGTAGGCGAAAGGGCGGCGGCTGGGGGCCCCGAGGGGCCCACACAATGGTAGGGCGTGGACCCACCCCTGGCCGCGCCGAGCCTATGTGTGGCCACCTCGTGGCTCGGCTCCGTCTCCCCTTTGGACTCCATGTGTGTGTCGGTGAAATAGGGACCTCCGTTGATTTTCGTCCAATTCCGAGAATATTTCTAGAATAGCTTTTCTGGAATACAAAAACAGCAGAAAATAGGAACTAACACTGTGTCATCTTGTTAATAGGTTAGTCCCAAAAAATGTATAAAAATGATATGAAGTGGATGCAAAACATGTAACAATTGGTATAATATCAACATGGAACATCAAAAATTATATATACGTTTGAGGTGTATCAGTGCAATATTAGCAGACACCGGGAAAATAGGTTCTTGAATTATTGGAGCTGGGACAAATACCCGTTTTTCCTCCAAAATTATTTCCCGAGGTGTTATGCTCCCTCTCATCACATCACTTTCCAAGAACACAGCGTGTCTTACAAACTTAGTTGCCTGATTTGGACAATAAAATCGATATGCTTTAGATTTGTCAGGATAACCAATAAAATGGCAACTGGCTGTCTTGGGGTCTAATTTTCCCATAACCGGATTGAAAATCCTTGCTTCAGCAGGACAGCTTCATACATGAAAATAATTCAGGGTTGGCTTCTTCCCAGTCCATAATTCATACGGTGTTTTGGGCACCGGTTTACTAGGAACCCTGTTAAGAATATGTGCTGCTGTTTTAAGGGCTTCCATCCATAAATTCACCGGCAGAGTGGAGTGGCTTAACATACTCCGCACCATATCCATAAGTGTGTGGTTTCTCCTTTCAGCCACCCCGTTTTGCTGAGGTTCGCCTAGTGCTGAGTACTGGGCTACAATGTCATTTTCCTGTAAGAATTTTGCAAACGGTCCAGGAATTTGGCCATAAGTAGTATGTCTGACGTAGTATTCACCACCACGATCAGATCTTGCAACTTTAATTCTTTTATTACATTGATTTTCAACCTCAGCTTTGAAAATCTTGAACTTGTCTAATGCCTCTGATCTTTCTTTAATTTGATAAATATATCCATAACGGGAGAAATCATCAGTGAATGTTATGAATGAATTAAAACCGTCCACCGATCTCACATTAAACGGACCACATATATCCGTATGAATTAATTCCAAAACTCCCGTGCTTCGGTTTGCACCTTTCTTAATTTTTGGCATATTTTCCTTTGATGCAATCGATACAATGATCAACATCTGCATCTGTAAAATCAAGAGAAGGAAGAACTTGATCTTTAATGAGACGCTCAATTCTCCCCCTCGAAATATGGCCTAAACGATAGTGCCATAATTTCGAAGAAGTCTCATTATTATTACGTTTACGTTTGGTACCGACATTTATATTTGAGGTAGAACCCACATTATTTATATCATCACAGAGGGAAATTACATAAAGCTTGTCTTGTCGACAGGCAAGACCAACATTATTATTGTCATACATAATTATACATTGCTTATTCCCAAAGTGACACTCATAACCATCATCATCTAAACATGAAACAGAAACTAAATTCCGTTTCATCGAGGGTACATAGAGAACATTATTTAGTCGAAGCTTAAAACCACCATGGAGTATGAGAGTGAAATCTCCAAGTGCCTCGGCATAAGCTTCAACACCATTAGCCACTCTAATTGTTCTTTCCTTCTTTTTAGGGTCCTCCTCATATTGAATCCCTGCAACGAATTTGCAATATGAATTGTTGCACCAGAATCAATCCACCAAGTATTGGTGGCATAATTAACATAAAGGGATTCTTCAACAAAAGTAATAACATCAGTTCCTTTTTCTTTGAGCCATCTCTTAAAGCCAAAGCAATCCTTTCGCCTATGCCCACCTTTTCCACAAAAGTGGCAAGCATCAGAATTATATCCTTCCGCATTAGGTGCTCTTTCAGGCTTCTTTTGCTGAGAACCTTTTGAAGATTTGCCTCTTTCTTTGAACTTATTAGGCTTAGGCTTCATATAATCATTCACAAATTTTTTTTGTACCTTTTCTTTTGTGAATGCGTGAACTGATTAATATACTCAATTCTGTCAGTCTTAAGCCTTTCTTCTTCTTGAACACATCGCGCCATCATTTCATCAATCTCCCATTTTACATCCATTGCATTATAGTTGATCATAAATGGAGAAAATTCAGGAGGCAAAGATGACAGAATAAAACGGACGAGGAAACCATTAGAAATTTCCATCTCCATAGACTTAAGTTTGGCAGCCATGTTGCACTTCTTCATAATATGCTCTCGAAGACTTCCAGTGGGATCATATTTTTCATCAATTAGTCTTCTGATAAGACTTGTTGCATAAACTTTAGAAGACCCTTTAAACTGATGCTCAATTTTCGCAAAGTACCCATTAGCTGTCTCACAGTCAGGAAGGGCTCCCCTCATACTCTGTGTAATGGAGCCCTTTATCATCATAAGGCACTTGCGATTAGAGTCATCCCACCTAGCCTTGATAACATCATATTCCTTCTTGAGGCCATCATAATTTTCATTATCTTCTTTAGGTGCCTCAGGAGGATCATTAAGGAGAGCATAATCAATATTAAGTAAGGCCATTGTGATCTCAAGCTTCTCCTTCCACATAGCATAATGGCTACCATTAAGCTGTTCAATGCCATTAAGCATTCCAGTAATATTAGAGACATTAGTTGCCGCAAAAGAAAAAAAAATCAAAATGCTTTAGTAAGCATCATCATAATCGTCATTAAATTCTATTGATCAAATTCAAAATAGTTTTGGCCAGAGATAAAAATGAACAACAAAAAAATTTCCTCTTTTCACGATGATATGTACATGAAATATATGCGTGCCGACGAGTAGGTTCCATTCCCGTGATTGGTTCCGAGTTTGGACGACTCTAACTCCTTAATTTTGAATCCACACTCGCAAAAACATTTGACGAGTTTTGTCAAATTCGTCGCACTCAGTCATCCGTTTAAATTTTCCTTTCACGAGTAGATGAATATCACTCTTCCGAACAACTTTCATGTTTTAACCTTTTTGTTTTGACGGACATAGACATATTTCTCTCCAATCTTCAAATTTGTTATATTTTAGACTGTGAAAAATAAAAAAATTCTGCCACCCAAAAATTATGAATCGGTCCTCCGAAGTAAAACATTTTTGCAGAAAGATCCCCGCGTGTCGTCTTTTTGCAGAAAATTCCTCACATTTTCGAAAAAAAATGTGAGTTGTCCTCCCATAATACAACATTTCCGCAGCGAAGTCCCCGCGTTTCCCCCAAAATTGCAAATCGGTCCTCCATTACAACTGAGCAATTTTTTCCCCTAATATATTTCTCCCCCTTATAGTTTAAACCTATTTTTTTCCCGCACTTCTTTTTACGAACATTACCTATTTTTCCGGCCACGCGTGAATAGTCCCTGTCCCTTATGAATGGTTTTTTCCCTTTTAATAGATTTCTCCCCGTTTTAGTTTTCCCCTATTATTTATTTTTCCACATTTCATTTTACGAACATTGCGCGCAAATGGCGACTTCAAAATTAATTATTTATTTCTACTCCCTATTTATCCCCTACTATATCTTTTTTTCCTTCTTTTATCTCCCTTACATATTTATTTTCATGACTCTAAGACTGCTCGCTTACTTCCTAATTTCTCAATTTCCCCTACTCCATTTTTAAAACTTTTTATTTTATTTCCTTAATAATTTTATTTTTGCAAACTTTAAAATTATTACTTATTTATTTGCAAATACTGTTATCTTAATTCCCCACTTCTCTATATTCAAAATACCACTACTTATTTTATTTTTTTACTTTTAGTTTCCGTATATTTTTCTAACTACTTCTTAACGGTATGCATTAATTCCATTTGGAAGCCTAAATTCACCAAATAAAATAACCTTCCAACACTTACTTCATACAAAAAAAAACTAAATATTTTCTACCTTTCAAAACCAATTGCACATCCCCCTCTCATTTTTCCTCTATTATTCTCTTGACGAGTGCACTGAATTTGTTCCAGAAGCCATGTACTTGGTCACATATAGTGGCATACATGTATTATCATAAGTACTAATTCGGATATCATATTTGCACATCGTACATTTATATCACTCAGCTATAGCATAGGTGACTTTATGTAAATTGTAAGTAGTTCACATACAAAAAAGGATTTTGTGGTTATAAATACCCTTCTCAAATTATGGTTTCTGTTTCTATTGCTTTTCTTTTATTTCACTCTATTTAATTCTCTGCTTAGGTAGTGCCTGTTTTGTTTTAACCTTTTATACAATACATAATCCTATGATGCAAATGATGTTAGAAGAAAACTCAGCTATGTGGCGACAATTAGTGTAGACATTGACGCCCAAATGCAGCATCAAATCCAAGGTATTTTTAAGAATATAAAGCACTTTTTTTGACACCCAGCTTATTTCCATTACTATCCAACCTGTGTTTGCACTCATGTCCCATGGATCACGATATCTTTTGTTCGGTCGTGATAGGTCTTTTTTACAGTTGTTTCGTACTTTTAGCTTCAATTTATTTATGTTTTGTCACCACATAGGCGTGGCGTGTCGCCGCGCTAATTTTCCTAGTATATAGTATCTATGAGCAACTAATATTTACTCAGACCAGCATGTCATGTATTCTCAGTCGCAGCAAAGCGCGACATACCTTCTAGTGGACTTAGCAACTCACGAAAAAATGGCCTGCGCGACTCGTATTTTGTCAAAAAGATTGGCATTCCAGCGAACAAGTAGAGCAGACTATACAGGCTATCCAATATTCACAGAGCTGTCCATAGCATTGGACACCAATCTTTCCATGAGCATAACTACCAAAATTAATCGCTACACTACAACTAATAGCCAAAAGATGAGATTACATGTGTGCCCTTATTGGTGGAACAGAAAAATGGGAAATGAATCTTGCATCGAAGATCTTGCCGAAGAATCTGCACAATGGGACTGATCCGTTCACATCACCGTTACCTGCAACATAAATCTCCGAATGCCAAAATTGGTCAATCAGTCCTGTTCGATGACATGAACAGATGGTGATGTGTCTACTCAACCCTGTCAACACTTGCAGCCAATTGGCTGCACCTCTTCTCCTGTTCAACAGCTGCATGTGTTTGTTGTGCTGGTGCACAGTTGAGGGCTACAGGCATCCATTCAGCAGAGACAGGTTCTAGGGAGGACAGTGGATGTCTCGGTCTGTTGTCAGTTGCTCTGATTTCAGATTCAACTGTGCTACGGATTTACATTGCACTCATCCATGAATCGATCTTCCCGGGTGAGAAACCTCCTCCAGTACTTCTTGTAGTCCGGTATGCCTAACTCAAGCCAAGGTTTCATATTGCCATTGTAGTGCAACGATGCAGAACTCCCTGCAACCTCCAGGTCGATTCCATAATCATATCCAAGTCCATACAGAGTCAGCCTCTTGTCAAGGGGATATATGAGATGCTGAAAAGACAACAAGCTTAAAGGAAAGGCAGCTTCTCGCAGAGATACCTCGTCCTTTTTTTTGACCTGCAACACAACAAGAGTTGGAATAAATATGTGCAGTGCCATAACCATATGAAGCATCATGCAACAAAGAATCAGTTATTATTCAGAGTGAGACTGAAATTAATACAGATATAGCTAAACTTGTGCAGACAAAAATGAATGCAGAATGCTACCTATTTCATGCAAGTAAATTATAATAAACCTGTATTTCACACCACATACACACTGACCAAATGGTATTCCAGACCTCCTTTGTGCGAGCTCAGTTTTTATACTGTACTAGTTTGCAATTAAATAGAGAAGAACTATACTAACCTGTTTAAGGAGCATGAGGTAATTCTCTGTCACTTTATGCTTCCTCCACTTATCCAAATTAATCACATTCACCCCAGACATCCATGCACATGATTTAGGATCATACTTTGTCTTACCCAGGAGATTCCTCACTTGACCCAGTCTTACACCACAAAATTCGACAGCACCATTTACCTTGTCCCCCATATCAAGATTCCACAAGAATGACAGATCACGTTGAATAACCACATCATCATCCAATACAACCACCTTCTTTAGATCCTTGAATATTTTGGGAATAAAGAAATGAGAATGACTGAACAATGACAAGTACTCCATTCTTGTCTGCTCAGTGGGCCGCTCGGTACTCCTGATGAGAACACGAAACTCCTCAGACAAATACAGCTCTCTTGTACTTGAATTTGGTAGCTTCTCTAAAATCACTTCTTCATAGTTTACAACATGGACAGCTGCCTTTTTGTATAAATTTCTGGCAAACCAGTATTTCATGCCATAGAAATTTTGTGCATCAGTTAGAATATGAAAAACATTGTTTCCTGGCTCCTACAGGAAGGCCAATAAGAACATCAGCAATGTACATATCAGAAGATAATGGCAAACTAATCATTGTAAACATCACCACATACCTTAGAACTGATAACTGTTGAGTTGATGACAACGGAAGCTGCAAGGACATTCTTAGATAGTATAACATAGTGCCTATGCTTTGGGGTATTAAACTTGCGAGGCAGAGAAACATCTGAATCCACTGAAGGGGATTTGAAATACTCCAATGTCAACCTCATAGAAAAACAGTGGTGAGTTTTAGGCAATGTGTGAGCACCAAGATTGTAGAGGAATGCACTCTGTTTCATATGAAAATGAGCTTCATCATCAGTCATATCAAGTATCTGCCCAAGCTTCCTGACAACATTGTGGCATTCCACAGTGCAAGATTTCGCTCTCGCTACCGTGTGCTCCATCTGCTCCATCTTCTTGTTGATACTGAAATAATAGCACAGTTGTCATTTGAATTCTCAAATTAGTAACGTATATATTTATAAATGGTGAACTAGTGTACACCTTTTTCAAACAAATGCACAAAAACACTAAAGTATATCAAAATAATCTCAGCTGAGAAGCACCAAAAAGTATTCCATTTCAAAATATAAGGCGAATTTTGACTGCCCAAAGTTATGTTTTGATCAAAACTTAGTCGAATAATATGTGATTTATGTTACACAAGATAGACACCATTAAATTCGTATTGAAAATCACTTTTGATGTGATTTGTAACTATTAACAAAATATTGTATGAGCAAAACACAATCAAAGCTCAAATTTGAATATAGGCAAATATGCCTTATATTTTCAAACAGAGGGATTGCATTTAACTCTGATGGTACCCGTAACCTAGTCATCATAAACTGAAATTTAAGGTTAATAAATGGAACGAATTAAGAAAGAACCAGAAGTCTTAATCATTAAAATTTAATTCTTACAAGGATGGTAGATCAGCGTCAACAGCAGAAGCACTAAGAACCCTCTCATGGTCTTGTATATTTTGCTTCATTTCCTGAGTAAGTACCTCCTGTCCTTGAAGTTTTGCAATGCTTGGATAGTATGAGCGGGCCACAAACAGTTGGTCTTTTAGCTTTTTCACTATCGAATCCTTCATAATTACTTTATGCTCTGTGGACCAGAGACAGTAGCTCCCAAATTCAAGCTGACAAGCCTTTGCATTTTCCACTTCATCTGCTTTTGCAACTTTGTCTTGTCTCTTTCTATCCTCAAAAACTTCCTGAAAGCAATGCATATGCACATTATCATACTGCTGGACTCTAGTTGATGCAAAGGTCAGAGGGGTGATAAGAATAGTGACTAGGATGGTACTATCGTTTTGCAGTACATTCAGCATTTTCCTAAGATTAGCTTAGCTGAGTACACTATTACACCAGTCCAGCTAAAATCAAGGGCAATCATTTGAAAATAATGCATCATGTACTTAAAATCTTGCAAGTGATTGAGCTGACAATCTAATATCTGGAAATTATATACTTGCTGCGACTATTGCAGAACCCCAGAATTTATGACTGAGCATGCTTAAATATAAGCAGAACTTGATGTAGGTTCTAAAAAATAAAGTATAACTTCGAATGCAGAAGGCTTACGCTTGTGTTTTGAGTTGATTCAGCCTTTGGTGGTTCATTTCTTGGCACGGGAAGAACTGCGTACATTGTCAATTATGGAGTCAGATGTAAAGATAAACTAAACAAACAACTGCATCATACAGGACCAAAGACCAATACAGAAGGAGTGCAATCCATAAATAGCTTTCTCACGTAAATAAAACTATAAACCGCTTAAGCGAAGAAAGAGAGGTTGCTTGGAAAACATCAGCAATGATTTCTTTGGAAATATTTGGGTAAACAAATTGCTTCTCGTCTGTAAAGTAGATTGGGAAATTTAAGGGAAGCAAGACAGAGACAGAAGAAAAACTGAATAGCACATGCACATCTTAAGGCATATCAGATTATCAGAAAGCGAAAGACCTAAAGGGCGCTAGGTCAAATAATGACATACAAAATTTTCGTGATACTACTACTTGCCTCAAGTAGCCTGCAAACACCAGTTTTTGCTAATATGTATATACAAAATTTCTCCACACAACTGAATAGGTCATTACTTACATTCCATGAATTATTTTCTAGCATTAGCAACAACTTCACTCCCATCTCAAAAGCTTAGGCAAAATACTGAAATCAACTGGGTATCGATTTTGTTCTTTCTACGATGTGGTACCTTTTGGTTTAGCACCAACACCGGAAGATTTGTTCTCAGTTAGCTTAGGCTGCTGCAGCACTCCAGTGCTGCCATTGGAAATCTTCTTCTCCTGAGGAAAGGAAATCTTCTTCTCCTGAGAAAAGGAAAATAAGTGCGATGTGTTACTGATGCAAACTTACAATTCTTGAACTGCTCTATGACATGGATATTCTTCATAAACACGAATTTGGTTGTAAATCAGGTATATCCCCTCGCAGATCAGCCACTCCATTAAGTGCCAAATGCTTAATTTCGAGTAGAACCGTGACATCAAGGAGCACAGAAAGTGATGACGACTAGACATCACGAAACAGAGTACATTCCTCAGGATCGACATCATTCATGGGTAAAAGTAGTAGCAGCGCAGCACAGCAGACCTGACTCACTCCATGGACAGGGACAGGGCCACCACCGCCGCCTTGACTCTGCTCCACGTGAACGACCTTGGGCAAAAAGACCTCCTAAATCCAAACAAAAAAAATCAGCACCAATGGCTCAGCCGTCCCGCCGCCCACTTCCCAATCCGCCGAAAACAGAAACGGGCGTGAACGAAACAATCAGAGGCGGAGACAAACAGTGCCACACCTGTCGGCGCCGCTCATCCGTGGTCACGTAGCCTGCATCGCGAACCAATCAGAGAAGCAGAAGGAGGCGGTTAACGATAATAATTCAGAAAAAAAACACGGAGCAATCGGGCATCGCCCAGATCCAAGCGGAGGCGCGCCGCATTCGCTGAGCCCCCAATCGGAGCGAAGGCGGATGGGGTGGTGGCTAGCGGGACGTACCGGCGGGGGCGCGGTCGAAGATGAAGGCGAGGGGCACGAGCAGGGAGCAGAGGACGAGCGCCAGCAGCGCCACGCGCGGGCCCCTCCGCCTCTGCGACGGCGTCGGCTTCATCGTCTCGTCCGACTCCTCCGGTTCCCAGCGCCGACTCTACTGATCATCGCACTGGGCAGTTGAGGGGAGAGAGCAGGAGGACGTGTAGTCGGTGCAGGCGACCGGAGGGTGGAGAGGAAGAAGGCCTGGAAGTCGACGGCGCGGTTGCGGGGTCGGGATTTGATCGGTGCGGAGCGAGTCGGAGACGAGGAACTGAAGTGTGCGAGTTGGCGTCGGTGGGCCGTGCGTGCGGCGCATGTGCCACATGGGCCCTCGTGTGTGCGGCAGTGTCCTCGCTCATGGCCTCCAGGTCTTTTCCAGTAACTAGCCATTTCTAACAGCTAAAAGCTTTGCGTCATCATCTGACTACGCTACTTGAAATATCCAGAAGCGTTTCTCAAAAGAAAACAAAATTCCAAAAGCTTGCAGAAGCAACCAATCATTACGAAATTCCATCGAGAACTATGTAGAACGGACCCATGCCGAGAACAATTTATCTGCCCCTCAAAAAAGGGGGGATACCCCTACTTTTCTATATAAAAAAGTCTTTTTTTAGAAGGCAGTAATTGCAAAAAAGAACAGTCGAGGAAAAGACACTGATAAGTAGGAGCTCACATTTTAGTCTACAAGAACTTGAAACTCTACTCAGTTAGTACTAGTTAAACTTGCTTCCTTGAGCACATTTGAGTCATGGTGCGCACAAGAAAGCAACCAAGTATATATACAAGCTGAGCATCTCATAGGCAGAAAAACCCTCAAAATATGGGAACTGGGATGCAAAGCACCGTCAAGGTTACACGACCAAACACCCACGCACGCCACAAACAAGCCAAGGGTAAACCATTCGTCCCTTCAGCTGGTCATAGCACAAGGTAGCGGTCATTTTTCCTGTACACCACAAAGCTGCACTCGAGGCTCTCCAACATCTCAACGACAGATTCTTGCTTCGATCCGCTGAAGTGCTTGACGACATCCTCCAACGAAACCTGCGAAAACCGAAAGGATCAGCACAAGGAATGACATGTGTTTCCAGTGAAAGAACCTTCCGTGAGGGTATGGTTACTTACCCCGCCACGGCTCTCGGCAAGTTCAAGGATAGCATCTTCAGTGGCAACAGCTGGGGCAGTAGAGTCAGTCCCTTGCTCATCCGTCTTTTGCAGTTTCTTTACTGGCTCGTCCGCAGAGAGCTGTGCTCCGTCACTCTGGGATCTCTTTGTCAAAGGGCTTGAATCGCATGCACCTGCCATGGTGACAGTGTCTCCCTGGTTACCGTTCTCGAAAGCTTCACTCTCATGGGAACAGGATTTTGGCGACTCAGCTGTTCCAGCCCCGTCATTTGGACTGTTACCAAAAGCTTTCTCTGACACTCCAAGATCATCAATTGTGAAGCATGTCTTGATCATTTCGTATGTTACCTGCAATTGCCATGTAGCATTTTGCCAAGCAGGTTAGCACTTGCTGAATGGTTTCGATGA
The DNA here is from genome assembly GCA_947311845.1 of Poa pratensis. Classification (NCBI taxonomy): domain Eukaryota; kingdom Viridiplantae; phylum Streptophyta; class Magnoliopsida; order Poales; family Poaceae; genus Poa; species Poa pratensis. The sequence goes on along the minus strand of CAMZMU010000128.1, from coordinate 12,656,055 downwards.
ACATATAATGAGCATGGCAGTGGCTAGCAGAAGTGGTTCCTACGTTAGCTGAGCAATTGTCTACATACAATTGCAAACAGAAATGCGGTGTAACAATAAAATGCAAGAAGAATTACGTTTTCTGGAACCTCGTCTTTTATTGGCCTCAGCTTGTCACGTGATCCAACCTTTGCAATGGCAAGACGGATCTGTGAAGCTATCTCAAGTGTTAGGCCTATCTCCTCGCAGAACCTAGTCCAGTTCATCTTGCATCCATCCCGAGCAGCATCAAGTATGTATTGCAGGACTGTCTGCTCTTTTATCGGCACTGCTCTGCGAAAATGCTTCAATACACTACCATGTCAAGATTCGAACTTCCACTTAAGGTGACTGCAGAACTAAAACGAAAAATAACTCACCGCAATTTTCTTGAACGAGTAATTCTGATTCTGCCACAGTTCCCATGAAGTAAATTTGGCATCACCTAATTTCATTGGAACATTGTTGTTGTTTATAGATTTAGAAACGGACAGCATTTCCTCTACCCCTGATGAATCATCCAATGGAAGATTCAACTCTTTTGATAATTGTGTGATACTTTGGACAAAAGTTTCACTGTAACGCGAGATGAAGTGCTGGAAACAACAGGTCAGATGTCATGTGAGTACAAGAGAAAAAATATGATAGAAACTTATTTTATTTTAATTATTTGATAACTCTATTGTATTTATAATTGGACACTGCAGAAATGCATAATATTTTGTTACGACATGGCATTTGCTAAGTATGCATACTAAGTGATACCTGGTTAACACCATCAATATTAGCCAGTCTAGCTCCAGTAGAAGGCCTAATCTTTGCAAAGTGCCTTAGGGTCTGATCACCACAAATAGCATAACTGAAACAATGGGATAAGACTATTAGAGAGGTTCAATTCAATGGTTGCTCCAGTAACAAAACAGCCTAGAGCCCAAAAACTGTCATTGACATTCAACATTTAACTCACGGAGCAGTTCCAATATCCCGAGCAAGTTTCGTCCTGATGTTCAAGAGCATTTGGTAGAGCTTCAGTTCCTCCTGAAAGAAATGTTTAAGTGACACGTAAACAACACCACAAAAAAATCTCAAATCGACTCTACAAAGGAACCAAAACAGCATGGTCTGAACGAGAAGTGAGCATACCTCAGATATCTTTTCAGATTCTTCCATGGTCAAAGGATTTAAGCCCCCTTCTTTATGCTGTGAACTACCATGCTCCTCTTGCTCAATCATCTCTGCAGTTGGCTGCAAAAACAGTGGTGTTCCACCATCGGAGAGAAACTTGGCCCCTTTTGGACTAACACTGAAGGTAGAGATGCAGAGTTACTATGGATATTTCTTAAAAGTCGGTACAATGGAGAAGTACTAGCGGAAAAGAATCTGGAGCATGACTAGCATAAACCAGAGAAAAAAAAAGCAAGCACCTGACCAATCTAAATCTGTCAGTCGCAGTCTCCTGCAAGTAACCTGCACAAAAATAAAAATTAAGGAAATAAATAAGAGCAGCAAAAAAAATGATGCCAGAAATGCTTTATTCTGGCACGTGACGTGTTAGCTCAGTGTATGTAATAAACTACTGAACCCTAGCCGCCACCAGTCCGGCCGCCGGCCTCTCTCCTCCGCCGCCCATCCCCTCCCCCGCCTCTCCCCTCCGCTCCCGTGCTGTCCCCCGAGGCGGCACCGGGGCGAGACCCTCGTCGCCCAAAGAGCTTCACTCGGAGACCTCCCTTGCCGCCGCTGCCGCCGGCGAGGGCCGCGGTGGCGGCGGGCCCAACGCCTATGGTGCTGGGGTCATCGCTGCGGCGGAGCACCGGTGGCGTTCGGGGACGGCGCCGTTGATCTTCTGCGAGCGGGATCCGGGGCGGCGACCCCGGTCTGCGGCGGCGGCGGCTTTCTCCCGGGCATGGCGTCTGCCTGGACGTCCTGTGCGCGTAGTGGAGCGGCGGCTGTAGGTCCTAGGCTTCCGCCTAGACCCATCATCGGTGCGGCCGTCGGTCGCCCGGAGGTGCGTGGGGAGGCGGCGCGGTGCTCGTGTTCGGTCTTGCTGTTACCAGCGGGACGGCGCGCGCGCGTGGTTCTTCGTTGTCGGGCCTCCTCTTCCGCCGGAGGAGGTCGGCCGGCGGACGGCGGCGTGGGGGCCTGCTGCTCTGCACAATAAAGGCGGCGGTCCTATGGTTCCTCTTGCGCCAAGAAGAAGATCTGCCTGACACCTGTTTCTTCGATCTGGCCGGATTGTCGAGTTCCGGAAGGCTCCGTCGGCGAACTCCATTGGGCAATCAAGCCTGGAGATTGTCGGATCGGGTGGGATTCGGTCGCGCGCAGCCATGTTTTTTCTGACTGTTTGGTTTCAGAGGAAGCGTCGCGAAGCTCTGCAGTCGGTTGCCATTGGGGACATGCCTTTCTGTTTCCCGGTGAAGTCAGACTGCGGAGAAGGACATGGAGGCCTAGATTTGAAGACTAGTAACGGTGGTTCGATTCCTGGTGGCGATGAGGAATTGGCTTGGTGTTTCATGACTTGGAGCAGCGGCATGTAAGTGGGGGCGACAACATACGTGAAGTCTGAAGTCCTACCTTTCAGGGTGAAAATCCAAGGTCTGGACTTAATTGGTTGTGCCTGACAGTGGTCTTGCTGAAGACATTGTTTTGAGAGCGAGGACTATCTTCAGGGTGAAAGCCCAAGGTCTGGCCTTAATTGGTTGTGCCTGGCACTGTTCTTCTTGAAGACATTGCTTTTGAAGAATTGGACATCAGGTGTTGTTTTGGTGGTGGTTGTGCGGCTGCTGCAAGGACTGTAACTCTGTAGCGGGACTTTTCTTTTTATTTCTTCTTCTTATTGTCTTTCGGCTGTGTGCATCCGTAGTAGCTTTGGTTATTGTGTTGTTGCAGAGGCTGGGTGTAATTTGTATCTCCGCGATATTAATATACACTCTTTATCTAAAAAAAATGTAATAAACTACTAATAATAGAGTAACAATATCTACCACTTGAAGTGTTAAATGTCTAGCTGAGATGTTACAAGATGACAATAACCCCACAAGAAATTAAATATGGTACTTTACTACCACACATTTACCAGTGGAGTCAAACATCGCAATGAGTTTTCTTCAGTGGGACATAGGGCCGACCAAAACTGTGATACTGTAAGAAGCTTTTCAAAATACTGTTTTGTTATCTTGAAAAAAAACAAGAAGATAATGATTGTTCTGTATACTTGGGAACACAGCTAAGAGATTGTAAATAAGGTGCAGTCTTATTATGTTTTCTCGATGATGAAGAAAAACATGTACGAGATAAGTTCGCCAACAGAACATGTAGTTTTTATAGGAATGCCTTGCTTTAGCCAATAAGTGAAAGCTGGTTGAGTATATAGAGTTCAATACTTCATAATAGTACCATGTGCTATAAGCAGACCACCAAGTGCTTTCCACCAGTTTGGCGGATAATCTTTTCCCCGCGCATGCATTGGAAGTTTATCATAATTCTTTTCAACTAACTTTTTGACCTACAAAAATGAGAAAGCACTTGTTATACATCATCTTTCTTCTAAATAATGTGAAAAGTGTCAAACAATACACACGCCAAACCATTCAGCAAAGATATGTCAGAAATTCTTGAAAATAATTTACTAGCAGTGATCATGCCACATATGGTTGCTCCCAACTGTCAGCACACAAATCTACTCCAATCAAGTGAAAATAGCCAACAGCCAATGATGTGCCAAACTAAGGAACATCGCAAACATCAATGAGAGAAAAACCTACTCGTGATCCACGGAGAACATCAACTGGCATATTAAGGCCCCAGTTTCCTCCACAAGACTTGATGCAGGACAGTAACAAGAAAGATTCTTTTGACAAATCCCTCTCAGTCTTTGTCGTTGTGCAGTTATCACAGTTACCTGAGGGTTAATGAAGATGTCATAAATCAATGTGTCACAGTATGCTAATTTTGTCAGTTAAGATAAGACTTGATGAAGCGTGTGTCTTGTGAAATTACGCGGTATGGGTATAGCAATACAACATTTTCCCTAAACACGGTACGGGGATACAGCTAGTATATGTGTTTACAAGAAAAATAATACATGCGGAGATTATTTGAGGATAAGAAAAAAATGATGGCGACAGACACTATATATTAGGTGGAGACCTGATAATGGTAAAGGCTGACCGGTAGTATTTTGTGTGAAGGGAGCTTTTTAGGGTTTTCAGTGGCTTGGCTTGTGATGGGTTCTAGTTGAAGATGATTGGCTTTGGAAATAAAAGGGTGTTTGGGCATATATTCAAATGTGTACATTGGTTCCTAACCTTCAATTAAAGGGCTCAGAATATAGTAGTGACTACACAGAAAGGAACTTTGATTTTGCCCCTCTTTGCAAATGGGCAATATTTACAGATGACTCAAATGTAAAATATAAACGTACCACAGTTAGTGCCATGCTCTTCACCAAAGTACTGCAACAGGGACTTTCTGCGGCATGTACCAAGGAGGCAATATTTCTGCGCTGCCATGAAGGAATCCATGATGGCTTTCCTTTGCGTTGCCTGTTGATGAGTAAAAACTATAAACCATAAGGATGAAACAGGTAAACAGTACAAGGGAACCAAACTGCAGATATGTATGTTTAATTGTTTATCACTTACATTTGTTGCTTCAGAACAATAGAAGTCAGCTTTTGCAAAATCACTTCTTTGATAATATAGCCAGCAGAATGAAGGGAGTCCATCTCTTCCACAACGCCCACTTTCCTGGTAGTACGATTCCAGGCTCTTAGGGCATCCATAGTGTATTACACATCTAACATCTGGCTTATCTATTCCCATCCCAAATGCAATAGTTGCCACCATCACGAGTACTTCATCTCTAACAAACGATCTGTAAAGGAGAACCATAATTTATCATCAATCACTATGTTGCTAAGCCATCATTTGTAAAAAAAATGCATGGAAACTCACATGACAGGCAAACCTTATATTCACTGTATCTGTGTAATTTGTTATCGTTTAATTATTTGCATGATCTAAAGCATTACTAACAGAACAATATCTTGGCAAATGTTTCGTAGTGTCAGACCACATCACAGCTCACGTGAGTTGTGGATCATAAGATGTATAAATACTTGATCATGCATATCTAACGAGGCAACAGTAAAAATTACCAAACAGATAAAATGCTTAAAATGGGCTCAAAATGGTACCCTGAGCATTGATCAATTTAACCTACTGTAGGAATTTGGGCTGTCCAAAACAAATTGAGAAGCAAAGAAGAGATAATGAATAGCCAAACAAAAAAGTTAACATGTGGTTAAATGACAGACCTATGGGATTCCTCTCTAGCTTTGCCGCCCATTTTACCATGGTAAATGTTAGCTTTGATTCCAGCAGTAATCATTGCTTCATGTACCTGACAGAAACATTAATAGATCAATCCCAAAGTAATCTAGCAGGCACCTGGTATATGTTAAAATCAGCTTCTACGATATCAAAACTCGCGCCCCGAACTTCTCATATTACTCCGGAAAAAGACCCCTCGAAACTTATAATTGCATGTTCTACACGATCCATCATCTCTACAGTACAGATCTCAACGCGTGAGCCTAACTAAATTTTGAAGTCTCCAACAGTTGCCTGATACTAAAAATGAATCAACAGGAAAATATCTCAAACCTATTTCAAGTTTTACTATTGTTATCCAAAATTAAAGTCATACTGATTCAGCGTGAACTAAATGTACATAAGGAATTAAAAAACATAGCTTACAAGCAGCAAATAAGGTGACTGGTTTACTGAAATTATCAGAGGGTGCAAATATAAAACGCTGGTAATTACAACCTGTTCAGTGTCCTTGATGGTCGTACAGTAAATTATTGTTGAGCCACCCATAGTACAGGTCTTCGAGACATCCTTCACAAGTTCACTGATAAAGGACATAGATCGGTTGCATGATTTCACACCGTAGAAAAGGTTTGGACGATCAAATGATCCGATTGCAACGTGAGGATTGTGCAGGTTCAAGGAAGTGGCAATATCTCCACGTACCCTACAAAATCAAATTGAAAGTTACCATGGATTTGGTACAGAGATTTAAAAAAAGGATGTAGACACTGTAGAAAACAAATAAAACAAGTAAGCAGACGTCACAAGTGAATAAACATATTTATGGTAACAATTGTGGTAATAATATGGAAGTACGTACAACAAGAAGAGAAAATAAATTACCATTAGATATTATCAAAAGCAGGATAAACAGGTAAAAAGAAGGAAAAAATTGATAGTGAAACATACATACCTTTCTGTGGCTGTTGCAGTTAAGGCAACAAAGGGAACACCAACAAGGTGGTCACGCAATGAATGCAGCTGCTTGTACTCTGGCCTGCGTACAACAGAGAGAACTAGAATTGGTCAAAAAAATACCAGAGATAAACAAGAAAGAAACTATAAGTCATAAGAAATTGACTAACTGATCACAGAATTTGATTTTGGAGTTTAACGGTAAAAGCAACCAAGTAAGAATTGATAGGCGATACATATGAACTCACATATTATACATTTGTCATTAGTACACAACGGATTTTCAAACTACATGCATACATCATATCCAATATAAAATGGAGGTCTAATTATTAGCTCTTTTAAAAAAAATCAATAAAGGGTAATATATTAATATCAAGAAGATTAGCTCTTTCAATAAAGAAACGATTCACATAATAGAATAACAAATGACCTGAAATCGTGACCCCATTCTGATATGCAATGTGCCTCATCGATGGCCAACAAGCAGATTCCTTTAGCCTGCAAGTTGCTCCAAAACCTGGAAAGAAACTTGAAAACGGTAAATCAACAGACTGACCGCTATATTGCCAAACTCTACAAGGGACTAAGGTAGACACAAGGCAGTAATTTGCAGTTTCGTATGTGTGTCTTCCTATTCCAGCCAAATAATTGACAGGATTTTGCACCTTGAAGGAAGTGCGATAGCTTTCTCAGGGGTCATGTACAGAACATCGTACAGGCCTTTTTCAGCCTCACTGCTAACAGAGCTATTCATTTGGGTGCTGCCAAGGTACTCAGATTTCACACCACGTTGCTGTAAACTCATGACCTGTTTTCAGTAAATGAAACCCACAATGAACCTTTCTTCTCAAAGCAAATCCGCAATAAGCAAAGCACTAAAAATGTTACTGTATCTAGCAATCGTACCTGGTCTTGCATCAGTGACAAAAGAGGGCTTACAACAACAGTTGTCTTCTTTGCAACCAGTGGAGGGATTTGATAGCTGCAATGAAAAGAATTGCCGTGAGAAAAATATGTTTTCAATATACACAAGAGAACGCAGTGAGCTATTAACATCAAATTTAAAACAGGAACATATTTCTTTTACTTCTAAAGGGCTGCAGGGAGTGCTGCAAATGTTTAACACATTTCCACGTCCTTAAATAAAAAATCAGAAATTCAATATTTTATCTTTTATACTACCACAAACACACTGCCTGATTTCAAGAAAGTACCACTACCCATCAATTTCTGAAAAACAAAGTCAATAAATGGTTATGTGCCACTTAGACATTAGTGATTTCCACTACACATCAGCGTATAAATGAACATAATAGATTCCCCGAGAGTTCCCTGTCAGCTACATACAACAGACAAACTCGCAGTCACCATAACCCCTAATAGAACTGGAAATGCTTATACATCACTGCCCATTTATCAAAATTTTAAAATGTCACCAAAACCTGGAAGGACATGCTTCATAATCTCCGACCATCAACCAATTCCAACGGTACAAATATAACGTTTCGTAATCATGTTCCGCAAAGCTCTCTTAACATCTTACTGCTCCAATGTAACCCTGGTAGAATGTGGGTACCCCTGACGAAGATGATTAATAAGAACTTGATGTAACTCACGCCGCCTTACAGGCCCTCACATTTACCACCAACATGACTAAATTTTCTCCCGGAACAAGCAGTACATGTGCCGAGCACGATGCCAGGGGATACAGTACAACACAGCTAATCTATTCGCCGAACGCAGCATCCCAACCTAGATTCAGTCACTACAGTACTCAATCTGCAGATCCACGGACATCCACACACAAAACGGAGTACCACGCAGCAGCTATCCGATACCCATCATCCACAACGGCATCTCCTCACAGAACCCAACACGAAAATGGTCGTTTATTGTATTTACCACATGGACTTGCCGCTGCCGGTGGCCATGACGACGAGGCAGTCCCGGCCTTCCAGGACCTTCTGTATGATCTCCCTCTGGTACGGCCGGAACCCCGTGTACCCGAAGTACCTCTGCGGCCAGAAAAGGGTGCCGGAGATGAGATTAGCGCCAGCTTAGGGTTTAGGCGCCGCCGCCTGGTGGCGCTAGGGTTTAGGGGCGGGCGGGGAGGGGAGGAGTACCTTCAGAGCCGCGTCCATTGTGGCCGGGTGCGGCGCTCCGCGAGGTCGAGGAAGGTTCGACTGGGGCTGGATTGGATTTGGCGTCGCGAGGAAGGAGGGGAGGGAGATGGAATGGAACGGTCAGATGGTGGGCGGTGGTGGGAGAAGGGTTTTGGGTTAGCGGCGCTCTTTTATCTCAGTTCCCGCCAACTCGACTTTTTTTTTTTTTTGGCTTTATAAGATGGCCGTGTGCAGCAGTTGGCCCGTCTATGGCTGGGCGAAGTAAACTCTGTGGATTTTTATTTGCCATTCAGGCGAAGCTTTTGCCATGAGTGGTGACTGGTGAGGTTATCTCAGCACTCAGCACTCACTCATCATAGCAAATTCTCAAAAAAAAAACGAAGGCTCGAAATTTGTCGTCCTTCGGGTGCACCTAAGATTTTTTTTAGACGGAAGGCTCGAAATGAGCCCGGCTTTGAATTAACGAAGCCAAGGCTAAGGGTTACAACTTACATATCTTACCCTCACGTGCTGGGATGCCAGCTTTACAAGTCAAGAACAAAGACAACTGAAGACTACAAAAGATAAGGAACACAAGCAACTAAAAATCTTGATCCAGTCGAAGGAGTATTGTCTTGTCTTCTGTTGCACAAAAGCAATGCCACCTTCAGACCCTCCTCGCCCACATCTCCACCCAAAGCTCGAGTGACGAGGTTATACTCTGCGGGTACCCCAGTGTAAGGGTACCTGGTGCACGTGATGATCAAATGAGACCAAGGATTAGTCGAAGCCCACGAAGAAAGGCCCAAAACGAAGAGTGATTTCCAAGTTAGATTAACTCATAGTCAGTTAAAGCTTTCCATACATGTAACCTGGGTCGGTTATGTTTCCCGAGACCCAGCCTCCTATATAAAGGCTGGGAGGGTGATCGATCAGGACAAGCAATCCATAGCCACCAAAACCTGGCGAGATCAGCAACTCGCCGAACCCTTGTAACCTTCATATCCACATAATCAATACAGACAAGCAGGACGTAGGGGTTTTACCTCACTCGAGGGCCCTGAACCTGGGTAAATCCCGCTTGTCAGCCGTCGATTCCACCGATACTACGCGTTCTCTACCACACAATCAACCCTAGGTATAGCAACCATGGGACTTGCCGAGGGCACACCTCGTCAATTGGCGCCGTCTGTGGGAAAAGGTAGTATTGGGCTCACGGTTTCGCCGGTTTCATCATCAACGGCCACCCGCCGATCGCATCTGCACAAGGTAACTCACCTGCCACATCATCAAAAAGCAAATCACCGACCACCGCTGCAAACGGCAACTCGCCGGCAAGATCGACCAGCATCAATTCAAAAAGCGATCACTCGCCAAAATCTCCAAGGAGGCTCACGCCGCACTCGATGGAAGCTCAACAAGCCTTTGCCGGACTCGAATCAGGTTTGGATATTACAGTTGGAGAATTTAACTTCTTTGTCGATAAAGATGGTGTGCAGGACCTGTTAGATCCACTCGACAAGGAGACGCTCGATGGAGATACTCGACAACGCTTCGACTGCAACACCATCCATCTTGGCGCGCATCATCACAGATCGTCCCGATCCAATCGCCAAGTGACTCTGCAACATCCATGACTCGCAAGAATTCCGTGACAATGGCAAAAAGATTTGGAAGAAGCGAGATCGAATCTGCGTACCGCCCAAACAACTCATCGAGTCACTCGACGACACATCGACTGCAACGACGTCGCGGGGAACGAAGGGAACATGATGACAACATATACCTCGCCGATCTCAACGGCCCAGAAATCCGTGCCAGCCACGAGATATTCACTGCGACGCAGACAGCCTGGACAAAGCACTCGAAGATCTACTCGATTGCGACAGAAACCCCAGCAAGCAAAGCAACTCCAACATGAGCCTGGATGACGACGCCGAATCCATAATGCGCATTAGCACACATGGGTAGAAGATCGGGTGGTACCGTATCAGGTATACACCGCGAGTACAGCAGAAACGTCAGCAGCTGCAACATGCCGTCGACCTACAGAGTACCCTTGCACAGTCACCATGCCTGACGGAACAACCACGCTGACCATCACCGCAGAGATGGCGGAAAAAGTGAGCAAAGTAATCGAAAGCTGCACAATGCTACCAGCAAACGCAACTCCGGAAGAGGTATTGACCTTACAATATTTCCAGTGGCAAGAATCGATACGGTTGAAAACTACCGAGCAGTACTCGAAGAACGCAAAAAGCAAGCCAGCATATCGAGTGCTCGACGAAGAGCATTGTCTGTAATTCAACAGGCAGAAACGACCCCGCGAATAGGTCACGATTCATAAACCTCGGAGACGCAGATCGTGCAGCGGTCACTCGAAACCTAAACCCAGCCTTTATGGCAGTCGACGCGGAAGGAGTCCCCATACCGACTGAGCCAGCCGGGGCGCTGATGACGCTAGGCACCTATCTCAGAACAATCGAACCTCCTGCAGGAGACCCAAAGAGGGATCAGCACCTCCAACTGTACAAACAACTGGCAATAGCAGCAAAAGCCATACAGCATCCACAAGCAACTCCAAGGAGAGTACAGATCGGGACCGTCGCAGTCGAAGTCCTCGGGAAGGAGCAGTCGAAAAAGCTCACGTCATCATCGATCCAGCAGGAGCCACTCGAGGAGGTCATACAGCAGCAGCTCAGACTCGGAAGCAGAAATCGGGCCATGTGGAGCGCTATGCTTCACTCGACGGATCCGGGAGGCTCGTATGCCCAAGAAGTTTTCGCTAGCTACCACGCCAAAGTTCAACTGCAAACAAGAGCCATCAGGCTGGCTAGAAGATTACAGGCTGGCAGTTGGATGTCAGCGCGGTACCACAACCAGCTATGCAATACATACAACTCATGATGGAAGGAACAGCTCGCGATTGGCTCAAATCGCTACCCGAATCATACTACGATTCGTGGGAACACTTCAAAGGTGATTTCATCAAATACTTCGAGCCTCTATGTGAGCGCCCCAAAACTTTCGAGGAGCTCCGGACCTGCAAGCAAAAGTCAGATGAATCTCTGAGATCGTACATACGGCGGTGGACCACCATCCGTAACTCAGTAGGCAACGTATCAGAAGATAGGGCAATCGACGCCTTCAAAAACGGACTCTGGAGAGAAGACTTCAAAGAAACACTTGGTCGAGAAGATCCAAAGACAATGGCGGCACTCATGGTACTCGCAACAAAGTGGGCAGATGGAGAAGACTCCGTACGAGGCACTCGACCCGTACCCTCACATGAAAATCACGAGGGTGGCAGTCGAGACCGCAGAGATAGCTACAGAGATGATCGAAGGCGCAAACGCAAGCATCGTTATCACGACGATGACCATCCAAACTTCATCGCAGCAGGCTTTGTCCAGCCAAGGGACAGCCGCGACCAAACTGACAGACGACCCGACGATCATCGTGATAATCGAGATCATCGTACGGACGACCGCCGAGGTAATCGAGACCATCGCACAGACGATCGACGTGACAGTCGAGACCACAGACGCGACGACCGCGATAGCTACAGAAGGCCAATGGCGCAGGCGAGCAGACAAAGATCCTGAGCGCTCAATCGAAGAAAGGATGGATGATTATTGCAGATTCCATCTTTACAAAGGGGACGATGGTAAGCTTCGCTCTAACCACTCGCTGAGAAATTGCAGGGAATTCGATCAACTTGCGATTGAACATATACTGCGACTGCAAAAGATGGACGTGCACCTCCTCAACTAGTGCAGACTCCATCGACTACATCACAAGCACAGCCTTCAGGCATATCCAGCCGCAACAAGTACAACAAGCACAGGTATATTCCATACCACCGCAAACACAGCCTACTCAGGTGTATCCTGCACCAACACCAGCGCAACCGACGCCAGTATACATGGTGCCAGCACAACCCGTTACGGGAACACAAATGGCAGCAGCCGTGCACCAGATGCAGCAAGGAGATGAACAAAAATATCCCGTAACTCGCGGGCAGATGAACATGATCCAGCGAGGACGTCCCTCCAATAGAGAGCAAAAGTTACACACTCGACACGTCAATATGGCGGTCATGGCACCCCCAGCTATCACAGATTTTTTGAAAGGATCAGAAACTCCGATTGTCTTCAATCGAGAGGACCATCCACCCCAGTATATCGACCAGGGCACGCAGCCTTGGTACTCGACGCCCAAATCGGAGGCTACGCCATGACCAAGGTCTTCATGGACGGAGGTAGCGGCCTCAACATAATCTTTGCAGATACGCTACGCAGAATGAACAAATCAGTCGAAAATCTGCCAAAATCCACAAGTACCTTCCACGGTATCGTCCCAGGCAAAGCAGTGCTCCCAGAAGGCACCATACAACTCGATGTTACGTTTGGAGATCCTACTCACTTCAGAACCGAGTCGATTGAGTTCGAAGTGGTCGATTGGAAGTCACAATACCATGCAATACTTGGGCGCCCCACTTTCGCTCGATTCATGGCCGTCCCACACTACGCCTACCTCAAGCTCAAAATGCCAGGACCAAAAGGAGTCATCACGATCAACGGGAACTTTCAAAGGTCAGATTCATGTGACCGTGACTTCAACAAAATCTCAGAGATGTATGGGATGGAGCAATCATTCGCCAAACTCGAGGTTTCTAACGACCGCACACTTCTGCCGGAACACAAGAGGTTAGCATCCGACAGACAATTCAATGCAACCAACGACACAAGAAAGCATCAAGTGCACCCAACTGATCCCTCAAAAAGGTCAACATATCATCGAGTCTTACCAGCGAACAGGAAATGCGCTCGTTGAATTTCTCCGAAAACTGGGAAATATTCGCATGGTGCCCAGCTGATATGCCAGGTGTCCCCAGAGAGTTCGCCGAGCATTCTCTACAACTCAAGCCAGGATCTAGACCAGTCAAGCAAACTATGCGCCGTGTCCGATCCCAAAAGAGGTGCAATCGAGGCAGAAGTTGACAGGTTACTTGCTGCAAAGTTCATTCGAGAAATCAAAAAGGCAGACTGGGTTGCTAACCCTGTACTGGTCGAAAAGAAGCACTCGGACACCCTGCGGATGTGTGTAGATTTTACTGCCCTAAACAAATGCTGTCCAAAAGATCACTTTCCATTACCACGAATCGATCAGATCATCGACTCAACAGCAGGATGCGCTCGGTTATCATTTTTGGATGCATATTCAGGATACCATCAAATTCGGATGAAGAAGAAGACGAAGACAAAACGGCATTCATAACCCCACTCGGGGTCTACTGCTACACAACCATGCCTTTCGGGCTCAAAAACGCAGGTGCAACCTACCAGCGCATGATGCAAAACTGTCTACAAGAACAGATAGGACGCAATGTTCAGGTCTACGTCGACGACATCGTCATCAAGACTGAAAAGGAGGACACATTAATCAGTGATCTACGGAGACATTCAAGAATCTCAATAGATACAACATCAAGCTTAACCCAAAGAAATGCACCTTCGGTGTCCCAGCTGGACAACTCTTGGGTTATTTGATATCTGCACGCGGAATCGAAGCAGACCCAGAAAAGATACAAGCTATACTCACAATGAAGAGACCTACCAAACTCCATGAGGTACAGCAGCTAGCTGGTCGAGTAGCAGCACTCAGTCGATTCATCAGCAAACTAGGCGAAAAAGCACTTCCATTTTACAAATTGATGAAGAAAGCAGACAAGTTCGAGTGGACGGATGAAGCTGAAGCAGCTTTCCTCGAACTCAAAAAGATGCTCACAAGTCCGCCAATCCTCGTAGCACCTAAGGAAAATGAGCCACTCTACCTATACATCTCAGCCACCAATCGAGTGGTCAGCACCGTGCTGGTGGTTGACCGCATGGAAGAAGGACATAGTCAAAGCATACAGAGGCCAGTATATTACGTAAGTGAAGTTCTTTCCCCGTCCAAACAGCGGTACCCGCAATATCAGAAATTGGCGTACGCCGTATTTATGACATCAAGAAAGCTGGCGCACTACTTCACAGAACACCCGATAACGGTGGTCAATAAATCAGCGATTGGAGACGTCCTCACAAACCCCAACGCAACGGGGCGAGTAGCAAAATGGCTCATCGAGCTGGGACCACTAGGAATCAAGTACGAACACCCGAAAGCCATCAAATCACAAGTCCTACCCGATTTTCACACCGAGTGGGTAGAAGCTCAATTGCCAGGGGTACCTGACGTATCAAATTCCTGGACCATGTATTTCGATGGATCCAAAAAGAATGAAGGAGCAGGAGCGGGCGTCATACTCATATCACCAAAAGGCGACAAACTGCGCTATATCTTGCAAATGGGTTTCGAGTTCCCATCAAATAACGAGGCCGAATACGAAGGTCTAATCCATGGCATGCGCATGGCAAAAGCCATGGGATGCACTCGACTAATGATTTATGGCGACTCTAACTTAGTTGTGCAGCAAACAATGAAGGCCTGTGATGCAATCGCAGACAACATGATCGCTTATCGGGATTTGTACAACATAATGGAGGGCAGCTTCGATGGCTGCGAACTACGACACATAGGGAGAGAAAGCAATGAAGAGGCTGACAAATTAGCCAACATTGCTTCCACAAAAGCACCAGTCCCGCCGGGTGTTTTCTTTGAACGAATAGAGCGTAGGTCAATCGACAAACGACCATCGACCACGACAGCAGCTACAGACAAGAGCAAAGCGCCAAGCACAGAGGATCCTCCGATTGAGGTACTTCTCATTGAGCCAATATGGACTCAACCTTTTCTCGCATACATACTTCGCAATGAACTACCAGAAGATACAAACGAGGCCAGACGTGTCACTCGACGAGCAAAAGCATACACCATCATAAACGGTGAGTTGTACAAACGCAGCACCTCAGGTATGTTCCAAAGATGCATTGCACTCGAAGATGGCAAGGATCTCCTTCGGGACATTCATGCCGGTACTTGCGGGCACCACGCGGGCAGTCGATCACTCGTAGCCAAAGCCTTCCGAGCAGGGTTTTACTGGCCTACAGCGCTAAGGGACGCAGAGGACATAGTCAAAAGATGCATTGGTTGCCAGAAGTTCGCTTCCAAGCCACATGCACCCGCATCGCGCTAAAAACCATACCATTAGCATGGCCTTTTGCCCAATGGGGACTTGACATGGTGGGACCACTGAAAAAATCATCAAAAGGAGGTCATACTCACTTACTAGTGGCAGTCGACAAGTTCACCAAATGGATCGAAGCTATCCCATCACAAGCTCAACAGCTTCTACGGCAGTTCGTTTCATACAATCGATCATGTATCGATTTGGAGTAATGGATAGCATCATAACTGATAATGGTACAAACTTCACGGCGGAAGAGTTCAAATCCTTTTGCAAGGAACAAAACATCAAACTAAACTACGCCTCTGTGGCACATCCACAATCCAATGGACAGGTCGAAAAGGCCAATGGACTCGTATGCAGTGGCATCAAAAAGAGACTCTTAGTACCACTCAAAAGGGCCGCGGGTGCATGGGTAGATGAACTCCCATCAGTACTATGGAGCTTAAGGACCACCCCAAACGCCTCCACACAGTACACACCGTTCTTCATGGTCTATGGTGCGGAAGCAGTGTTACCATCCGACGTCAAGTTTAATGCACCACGGGTGGAAGCATATGAAGAAAACGACGCGAACAAGGCACTCGAAGACGCAGCCGATTTGCTGGAAGAAGCACGCAATACGGCTTTGGCGCGAACATCCATTTATCAACAAGACCTTCGCAACTACCATAGTCGTCGATTACGCACACGGTCCTTCATGGTGGGGGACTTGGTGCTGCGAGAGAAACAGAAGAAAGTCCATAAACTTGCATCACCATGGGAAGGACCTTACATCGTCACAGAAGTCATCGAAGGAGGAGCCTATCGATTGAAGGATGCAAAGATGGGCGAAGTAGCATCAAATCCATGGAACGTGGCGCACCTGCGTCAGTTCTATGCATAGATCTCTTAACATCATATGTAATAGCGCATAAGGTCAAAGAATCAGCAAGTTTCAGATGCACTCTTTTCCCTTACCAGGGTATCTAAAGGGACTGGAAGGTTTTAATGAGGCGTCTTGCTGGTCGAACATATTTCGAATAAAGACACATTTTCCTCCATATTTCTCATATGCCTTTTATTGTTTAACCCACTCGATATACTCGGGGGCTGGGTCATACAGTAAACACAAGACTTTCAGCCCACTTGATATACTCGGGGGCTGGGTCACGCAGTAAACCTCAAAAACCCCACCCGATATACTCGGGGGCTGGGTCGAGCATAAAACCCAAACCCCACTCGATATACTCGGGGGCTGGGTCATACAAGACTTACAGCCCACTCAATATACTCGGGGGCTGAGCCAAAACAACAAACGCGTACCTACGATGTCAAGAATGACGTCAAGCGAGAAGACAACATCCACGTTCGAGTAACAGATTCAAGACTACAATCGACACAAGATTCAAGACTACAATCGACAGAAGATTCAAGACTACAATCAACACAAGATTCAAGACTACAATCGACACAAGATTCAGGACTACAATCGACTGGCAAAAGAACTCCCATGGGAGCGCATCAAAAATTTCTTATGATTTATCGAAAAGAAACAAAGTTATTGAGATTATCCTCTACTTCAAACGAAATAAAGCATAATCTCGGGGGCTACTCCCATGGGAGCGCTGACGCGCTCCCACAGATTTCAAAGACAAATATATTTCAATCGACAAAAAAAAATGATTTGAGATTGTCCTCTATTGCAAGACAATAAACCACAATCTCGGGGGCTACTCCCATGGGAGCGTTGTCGCGCTCCCATAGATTCTCAGAAGAAGGTAAGAAACTCACTCGACTATAGACTCGATTAAATGTATCAAAGTACTTCACGAATCAAAGAATCATACTTCATAAATTCCCGGACTATGCCAGTCGCAGATGTTTCGGATGCTGCATACGCAAATGCAAAGGTAAGACCCGCCGAGCAATCGAGATGGGCCGGGGGACGCTCCAACAGTGTTTTCCCTTGAATTTTTCCGTGTCAACAGACATGATGAAAATCCTGACGGACGCGTTAGGTATCAAAAGTTAAAACTGCAGAGCGAATCAGTAAGACCTACAACGGCCTGAGTCGAATCTGTCCAGTATGTTCCAGCTTCGAGTTCGGGGACTCGAACCTGATTGAAGGCTAGTATGGTTTCGCCCGAATGTGCGGTTAACTGAGCTCGATTTTTGAGTGAATCAGGCCTGCTATGTCAATATCCCTAGGCAAAAGTTTCAAAAGTGTTCCAGCTTCGAGTCCGGGGACTCGAACCTGATTGAAGGCTAGTATGGTTTCGCCCAAATGTGCGGTTAACTGAGCTCGATATTTGAGTGAATCAGGCCTGCTATGTCAATATCCCTAGGCAAACTCTTTCGACTACGTTCCAGGCTCGAGTCCGGGGACTCGAGTTTGACTGAAGGCTAGTATGGTTTCGCCCGAATGTGCGGTTAACTGAGCTCGATATTCGAGTGAATCAGGCCTACTATGTCAATATCCCCAGGCAAAATCTTTTCGACTGCGTTCCAGGCTCGAGTCCGGGGACTCGAGTCTGACTGAAGACTAGTAAGGTTTTGCTCAAATAAGCAGTTAACTGAGCTCGATGTTCGAGTGAATCAGGCCTACTATGTCGATATCCCTTGGTTAGCATACACATACAAATGAAACAAATTGTAGTTTGAAGAACTACATCAGGTCAGAAGAATAAGTTCAGAAGACTATGACGTGCACGATGAAGGGAGCACATGCTCGATTCTTCGAGTCAAGCAAGTACTCGGGGGCTAATGACGAGGTTATACTCTGCGGGTACCCCAGTGTAAGGGTACCTGGTGCACGTGATGATCAAAGGAGCCCAAGGATTAGTCGAAGCCCACGAAGAAAGGCCCAAGACGAAGAGTGCTTTCCAAGTTAGATTAACTCATAATCGGTTAAAGCTTTCCATACATCTAACCTGGGTCGGTTATGTTTCTCGAGACCCAGCCTCCTATATAAAGGCTGGGAGGGTGATCGATCAGGACAAGCAATCCATAGACACCAAAACCTCGGCGAGATCAGCAACTCGCCGAACCCTTGTAACCTTCATATCCACATAATCAATACAGACAAGCAGGACGTAGGGGTTTTACCTCACTCGAGGGCCCTGAACCTGGGTAAATCCCGCTTGTCAGCCGTCGATTCCACCGATACTACGCGTTCTCTACCACACAATCAACCCTAGGTATAGCAACCATGGGACTTGCCGAGGGCACACCTCGTCATCGAGCAAGCAAACAAGCAGGACATGAGAATCTAAAGAGAGGTTTCAAAACAACGCCCCCAAGGAGGATAACGGCGCCGAAGAGCGTCGTCGTCGCCGGTAGAGTCCAAGACCTACATAGCTTTCGCCAAGACCCAATCCTCCAACCTTAATTAGAGCTCGGCCGTGAAAAACGACGAGCTCATGTGGATTCTGCAGACACTGCAACAGAAGCAAGCCACACCGAGAACAGGGCAGGCAGAGGCGGAAGTGGAATCCAACAAGGAAAGGAGCTTCAAGGTGACGCCTTCACGAAGGAAAATGGCACCCGGAGGTGTCATCGTCACCTGCAATGGTCTCAACCATGCACAGTTTTCACCGGAGCCCCGAGCACCCCGAACACCAGATGCCACCATGAGGTCAAGAGCCCGACCACTGCTTCTGAACTACCTCCCAGAGAGGAGAGGCATGGTGCTCCAGCCCACGCTAAGAACACCAACAACACACGCCAGAACTAGGCACAACAACCATTCATCTGCAACGTACGACATGAAGCCGTCATGGCCCTGTCTAGCCGAGATCGAAACGCTGCACAACAGCATCGGACTGGCCTCGCAGGACGTTGGTCGCCAGAAGGTGTAGCGAGCCCGCATAGCTCGCTGGGTGTCCCGTGATGGATCTGAGAGAGCCGCTGCACCCGAGCAGGAACGGGCTCCACGGGAGAGTATCACACGCGACCGAGGAGAAAGCCGCACCGCCACCGAAGTGACGTGCCTATCCAGGCAAGAGGGACCGGGGAGCCCCTACTCACGTCGGCCAGAGGCAGGCAGCCCTCGCGACGAGCGCGGCCCGGGCAACCCAAATCGGGGCACGGGAGACCCAGATCAGGGCCGCGTGGCCAAATCGGGCTGGCTCCATGGCAGGAGCACACGCGCCACCTACCTCCTCCTCCTCCGCAGCCAGTGCGGCTGCTGCCGCCTCCACGACGTCGAGAGAACGCCGGCGAGGTGCTGGGTCGCCGCCCAGATTCCATCCCAGGCCGCCATGGCCTCACACCAGGCGACCTCCACCGTCAAGCGTGGCGCCGTTGCTTCACAACCTGGGCGAACATCGGAGCCTGGCTGCCACCGAGGACAGCCAGCTCGCGCCGTCAGGATCCACCATCGCATCCACCGCGAGCTCTCTCCCAACCATCCTTTTGGGGGCGTGATACGTCTCCAACGTATCCATAATTTCTGATGTTCCATGCTTATATTATACCATTTGCTACATGTTTTATATACACTTTGTATCACTTTTATGCATTTTCTGGGACTAACCTATTAACAAGATGCCACAGTGCCAGTTCCCTGTTTTCTGCTGTTTTTGGTTTCAGAAAGTTACTTCTGGAAATATTCTCGGAATTGCACGAAACAAAAGGCCAGGTCCCTATTTTTCCAGCACGTACACGGAGTCCGAAGGAGAGACGAAGAAGTGGCAGGAGGTGGCCAAACCACCTGTAGGCGCGACTGGGCCCACAGCCGCGCCTGGGTGTGGTTTGGGCCCCTCGGGGGTCCACCGACATCGCCCCTTCGCCTATTTATTCCCCGAGACGCGAAAACCCTAAAACACTGAGCCTTTCATCCAGAACATATTCGCTGCCGCCGCCGTCGTCAACCCTAACTCGGGGGGTTTCTGAAGCTCTTCCCGGCACCCTGCCGGAGAGGGGAATCATCACCGGAGGGCTCTACATCGCCATGCCCGCCTCCGGAGTGATGCGTGAGTATTTCATCCTTGGACTATGGGTCCATAGCAGTAGCTAGATGGTTGTCTTCTCCACTTGTGCCATCATGTTTAGATCTTGTGAGCTGCCTATCATGATCAAGATCATCTTATTGTAATGCTACATGTTGTGTTTGCTGGGATCTGACTTATATTGATACCTATGTGGAGCTGAATATTATATTATCATGTCTATGTCATTTGTGATCTTGCATGCTCTCCGTTACTTGTTGAAGCTTTGGCCACGTGAATACTTGTAACTCCAAGAGGGGGTATTTATGCATGATAGTTGGGTTCAACCTCTATTTAACCTGGGATAGTGACAGCAAGTTCTAAGGTTGTAGATGTGTTGTTGCCACTAGGGGTAAAACAGCAATGCTTTATTCAAGGATGAATGTATTGTTTACATTACGCACATTACTTAATGCAATTGTCTGTTGCTTGCAACTTAATACTGGAAGGGGTACGGATGTTAACCGGAAAGTGGACTATTTAGGCATAGATGCATGCTGGATAGCGGTCTATGTACTTTGTCGTAATGCCCAAATGAATCTCATAGTAGACACCACAGCTCACACATGCATGTTTTATGCACTTATCAATTGTCAATTGCCCAGCTGTAATTTGTTTACCCAGCATGCTAGTTATTTTATTGGAGAGACACCACCAGTGAACTGTGGACCCCGGTCCATTCTTTTACATCTGAAATACAATCTACTGCAATCATTGTTCTCTACTGTTTTATGCAAACAAACATCATTTTCCATTCGATACGTTTAACCCTTTGTTTTCAGCAAGCCGGTGAGATTGACAACCTCACTGTTAAGTTGGGGCAAAGTAGTTTGATTGTGTTGTGCAGGTTCCACGTTGGCACCGGAATCCCTGGTGTTGCGCCGCACTACACTCCTCCACCAACACCTTCGAAGCAAACCTCGTTTTCCTACTGGTTCGATTAAACCTTGGTTTCATACTGAGGGAAAACTTACTGCTGCACTCATCATACCTTCCTCTTGTGGTTCCCAACTGACGTGTGACGTACAAGCAATTGTTTCTGGCACTATTAACCTAGAGCCACCAACAACGTTTTCTGGCGCCGTTGCCAGGGAAGTCTAGTTGCTTTGGATTCAGAAGAATTCTGCCTCCCCTACGACGCCACAACGTTTTCTGGCGCCGTTGCCGGGGAAAACAGAATTGCTTCTGCAAGGGGAGTCTCTCACACCCAATCTCTTTACTTTGTTATTTGTCTTGCTTAGTTTATTTTTATTTAGTTTTGTTTGCTCTCTTTATAAAAAATCCAAAAAAAAAATTTAAATTCCTACATCTAGTTTATTTCGGTTTGTTATTATGTCTAGTTCTTTGCTTGCTATTCATGGGTACTTTGCTTGAAACTTGTCCTATGGCTGAAAACAACTTGAGAAACCTTTATGAAATTTATCTTGAGCTAGGACATGATGTGTTTGAAGAGAAAATTAAAAAACCTATGGAACTTTATTTGCATGATAGTACCAATGATATTGGTGAACACTCTTTGAACATGGTTGTTGCTAATGCTATGGAAAATATTAAGCTTGGGGAAGTTGGTAATGATACTATTGAAATAACTCCTTTTGATAAATTTGAAGTAACAAGCTCCTTGACTCAAGAGAAAGCAAAAATAACAGAAGTACCAAATATTTCCCCCAATGTTTTTTTATGAAAATCCATGCTATTTTGATAAGTCTTATGATAATCCACTTTTTATTCCTAATTTCAAAATGCATGATAATGAGAGTGTTTGCTTAGAAAATGTTTATGATAAAGCTCTAGATGATGGTCCTATGTTGCTTGATAATATTATTAATTCTACTATTGAGAGTGATCAATCAACTTGTTTCAATATGTCTAAAAGTGGGTTTGAAATTTTTGATCCCACTATCTTGCTTGATAAAAGTTATGTGTTTGTAGATCATAAAAAGCATGATTTATGTGATAGTTATGTTGTTGAGTTTGTTTATGATGCTATTGAAAATTATTATGAGAGAGGGAAAGATGGTTTTAAAAGTTTTCATGTCACTAAAATACCTCTCTTTGTGTTGGAAGTTTTAAAGTTGGATTTGTTGCATCTTCCTATGCTAGCTGCTTTATGCTTCAATGATTTGTTTTACTAAAATATTCCTCTGCATAGGAAGTGGGTTAGACTCAGATGATTTTGATATTTGCCTCTTGATGCTCTCTTTGTTTTTCAACTCTTATTCTTATGCGAGCATCATTAAAATCTAAAGCCTAGCTGAAAGGCATTAAATAAAAGCACTTGTGGGAGATAACCCATGTGTCAAGGATTTTTGTTACTTCTGTAGCAACTCCTTTGTATCTTTATTTTATTGCAATGTTGTGCCAAGTAAAGTTCTATATTGAAAGTTGATGCAAGATTTGGATTTCTGCGCAGTGACAGATTTTTAGCTGTCACGGATTTGAGCTTATCTCCCTGTAGAAAATTCAAAAATTCTGAGAAAAATCACGCATATTCCTGAGATATGTACGCAACTTTCATTATTTTAGGCCAGATCCATCTGAGCAACTTAAGTGCCTCGAAAAAATTCGTCATTCCAGACTGTTCTGTTTTTGACAGATTCTGCCTTTTGTTTTGCATTCGCTCTTTTACTGTGTTTGTGTGGATTTCTTTGCTCCACAAAGCATTGGTGGCTGTAGCTAATGTCCAGAAGCTTTGGGATTGATTGTATCATTACAGAATATGAGAATTTTTGATTATGCACTAACCCTCTAATGAGAACTGTCTTGAGTTTGGTGTGAAGGAAGTTTTCAAGGATCAAGCGAGAAGGGTGATATTATGTGATCAAGAAGAGTGAAAAGCCTAAGCTTGGGGATGCCCCCGTGGTTCATCCCAACCATATTCAGAGAGACTCAAGCGTCTAAGCTTGGGGATGCCCAAGGCATCCCCTTCTTCATCAACAAACTTATCAGGTCATCTCTAGTGAAACTATATTTTAATTCTTTCACATCTTATGCGCTTTACTTGGAGCGTCTGTGTGTTTTTATTTTTGTTTGAATAAATTCGGATCCTAGCAATCCTTGTGTGGGAGAGAGACACGCTCCGCTTTTTCATGTGAATACTCATGTTCTTCACTTATATTTGTTGAGTATTCTTAACTAGCTACTGCAGTGCTTTTAGCTCCTGTTTTTCATGCATCTCTTCGAGCTGTTAGCACTTGTTTATAAATACTCTCTTGCTGCATTATATTATCATTTGGAGAGTTTATGTTTAAATAAATTATTGGTGTTTGTTTGGAAGAAAGAAAATGCTACATGTAGTAGTTGGTATTGGAAAAGACATATGCATTCTTGTAGATCATTGTCTTGTTTTGATTTGATGCTTTGCAATTGTTTTGAGCTCTCAAGTAGATCATGTTTAAGCTCTTGCATCATGTAGTTAAAGCCTAGTAGTGGAGAACTACCGTAGAGCTTGTTGAGACTTGGGATGCATATTTGTTCTCTCTAAGGTCTAGATATTTTCTGGTAAAATGTTTGAGCAACAAGGAAGACAGTGTAGAGTCTTATAATACTTGCAATATGTTTTTATGTGATTCTTGCTGTACCGGTTTATACTTGTGTTTGCTTCAAACAACCTTGCTAGCCTAAACTCTGTACTGAGAGGGAATGCTTCTCGTGCATCCAAAACTTGAGCCAAAACCCATGCCATTTGTGTCCACCATACCTACCTACTATGTGGTATTTCCTGCCATTCCAAGTAAATATTTCATGTGCTACCTTTAAACTATTCAAAACTTTATTACTCCTTATTTGTGTCAATGTTTTATAGCTCATGAGGAAGTATGTGGTGTTTTATCTTTCAATCTTGTCATTTACTTCTGACAGACTTTCACCAATGGACTAGTGGCATATACATCCGCTTATCCAATAATTTGCAAAAAGAGCTGGCAACGGGGTGCCCAGCCCCAATTAATTACAACTTTCATTAATAATTCTCTTCACATGTTTTGCCCTGATTTATCAGTAAGCAACTTAATTTTGCAATAGACACTCCTCCATGGTATGTGAATGTTGGAAGGCACCCGAGGATTCGGTTAGCCATGGCTTGTGTAAGCAAAAGGTTGGGAGGAGTGTCATCTATAAAGAAACTAAAATACATGTGTAAACAAAAGAGAAGAGGGATGATCTACCTTGCTGGTAGAATAACGTCCTTCATGGGAGCCGCTCTTTGAAAGTCTGGTTGACAAGGGGGTTAGAGTGCCCACTACCATTCGTTGACAACAACAAACACCTCTCAAATACTTATTTTGTGCTCTCTATATGCTTTCGAAAACTTAAAAAGCTCTAGCACATGATTTAATCCCTGCTTCCCTCTGCGAAGGGCCTATCTTTTACTTTATGTTGAGTCAGTTTACCTACTCCTTTCTATCTTAGAAGCAAACACTTGTGTCAACTTTGTGTGCATTGATTCTTACATATTTACTTATTGCACTTGTTATATTGCTTTATGTTGACAACTATCCATGAGATATACATGTTACAAGTTGAAAGCAATTGCTGAAACTTAATCATCCTTTGTGTTGCTTCAATGCCTTTTACTTTGAATCTATTGCTTTATGAGTTACCTCTTATGCAAAACTTTTTGATGCTTGTCTTGAAAGTACTATTCATGAAAAGTTTTTGCTTATATGATTCATTGTTTACTCTTTATCTATTTGTTAGCAAACTATAGATCATTGCTTTGAGTCACTTCATTCATGACATGAGCCTTGCAATATATTGATCAAGATTGTGTGAAAGCATGTCTCCTCAGAAATTATTTGTTGTTATCGTTTTACCTACTCGAGGACGAGTAGAACTAAGCTTGGGGATGCTTGATACGTCTCCAACGTATCCATAATTTCTGCTGTTCCATGCTTATATTATACCATTTGCTACATGTTTTATATACACTTCGTATCACTTTTATGCATTTTCTGGGACTAACCTATTAACAAGATGCCACAGTGCCAGTTCCCTGTTTTCTGCTGTTTTTGGTTTCAGAAAGTTACTTCTGGAAATATTCTCGGAATTGCACGAAACAAAAGGCCAGTCCCTATTTTTCCAGCACGTACACGGAGTCCGAAGGAGAGACGAAGAGAGCCACGAGGTGGCCAAACCACCTGTAGGCGCGGCTGGGCCCCAGCCGCGCCTGGTGGTTTGGGCCCCTCGGGGGTCCGCCGACATCGCCCCTTCGCCTATTTATTCCCCGAGACGCGAAAACCCTAAAACACCGAGCCTTTCATCCAGAACATATTCGCTGCCGCCGCCGTCGTCAACCCTAACTCGGGGGGTTTCTGAAGCTCTTCCCGGCACCCTGCCGGAGAGGGGAATCATCACCGGAGGGCTCTACATCGCCATGCCCGCCTCCGGAGTGATGCGTGAGTAGTTCATCCTTGGACTATGGGTCCATAGCAGTAGCTAGATGGTTGTCTTCTCCACTTGTGCCATCATGTTTAGATCTTGTGAGCTGCCTATCATGATCAAGATCATCTTATTGTAATGCTACATGTTGTGTTTGCTGGGATCTGACTTATATTGATACCTATGTGGAGCTGAATATTATATTATCATGTCTATGTCATTTGTGATCTTGCATGCTCTCCGTTACTTGTTGAAGCCTTGGCCACGTGAATACTTGTAACTCCAAGAGGGGGTATTTATGCATGATAGTTGGGTTCAACCTCTATTTAACCTGGGATAGTGACAGCAAGTTCTAAGGTTGTAGATGTGTTGTTGCCACTAGGGGTAAAACAGCAATGCTTTATTCAAGGATGAATGTATTGTTTACATTACGCACATTACTTAATGCAATTGTCTGTTGCTTGCAACTTAATACTGGAAGGGGTACGGATGTTAACCGGAAAGTGGACTATTTAGGCATAGATGCATGCTGGATAGCGGTCTATGTACTTTGTCGTAATGCCCAAATGAATCTCATAGTAGACACCACAGCTCACACATGCATGTTTTATGCACTTATCAATTGTCAATTGCCCAGCTGTAATTTGTTTACCCAGCATGTTAGTTATCTTATTGGAGAAACACCACTAGTGAATAAGATAAGGCCGGCAGTTTGACCATGGGTACGTCCGCCCATGGGCACCCGACCCTAATGGGCAGGGTATGGGTCGCTAATTTAACCCATGGGTCTTGCCCATGGGCAACCCGGTTAGTCGCGGGCAGGGTATGGGCACAGATTTTTACCCATGGGCGACCCGATGGGGCGACCCGATTAGCTGACACATGGCCATCTCATTCTATATTCTACCTCAACACTTCATATCTTAAACTAGTTAGCTAATCCTGCTAACACCAACTCAAAGAGAAACCGACAATGTACATAGTAGTACTAGTTTGTGCGGCACAGTAGTTTTAATTGAGAGAGAATCTACGGTAGAACCTTGGGCCATGTACGACTGGAGTACTACTTTGTTGCCCTTCCTCTTGTCCAACAATTAAAAGGCCCACACATGCAGCCATCGGCCCATGGGGCATGCACAGCATGCGGAAGCTGCTTCGCTTCATGCACGAGATATTAGTACCACCTCGCCTAGCTAGCGGGGAGACAGAACCAACGATGCTATAAATAAGGAGGTCGCTCCAACTCTCATTTACATCTGCCTAGTCTACGCCCGATGGGTGCCGTTTATGTCGGGTCACCCGATGGGTTCGGGCATGGGTCCATGTTTTGACCCATGGGACGGGTCATGGGCAGAGTTCTTTGCCCGTTTACTAATCGGGCATGGGTCTGGCAGGGATCTACCGGTCAAACCTGACCCGATTGCCAGCTTGACTAGTGAACTGTGGACCCCGGTCCATTTTTTTACATCTGAAATACAATCTACTGCAATCATTGTTCTCTACTGTTTTATGCAAACAAACATCATTTTCCATTCGATACGTTTAACCCTTTGTTTTCAGCAAGCCGGTGAGATTGACAACCTCACTGTTAAGTTGGGGCAAAGTAGTTTGATTGTGTTGTGCAGGTTCCACGTTGGCACCGGAATCCCTGGTGTTGCGCCGCACTACACTCCTCCACCAACACCTTCGAAGCAAACCTCGTTTCCTACTGGTCGATTAAACCTTGGTTTCATACTGGGGAAAACTTACTGTTGCACTCATCATACCTTCTCTTGGAGTTCCCAACTGACGTGTGACGTACAAGCATTGTTTCTGGCACTATTAACCTAGAGCCACCAGGGCGGGAGCCACGCCACCGCGGCGAGGCCAGCGGCAGCGGCGGGGACTGGGGAGCAGTCGGGGGCCGCCGCCAGCGGCGCGCTAGGGTGGGTCGTGTTTGCAATAGAGATGGTTCGGTGCACCTAAGATTGAGAAGGAAGTTTGTTAGTTGTAATTCATATGTAGACTATGAACAATCAAAACAAGTAAAGAGTGGTATTCTATCTAACCATGAGGTGTTCAATCAGCTTGTCCTCCTCTGTCACGATGGCCATGGTCTCGATCTCCTCAGACCATGTTGTTCCTTCAATTTCTCTAAATTTGGAAAGCCTAATGAATTTCAGTCTTCACTTATTCAAGTGGTTGTAAATCTGAATAGACCTATTGTAAACTCAGTGAAGTCAAAAATATCATTGTTAACCCCATTAACGTGCCTATTAATGTGATGTTCTATATACGTAAGTCCTTTTCAAACATAATCCCGTACAATCCTCCTTGTCTATGTTGCTCCTACGAAAAACTCCTATTGTGTGGCTCTCCAAGCGCTACAAATGCAGTGCTTCTAAGGTTGGCATTCCCCTGCTACCCATAGATCACAAGCCTGTATAATTACACAACTCATATGGGTCAATGTTCCTCATGAGTATAACGGTCAATTTATCTTCAATTTAAGCATGCCCTGGGGCGTCCCATTAGAACTCAGCGAGTTAAGAAATTTGGGAGCATAATGTATCTTTTCCATATAGATTTTTTCATCTAGCTACATTTTAGGAGAATCTTATTTATCTACAATTATACCTAAAATCGACCAAATTGAGTAAAATTTCTAATCGGGTATTCACCCCTCTAGTCTTCATCTTGATCTTTCAAATGTTCTTTTTCCTACAGTACACACTTATGAAGCACACAATCATAATTTTATTGCAATGCATGTCGGATAGCAGGTCCCACCAAACTACTTACAGTGACAAATGAAATTAAATGTATCTTCTGGACTATCGTACTCGTAACTCGCAATAATTTTGGTCTCTTGATAGCCTACGGCGTCACGAAGTGCTCATCAGCAGGCACCGGCCCTAAAGCCAACACTCCCTTGGCGAGAATCATACAAAACCTTGAAGGTACGCTGATTCACATTGGCCATGATCCAACGCTGACATTCTGCCTCTCTCCGATGAAAGCGAGGCAACTGATGCATGTAAAATGCATACATGAACTTTGCATTATTTTACTTATATTCCAGTCATATTTGCATCATATAAGGGTTATATCACTGTTTTATAATGATTTTGGAATATTTGGTATGTTTCCTATTTTTATGGAATTAACCCTGCACAGTCAGAAAACCCTGTTTTCTATATTTTAATGTTTCAGGGACCCAAACGACGTCCAAATGACCTAATATTTTACGGGCATCAGTTTTTGGAAGGAAAAAAGCGTAGGAGCCAAGGAAGCGCACGAAAGGAAGTCAGAGGCCAGAGTTGAGTGGGCCCACGCGGCCAGGTACCTGGGCCGCGTGGGACCCCCTCTTTTGGGCCTCGGAGCTCCGTTGCCGTCGATCTTTCCTCCACCGACTCGTTTTGACCTAAAACCGACTATAAAAATAGCCCCCGACGTTCTCTGGAAGGAGCGCCGCAGAAACACAGAAACACCGAAACAGAGACCTGGAGCTGCAGATTGGAGGGGGAAAACTCCGGCGGGGCGCTGCCGGCGTGGTCTCCATCTTCTCCAACGACTTCTCCACCGTCTCCATGATGAAGAGGGAGTAGTCCACCTCTGGACTATGGGTTTGTGGAAGTAACTTATGTATCTCTCTCTCTTGAGCTTCACTAATTAGTACCGTATGAGCTGCTGAACATGATTACGGTCATCTATGTAATACCTTTGTGGTGGATCTTTTTATGAGTTAATATATGTTTGAGATTGCAATGGTTTTGTTTCAGTTATGAAAGTAGATGCATATTATGTACCCCGTTCTTATTTACTTGTCATGATCAAGCATGTTTATGAGAGCGTGTGAGGGGGAACGTGTGCATTAGTTGGAGTAACGGGGGGTGGCTAGTGCAGTGAACGTGAGAGAAAGTTCTGCGATCCACTTGGGTATCTCTACCTTACTTTGTTGCCTCACTAGGGATAAAAAGAAATACCATGCTACCGGAGATGTGGGTGTGACCATTGCCACTTCCTCCATGACTAGATCTAGCATGTTCTTATTTTAACTTCATGTCATGATACTTATTGCTATACTCTGAGTTATCTTAATTACTGAGGTGTTATGATTTAGTTCGCATCTTGGTGGAGTATAAGAGAGACTAATAACCAAAAGGTCTCTATGTTAGGACGTGATGCCCATATAATTATAACTTGTCATTAAACTGTTGTGTTGCAATCTCATATGTCAACTCTAGTGTTCCATTGTCTACCACTTTATTAAAGAGAGAGTGCATTTGTGAAACCATGAACCCCGGTCCATTTTTAATCATAAGAAACACCTTTCCAACAACTTTTACCACTTTACCATTTTCTGCCATTTAAAAATCCGAAAATACAAAAACACTTTTACATCTTGCATTCATCATATAAAACCCAAAAATATCATTTATCATTGCTACCACCATCCTTGCATATTTATTTACCACCATTGCATATTTATTTCTTGTTTGCATTGCATATTATCTTGATATCATTCTCACACCTTGTGCTTGACAACCACTAGGTGAGGTTGAGGACCAAAACATTTACTTTGTTTTGTAGGTAACCAAAAGAAGGATAGGAAAGATAAATCTTCACTACTGATTCCCCGAGAGTTCGATATTAAACCCTCGAGTCACCCCTCGTGGGGAAAACACGTCTTCCACTTACTACACACTCTGCACTTGGAGTCTCAACCTAACCCATTTACTTTTCACGCAGGTAACTACGTGAAGGGCCATCAAGACTGTTTTCTGGCGCCGTTGCCGGGGAATCATTGCTGAAAGGTTTATCCAAGGGTCCCTGCACTAGCTCTGTTTTCTGGCGCCGGGTTTATCCAAGGATATCTCACCAAGTCAACTTCATCACCAACTTGTGCTAACACCTAAGCTTGGGGAGGTTGCACCTACGTGAGCATCATCTTATCCATCTTTACCTTCAAAGCAATTTATCTTGTTTTGTCATTGTCTTGCATTTTTAAGTTCGGTTTGCATATTTATTTTCAGTTTTGCATTTTGTGTTGCATTTGTTATTTCGGTTTGCATCATTTAGTGTCATTTTATTTTCAGTTTTGCATAAAAAATTAAAAAACACATAAAAACTTGCTAAAATGGGAGAAAGAACTAAGTTGTGTGATTACACAAACACTCCAAATGATCAATTTATTGCTAGGCCCATTGCCACACCTGAGATAAAAGCTGATAGTTATGAAGTAAGTCCTAGTTTGTTGAACTTGATAACTAGGGAACAATTTGGCGGTAGTGCTATGGAGGATGCCTCTATGCATCTTCATGATTTTGTTGAAATATGTGACATGCAGAAATTTAAAAATGTGGAAAGTGATATTCTAAAACTGAAGTTATTTCCTTTCTCACTTAGAGGAAAAGCTAAAGAGTGGCTGCATTCATTACCTATTGATAGCATTAAAACTTGGGATGATTTAAAAGAAGCTTTCATTAAGAAATACTATCCTCCTGTTAAAATTTTGCAAAATAGAAACAACATTCTTTCTTTTAGGCAAAATGAAAATGAACATGTTGCTATGGCTTGGGATAGGATTAAACTTATGCTTAGAACTTGTCCATCACATGGGGTCAACGAATGGACCATTACACTCTTTTTACAATGGTCTAAATTACATGTCTAGAAATATTCTTGATTCTGCTGCTGGAGGTGCGTTTATGGGAAAAACTATAGTAGAAGCTAAGAACATATTGGAAGCATTTTGCAAAACTATAGTCAATGGCATACTGATAGAGCACCTAATCCTTCTAAGAAAGTGAACTCCATAGAAGAAACAAATGATTTGTCATCTAAAATGGATACTATTCTTGCTTTCATTAATAAACAAAATATTGAAAATGTGCCTTTGCAAGAATTAGTTGGTAATAATCCTGAAAATATTGATGTAACTTCATTAGGAACTATGGTAATAACAATTATAATTCCTATAATAAACCCCATATGTTCCCAACAACCGTCCTTCTATTCCATATCCTAATGCTAGTGATAATAATTGGAAGCCTATGCCACCACGTAATGATAATTTTGAGGCTAATAAAATTCTTATGGAACAAGTTGCTAGTCATAATACCATGATACAAGAGTTGAATAAGTCTGTTGCTTCTATTAGTTCTGATATTAAAGGCTTACAACTCCAAACTGCAGGACTAGACAAAGCCTTGTCAAAACTAGCTGATAACCAAGCCACTTTATTGAGTATGTCTGCAGGGAAACCACAAGCACCACCTGTGGTTGGAATGAATTCTATTAATATTGCTGAAAATGCCTCTTACTTTGGAGGAAACTCTTGATGAATTATTGAACTATCCTGAATATTTGTTGCCATTTATGTCTCAACTTGTTGGTTTAAAGAAGAAGTTAAAAAACTGAACATGATGAATCTCTTATGTTGATTGAGTTAGAAAAGAAAGTTGAGAAGTTAAAATGCTTAGTGAAGTCAAGGAACCATTGCTTGACTTAGAGAATTGTAGCTTGCATGAATTAATATCTATCTTACAAAAATTTGCAAGTGATCCTTCCATCAACTCTAACCAAGCTGGTTTTGGTTCTTATATTGCTAATCATGTTTAAAGAAAAGATTGCTAGGTACAACCAAGAGGCTATGATACCACCTAAGCTTGGGGATATATGGATTCCCAAAGTCCTAGTAACCATTGGAAAAGAGACACACCATGCTATACTTGATCTAGGATCTAGTGTCTCTGTTTTATCTAAAGAACTATATGATATACTTGAATTGAAAAATCTTGAAAAATGCTCTATTGAACTTGCACTTGCTGATGATTCCATTAAACATGCTTTAGGAAAAGTAAGTGATGTTATGGTAGAGTTACATATGACATTTGTGCCTGTTGATTTTCTAATCATGGATATGGGGAATAAAACCTCTAGTCCAATTATTCTTGGAAGACCTTTTCTTCGTACTACAGGTGCTATCATTGATTCAAAAGAAGGGAATGTGAAGTTTCAGTTTCCACACAAGAAGTGCATGGAACACTTCCCAAGGAAGAGGGCACATCATTCAAGCTCCCTCATGAGCTTCGTCCCATAAACATCAAGTAAGAAGCCTAGCTATATGGCTATAAAGAAAGCGCTTTACGGGAGGCAACCCGGTTGTTTTTATTTGTGATTTTCTTTGTGTCCTCTTGCTGTAACAAGAGACTTTGTGTTTAGTTTAGTTTCTGGAATTTTTAATAAAGTGCCAAGTTTTACTCATTTTGGTTTGAAAAGTTGCTTATAGCGTTCGGAGATTTTATTCCTGCACGAATCTGTGCACGGTATGATTTTTAATTCTTATTCTGTAACTCCGAATGAGCTCATATTTGAACTGTAGTTGCAACTTTTCATCCTCTGTATGCATGAATTTTTTCGGAATTTTTCGACAAAGTTAAGTAGGGTAGAAAAATACGTTTTGCTGCTGCTGTTTTTCTGGACAGATTCTGTCCCATTTTGTTTGATGCATGCTTTGAACTTTTAACTTGAATCTTTTTGATCCAATTGAGTTTATGAGTAGGCATACAACATTATACACTTTCTGGACATTCATATGAATTTTTGTTCAAGGATTATATGCAGCAAGAAATCTATTTGTTTATCACTACTAATGCACCCCACAGAAAAGAAATGGGAGAAACGGTGTTTTGAAGTTTTTTCACAGGGATTAGAGGAGATGCACCAAGAGCTATCCAAGGATGGTGAAGACCATAAGCTTGGGGATGTGAAGACAACCCCACTGGACCTACACACTCTCGGTTTGCACACGTCTAACTTCTGTTTTTCGATCGAAACACTTTATCGCATAAACTTGGAGCGTCTTTTTGTTTGTTTTGGTTTGATTTTTATTTTGTGAGACCACCACACTATCATTTATATATGAGAGAGCTACTGGAAATTTGGGTTGAATTATGTTGGATGCTATTATTAGATTGGGAAAAGGGATGTTGAGTTGATTTTAAAAGATACATATAGTTGCATGATTCATGAGCTTGTTAATGAGTAATAATTTGCAAGTATTTTATCAAGAGCTATCTTTTATTCATGTTTTGATGCTGAATGTTATTTTACTTGTTTAACATGGATTAGTTAGTTCTATGGACACTCATGCATGCATTTAGATGGTCAACTTTCTCCCTCTTGCTAGCCCAAAAATTCCAACAAGCAAAAACTTGTTTCCAACACCTTCAACCAAAGTTTTTCCAGTGAGTCCACCATATCTACCTATTAGCTTTATGCTATTCCGAGTATGTTTATCATGATATTTGTGTTATCTATACCTCTGAATGAAAATGCTTATGTTGTTGATTGTTATGGGAAAAGTTGGTTATAGAGCTCTCTCGAACTTGATGCACACTTTACTTTCATTGCATATAAAACATGACCCATTGTGATTAAAATTATGATGTTGTGGGCTTGACAAATGTCTTTGGTTGAGAGTTAGCTCATATGTGCTGTCACATGGCAAGCTTTCAACATGCACTTCATTTCATTTAGTTGATATCATGTACTTTTGTTTATGGATGCTTACCATGGGTGAAATAAATGTGGAAATGAAGTGGTTTAAATGAGTTTGTATAAATGGTTAGAGAGACGCCTGGGCCGCTAATCTAAGCCATGCATCATTCATGGTGGAAATTTACTTACATGCTATGGTGAACCTTCTGTGATACACCTTACAATAAAAAGCTATCTAATGGTAAATAAAAAGGGTGTTGAGATTGTTCATTGTGTTTGTTTGTCTTGTCATTTTGATATGGGCTTGTTCCATATCCTGGGACAAGAGGTACCCCAGTTGACGCTCTTAATGATACTATTATTACTTACAATGATATTTAACTTGAACTTGCTTTGTTTCCAAGTTGAGTAACACATGGAGTAGGTACTTGTATTCAAGGGGCATGAGACTTTCAACCTGTACTTTGTCAAGCACACTACTCATATTTGCTTTCACTTTAAACTTAATCATTCAAGATGCTATGATAGGGGAATGAGAGCTTGACACCAAGGATTACCACATTACAATCATTAACTTAAGTAGAGAAGTTCAGAAGTTAGATGAAACTTATTCATGCTTTACCTCTACTCATATATATATCTTTCCAAAGTGTCCACCTTTTATATTCAGATTTTCATCAATACTCTATGACCATTATAGGATGTTCTTACTTTCATTATGCATACATGTGGTCCATAGTACTTTCTTTTATGTTACACTTTGTGAATTATCATTGAACATCCTTGCATTGAATACTTGATATCACTTCATAAACTATCTTGCATATTGCTACTCCTTTTAAGAATGAATCATTTGACTCTATGTAGCAATAGTAATCATCTTTGATATCCATTGATAGTATTAAATTGCAAAGTCCATGTTAGTTTTATCACCTTCATACTCGAGGACGAGTATAGGTTAAGCTTGGGGATGTTGATGCATGTAAAATGCATACATGAACTTTGCATTATTTTACTTATATTCCAGTCATATTTGCATCATATAAGGGTTATATCACTGTTTTATAATGATTTTGGGAATATTTGTATGTTTCCTATTTTTATGGAATTAACCCTGCACAGGCAGAAAACCCTTTTCTATATTTTAATGTTTCAGGGACCCAAACGACGTCCAAATGACCTAAATTTACGGCATCAGTTTTTGGAAGGAACAAAGCGTAGGAGCAAGGAAGCGCACAAAGGAAGCGAGGCCAGAGTTGAGTGGGCCCACGCGGCCAGGTACCTGGCCGCGTGGGACCCCCTCTTTTGGGCCTCGGAGCTCCGTTGCCGTCGATCTTTCCTCCACCGACTCCGTTTTGACCTAAAACCGACTATAAAAATAGCCCCCGACGTTCTCTGGAAGGAGCGCCGCAGAAACACAGAAACACCGAAACAGAGACCTGGAGTTGCAGATTGGAGGGGGAAAACTCCGGCGGGGCGCTGCCGGCGTGGTCTCCATCTTCTCCAACGACTTCTCCACCGTCTCCATGATGAAGAGGGAGTAGTCCACCTCTGGACTATGGGTTTGTGGAAGTAACTTATGTATCTCTCTCTTGAGCTTCACTAATTAGTACCGTATGAGCTGCTGAACATGATTACGGTCATCTATGTAATACCTTTGTGGTGGATCTTTTTATGAGTTAATATATGTTTGAGATTGCAATGGTTTTGTTTCAGTTATGAAAGTAGATGCATATTATGTACCCCGTTCTTATTTACTTGTCATGATCAAGCATGTTTATGAGAGCGTGTGAGGGGGAACGTGTGCATTAGTTGGAGTAACGGGGGGTGGCTAGTGCAGTGAACGTGAGAGAAAGTTCTGCGATCCACTTGGGTATCTACCTTACTTTGTTGCCTCACTAGGGATAAAAAGAAATACCATGCTACCGGAGATGTGGGTGTGACCATTGCCACTTCCTCCATGACTAGATCTAGCATGTTCTTATTTTAACTTCATGTCATGATACTTATTGCTATACTCTGAGTTATCTTAATTACTGAGGTGTTATGATTTAGTTCGCATCTTGGTGGAGTATAAGAGAGACTAATAACCAAAAGGTCTCTATGTTAGGACGTGATGCCCATATAATTATAACTTGTCATTAAACTGTTGTGTTGCAATCTCATATGTCAACTCTAGTGTTCCATTGTCTACCACTTTATTAAAGAGAGAGTGCATTTGTGAAACCATGAACCCCGGTCCATTTTTAATCATAAGAAACACCTTTCCAACAACTTTTACCACTTTCCATTTTCTGCCATTTAAAAATCCGAAAATACAAAAACACTTTTACATCTTGCATTCATCATATAAAACCCAAAAATATCATTTATCATTGCTACCACCATCCTTGCATATTTATTTACCACCATTGCATATTTATTTCTTGTTTGCATTGCATATTATCTTGATATCATTCTCACACCTTGTGCTTGACAACCACTAGGTGAGGTTGAGGACCAAAACATTTACTTTGTTTTGTAGGTAACCAAAAGAAGGATAGGAAAGATAAATCTTCACTACTGATTCCCCGAGAGTTCGATATTAAACCCTCGAGTCACCCCTCGTGGGAAAACACGTCTTCCACTTACTACACACTCTGCACTTGGAGTCTCAACCTAACCCATTTACTTTTCACGCAGGTAACTACGTGAAGGGCCATCAGCAACCTTCAAGTAGAACCCCCGACGGCACGTCTAGGTCAATGGTCGCACGACGACATTGCTATGACGGTAAAGTTGTAGCACGTGTCAAGCCCGATGTCTGACAATGATGGCGGTAGGAGGGGGTACTCGTACATTGCGCTCCGGAAGGCCTTCCGCAGCGCCGCATAGGCCGTATTTGGTAGCCTCGTGATGAGCGTGCCGAAGTCGATGATCAAGCCCCCCGAGAAGACCGATGGCGCGATGTTGAGTGGTTTCCCGCCAATGCTTATGCTGGTGAGCGTGACAACGTAGAACATGGCGAAGTCCGATTCCAAGCGGTGCATCGGCGTGAACACGAAGTCGGCCGTGTTGTTGCTCGGCGCGCCAAGGTTGAGGAATCCGGCGCTGCTATTCGCCGAGGAGTCCGTCGAACTTGTTCGTACGGTCCATTCTGATAGGTTCCGCAGCCAAAGCTGAAGTTGCTGACGGAGACTGAGCGCCAGGGTCTCTGTGCCATACACCCCCGTGATGGTCGCGTTGTTCCCGTACGGATCGCGTACCTGCAAAGGGAGGGACCAGAGGTGCTATTGGTGCACCCGTTGGCGTAACGGTCGACACAGAGCTGGTTGCACGAGTCAGTGCCACATAGGATGGGGTTGAACGTCGACGAGCTGCTCGGGTCGAACAGAGGGTCCTTCTGCGGGTAGCACTCGGTGGAGTTGCATGGCTTGCATTGTACCCACGACAGGTCGCTGCCGGTGTCGATGAGGACTGTTTGCTGGACGGCCGGTGTGCCGATGACCAGCGTGACAACGTATTCCAGTGAGTCAACGCGTCCCCGAGATACGTCGGGACACTACGCGCCTCCTCTTTTGGATAAAGTAGTCATGCGACGAAAGCCTTGCTTATGATGTACTCCCTTCGTTCGTAATATAGATGTTTTAGATGTTCTGCATGTTCTCTACATGCACACCAAAATAAATGAATATGCACACTAATATGTGTCTACATACATTTATATACATGCGCATGTGGACAAATGGTAAAACATCTTATATTAAAAAACGGAGGGAGTAGTTGGCACGTGTATGGTCTCTGCGGAGCCTCTCGGCGAGAGATGGCTTGTCGCTGGTCCCAAGGCGGCGCATGGGCCGTGCCGGTGTGCCAGGGGCACAAAGACACGGTTGAGCTCGGCGGTTGCTGAATGTAAAACATGAAAATCTGGTTAGGTTTACAACTCAGTCAGTGTGTTTTTCTATTTCTCAGGCAACTTAGAAATAGTATTTGAAACAACAGGTACAAAAGAAATGAGAAGATATTGACTCGACTGTCAACACATGTAGACACTTGGGTCTATTTCATTATGAATTAGCACTTCGTAACCGGTGACCAACTGTTTTATATCATACCGGTGTATTTCCAGACCTCTTGGATTGGAGCACGCTGCTTGAGGCTCAAACGAGCCAGTGCGCACCACCACGAAGTTGCTGTCCCGCTCATTGGCCCAAGCGCAACGGCACAGCAGCTGCATAGCACGAGGCACACGAGCAGATCGGGGAATAAAGCCATGGTTGTATGTACCTACTGGCTACGGTTCTTTCTTGCTGATGGAAGATGGATCAGATGGGTATTTATCAGGCGATGTGGTGAACATTTTGATGTCCGAGGCCGAGGAAGAAACATAGGAAGAAACTTATGTGCATTTGGCATCGGTAACATCATTTCCGCGTTCCAGAATGCTAAACAAAGGCCTGCGGGGTCAGCTATTAATCATTTGCTACAATGTTCTTTTTACTAACCTCCAAATTCCTCTGCAGGCCGGCCTACTAACAATTAGTTACTCCCTCCATCCCCTTTTTATTGTCATGGAGTTTGAACTACGGTAATACAAACCCCCTACTTTGCTTATTAGGCCGTAATAGATAACTGTGCAATGCTGCCTTTGCCGATTAGGCCGTCTGGCAACTTTCTGCAAGATGGTTGGGCTGATATATATTTAATGTTTTGTTCTTAAACACGATCGTTGGGGTCTTAGGTCTTATGGAAATGGCAACAACGGACAAGATCAGCGGCATAGATGATGTTTTCCAAGATCAACCAACAGGAGAGAACCCCGGTTTGATCAGCATCAACATCAACGAGGGAGTAGCCAGAATCCTAGTGATACCCTTCGTAGAGAGGTTAAAGGGTCAGAAAGGGTGGAGGGGAGAGCAGGGATGGAATCGTAGATCGTAGAGAGAGGTTTAGTGTCAGGAGCATAGATGAATCATCAAGAGTATCACCATAGAAATTATGAAGAATATGAGTTTTACCGACATGGGAAGTAAAAGAATCACCATCAGATACGGAATGGTATTACAGCAAAGGCGACAAGAAGCAGAAGCATGAAACAATCATATGGCCGTCCATGTCATAACCTAGAAGGGCTCATGTATTGTTCTGCGGAGGGGAGCACAATGATATTTCCAAAATTCAGAGCCTACATAGCCGACCTACCAAATTCGCCCGCTAACCCGTGTACTCACCTTCGAGAGAACTGTGGACATACAGGCTCCATGTTACTATACTGTAGAGTACAAGTTAGAGCTGGGGTGCTGTGCCCACTGCCCAGCATAGTTCTTGTAGGCTATGAGAATTTTGAACTTTCAAGTACCCAGCAAAGAGGCCATGCACCCACATACGAGATGACCTGATACTATTATGTAAAAAAAAAAGATGACCTGATACTAATCCACACATGGAATCAGCTATCGACTGGACAAACCAGCTGCCCTGACGTCAACTGGAATTTAGGCTTCGAACTGCAACAAGTCCTATATATTAGGTGGGGGCAAAATAGTCCAGAAGGCGAGATCACTGCAGCAAGGTCTCGACTACAACGGAGATCGTTTGTGTCCTGCTCGCTCAAGTAGCGATAGCGCGAGATCATGCTCATGCCAACTCCGGAGCCCAGTGGCAATCTTCTTGAGTGTGTCCAGTTTTATGTCCAGCAGCCATGACGGGACAAACTTCACCAGCAGAAATACAAAGCACGATACATACGCCTTCCATGTACCTGGGTCACAGCCTAGCAGGATGTGCCCGTCCAACACGCCGGCAATGAAATCCATGTGGGTGCCCACCACCGGGGCCTCCTTGAGAGGAATGACAGTTTCATAACGGAAGAAGTCCTTTCTGAGCGCCAGAGTAGACTACCACATAAGAAGAGCATGTTGGCCATTGCATAGCCTTGGAGTGTGCTGGACACTGGTCCAGGATCTTCCAAAATCTGTTCCCGAGCGGATAGCAGCAGTGTTGGCAATGTCTCCTCGTATAGCACCTGGATCACCAGAGGCCCCCTGCAATACACAGGAGTCCAGCACCGAGCATAGCAACCTGATACGCCATGGATGCAGCACCAGAGAGCGGCGTCCGGCCTGATTTTAAATGTGGAGGCCCATTGGAAGACGACCCATTTGCAAGTTTGCGGGAACAATCAATGACTTGCTTGAGGATAGTCTCGCTCACAAAGTAGGTATCGTGGAAAGTTCGACAAGTTCTCAGGTAGACGAACCCAGGGGCCATGGGAAGCTGAAGACCTTGGCTGCTTGTGATGGACTCTCCCAGTAAAGCTCCAACTCCACGGCTTGGAGTAATATCAGACCCACTGGACGGGGACGAGTGCAGAAAGGATGAGAAGCAACTTTGGATTAGCTGCGCAACCGCATCTTTGTCTCTGACAAACGGAGAGCGCATACATGAGAGGACGATGAAATCATGATATCTTCGCACTTTCTGTGCCCACAAGGCCCCTATGATGGGCATGCTTGGCCAGGAACTTCCCCTGCACAGTTCTCCAGTGCCTGGCCAATGATCCCTCGAATGTATTCGATGCTCCTATCCAGCTTAAACGTAATAGTCAAGCTGACAAGTGCAGCCATTGGTAGAGGAAGCATTGGTGGCACACCACCTGTAAGAATAAAACGTAAATTTTCCAGAGACATAGACAAATAAAGATATGATAACACTGTGCAATGATGATGCTGCAAGTCTGAAGGCTATCAATAGTTATAGTATGAATGGGTGCAACTAAGTTGATGCATAAGAACAGGAAGCAGGTTGTACGTGGATAGCAGCTGTGAATATGAACACCAGCAGAAGCAAGAACTTCCTTTACTTCATCTTCAATCAAATGAAGAGCAGCACCAGGGCTGGGCCATTCAGTTCCATTCATA
Organism: Poa pratensis; assembly: GCA_947311845.1. Taxonomy (NCBI): domain Eukaryota; kingdom Viridiplantae; phylum Streptophyta; class Magnoliopsida; order Poales; family Poaceae; genus Poa; species Poa pratensis. The sequence goes on along the minus strand of CAMZMU010000128.1, from coordinate 12,614,784 downwards.
GGGACAGCTTTCCATATTCCTCGTGTAATTTCTGCTGAGAAGTAGCTAACAATTGCAGCAAGAGAAGCTGGCAAGAAGTCCACCAGATCCCTCAAACCTGCAATGCATCGGCACATTAACACATGAATGAGATTACGAAATATCCCAATAGGACTTGGGGAATCCATGCAATACATTAAAATGGAAAAAAAAGGAGGTTTCTTACTTGTAGTCATGTCTCGGCTGGAAATCCTCCATGAGAACATGCTGTAAGAACAGCTTCAAGAACAAAAGGAACTGCTTCTAGAAATTCCCATGCTGGAATTGTGGGCCTTTGGTAAGAATCATCTGATGTAGTCAGAGAGGAACCACTGACACTGCTACTAGAAGTGGATGAAAGATTACCAGATACTACCCGCTTTTATTCATTTTTCGGCAAATCATACTCAAAATTTTGTTTGCGACTTGATGGACAGGGTTTTTACTGCCAACACCAGAAAGGGTAGAGGCTATGCAAGCTTGATTCTGTAAGTACCAAGCTCTTAACTTGGGGAAGGAATCAATATATATTGGTTGGGTTGGGACCTCATCGAACGAGCCCACACTGATGCTAGAGTTGGTACTAGTAGCAGATGAATTTGGGAGCACATTTCGGCTATTGTGCATTAACAATAGGTAGTCCAGAGTAAGTTCCAACCTTACCGAGCCTCCACGGCCAGATAGACAATACTCATGAGGAGGTCTGTAAAATTTCCACAACCGGAGAAGACAGAGAAATGCACAAGAGAAGACCGAGTAAACTGACGTTTCATCAAAAATGGTAGACTTGTGGTTAGACGGGGGTGGCATTGACCCAAAAGCTTCACATAGTGGCATTAGAGCTGCGGCAACATCTGGAACCTGTAGGGGAGAAGTTTTTTCTTATACAGCACAACCATATAGGTCACACACAAGATTATTCTAGTTCATTGTGTATCATGAAGCAGGAAGGAAAACTGGGGCCAACAAAACAACCTGCTTCCCGTGGACATGAAAAGTGGAGGTAATTATCTATCTAAGTGATAAATGCTTGCACTATGCAGTTACCATTGTGCTGATCGTAAGTTGTTAGCATACTAATATCAGGACCTATAGATAGCTTGAGGGGACGGCCATAACAAGATACATGAACAAACTAAGCAAAGGCACACAGATTTATGTGGTGCAACTAGTAACCTACGGAGCTAGTTCAGCCATCAAGTATTAGTAGCGGACATGACAAGAAATGATAAAGAGCATGGGTTTACTATCGAGGCACATAAGTATAGGAGTGCCTTAAAGCTGGACTAATTGGCATATCAGGTGCCAGCTTTGAAACTGACACTGTAGATCAAGAACCAAAAGATTGTACGTGGACATCAGTTCTGTTCATATGCACTAAGAGCAATGCTTTTCTAATTTGGTTTTCTATATCAGGGATAAATGTGATGCTGAAATTTCGATCAACTTTTTTCTAAACTTTCTAAACACGTACCATTCACTTTTAGGCCTTACTAATGGAGATGCCAGTTTCACTAGACAACAACAAAATACCCTTCTCACTTCTGATGAACTAATTTTTTACTTTGAAAACTAACAAAAAAACAGGAAGTATTTTTACAGTGTGTTCTGAATAAAAAATATGCAGACTCCACCATCAGTTTCATGTTAACAATGGATTGTTACAAGTAGATTACACGGTCAAGCGGACAATGCACTGCTTACCATTCCATACAAAGAAAGGATGTGGATAGCATCAACATATGAGACACCGAGTAAGACTGCATTGAGCGTAGACTTCTGACTAAGGTAATGGCTCATGCTCCCTTGTATTGAGGAATCTGAGGGCAAAGGAGGCGACAGTAACTTGACCACCATGTGGACAACATGTTCCTGAGGAAAACATGCAGAATATAAATAAGATTCTTCTAGGGAGAAGTTGCCAAATGGAATTTTTAGAACCGTTTTGGTTTGCACATAAGAGTAGCCCCACAATCTAAATAAACTTCAAGGATGAAAAATTTAGAAAATGCACATCATGAATATTTCTATACTGAAAATACAAAGTTCTGCTTGTGTTTTCTGAAATATAGATTAGCCTTGCTTTTTTTATGCAGCAAAACGAATCCACTACTTTGCAAGTGCGCCTATGGTAATAAATATGGCCCTAGAGCCATGAATTTTGGGACCAATTTCTTGTGCTATTTGCTTATAGCACCATAACAGCACAAACACTTATGTTAAGATTATTACCAAAATCAGCAACATGGTTTTTAAGGCGGTGAAGCATCCTAAGGCGGAGGAGGGGCGCTCTGACGCCTAAGCGCCCAAGGCGAGCGGTAAGGCGAGGCAAGGCGACGTCTTAAACATTGCAGGAAGAGAGGAATCGGCAGTTCTGCACTTATATTAATAGAAAAAATAGCAATGGCTGAGAGATGGGCCACTACTTATGCACTTCTGAGTGGCCCAAAAGCCCATCTAGTGGCCATATACTCCTTCCCGTGACCTAATTCCACTATTTTCTTTCCTTCTTCCTCTTCATAGCCGCCACACACCTTCTGCTCCCTTCCCTCATGGTAGCAGCACACAAGCCTCAAACTCCTCCCTCCTCTTCATGGCCCCACCCTTCTTCCTCACCGCAGCATACTTCCACAATCACAACAGCAGAGTAGATCGGGCAAGGGAAGGCGACGATAGAACCAGGTGCATGACGGGATGCTCGCCCAGGTGCTGGGAGGCGGCGGGGTCGTCGTCTACAAGCCCCAGGAGCAGCCACAGTGACGCTGCAGCGAGAAACAGGCAGCGGCCAGGACCTCTTACGACGCTGGACACTTAATCGAGGCAGCCGTCCTGGGGCGCTCTGACGCCTAGGCGACGCCTTAAAAACCATGATCAGCATAAACTAAATAGTTGATTTGGAACGTGTGGACAGGTCAAGTTAATATCATATTGTTGTGGAGATCAACTCACCAAAAAAAATTGTGAACATAAAAAATTGAGGAGTTTTGTTAGTTACAAACTTATAATGTTTCATGGCGATTTAAACATTTTGGAAGCTCTTTATATCAGATCAGTATAATAAGGTACCTGAATATTCCAACCACGAACAAGTGATGCACCACACAGAATTTTAGCTGCAGCTGACTTTTCTTGCTCTGAACCATTCAATGCTATGTGGTACAATTTATCCAGTTCTTCGACGCTGAATAGACAAAACGGATGTCCAAATCAAGGAACAGACAAGATATACCGGTAAGTAGCAGGGGTATACAAAAAATTGGAGAATCCTGGTAGAATATATGCCCAGAAATGTATTTTAACTACGCATGGCAGTGTTATATAGCGCAGTACAGAGAATAAAAGGATACTTAAAGAACTGGCTGAAAGAACAAACTGTTAAATTCACTCGTAGCTGGAAAGTTCCTATTTTGAATGCAAATATAGCACCATATATATATACCTTGAAGCAGGAGTAGAAACGAGAGCATTCTTAAGTGGGTCAGATAGTGGAGCTCCTTGCATAAAGTTCAACCATGGGGATTCCTGGGTAAAGATGTATCCTTTAAAAGCCTCGATAGTACAACGTAACCAGGCCACAAGTAAGCAGTTGTGTCAATCAAATTCCTCGAAATACAGGCTTCAACTATAAGATGTAGCATGTTTCCAACTGAAAAAATCATAGGTGGTAGGGGGGAAAGGTTAAAATCTAAGAAACCAGTGATAAAGAATTAAAAAACAAATAATAGTGCAAAATAAAACAGCTAACTGAATAAAAATAATGTCTATCAATAGGATCTAATAAGCAGATAACAGTCAGTATAATTTACAACCTGACCAAATTGGACATACAATATAACGAAAAGGTAGTCCTACCAGCTTTCGTCGAAGAGTCACTCTGGCCAAGCATGCTAGGGTTGCCACCACCAGCATTGTAATTGGCCCTAAATATTGTCGCTTTTGAAGCTGCAGCATTGGCCACATTTACCACCGATGAAGGTGGTACAAGAAGTCCTGAATATTGCACCAAATCCTGGAGAGAAGCTACAAGTCCTAGTCTTTGTGGAGGACTTTTGTTTCCTTCAGCTCCACATGCATCAGTTTCTTCTTTAAAGATTGCAGCAATTGCTAGTGGAATAAGAGCTAATAGCATGCATAATCTTGCGTCTAGATGAGGAATTGGACCTTCGAGGGGTTCTCTACCCTAATCACAACATTAGCATGTGAGGAGGCCACAATAGAAGTAACTATGCACCAACGATAATACAGAAAATGGAAGGTTTATCACCCGCTGTACAAGACGAAGGGCAGATATCCAAAGAGCTTTAAAAGTTTCCTGCCAACTTGCCTCATTAATTGCTTGGGCTGTCTTGGTCATTTCTGGATTAAGAAAAGCATGATACTAATGAATGAAAACCCATGCTAGACACATAAGTAAATTGAAAGAAAGATCTAAACATTAGGATGCTGTCCTTCATCAGTGTTACTAAACCAAGACCACATCACAGATAGGTAAAGAAACTCTGCGGACACTAATAAGGGTAAGAAGGTACAATAATTCAAGTCAATATAAATTATAAACCAATCATGTGGAAGAGTACCTTTTATAATCTCGATAGAAGACATAGCAGTGAGATTCTTGCCATCAATTGCGTTCTCCAAGTAAATATCAAATATAATCCAACAGGCAGCTCTCCAGCTCCTGTAAGCTGGCCCAACAGGGATCCGCGGGATCTCATGTTACCAAGAACATCCACAAGCCGTCTGTTGTTTGGCTGATAATCTACATTGTTAACTCTCCGGATATACATCAACAAATCATCAATTTTATGACTAGTAGGCAATAGTCTCTCGAGTGCCATTTTGCGAGCTTCAATCAGTGTCAACCTTTGGCTCAGAGCACTGAATTTGTCAGGCCTAACCTAGAAAAATTGTCTAATTAGCACACAATTTTCATTTGTACTGTTGACTATTAGCTGCACTCCAGGAATAAATATGCTAGGAATTATTCTTTAAGAGTTGTTAGGAAAGGTGATGCGGAATTGGATATAAGAAAAGACTTGCATTATTAACAGCTGAATGAGCGAGTTTATAAATTAACAAAAATAGCTAATGGACCAGTAAGTTAACATTAGAATATTCACTATCAGTGAAAAGGTGAGATATGAAGTCAGAACAGCCTATATAAATGCAGCTTTAACTTGACACCATCACTTTTGTTAATTATACTTGAGCCTACTCCCTACCTTACATTTGATTATAATAAAAATAAATTATCCTCACATGATAACCCAACAAGGCAACAGGTGCCAAAATATGATGATTGGCTGCAGGTAAAACTGATTGCCCATGGATATTAAATATCTACAAAATCGCCATGTTAATAAGGTAGACCACACTCACCACCAACTTGAAACTTTGTTGCAATTGAAATTGTTAGGATAATTCTCCACAATGAATCTTATCCTGGATGTAAAATTTAACAGTAGGCTACTAAATAGATATACATCCATTCCTAGTGTGATTTTTTTATATCACGCGCTCCGTAGTCCATAAAAGTAATGGAAAAGATTGTTGGGAGACGTACATGTTAAAGCATATTAAGCGCAGAAATGCTTGAATCTTCCTATCAGCGACCATCATATGCAGAACTTCTAGAGCCATGACAGTGTTCTTTCGACGCAGCTGTTCGCGGTGCTCATTCTGCTTCACGGTAGAGACCCTTTGACATCTACGTCCATAGCCTGTGACCCTTTAGTGGGATACATACTCTCCTGCCAATCTGCCGTTCCAGGTGGAAAGCCGCAGTCCTCCAGCACGCAGTCAATCAGTTTGGTGGTAACACTCAGCACGAACAGGATGACCACATGTCCGAAGTCCATTTTGGACACTCCGTAGGTTTTCGATAGTTGTAACGCAGTATCGATAGATTTCGTCATCCTGGGAATAGCAAGCGAGGTTACCGTATATGAGATGAGCGATTGGGCACCAGCTAGCAAGCAGCATACATATCGCTACAAGATTAATAGGCACTCCGTTGCAACATTACATAGATGGCTACTTACTTGTCACGGTTAGGCCCGGCCTGGAGAGACAGCGAGGAGGACGTGACGTTGGTCTTCAGCAGCTCCAGGTACAGCCTGTACGCCTCCGGCTGCGCTCGCCGCTGCGGCAACACCCTGCAAAACCACCGCCAGTGAGTTACTCCGGTGCCCTTCTAAACGGGCAGAAAATGAGCAGAAGCAGGGGCACCGCGGACCTGGCGGTGAGGAGCGCGAGGACGTGGAGCGGGCAGAGGAGGCGGGACGACATGGCCTGGTCGAGGAGCTTCCAGAGCGAGGCGGAGTTGTGCGCGAAGCAGAGGTTGGAGACGAGGATCCCGGCGAGGTCGGCGCTTGGGAGCCCCGCCGTTTCCCCGGAGACGAGGCGGGCCACCTCCACCGCCCGCAGCAGCGGCGGGTCCCGCGCGCCTCCGACGCCTTGACCGCCGCCATCACCCGCCTCTCCAGCTCGGGCGCCGCCCCATCGGTGGCGTCGCCGAGGGTTTGGTTTGGGCTTGGATTTTGCGGTCGCGATTTCGCTCTCTCTCACTCGTGACTTCGGAGGTTTGGATCCTGTGTGGAAGGGGGAAGAGGACGGAAGGCGTTTAAGAGGGGGGGGGGGGGGGGGGGGGGGGGAGGGGGGACCGTTGATCTCGCGCCGTCGCATTCTGTCGCGGTCGTGCGAGCGCCGGATTGACTTCGGTGCCGTGTCTGCGACTGCAATTGGACGAAACACGCCACGCTTCCTTATCTAGCAAAGGACTCCAGCAACGTTATAGCTGTTGGCTCGAGTGGAGCAGTACTGTTCATCCTGCGTAAGCCATCTGATCGATGGAGCTCCACTTGCTTTCCTTTTTACTTGCGCGGAACTACGAATTTTCATGTGTCAACTTGTACCATTTTTTCTCTCGGTGAGGAGAAAACGCACAAAAAACATTGCAACATCTCGAAACACGTTGCAACAAAGATAAATATATATCTTTCAAAAAAAAAAAGATAAATATATATGCAGCGAGTTTCCACCGGTCAAAGCAAATCTACATTTGTCACAGCAAATTCACTCGAAACAAAAGTCTACACCCATATGACAGATTGAAGGAGAGAATATCTAGTGATACCATCATTTACATGCTTCCATGCTCCCATTTCAAAAAAAAATCATTACAAATGTTTAATAAATTCTAGAAAAAATGTGAATGTTCACAAGGTATGTGGCTACAACTTCTATTTAAATCAGATCCAAATTCAAAATACACACTCAGAAATAGAAAAGACAAATCTAGCATTAATTGTGTCATAAAAATACAAAAGTAAAATTGACACTATTTATGATATGGATTTGTCTTTTTTGTTTCTCAATTGTTTTTGAATTTAGGCTGTAGGACATATACCTTATGAATATTCATACTTTTCTAATATTTTTAAACATTTATAATATATTTTTAAACGTGAACATGCGAGGGCTTGGGGTAGAAATTCGTACTGGAAATTCAAATAAAACCAGTTCGCTTGAGATTTCAACTAGTTCAAAATATCACATCGAGCTATATTAAAAAGAGATAAAGCCTGAAATAAAACTGAATAGACTAGATCTGATGGCCTTCTTCTTCACGGCATGCTCACTCGAAGCGAGGTACTAAAGGATTGTTTGACCTGTGCGGCGCCCACACGAGCTCTTGCTCCACCACGACGGCTTCAAGGCGGGCCGTAGCACCTCTTCGTTGTCCGCCACCACTTTTGTAGCGGCGGCCACTTCGTCGTCGGCGCAGTCACTCCGCTGGTAAGACGGCAAAATGTGCTAGAATATCACATCGCAGGTGCAGGACCCGGTTCGCCCACTGCCCACGGAGATCACAACCTCTCATCTGGCGCCGCAATCAGCACCGCACGGAAGCTATCCGCCTATGCGTCCTGCGCGCGGCTAGGCGATGGCGGGTCCTCCTCATAGGAGTGGTCTCGAGGGAGCAGCCTGACCCACATGTTGGAGATATGACCTAGAGTCAATTAATAAAGATATTTTATTTGTCATATCTCGATTGTTTAATATGTTTTATACCATGCTATAACTGTATTGAGCGGAAACATTAATACACGTGTGGTATGTAAACAACCAGGTCCTAGTATCATCTTTACTAGTCCATTGAGATCAACAGATGATCAAGATTTCCTGATCATGGACATGGACATCAATTGATAATGGAGTCATATCATTAGGGAATGATGTGATGGACGCACACCAATATATAGGAGAACATAGTACTCAAACCTTCGACCGTGAGATCTATTTAATCAATATCTTGGAGGCTGCCTTGATTGCATCAAACGTCATACTTTCAATAGGGTGACAATAAAGTGTGTCGCATATCAGGTATCTGAAGGAATAGGTTGAGGCATAGGATCAAGAGCGGGATTTGCCAATCCACATAGCAGGATAGATACTCTGGGCCACTCGGTGAGATTGCATCAATGAGCTTGCAAGCATGTGACTAGGTCACGATGATGTAATATCACAAACGAGTAAAGATAGTATTGTCGGTAACGAGATCGAGCTAGGTATCGTGATACCGGAGGAGATCGAGTCTCGGACAAACTAAGTAATGCCAGGCAAAAGGTATGGGACTTGACGTTTAAGGTTCAAACGATAAAAGATATTCGTGGACGCACAGGGGCTATCATGGGTTTCTAGATCCCGCTGTTAGTCATTGATCGAAGAGAGGGTCTCGATCATGTCTGGAGTGATCCCGAACCGTAGGGTGGCACACTTAAGGGTAGGCGAATATTGGATTGGACGCAGAGAAGAAAATAGAGAGAAGAGAACGGAAGTGTTCCGGGACATATCCGATGAAGTTCGGAGGGCAACGGAAGATGTTTCGGAGCTGAATAAATAAAGTAATATGTATTTATTATTAATTAAAGTATTTAATTAATAAATATATTTTTATTTTATTTTTAAAGGCATCCCAAACCATAAATGGGCCATCTCCCGGAAGAGAGGCCAAGAAGGGGGAACCGCACCCCAAAGGAGGGGAGGAGGGGCGGCTGGCCTGGTGAAAGGACAAGGATATCGCCTGGGGGGTGAATAGGCGATTAAAACTTTTCCGGTTTAGCTTGATAATTGCGGAATAAAACTAGGTGTTTAAATTAACAAGCCAACAACCTAAATACTAGGCTCGCCTATGTGCAACAACAACTTGTGCTAAGCAAGATGATGCGTGTAAAGTCACACGTCCGTTGGAAACCCAAGAGGAAGGTATGATGAGTGCAGCAGCAAGTTTTCCCTCAGTATGAAACCAAGGTTATCAATCCAGTAGGAAGTCAACGTTTCTCGAAGGTGTTGGTGAGGAATGTAGTGCGGCGCAACACCAGAGATTCCGGTGCCAACGTGGAACCTGCACAACACAATCAAACTACTTTGCCCAACGAAACAGTGAGGTTGTCAATCTCACCGGCTTGCTGAAAACAAAGGATTAGGCGTATAGTGTGGAAAATGATGTTTGTTTGCAGAGAATGTAAAAGAACAATGATTGCAGTAGGTTGTATTTCAGATGTAAAAGAATGGACCGGGGTCCACAGTTCACTAGTGGTGTCTCTCCATAATAAAATACTAACATGCTGGGTAAACAAATTACAGTTGGGCAATTGACAAATAGAGAGGGCATAACAATGCACATACATATCATGATGATCACTATGAGATTTATTTGGGCATTACGACAAAGTACACAGACCGCCATCCAGCATGCATCTGTGTCTAAATAGTCCACCTTCAGGTTAGCATCCGCACCCCTTCCAGTATTAAGTTGCAAGCAACAGACAATTGCATTAAGTATGGTGCATAATGTAAACAACACTAATATCCTTAGACAAAGCATTGCTGTTTTACCCCTAGTAGCAACAGCACATCCACAACCTTAGAACTTTCTGTCACTGTCCCAGATTAAATGGAGGCATGAACCACTATCTAGCATAAATACTCCCTCTTGGAGTTACAAGCATAAACTTGGCCAAAGCCTACACTAATAACGGAGAGCATGCAAGATCATAAACAACACATATATGATAGATCAATAATCAACTTGACATAGTATTCAATATCCATCGGATCCAACAAACACAACATGTAGCATTACAATAAGATGATCTTGATCATGATAGGCAGCTCACAAGATCTAAACATGATGGCACAAAAGGAGAAGACAACCATCTAGCTACTGTATGGACCCGTAGTCCAGGATGAACTACTCACGCATCACTCCGGAGGCAGGCATGGCGATGTAGAGCCCTCCGGTGATGATTCCCCTCTCCGGCAGGGTGCCGGAGGAGAACTTCTGAACCCCCCGAGTTAGGGTTGACGACGGCGGCGGCAGCGGATGTTTTCTGGAATAATGGCTCGGTGTTTTAGGGTTTTCGCGTCTGGAGAATAAATAGGCGAAGGGGCGACGTCGGTGGAGGCGCGGGGCCCGCTCCCCATAGGGTGGCGCGGCAGGGGGCCCACCCGCGCCGCCATGGTGGGGCGCCCTGCTGCCCCCCTTCGTCTCCTCTTCGGACTTCTGGAACGTGGGAAAAATAGGCATCTGGGATTTTGTTTCGTCCGATTCCGAGATATTTCCAGAACAGCTTTTCTGAAACCAAAAACAGCAGAAAACAGGAACTGGCACTGTGGCATCTTGTTAATAGGTTAGTCCAGAAAATGCATAAAAATGCTATGAAGTGTGAATAAAACATGTAGCTATTGGTATAAAACTAGCATGGAACATAAGAAATTATAGATACGTTGGAGACGTATCAAGCATCCCCAAGCTTAGTTCTACTCGTCCTCGAGTAGGTAAACGATAACAACAATAATTTCTGAAGTGACATGCTACCAACATAATCTTGATCAATAATATTGTAAAGCATATGAGCTGAGATCAAATCATTCAAAGCAAAAGTTATAATGATATAAAAGAGAACAAACAAGTTAGTTAAACAAGCTAAAAGTTTTCATGAATGATTGCTTTAAAGACATGAAACCGTACAAGGTTCATTAAAGATGTGTTAAGTATCCAATGTAGGAGTTCTATCCTTCAATTCCAAGCATCAAGTAATCTTTCACAACATAGAAGGATTCAGCCAAGTAAAAATAAACATGAACATCATGAATCAACTGTTTCGAAGTCTACTCAACCGGTGAGCGTAAGCATTTGGTTTTGGCACCAGGATGTTATGGCTAAAAGAACATTGATGGGGGTTTGGAAGGCCAAAGGAAGAAAGTCTCACAAAGCTATAAGTGATCATTAGACAAGAGGAAGTCTTATAATCGAAGCTATGTAAGGAGTAGTGATTGCCATGCAACGGATGCACATAGAGCTATATGTGTATGAAAGCTCTCCAATGGAACTAGTGGGGGTGCATCCAACTTGGTTGCTCATGAAGACCTAGAGCATTTTGAGGAAGCTCATCATTGGAATATACAACCCAAGTTCTATAGTGTAAATTCCCCACATAGTTATACTAGTAAACATGAAAACTCTCTCACATGGAGTACAGGTGCTAAACATGAGCACAAATGATGACTATGAATAATGCAGGTGCTCAACATGAGCACAAGTGTGGATAAAGGATAGTAATGTTGCCCCCTTTTTCTTTATTCTTTTTTTTTTCTGTTTCTCTTTTCGATGGCCTCCATGGCTCTTTTCACTTTCAGGGGCAACACTCTAATATGACAACACACTTTTTGTTACAAATAACTCACAACGAACTAAAACATGATGTAAACTGTATGCCTCTGCCAGTGTAGCAGGATATGCAATGATCTAGCGTAACATGGGTAAACCGCACATCAGCTGTATAGAATCATGCAAAGCAATATGTATATGATGAATGACAGCAAGTCATGTAATGTAAGATGGAAGTTGCATGGCAATATATCTCGGAACAACTATGGAAATGCTGTAGTAGGTAGGTATGGTGGCTGTTTTGAGGAAGATGTATGGGTTTATGTGTAGGAGAACAAGAGAAAGTTCTCCCGCGGGTTTGGATGTACTGGCGAAGTATGCACAACTCTCAATGTGAGCAGAAGGCAATGCACCACCGAAGAGGCTAGCAAATATGGATGGTGGAAGTGCCAAAAACTGTAGCTCAACATTAGTAAAAAAGAACTCACAAGCTTATTGCAAACATCTAGCAGGTTCAACATTAAGAACATGATTAAAGTTTACTCCAAGAAGGGCCGTTCACGGCGGCACAAGTACCCGTTAGATCCCTCGACCTTCAGCACAACTTAGTTATTACGAATCACTTTTAGACATGGAAAGCTATCAAGTCCAACTACACCTTCAACAATTTAAATAGAGTTTGTAGTACGGTACAAGCTTAAAGACAACTATCCACTCATAATTTTAACTTAATTAACCAGCAAGCTTTACCATCTAAATACCTCAAAACATTTGCAAAAATCAATCATCAAAGTTCAATGATCTACAAGACTATGCAAGTTATTACTATACCACTACCACATGCAGCATTTTCTGAACCAACACATCAACCAAGCAACTAAACAAAAACTCTCCAAATGATTTACAAATGAAACAAGAGAGTACTACTCCACAAGAATTAACAGCTCTAAAAGAGATGCATGAAAAACAGGAGCTAAAAACATAGCAGTAGCTAGATAAGAATACTCAAAAGATATAAGTGAATAATATGAGTATTCACATGAAAAAGCGGAGCGTGTCTCTCTCCCATACAAGAATGCTAGGATCCGACTTTATTCAGAAAAATAAAAACAAAAACAAAAAAATAAAAGCAAACAGACGCTCCAAGTAAAATACATAAAATGTGGAAGAATTAAAATATAGTTTCACTAGAGATGACCTGATAAATTGTTGATGAAGAAGGGGATGCCTTGGGCATCCCCAAGTTTAGACGCTTGAGTCTTCTTGAATATTGCAGGGATGACCCACTGGGGCATTGATGTCTACGCACGCTTCTATTCTTGTAGACAGTGTTGGGCCTCCAAGAGCAGAGGTTTGTAGAACAGCAGCAAGTTTCCCTTAAGTGAATCACCCAAGGTTTATCGAACTCAGGGAGGTAGAGGTCAAAGATATCCCTCTCAAGCAACCCTGCAATTAAGATACAAGAAGTCTCTTGTGTCCCCAACACACCCAATACACTTGTCAGATGTATAGGTGCACTAGTTCGGCGAAGAGATAGTGAAATACAAGTGATATGGATGATTATAAGTAGTAATTGCAATCTGAATAAAAATGGCAGCAAGCAAACATGTAGCAGAACTTGTTGTAAACGGTGTTTCAATGCTTAGAAACAAGGCCTAGGGATCATACTTTCACTAGTGGACACTCTCAACAATGATCTCATAACTGAATAAATAAAAGCTACTCTTAAACACTCTCTTGTTGGATAACAAACACCATTCATTGTGTAGGGCTACAAAAGCACACCTCAAGCCGGAGTAAACAAGCGCCACAACGTCATAAAGGAGTCACACACGGTGCACACACTGTCACCTTTACACCGTGGAGAGTACCGGAGTTCATATTAAAGTAACCTATAGAGTGCATAATAGATAAAGAGTAACATCTACATATTCAACTAGATTAGCACAACTGAACACAAGTAAATACTGCTCGGGATTATTCTCCTTCTTGATGAAGCAAGAGTACTATGCGTAGGGCTGCAAAAGCACACCTCAAAGTCTGAGTAAACAAACACCACAATTCCCAAGAATAAGCCATGATAAATGTCTAAATTATTCATAGAGTCACACAAGTACCCACACTGTCACCTTGATACCGTGTTGTCACAATGACTCCAGAAACTAGACAAAATCACTTGAGTAGCATAAACATTATTAATGTATTCAGCGATACTAGCAATACACATGATCACATAAAGATCACACCATGGGAGAGAGAGATGAACCACATAGCTACCGGTAGAGCCCTCAGCCTCGGGGGAGAACTACTCCCTCCTCATCATGGGAGTCAGCAGCGGCGATGAAGATGGCGGTGGTGTCGATGGAGATGACTCCGGGGGCAATTCCCCGTCCCGGCGGCGTGCCGGAACAGAGATTCTGTCCCCCGAAACTTGTCGTCGATGGCGGCGGCGCTGCGGAACTCTTCGTGGAATATGACTTGGTTTTTAGGGTTTTCGCTCGGGGGAATAAATAGGCGAAGGGGACGTCGGTGGAGCCCGAGGGGCCCAAACCACAGGCTGGCGCGCAGGGGGGGCGCGCCAGGTGGTTTGGCCACCTCGTGGCTCTTCGTCTCTCCTTCGGACTCCGTGTACGTGTTGGAAAAATAGGGATGGCCTTTTGTTTCGTGCAATTCCGAGAATATTCGCAGAAGTACTTTTCTGAAACCAAAAACAGCAGAAAACAGGGAACTGGCACTGTGGCATCTTGTTAATAGGTTAGTCCCAGAAAATGCATAAAAGTGATATGAAGTGTATATAAAACATGTAGCAAATGGTATAATATAAGCATGGAACATCAGAAATTATGGATACGTTGGAGACGTATCAAGCATCCCCAAGCTTAGTTCTACTCGTCCTCGAGTAGGTAAAACGATAACAACAAATAATTTCTGAGGAGACATGCTTTCACACAATCTTGATCAATATATTGCAAGGCTCATGTCATGAATGAAGTGACTCAAAGCAATGGTCTATAGTTTGCTAACATAGATAAAGAGTAAACAATGAATCATATAAGCAAAAACTTTTCATGAATAGTACTTTCAAGACAAGCATCAAAAAGTTTTGCATAAGAGGTAACTCATAAAGCAATAGATTCAAAGTAAAAGGCATTGAAGCAACACAAAGGATGATTAAGTTTCAGCAATTGCTTTCAACTTGTAACATGTATATCTCATGGATAGTTGTCAACATAAAGCAATATAACAAGTGCAATAAGTAAACATGTAAGAATCAATGCACACAAAGTTGACAAGTGTTTGCTTCTAAGATAGAAAGGAGTAGGTAAACTGACTCAACATAAAGTAAAAGATAGGCCCTTCGCAGAGGGAAGCAGGGATTAAATCATGTGCTAGAGCTTTTTAAGTTTTCGAAAGCATAAGAGAGCACAAAATAAGTATTTGAGAGGTGTTTGTTGTTGTCAACGAATGGTAGTGGGCACTCTAACCCCCTTGTCAACCAGACTTTCAAGAGCGGCTCCCATGAAGGACGTTATCTCTACCAGCAAGGTAGATCATCCCTCTTCTCTTTTGTTTACACATGTATTTTAGTTTCTTTATAGTTGACACTCCTCCCAACCTTTGCTTACACAAGCCATGGCTAACCGAATCCTCGGGTGCCTTCCAACATCACATACCATGGAGGAGTGTCTATTTGCAAATTAAGTTGCTTACTGATAAATCAGGGCAAAACATGTGAAGAGAATTATTAATGAAAGTTGTAATTAATTGGGGCTGGGCACCCCGTTGCCAGCTCTTTTTGCAAATTATTGGATAAGCGGTGTATATGCCACTAGTCCATTGGTGAAAGTCTGTCAGAAGTAAATGACAAGATTGAAAGATAAAACACCACATACTTCCTCATGAGCTATAAAACATTGACACAAATAAGGAGTAATAAAGTTTTGAATAGTTTAAAGGTAGCACATGAAGTATTTACTTGGAATGGCAGGAAATACCACATAGTAGGTAGGTATGGTGGACACAAATGGCATGGGTTTTGGCTCAAGGTTTGGATGCACGAGAAGCATTCCCTCTCAGTACAGAGTTTAGGCTAGCAAGGTTGTTTGAAGCAAACACAAGTATAAACCGGTACAGCAAGAATCACATAAAAACATATTGCAAGTATTATAAGACTCTACACTGTCTTCCTTGTTGCTCAAACATTTTACCAGAAAATATCTAGACCTTAGAGAAACAAATATGCAACCCAAGTCTCAACAAGCTCTACGGTAGTTCTCCACTACTAGGCTTTAACTACATGATGCAAGAGCTTAAACATGATCTACTTGAGAGCTCAAAACAATTGAAAAGTGTCAAAACGAAACAAGACAAAACAGATCAACTAGTACATGTACTAGTAGCAGATGAACATATCTTTTCCAATACCAACTACCACATGTAGCATTTTCTTTCTTCCAAACAAACACCAATCAATTTATTTAAACATAAACTCTCCAAATGATAATATAATGCAGCAAGAGAGTATTTAAACAAGTGCTAACAGCTCGAAGAGATGCATGAAAAACAGGAGCTAAAAGCACTGCAGTAGCTAGTTAAGAATACTCAACAAATATAAGTGAAGAACATGAGTATTCACATGAAAAAGCGGAGCGTGTCTCTCTCCCACACAAGGATTGCTAGGATCCGAATTTATTCAAACAAAAACAAAAATAAAAGCACACAGACGCTCCAAGTAAAGCGCATAAGATGTGAAAGAATTAAAATATAGTTTCACTAGAGATGACCTGATAAGTTGTTGATGAAGAAGGGGATGCCTTGGGCATCCCCAAGCTTAGACGCTTGAGTCTCTTGAATATGGTTGGGATGAACCACGGGGGCATCCCCAAGCTTAGGCTTTTCACTCTTCTTGATCATATAATATCATCCTTCTCTCTTGATCCTTGAAAACTTCCTTCACACCAAACTCGAAATAGTTCTCATTAGAGGGTTAGTGCATAATCAAAAATTCTCATATTCTTGATGAACAATCATATTAAAGCTTCTGGACATTAGCTACAGCCACAATGCTTTGTGGAGCAAAGAATCCACTCAAACATAGTAAAAGAGCGAATGCAAAACAAAAGGCAGAATCTGTCAAAAACAGAACAGTCTGGAATGACGAATTTTTTCGAGGCACTTAAGTTGCTCAGATGGAACTGGTCCAATTTAATGAAAGTTGCGTACATATCTGAGGAAGATGCGTGATTTTTTACAGAATTTTTGATTTTTGCAGGAGAAAAGCTCAAATCGTGACAGCTAAAAATCTGTTCTGCGCAGAAATCCAAATCTTGCATCAACTTTCAATAAAAGCTTTACTTGGCACAACAATGCAATAAAATAAAGATACAAAGGAGTTGCTACAGAAGTAACAACACTTGACTCAAAACAAAAAAAAAGCAAAAATAACAGAAAATAAAAACAATGGGTTGTCTCCCATAAGCGCTTTTCTTTAAAGCCTTTTAGCTAGGCATAGTGATTTTTATGATGCCACATAAGATGAGAGTTGAAACATAAAAAGAGCATCAAGAAGCATATATAAAACATGTTTAAATCTAACACTCTTTCTATGCATAGGAGTCTTGTAAGAAAACAAGTCAATGAAGAACAAAGTGACTAGCATAGAAATGCAAAACAAGTGTAACTTCAAAAATTTCAACATAAAGAGAGAGACTTAATATTATTGTGATATATGAAATCGTGTCTCCCTCTCTCATAAGGACCAGTAGGTCTTAAAGTACCCACAAATAAAAGCAAATCAAGAGAAAGCTCAAAACATTCATCATAAAGAGAAGAAATTTAGTAACATGAAGATTTCTATAACCATACTTTCCTCTCTCAAAATAATTTTCAGCGGCATCATGAATAAACTCAACAATATAGCTATCACATAAGCATTCTTATCATGATCCCATGCATAAAAGTATCATTACTCTCCACATAAGCATGAATCATTAATAATAGTGGAGTAAAAGTATCACATCCATCATTAATCATCAAAATTGGAGGCATAGAATAATCATAATGAATTTTATCCTCAATAGTAGATGGACTGAAATATCATATTCATCATTGTAAACATCATATATAGGAGGCATATCATAATCAACATAAACTATATCCTCAATAGTAGGTGGACTGAAAATATCACAATGATTATAATTATCATATATTGGAGGCAAAGTATCATCAAAGCAAATTTCCTCCTTAAAGCTTGGGGGACTAAAAATATCATATTCATCACAACTAGCTTCCCCAAGCTTAGACTTTTCCATAGCATTAGCAATAATGGTGTTCAAAGAATTTATAGTAATACCATTGCTACCATCATGCAAACAAGCCTCCATAGGTTTTTTAATTTTCTCTTCAAAAGCATCATGTCCTAATTCAATATAAAGTTCATAAAGATCTCTAATTTTTTTGTTGTTTTCCATTAAGCCTAACTAGTGAAAATAAAAACAAGAAACAAAAAGATATAATTGCAGAATCTAAAGGAAATACTTCGAGCACTCACACACTAGCAACATACTAGAAAATAGCTTAGTAGCCAGAGGATGTGAATACCTTTTACCTTACCTCCCCGGCAACGGCGCCAGAAAATATGTTGTTGTCGCTGAGTTGACGAGGGAATATATTGCGGTGTTGCTTCTATCTCCCCGGCAACGGCGCCAGAAAATAGCTTGATGTCTACGCACGCTTCTATTCTTGTAGACAGTGTTGGGCCTCCAAGAGCAGAGGTTTGTAGAACAGCAGCAAGTTTCCCTTAAGTGAATCACCCAAGGTTTATCGAACTCAGGGAGGTAGAGGTCAAAGTTGTCCCTCTCAAACAACCCTGCAATTAAGATACAAGAAGTCTCTTGTGTCCCAACACACCCAATACACTTGTCAGATGTATAGGTGCACTAGTTTGGCGAAGAGATAGTGAAATACAAGTGATATGGATGATTACAAGTAGTAATTGCAATCTGAAATAAAAATGGCAGCAAACAAACATGTAGCAGAACTTGTTATAAACGGTGTTTCAATGCTTAGAAACAAGGCATAGGGATCATACTTTCACTAGTGGACACTCTCAACAATGATCTCATAACTGAATAAATAAAAGCTACTCTTAAACACTCTCTTGTTGGATAACAAACACCATTCATTGTGTAGGGCTACAAAAGCACACCTCAAGCCGGAGTAAACAAGCGCCACAACGTCATAAATGAGTCACACACGGTGCACACACTGTCACCTTTACACCGTGGAGAGTACCGGAGTTCATATTAAAGTAACCTATAGAGTGCATAATAGATAAAGAGTAACATCTACATATTCAACTAGATTAGCACAACTGAACACAAGTAAATACTGCTCGGGATTATTCTCCTTCTTGATGAAGCAAGAGTACTATGCGTAGGGCTGCAAAAGCACACCTCAAAGTCTGAGTAAACAAACACCACAATTCCCAAGAATAAGCCATGATAAGTGTCTAAATTATTCATAGAGTCACACAAGTACCCACACTGTCACCTTGATAACGTGTTGTCACAATGACTCCAGAAACTAGACAAAATCACTTGAGTAGCATAAACATTATTAATGTATTCAGCGATACTAGCAATACACACGATCACATAAAGATCACAACATGGGAGAGAGAGATGAACCACATAGCTACCGGTAGAGCCCTCAGCCCGGGGGAGAACTACTCCCTCCTCATCATGGGAGTCAGCAGCGGCGATGAAGATGGCGGTGGTGTCGATGGAGATGACTCCGGGGGCAATTCCCCATCCCGGCGGCGTGCCGAAACAGAGATTCTGTCCCCCGAAACTTGTCGTCGATGGCGGCGGCGCTGCGGAACTCTTCGTGGAATAAATAGGCGAAGGGGAAACGTCGGTGGAGCCCGAGGGGCCCAAACCACAGGCTGGCGCGGCAGAAGGGGGGCCGCGCCGCCAGGTGGTTTGGCCACCTCGTGGCGCTTCTTCGTCTCTCCTTCGGACTCCGTGTACGTGTTGGAAAAATAGGGACGTGACCTTTTGTTTCGTGCAATTCCGAGAATATTTCCAGAAGTAACTTTCTGAAACCAAAAACAGCAAAAAACAGGGAACTGGCACTGTGGCATCTTGTTAATAGGTTAGTCCCAGAAAATGCATAAAAGTGATATGAAGTGTATATAAAACATGTAGCAAATGGTATAATATAAGCATGGAACAGCAAAAATTATAGATACGTTGGAGACGTATCAGGCATCCCCAAGCTTAGGCTTTTCACTCTTCTTGATCACATCATATCATCCTTCTCTCTTGCTCTTTGAAAACTTCCGCCACACCAAACTCAGGTAACTCGTTAGAGGGTTAGTGCATAATCAAAATTTCTCATATTCTACTGTGATACAATCATTACCAAAGCTTCTGGATATTACTTATAGCCACTGATGATTAATGGAGCAAAGAAATCAAATCAAACATAGTAAAACAGGCAATGCAAAACAAAAGGCAGAATCTGTCAAAAACAGAACAGTCTGGAAAGACGAATTTTTTCGAGGAGCTTAACTTGCTCAGATGGAAGAATCCCAAACTAATGAAAGTTGCGTACAAATATAAGGATCATGCGTGATTTTTTTCAGAATTTTTTGAATGTTCTGTAGCGCATACAGCTCAAAACGGTGGACAGCAAAAATCTGTCACTGCGCAGAAATCCAATTTTAGCAACAACTTTCAACTAGAGACTTTACTTGGCACAACAATGCAATAAAATAAAGATACAAAGGAGTTGCTACAGAAGTAAACAATACCTTGACTCAAAATAAAATAAAATGACAGAAAATAAAAAGATGGGTTGTCTCCCACAAACGCTTTTCTTTAACGCCTTTCAGCTAGGCGCAGAAAGTGAAAATCAAGTGTTATCAAGAGAAGATGCATCAACATCATAATTGGAGAATTTCTCAACGATGAATTGTATCTTATCTATGTAAGTTTCAGAAACTCCTCTTTCATTACTTTTAGGCACACTATCCTTCTCAAATAAATTTTCAGGCACAATCCAATTAAAATTCTTTTCTAATGCCTCATGCATCCCTACAAGTTTAAAGGGAATTGGTATTTTATCGTCTCCCTCATGACTAGTTTCATTAGTGTGCTTGGACCTTCCCTTCTCTAATTTCTCAAGTACATTAGCAATATCAATGTAACAACCAAGCATATTGTATCGCATAAAAACTTTTCTAGCTTCACTAGCGACATCACCAAATTCCTTAAGAAGGGTTTCTAAAACAAAATCCTTCTTTTCCCCCTCTTCTATATCATGAAGTTTAAGAAACATGTGCTGCATTATAGGGTTAAGGTTAACAAACCTAGCTTCAAGCATGTGAACTAAAGAGGCAGCAACAATTTCATAATTAGGGGCAAGTTCTACCAAGGATCTTTCTTCAAAATCTTTCAGTTTGCTAACATGACCAAAGAAGTCTTCAATGTTATCTTTTCCAATGATAGACCCACTTCCTACCATTACATCTTTCAAAATGAACTTAGGGAGTAGCATGATGAAAATAAAAACAAGTGGCCGAAATAACAAAAGTAAAACAAGTAACTAATTTTTTATTGTTTTTGATATAAAGAAAGCAAACAAGACAATAATAAAAATAAAGCAAGACAAAAAACAAAGTAAAGAGATTGGGTGTGAGAGACTCCCCTTGCAAGAACGCCAGAAAATACTGGTGCCTAGGTGAGGCAGAAATCTTCTGAATCCAAAGCAACTCGACTTCCCCGGCAACGGCGCCAGAAAATATGCTTGATACGTGTAAAGTCACACGTCAGTTGGAAACCCCAAGAGGAAGGTATGATGAGTGCAGCAGCAAGTTTTCCCGCAGTATGAAACCATGGTTATCAATCCAGTAGGAAGTCAACGTTACTCCGAAGGTGTTGGTGGAGGAATGTAGTGCGGCGCAACACCAGAGATTCCGGTGCCAATGTGGAACCTGCACAACATAATCAAACTACTTTGCCCCAACGAAACAGTGAGGTTGTCAATCTCACCGGCTTGCTGAAAACAAAGGATTAGGCGTATAGTGTGGAAAAGGATGTTTGTTTGCAGAGAATGTAAAAGAACAATGATTGCAGTAGGTTGTATTTCAGATGTAAAAGAATGGACCGGGGTCCACAGTTCACTAGTGGTGTCTCTCCATAATAAAATACTAACATGCTGGGTGAACAAATTACAGTTGGGCAATTGACAAATAGAGAGGGCATAACAATGCACATACATATCATGATGATCACTATGAGATTTATTTGGACATTACGACAAAGTACACAGACCACCATCCAGCATGCATCTATGTCTAAATAGTCCACCTTCAGGTTAGCATCCGCGCCCCTTCCAGTATTAAGTTGCAAGCAACAGACAATTGCATTAAGTATGGTGCATAATGTAAACAACACTAATATCGTTAGACAAAGCATTGCTGTTTTACCCCTAGTAGCAACAGCACATCCACAAACTTAGAACTTTCTGTCACTATCCCAGATTAAATGGAGGCATGAACCCACTATCTAGCATAAATACTCCCTCTTGGAGTTACAAGCATAAACTTGGCCAAAGCCTACACTAATAACGGAGAGCATGCAAGATCATAAACAACACATATATGATAGATCAATAATCAACTTGACATAGTATTCAATATCCATCGGATCCCAACAAACACAACATGTAGCATTACAATAAGATGATCTTGATCATGATAGGCAGCTCACAAGATCTACACATGATGGCACAAAAGGAGAAGACAACCATCTAGCTACTGTATGGACCCGTAGTACAAGGATGAACTACTCACGCATCACTCCGGAGGCAGGCATGGCGATGTAGAGCCCTCCGGTGATGATTCCCCTCTCCGGCAGGGTGCCAAAGGAGAACTTCTGAACCCCCCGAGTTAGGGTTGATGACGGCGGCGGCAGCGGATGTTTTCTGGAAATATGGCTTGGTGTTTTAGGATTTTCGCGTCTGGAGGAATAAATAGGCGAAGGGGCGACGTCGGTGGAGGCGCGGGGCCCGCTCCCCATAGGGTGGCGTGGCAGGGGGCCCACCCGCGCCGCCATAGGGTGAGGGCGCCCTGCTGCCCCCCTTCGTCTCCTCTTCAGACTTCTGGAACGTGTCGGAAAAATAAGCATCTGGGATTTTGTTTCGTCCGATTCCGAGAATATTTCCAGAACAGCTTTTCTGAAACCAAAAACAGCAGAAAACAGGAACTGGCACTGTGGTATCTTGTTAATAGGTTAGTCCCAGAAAATGCATAAAAATGCTATGAAGTGTGAATAAAACATGTAGCTATTGGTATAAAACTAGCATGGAACATAAGAAATTATAGATACGTTGGAGACGTATCACAAGACAAGCAACAAGGTGATAGCGATATAGAATACTTCAAACACGAAGGCTATCACAATGTAAAGTGCATAAGTAAAGAGCTCGGGTATAGAAATAACCGAGACACGCGGAGACGTGGATGTATTCCCGAGTTCCTCCTTTTTAGGGGAGTACGTCTCGTCGGAGAGGTGTGAGACCACCACAACAGGTTGGTCTCAACGCCACAACAGGCTCACCTTCTTCTCCGATGAACCGTACCACAAAGGAATTGTTCACCTTCGACTATCAGAATCCTTCGAGGCGGAATCCGGAGCCTTTACAACAACAACCTGGGGCACAACCCACAACTAGATTGGGGGCTCCCGAACGGCTACAAGTGACCACAAAAGGTCTCAACCACCACAATGGCGTCTAGGGTCTAAAGACCCAAAAGTAACGAGCTCACAAACTTTCAACTTTCACGAATCCTCGTGGAGAGCACAAACCGATGCAACAAAGCAATGGCAAGAGCACAAGTGCTCAAATCCTTCACTCTCAAATCTCACCAAAAGCAACTAATACTTATGGGGGGAGAAGAGAGGAAGAACAAAGAAGAACCCAACAAATGGAACTCCAAGATCTAGATTCAAAGGGTTCCCCTTACTTAGAGGAGAGATGGATTGGTGAAAATATAGATCTAGATCTCCTCTCACTTTTCCCTCAAAGATATGCAAGAATCATGGGAGGAATTGAGAGAGGGGCAAGCTTTCCAAGGTCAACAATGGTGGTAGAGAGAGAGAGAGAAAATCGTGCTTGGAAGAGCTGACTCTTTTGGGGAAGAAGGGGGCCTTTTAAAGATCTCCCAAAAAAAGAGCCGTTGCAGGAAATCTTACACCGGAGACTCCGGGCACATTCCGGTAAGTTTCCGGCCTGCGTCCAGGGGCTGAACCACCTTGAGGCTTGGAGCAGGTCAGACCGGAGTCTTTTGGTCCAAAGACCGGAGACTCCGGCCTGGGGCGGAGACTCCGCCCTTTCTCTGGTAACTTTCCGGTAACACTCCGGACAGGGTCCAGGGAGTGAACCAACTTGAGCCTCTTCGACTGAATCCCCTGAGTCCGGAGACTCCGGTTGGGGCACACCAGAGACTCCAGCCTAGAAAACCAGCAAAACTGCAAACCCAATAACTTTTACGTACGAAATCCAAATGAGGTGAAACCAGTTTTGTTGGAAAGATGTAACTTTACTTAAGGATAAACCGATAATATTTTCAACACGAAAATGAAACAAGTTTTCCATACGAAATCCGTTTTCGGTGAACTTGGGCTTGTCACGAAGATCACAACAAGCACCAAAACCCAGCAAGGAGAAAAGCCAAGTAAGAACCAAGAAAAATGATATGCCAAGTATGCAAAGGTTTGCACTAGTACAGAACGACACATCGGATACACCTCTATGGCAACGGCAAGAGTTAGGCGACGGAAAAATGAGCTCCGCGCGCTTCCGCGAGTGCGCGCGCGCTAGTCGGTCGATGGGCCCGACACAATGGTAACGGAGGCTGAAAAGATCTCCGTTGCTCATATATAGGCAACGGAGGAAAGAATATCTCCGTTGCTGATATTGCCACATCAGAAACGGAGATCAGTCTATCTCCATTTCCCATGTAAAGGCACATTAAGCGGTGCCGGTATTAATATCTCCCACTCCAGTACTGTATCTCACTCTCACTCTTAGTCTCACTCTCCGCACACGCTCTCCTCCTACTTCACCCATCGATGGCGAACCCCTCCGGCGCCGCCGGAAGTCAGGATGGAGCATCTTCCTCCTCCCACCCTCCGAGGCGTAGCCCGGATCTCCCCTACAACTGGGGCGAGATCCCCGGCGACTGCGGTCGCGAGTTCATTCCGAGCCGTCAAATCCCATCCGGATCCACGGCGGCGGCGGCCACCGACGCCCGAATCTCGTCCTCATCGTCCTCCTCGGACGATGAGGACGAGGATCTGGAGGTCGGTCTCCTCCTCTCTCGCGCCTCCTTTGAGCACGAGCGCGCCGAGGGTGTCATTCGGGCGTCTGCGATGTAGAGAGCTATCCGCATCTCCGCCGCCGAGCACGCGATAGAAGCTGCCGAGGAGGCGTTGTTCCAGATGCGGCTCTGGGCGGCCATAGACCGCTCTCTTCTCCCTGGCCAAGGCCCTGGGCCAGATGCGGCGGCGGCAGCGGTGGCGGCGCCGGAGGAGGAGGATGAGGAGGAGGAGGAGGACGCTCCGGTGTTCGAGCAGTTTGAGGTCTCCTCTGACGTCTCCTCTGGCAGCGGCTCCGGCGCCGACGCCTGGGACGCAATCCGCGACGGAAAGAGACCCCGCCTCGCCTAAGGTAAATGACCGCTCTGTTAGCTACTTATTTAGCTCGGTTTGCTCTGTTAGTTAGCTCTGTTCAGCTATGTATTTGCTATGTTAGCTACTTATTTAGCTCGGTTTGCTTTGTTTAGCTATGTATTTACTATGTTAACTACTTATTTAGCTCGGTTTGCTCTGTTAGTTAGCTCTGTTCAGCTATGTATTTGCTATGTTAGCTACTTATTTAGCTCGGTTTGCTTTTTTTAGCTATGTATTTGCTATGTTAGCTACTTATTTAGCTCGGTTTGCTCTGTTAGTTAGCTCTGTTCAGCTATGTATTTGCTATGTTAGCTACTTATTTAGCTCGGTTTGCTTTGTTTACCTATGTATTTGCTATGTTAGCTACTTATTTAGCTCAGTTTGCTCTGTTAGTTAGCTCTGTTCAGCTATGTATTTGCTATGTTAGCTACTTATTTAGCTCGGTTTGCTTTGTTTAGCTATGTATTTGCTATGTTAGCTACTTATTTAGCTCGGTTTGCTCTATTAGTTAGCTCTGTTCTGCTATGTATTTGCTATGTTAGCTACTTATTTAGCTCGGTTTGCTTTGTTTAGCTATGAATTTGCTATGTTAGCTACTTATTTAGCTCAGTTAGCTCTGTTAGTTAGCTCTGTTCATATATGTATTTGCTATGTTAGCTACTTATTTAGCTCGGTTTGGTTTGTTTAGCTATGTATTTGCTATATTAGCTACTTATTTAGCTCGGTTTGCTCTGTTAGTTAGCTCTGTTCAGCTATGTATTTGCTATGTTAGCTACTTATTTAGCTCGGTTTGCTCTGTTCAGCTATGTATTTGCTATGTTAGCTACTTATTTAGCTTGGTTTGCTCTGTTAGTTAGCTCTTCAGCTATGTATTTAGCTCGGTTTGCTTTGTTTACTGCTTATTGGCTCTGTTTATTAGCTTTGTTTGCTATTTTTAACAAATAATATTCGTTGTTTCAAGGGCTTGGTGGATGCTTGGTGACGATGTTGCTGCCATGAAGACCTAGGAGCGGGGCTCCATACACGGTGCCGTCACCAGGAGCAGTACATTTTGCGCAGCAGGAAAGACAGTAGATGTTCATCTGGCGGCCGTGAAGACATAGGAGCGTACAGGAATACGGTGACGATCGGGCGGCCGTCTAGTTGCATGGAGCGGGGCTCCATCGACGGCACAACCCGTCACCGTGTTTTTTTTTTGTTTTCCTGTAACCCTTATTAGAAACGGTTATTAGCAAAACTCCGTGTCTAATGTTAAATACATCAAAAACGGTTTATCTCCTCCGTTGCCGATGAGAGCCTTCACATCAGTGACAGGGTCGGGGACACGGACCCTTTCTCCGTTGCCGATGGGGTTTTTGGCCCGTTTCTGATGTATCGTTCTGTACTAGTGTTGAGCTCTCCATAAAGAGGCGATCAAGTTACTCACTTAAGAGCCCCTCTTGATAGTTCGCCGTCTATCCTATAACCCGGTCTCCCACTAAAACCATGAGACCGGTAAAATAGAAACCCTATCAAGATCATACCTTTGCCTTGCGCATTCCACTTGAGCTAGATGATGACGATCTTGATCTCTTCAAGTGGAACACCTTTCTTGATTGTGCTTCCTAGCACATGGTTGATGAAGACTTCTCTAAATACTCTCCCATACTCCATTATGAGAGAGCCTCGCTAAGCTCTGTCTTCATGTATGCATTGCAAGCTTCAATCAAATGATATCTTCCGAGATGGATCATATATTGAACTTGCACTTCATAATCTTCTCTCTCTTCACAAAGATGATGTCTTGAATCCTTCAAGACATACTTGCAATATGCTCAACTCTACACATGACCATTCTTCATATAAACCCTTGAATAGAGCAATGATCATCATGTAATCTTCTAGAGTCCAACACATGAACTCCAATCTTTTCCTATGGACAAGATCTACAAGTATATCTCAATGCAAACATTAGTCCATAAAGATTGTCATTAATTACCAAAACCACACATGGGGGAACCATGCACTTTCACCTGGGTGGGCCGAATGGGGCCCACCAGGGGCCGGCGCACCCCCTTGGCCGGCGCACCATGTGGGATTAGTCCAACATGGCTTAGCCACCAAGGGTGGCAGCCCTCCTCCACCTATATAAGGAGGTGCCCCATGCCTTGGAAATTACACCAGAAATTCCTCTCTCTCCTTCGGACGTGACTCCGCAATTGGAGTTGCGCTTAGGTTGAGATTTTCTCCACCATACGCATGTCACCGTGCTGCTGGTCTTCTTCGGTCCAAGTCTTGTGCTTCCGCTGCTTCGCTGGATCGGAGCCCGGAGGTCGTCGTCTACACCGTACGTGTGTAGAGCTACGAGTTGCTGCACGTGCGACACTTGGAGGAATTCGTCTTCACGACCTTGAGGTTGGCTACGTCGGCTTCATCGACAACGCTTGTGCGGGAGCGTAATCCCCGTTTTTCGGTCTACAAGGGAATGCACATTGATCTTCTCCGTTACTCTATATATGCATAGTAATAGATTCTGGCTAGTTAAAGTTATCGTTGTTAGGGAAATTTTGTTTTTTGCATACGATCCCCTTCACCACGTGCGTCCTCGAAGGCGGTCGCGCTTGCACAAGGCGACCGAGCGGAGGCGCTCTTCATCGCCTCGAAGGCGCACGACCTCCGCTGCGCCCGCCACTACCGTGGAAGGAAGAGTCCGCCATAGATCTATTGTAGGGGGGGGGGGGGGCGAAATGGCTATAGTTTGCGAGTAATCGCTCACCGGTGTAATCTATGCCTAGCGGCGGCGGGGAAGAAATCGGGGACGAGGAACCGGGGGAGGGGGCGAACCCTAAATGCCCCGAGGGAACCGGGGGAGGGGGGCGAACCCTAAATGCCCCCTCCCTCGTACCGTTGATATAGTGTCGGAGCCGCCACTTATCCGAATCCCCGAATAAATTTATCCGAACCAGGCCGATATGCGGTCCTTGTTCGAGCCATAAAAACGGGCCCACCCGTATATTGGCCGGAATTTTTTGGCCCGAGGAGATGCTGTCACGCCACGAGATTAGCCAAGAACAGCAAAAACAAGTTCCCATTGATGCTATCAGAATTTTGGAGACGCCTATGGCACCATCAGGCATGAACGATTTTGTGGCATGGCACCATACAAAATCTGGTTTCTTCACGGTAAGGTCAGCTTACCATGCA
Organism: Poa pratensis; assembly: GCA_947311845.1. Lineage (NCBI taxonomy): Eukaryota > Viridiplantae > Streptophyta > Magnoliopsida > Poales > Poaceae > Poa > Poa pratensis. Next base: position 12,586,170 of record CAMZMU010000128.1, on the reverse strand, counting down.
AAATGGTCGTATCAATTTGGGAGACATGAGCAAAATATTATGGGACTAGAAGATTCACAAACCAAATTAGTATGGAGGAAGTTATGGGAGTTGAAATTGCCGTCAAAAATCAAAATATTTGGATGGCGTGTACTCCATGGACTTATACCATGTATGGGTGTTCTTGCTAACCGACATATAATAAATGAGAGCTCGTGCCCTCTGTGCAGCACCCACTGTGAAGATATCATGCATATGATTTTCAAGTGTGGAAGGGCAAAGGAGGTTTGGGCTCAACTCGGTCTGCATGCTGTCATAGAGGAAGCTACGGCACTTGATCGATCGGGAGCAATGGCTTTAGAGAATATTATCTGTTTGAGAGGACAATGGAGAAACCAAGGAGAGGTTGGTATCCCTGAACTTGTATTAACTGCCGCCTGGTACATTTGGTGGGAGACGAGGCAGTGTGTACATGCTGAACCTGTCCAACCTCCACACCGATCAGCTATGTCTATTGGGGCACTGGCGCTGAATTACTCAAGGGCAAGGAAGATTGCTCCTAGATTAAGACAGGGTTGGAAATGCCCTCCCGAAGGTCTACTAAAGATAAATGTAGATGCAGCTTTTGAGATTGATGAAGGAAGAGGCAGTTCAGGAGTTGTTGTGCGTGATTGTAAGGGAAAGTTTATTGCAGCTGCTAGTACATGTATCCCCTTTGTGTCAGATGCGGTAATGGCAGAGGCATACGCACTCAGGGATGGTTTTAGCTTGGCTCAACATCTTGGATTGACAAGATTTATAATTGAGTCAGATAATATGCAGGTAATAGATACAATGAATGGAGGTGGTTTCTCGGCGACGTCGGCAACTGCAGTTTACTTTGATTGTAATATTCTTGCTTCAGGTTTTACTCATATTACCTATGATCATTGTTTTAGAGAATGTAATGAAGTAGCTCATCTGCTGGCTAGAAATAGTTTTCAATTTTTTCAACCAATGTATGGGATGGTGACCCACCTAGTTTCATCCGGCCAGCGATGTTAAACGATGTATCTGTGTTCGATAATCAATAAAGCTAGCCGAAAGGCTTCCCTCAAAAAAAAAGTTTAGAAACTTTGCAGCACCACACACACAGTTAGACGCACAAAAATATGAATGGGAGAAGTGTCAACCTTGGAGATCGTACTCATAAGAAACCTAAAAGTAACCTTGCAATCTCTTCTCGTCTCCATGTTTTGGAGCTTCAGAAGAGGTCACATCAATTGCATCTGAGCACGTCGATCGGGAACAATTAAGAAACAAATTACTACGTACGTGCATAGTTAAACGGGGTGATCTCCAAGCATGATCGATCCCTTGCGCGCATGCATCATGGTCGGGCGAAGACGGGCGTAGGAATAGGCGTCACATGTTGATCCCCTGCATCATGATCTTGAATTCGCTGAAGTCGACGCGGCCGTCGCTGTCGCGGTCGACGTTGCAGATCATCTCCCTGACGTTGGCCAGGCTGCTGGCCTCGGACATGCCCAGCTTCTTGAGCACCTCCTGCAGCTCGGACGCGGAGATGTACCCGTCGCCGTCCACGTCGAACACCTTGAACGCCTCCCTCATCTCCTCCTCGTCCTCCCCGCCGCCGCCTTCCTCGCCGTCGTCGGCCAGGGCGCCGAAGAGCGCGTCCCCGAGCGCGCGGTGGAGGCCCTCGAAGTCCTCGAACCGGAGGCCGGAGGCGCCCTCGGGGACGTGCGCGCCCACCGTGGCGGCCAGGCTGGCGCGGTCCGCCTCCAGCCCGAGCGCGTCCAGCGCCTGCGCCAGCTCGTCCACCGTGATCTCTCCGTCGCCGTTGCGGTCGAACAGGTCGAACACGCGCCGCAGCCGCACCGCGTTCAGGCTGCCGTTCCGGAGGCGGAACGACGGCGACGGCGTGCCCTTGGACAGCGCCGCCGACGGCTTCACCGCCGCGCTCTGCCTCTGCTGCTCGCCGTCCATTGGTTCTTTCTCTCTCTCGCTGCTCCGTACGCCGGTGCTTATTTCCGGAGTGCGTGGGAGACCGCGCCGAGACTCTCGCGGCTTTATTATAGCAGGAGCCAGGAAAGGAAGAGGGAGAGAAAGCGAACAGGAGGCGGAGAAAATTTGCATGGAAAATTGATCGCCTACCATACCGCTCCCGTCACATACCATCCATGGAAACAGCTGATCAGAAACAATTCATTGCGTAGTCGGTGCTGAACCGAGGCAGGGCTGGCAGGCAGGCTACTTTCGAATCAGCTTGCGGCATGGCTTTCCTTGTCTTCGTTGTGATTCCGCGCAATGCGGGTTCGTATTCATATCTTTGTCTGCCTCACGAACTGCTCTACTTCTCGTCCCATCCTCCCAGCTAAGAGCATATCTAGCAGAAACCCGCAAAACGGTCAAACCCGCATAATAACCGTCCGATGCGGATTAAAAACCGCAAAACGGCGGAGAACAGAATCCGCAAATTTATCCAACCCGCAAAAGATTTTGCAGGGCCCGTGAATCCGCGCCTCCGAACCGAGTTTTCGCGGATTTCAATGCCGAATGTAGGGGGCCCTGCATTTGGTCAAAACGGTTGGCGGGTGGGAGTTTTCACCACGCATTCTTCCTCTCTTCTTCCCCATCTCGCCGCCGCCGCCGCCTGCGAATCCCTTCCTTTCCCGGTCGCATCTGACGGCGCCCCGCCGCACGCGAGCTGCCCCGGCCGCGGAGGTCCCCTTCCGCCGGTTTCCCCTAGCCGCGTCCGCGGAGAATGGATATCTGCGCCGCCGCCGATCTGCCGGTGAGTCTGAATTCCGCTCGATTTCGCTTCGATTTTGGCCGTAGTAGTAGGTAGTGAGTATGCCTTGCCCATTTCAGATGGAGTTGAGCCCGGAGGAACAGCTCGTGCTCTCCGATTCGTCCTCCTCCGACGACTCCGATGTGGAGGCGCTGTTCGCAAGCCCGCGGCAGCAAATGGTGGTCGCCGTCCTCGCCGTCAAGGAGTTTGAGGACCGGTATGCAAAGCGGCGGCAAGGATCCAAGGTTGGCCGGCTTTGCATACCGCGCAACCGCTTCTACGGCAACGAGCTTCTCATGCCTATCTTGCTGTTTTGCAAATGCAGTTTCTGATATTCTGTTTTGCGGTTCTGCTTTGCGAGTTCTGCTCCGCCGCGCGACGTTTCGAGCCAAAAAAACGCGAGTTGCGCAAACTGCAAAACTGTTTTGCGGGTTCGTGTTTTGCGGGTTCTGCTAGAGATGCTCTAAGCTTGTCCGTGGACTAGAAATAGCTAAGTCAGCTAGATGGCCGATGACGGGGGCAGCGATTTTCCATGCATTTCCTGCGTTGTCTGGCCGTGGACATGATCGAGCCGATAAATGGCAGCGCATGGTCCGGGAAGCCCATGACCCGGGTGCATTGTGGCATTGTCCCGTCTAAACACAGAACTAGCTCTATTCTATCGTCTAAACATTGATTGATCAGAGTCAGACGTTATAAATTGACCAAGTATATTAAAAGAAATATAGTTATTTATGATGTCAAACAATATTATAAGAATTGTCATAAATTAAACTTTTATATTGTATGCATTTGGTATTATATATGTTAGCATTTTTTCTATATAGTTGGTCAATTTTTTTTGATTTTTTCCAACGCTAAAATACAAGATAATTCTAAATGGGGGGGGGGGGGGGGGGGGGGTGGTGGGGTGGGGGGTGCTAGATTGGTAGTGTTTTCCATTTTCAAAAATAGCAAGAATTTTCCATTTTGCTCTCCAAAGAGATGTTATTTTTTGTCCTGGCATATTTTATCGCACGACTATACTAATTTTCTTCGCATCATCAATTTTGTATCAAATGTCTCCAAAGGGACCATCTTCACATCTTGTTACGATACTAGAAAGACACATAAACATACCTATCACCTATCACACATGTAAACGGTATGCGGAACCTACTACAAATGACATACATCAAATATATATCCACCAATCTTCTTGATTTTTCAATATCAAATCATGATAGTGTGTTGTGTGAGTAGGTGCATTAGGATTTTTATCATTGTTGAGAAAGTCACATTCTCGTAACTCTACGAATAAATATTTGCCGTAAAAACAATATTTTTTATGTCCTATCGAAAATAAAGTAGGTAGAGAAGACATACTTGTACTAGAATAAAATGGTTTTGAACGGATGATATGTTTTCGAATCCACGAGGGGTAGGTAAAGACGTAATGCTTTTTCTAAGGAATAATATTAATGACTATAAGTTGCAGTTTGTTGGCTGTAAGATACACAAACAGATCTTATTTTAATCAATGTTGGGATATCGTTTACCAGGAACTTATCGGTCGAGTCAAGATAATGGCTAAATCATCCGGCTTGACGGCATAGCATCCGATTTATCGGCATATCTTCCGATTTAGCGGACAATTTTCTTATCGGTCAGACACTGAGAAGGGAGAAATTAACCGATTTATCGGAATATCGGAAGATATTTTGAATAGTGATTTTAATATGTAGAGCTTAATTTAATTAGCGGTGGAGATTATTTTACTTGAGCCATTGCTCTTTCTGTTGGTCAAGGTAGGGGAGCTGTTATAAGTTAATAATATGTTTCTTGAAGTGTTCAATTCTTAAATAAGAATTTTCTTTATTAGAATATTTGTTAAGAACAAAGGTAATGGTGATAGATGAAATTTAGTAAAGGTGTATGGGGCTCCGCATAACAAGGATAAAGAGAAATTCTTAGTGTAGTCAGTGCACCTTTCTAGACGGTGATTTTAATCTAACTAGTGTAAGAAGGACATTGCGATAAACAATTGGTCAAGCTTCTTAATGTTATTATTGAAAGTTGGGACTTCAAAGAAATTAAAATGGCTGGTAGGAGTTACACATGGTCTAATAATCCGGAGAACCAAGCTCTCAAGAAATCTGAAAGAAATTTTGGTTTATCTTTCATGGGAGAGCTTGTATCCTTTATGTTCCTTAAGATTTTAACTAGGGAAATTTCTGACCATTCTATTTCAGTGCTAGATTTTGGTTTAAATCAACAAATAGAGGAGCCTTGTAAATTTGAGATTTTTTAGATTTTAAGGGTGGATATGGTAGAAGTGGTTAATAAGTCGGGTACTGTTATTTTCCCGATAGAAATTATGCAACTAAGTGGCCAAATATAGTTTAAAAATATCGAAAAATCTTAAGGGATGGAATCAAAATCATGTTTGGTACTATAAAAATAGAAGATAAGGTTAAAAGAACCGGAAGAAATCTTTATTAAATAATATTGCCGGGGTAGATACAAAAGTAAGTTTGGTACGACTTTCCACGGATTTGTTTTTCTTATGAAAGTATGAATGAACAATGACATAAAATTTATAAATAATAAGGATTAATGTGGTTCAGAGGGAAAGGGAAAATATTTATTGGAAGGTGATTCACTTAAAATAATATTCCATGAGTAAAACTAGTTTTGGGAAAGGAAATATAAAATAATTTATTCGCATCAAGTAGTGGTGTTATAGAATGAGCTGCAAAAATTCTAGATTATGCTACATGTTTTGAAGAAAGCGTTAGGTTCACATGAACTTCCCATTGAGTTTTACAATATTTCTAGCCTCTGGTGTGTAGCGATTTATTTTTTCAATTTCGGGATTGGTATAACGGAAAATTATACATTGTTATATTCAGTTATAGCATTATAACACTTCTTTCCAAATGTTAGGTGCTAATATGATTGAAGAATACATACCTATTTGTTTATCTAATGTTTTATTTAAAATTGTCAATAAAGTAGTTAATACTCAAGAAAATTATGTAGCAAATAAAGTAATCACACCTATTTAAACAAATTTATTAACGATCATTTTAATCTAGATGTAGTGGTAATTTTACATGAAGTAATGCATGAGATTTATACGAAGAAAATAAGCATTTCCAAAAAAAATACATGTTGCGATTTTCTAATGAATATTTCAAAAAGGCACATGACGAAATTAATTGGTAATTTCTTAAAAGCGTTATGATACAAAAGCTTTCCTTGTTAATTTTGTAGAACTAGTCATGACGTCAATATCTCATGGAAAAGTGTTCACGTCGGTAATGAAAACGTAAGACAACACTATGAATCTAGGAAACGGTTTAGGCAAGAGGATCCATTGTCTTGAATTTTGGTTAATTAGCAATAGATGTTCTGAATAAGTTGAGTAGAGTACGGTTTAGTGGAATGTTTGGCCAAAAATCTAGGAGATGATGGAGTTAGCATGCTCCAATATGCCAATTGAACAATTTTTATTTTTAGGACAACCTAGATAACAGTAGGAATTTGAAAGCCATTCTATGTATTTTAAGCAGTTGTCTAGATTAAAGATTTATGTTCACTAGTTGGCATGTATGTGCAAACGCACGTTTTCACAGTTACAGGTGACAATTTACAAGTAGAAAAAAAAATCCGTACTAGAGTCTACGTCGATATTTTTTTGGGTGCAAGTCAATAGCAGAACAGATATCTCAACAATGTGGTACATGAAACTAATGTTTGACACACTAGTGAAAATTGCGCAGGAGCTGAATAACGTAAAATTGTGCACGAGCTGAATAAGGTTAAGATAAAGTGAGCTGAATATCAGCCAACGAAAGCGTGCTCCTTAGCGGATTCTCAGCACAAAATATGTCATTCCTTAATGTCATAATCGTCTTCAACACTACCTTTAGTGACGGCACCGTCTCGTTCATTATCGATTCAGCAGGTTCTGTCTTCCTATTCTTCTTTTTTCGTATGTGTCACCACATATCGTGGTTTTCTTTTCGGCAGCGCCTTGTAACGCATCACAGCGATCAGTTTATTTTTGCATCGCTCTCTTCTTCCCCAAATTCTCTCTTTCATGTGCCACAATCTCTCTCAGAAAAACTGGAATTGGACACCAATTACTTCATCAAATCAAGAGAAAATGTAATTGGAAGTCCAAATCCACCGCTCGAGCTGGTTCGGTTTGGGCTAAAAGCACAATTGGTGGGAGGCCTGGTGTGCAAGCTAACTACATGAACCTGGTTGATTCTCCTGTAAGGTGAAGTTGCTTTTGAGCTGGTAGCTTGGCCAATTGAGTCAACGTATCCCATCTTTGGACCGATTCTTAATTAGCTGTGTTCGAGCCTGTTGTTATGTCGAACACCTTGTGTGCGCTGACGAGCTCGAGGTCGTCGAGATGGTACAGCGTTCCCGCTCGTCTTGGCTAGCGCCGCGGAGAGCATGCCCTCATGGCCTCCCGCTCGTAATCGTCTTGTCCGGCGGACGCCGGGATTTTGCCCCCGCTCGTCATCGTCTTGGGCGACGCCTCTCACATCCCAACCATGTCTTCGTCGTCAACAAAGGCCATCTCCCGGAGCCTCGGCATGGAGCTGCGCGCCGTGACCCCGCCGAGTGCCGCGTACGCCTGACCGCACTCCAGCGAGCTTTGCACCGTACCTGGCTGACCGCAGTGTGGCGACATTTGCGCCCTGCTGCCTTCCGAGCCGCCGTGCCGTGCTAGCATCCTGTGCGCGCCGAGGCGAGCACCCACGGCGGCGTGCCCTGTCTGTTGCTGCCGCCGCCGAACCGAGCACCCACGGCCGCGTGCGCTGACCGCAGCCGCCGCCGCGGCGCGCAGTGTGCCACCACCGCACCTTCTGCGCGCATCCAATCAATGTTCTAGGTAGTTATTATACCTTAAAAAGGTAAGAATAATTCAGAAAGAGCAGTCGAGCAGAGCAGCCGCAGCCGAGGGGACTGGATTAAGTTAAAAAAAAAATACCTATATGTTTGACAAACGGAGGAAGCCAGGAAGGAGCAGTCGAGCAGAGCAGCAGGCTATGGCAATCGGGAGGCCGAGGTGGAGGACCGGACTGGAGCCTGGAGGAGCCCTCCAGGGAAGCGAGGCAGAGGAGCGGACTGGATGCGAAGCAAGCCTCGCTCTGTTCCGTCGGGCTTGGGCCAGGACTTTCCGCTGCGGAAGTGGCGGTGGTGGCTCTGTTCTGGTCGGGAGGAGAGGGGGAAAAGTGAACCGGTACAATGGTAAATTTATTGTATTACGTGATTTGGTGTGAGGCTAAAACGGTAAATATAACGTGAACAATCTGATTCGTTGGTAGGAGATCGTACGATATAAATCTAATGTATCCAATCAAGTTTGCTCTTTTAATAGTAAGTATAGATAAACGTGTCTTTTTTTTTTGGTTCCGGTCAAGCTTAAGAACAGGTATACATGTATTCTTTTATATTTAATTATTTGTGTAGTAGGAAAAGTACCTTTCAAATACCTTGGTGTGCGCATCATAGTAAGTCATGTAATAAGATTTGGGGGAGGCTGGGGAGAAAGTAGAGATGAAATTACACATGAGATAGTAGAAAAAATTCATATGACGTTGTCGGGCATACTCTCTCGAGGACCCTAAGGATGACTCCAATGGGGCGACCCATCGAGTCCGCGCGCATCCGTTCGTGTCCGCGAGGGCCAAAAACACGGCCCAACGGGGCGACGCAAACGGACCGCGGTCCGTTTTTTGGTCCGCCGCGACCTATTCTCGGTCCAAATTTGGGCCACTGATGCGTCGGCTACGGACGCGAGCGGAGCGCTTTTGTGTCCTGCCCTAGTCCGCCCCTGGCCCGCGCTTGGCCCCCGTGTCAGTGTGATACAACGGTCACCTACCCCACATTAACTGTGGGCGGTGGAGCAGTAGAGCGGTGGAGCTCTTTAAATGTGCTCCGGCCGGCCGAGGCCAAGAGCACAAACCCTAGCTCTCCTCCCCCAACCACGGCGGGCACCACCTCCACTCTCCGGCATGGATCCGCCGCCGCAACATCTAGTCGACCAGGTCGAGCGCGCGCGTCAGAGCGCGCGAGGGCGCCACCGCGGCAGTTTCTCCCGCCTCATGGTGACGAGCCCGGTGTGGGCCGGAATGATTCCGCAGCCGCCGCGGCCGCAGCTGCCGGATTAGGCGAGGAGGGCTCTGCAGGATGCCTACGGGGACGTCTACGACCCCGAGGAGGAAGCATACGCCGCCGGAGTCGCCGGAGTCGCAGAGGAGGCCATGTCCGTTGCGCGCGCCGTCGCAGACGCGACAGAGGAGGCCGAGATGGAGCAAACACGTCGCGCGGCGGAGACAGCCAGACGCGCAGCCAGGCGCAAGCGGCAACGCGATGTTGTGGCCACCGCCAAGGCCGATGCCGCCAAGGCGGCAGGAGCAGGAGGCTCCAACTGATGCCCTATCCCCGCCGGCGGCGCCGCCTATGTGCGGCCAATTTTGGTACAACGCCGGCGGTGCTACGTGTTTCGTAGCGACTAAAGAAGAGAGGAGGAGGAGCCAGCTAGTCCGTCGCTGGCCCCGGTCGTGGCGAAGGAAGAGCCAGCAAGTCCATGGCCAAACGGGCGGCTGGCTGGACGTTCCTCAAGGTCGGAGCCCTTGATCTCCCACCTTATTAATTAGATAGTGTAGATTAATGTAGGGAGATGGATCGCCGGCCGGCGTTCACATTAGGCTGACGGCCCGGCTACTCCAAAACCGCGTACGGCCGACTTTATAGTTGCCTCGCCGCGGTCTGCTGCTCATCATCGCACCGATGGCAAACCGGGAAGACGAAGCAGTGGCCGTGCAGGCGGCGCTTGCCGTGCCGAAGGAGGAGGAAGTCATGCCCGAGGAGGACGCCGCCCCGAAGGACGAGGACGCCGTGCCGAAGGAGGACGCCGTGCCGAAGGAGGAGGACGCCGTGCCGGCTACTCCACCGCGCCCACCTTCTCCGGCGTACAATCCCTGGGAGCCCTGGTTTCCCTGGGAATCTCGGCTCGCCTTGGCAGACCCAAGGTGGGCTCCGGCCGCCGCGGAACCAGAAGCGACAGTGGCGCCGGAGTACGTGTCGGGATCTCCACCGCCACCCCCGGCCATCGATGCGCCGGCTACTCCACCACCACCACCACCGGAGGAGGACGACGACGAGGAGAAGGCCTAGATTATAGGTCGTATTTTATTATAAATTCCCAATGTAAATCTCCAAAATTCCCAATGTTAATGAATATTGGAAGAACAAAAAAGTTGTCCGGACTGGATGCGTCGCCCCGTTGGGGCCAGTGGCCGGAAAGGGCGGACCTGGGCCGGACGCGCGTCCTGTAACCGACGCAAACGGACCAAACGCGGACCAAACGCGCGTCCGTTTGCGTCGCCCCATTGAAGTCATCCTAAGGTCGAATCCTATCTGCCAAGCATCCCTCACAAGCGTAGAGCGTAGTTTGTCCGCTCTCCGCTGGCGTCGTCCAACGAACGGATGAAGCGTGGAATTTAATGAATTGGGGAAGAGGAGGCAACTGGCTTAGGTGAAGGATTAGGTGAAGGGACTTGCAATTTATCTGAAGTGGCCAAAAATATAGTGAACCGGTACCAGATGAGAAGAACGGATTGATAAATCCTTGTTAGGGGTTTCATTAGTTTAGGGTGTTAATATTGCCAAAATTTAGATAAGGGAAAATATTGTTCCAAACCAAATAGTTTAGGATGATAATTTTACTTGTCTAGAAAGGTTACAACTTCCCTAGAGGCAGGGCCCAAAACACAAACAACGACATTCAACCCAATTTTTTGAATTTAAAATAAAATAAAAAGATCACTTGAGGTCGTGAGCCAAAGTAAATTTTCGGGTTGGCAATTGTTTTTGAGTGAATAAAGTTTCAGGTTAGCAATGTCAAATTCTCCGATTTACTCGTCCCGAAAGGGCCCAAAACGCAAACAACCACATTCAGCCCAACAACTTCCGGTACATCTAAATTCAAAAAAAAAAAAAAAGGAAAACGCGGGTTATCCCCCGGGAGAGAGAACACGTACATACAGCCCAACACCGTCTCGCATCCTCCTCCTCCATCGCGCGACGCGTGTCGCTAGTGGACCCTCGCCCCCCGGTCTTATCCTTCCGCATCGCCACAGATTTTTCCCCAAATCCCGATTCTTCTCCTTCCGTCTACCTCGAGCACTCCAGCAGCGCCGCGCGTGGGCTCCGACCTGCTCGTTCTCCTTCCTCTACCTCCATCAGTACCAAGCGCTGTCCTCGCCCTGCTCCTTTTTCTCCCTCTCCCGCTCCTGCTGCAGCAAATTCGTGAAGGAGGTGCCCCTCCCGTGCTGCAATCGCCGGCGGCGACCGGCGCACCAGCGAGCTGCAAGGACGGTGGCTGGGGCTGCTGCAAGTGGGGGGTGGTGGTGCTCCCAGCCTCCGCCATGGATCCCTTCGTCTCTCCCCGTCATGGATCCCCTTTCTATCCATCGTGGACTTCACTGCGACAATGGCATGCGGTGGTGCTGCCACCCGGCGTCGGTGCTGATGCGAACACCGTACATAGCTGCTACGAGCAGTGGTCTACTGGCCGGCGGTGGTCGAACCCCATGGGCAGCGGTGCTACAAGTGGTGGGGCGCCGGTGCTACCGACCGTCGGCAGTGGTGCTGCCATCGGCGGCCCGCGGTGCTACCATACGTACGGGGTGTTGCTACCACGGAAGGCCGACGGTGCTGCCATCGATGGCTAGCCGTGCTGCCATCGGCGTCCCGCAGTGCTACCATCGGCGTCTCGCGGTGCTACCTTAGGTACATGACGGTGCTACCACGGAAGGCCGACGGCATTGCTATCATAGAAGACCGACGGTGCTGCCATCGACGTCCTGCGGTGCTACCGTAGGTACGTGGCGATGCTACCACGTGTCGTTGGTTTAATGTTTGTTGCTTCAATGTGGTTGGTTTGCTGTTTATATTGTTTCACTATCTCCCATAGCAGCATCTGTTTGATGTTTTGTTTGTTTGCAGCAATTTGATTTTTGCATTTTTCATACTATGAATGTTTGTTAAAGCAGGATGCGGAGTGGATTTCCAAGAACCGATTTGCTACGAAGCGTTTGCGCGGCATTTCAGATGATCTCACTGATGACAAGAGGTCATGGCCATGGCCATGGTCAACTGGGGTGTTGCTGCTCTCGGCACCATGGCCGCTCTCCCTAAGCCCACCACCGTCATCGGTCAACGGCACTGTGGCGGCTCTCGGCGGAGAAGCGTCCCGGGGGCCGCGGTGAGGAGCATGGCATGCGCGTCGAGGGTGAGACGGAGGCTTGAGACGGCCGCGGCGGCGAGTCAGCGACGGCACACGAGGGAGCAGCGGTTGCGGTCCCTGGAGCTGAGGGGCCGAAATTGTTGCTACCAACCTAGGGCGTCGTTGCTGCTGTCGTGGTAGCGCGATGCTGCCATGGCCTGGGAGGCGCAGCTACCGTCGTGGTGGCATAGTGCTGCCATGATCCGGAGGCGCTGCTGCTGTCGTGGCGGCGGTGTTGCCATGGACCGGCAGTGGTGCTGTCATGGTGGCGGCGACGCGTCGGGGCGATGCTTCCAACGACGTTCACCCTTGCTACGAGCGTGGGGTCGTGCTGCCATAAACAACGACTGATGCAAAGTTTTGCTACCAAAGTTTTTATTTTTGCTATAATAGCACGAAATTTTGCTACCAAAGTTCTGTTATTTTGCTACAATAGAATATTTTTTTTGCTACACGGTCTCCGGCGATGTCTCTGGCGAAGTCGTTTATTGCTACAACAACACAATTTTTTTTGCTACAACGGTTTTTGTAGTTATGCTAACAACGTGTACACGTCTCGCGGTGTTGCTACCGATGGTGCATGTCATTGCTACCGACGAGCCGACGATGCTACCGCCGTGCGGTGTTGCTACCGACGGCACGTGGCGATGCTACCAATGACGCGTGACATTGCTACTGACGAGCCAACGATGCTACCCGATGGTATCCTGCAAAGCTGATGCTACATGACTATATCCGCCAAAGCTATGAGAAGATGTTGCCGACGTCTTGCTTTGTTGCTGCCGACGAGCTGACGATGCTACCGACGGTATCCGGCAAACTACAAGCGGATGTGACATACATCTCGCGGCGTTGCTACCGACGAGCTGGCGATGCTACCGACGGCGCATGTCGTGTGGCGCATGCCATTGCTACCGACGAGCCGGCGATACTACCGGGTGCGCGCGACATTGCTACCGACGGCGCAGTGATGTTATCGACGGCGCGTGGTTTGCTCCGTAAAAAGCATCTAGGATAGTGCGAGCTAGCGATGCTACGAATAAAACTTTTTTTTCCATAGAACCATTTGCTACGAACAAAACAAAAAAATTGTTACGAATGAAACTTTTTGCTCCATAGAAGCATTATGTGCGATTTGAGAAAAAATTGAACTTTTGCTACAATAGTACAACATTGTTGTTACAAACAACTCGTTTTTGCTTCGTAGAAACATTTACGAGATTTTTGGTGAAAACTGGACATTTTGCCACAATAGCACAAAATTCTTATTACGCGCGAACCGTTTTTGCTTCAATGAATCATTTGCGGTTGATTTTTGGTTGAAATTGGATTTTGCTGCAATAGCACAAACTTCTTATTACGTTCGAACCGTTTTTCTTCAGTCGCGATTTGATGGGATTTGAGTCTAGAGAGGTGGACACGTGTCGTGCAGAGGACCCGGGGATTTTCCCCCGGATCCCCGGGGACGCCTAGCACTGTCTTTCGGAACATCTCTAATACGGGCGCTCAGGCCGCTCTCTTCAGCACGACCCGCACGCCGTGCTCCGGCTCGACGACGAGCTTGAGCGCCGGCGAGTGGTGGTAGGCGGGCGACAGAGCCACCTCGAACCTGGAGAGCACGAGCGAGAGCAGCACCTTGAGCTCGGCCATCGCGAAGCCCTGCCCGAGGCAAGTGCGCGCCCCGGCGCCGAACGGCAGGTACGAGTGCAGCTGCGGCCTCGCCGCGAACCTCTCCGGGTCGAACTCCCGCGCGCCGGGGCCCCAGAGCGCCGCGTCGAGGTGCACCGTCGACACCGGCACGTAAATATTGACGCCGGCGGGCACGCGCACGCCGCCGAGAGTGATCTCCCGGAGCGCCTGCCGCGACACCACCGAGCCCGCCGGGTACAGCCGCAGCGTCTCCTGGATCACCATCGTCAGCTGCAAGGAAAAATCTGGACCGGTCAGAGAGAGAACAGGTACATACAAACCAAATTCGTGTGACATTATGTGGGTTGACGTGTATGTATACCTGTTTCATCTTCTGGAGCGACTGGAAGTCCGGCTCGGCGGCGCCGGCGCGACTGGAAGTCCGGCGCGGCGCCGCCGAGCGCCTCGTCGCGTACCCGACGCTGCCACTCCGGGTGCAGAGCCAGCAGCATCAAGCACCACGCAGCCGTCACGGCCGTGGTCTCGTACCCTGCGAAGTATATATTCTTGCAGTTATCAACCACAAAGTCCTCGGCCGCCGCGACGCCGTCCCCCACCGTCCGCCTCGGCCTCGGCCTGGGCGCTGCGGAGCATGGCGGTCAGCAGGTTGCCCCGTCCTCGTCTCCAGCTGCACCGCCGCTCTCCCTGACGACGTCCAGTATCAGCCTCCTCACCCGGCGATTGAGCCTCCACGCCGCCCAGTTGCTCCTGGTCGGCAGGAACCATATCCCCGTCATCTCGGCGAGGAGGTTCGGCCTGCCGACCGTCTTCTGCAGCTCCCTGATCACGGCGAAGATCTTCTTGCCCTTGACGTAGCTGCTCCCGAAGCAGGCCCTGGAGATGACGTCCGCGGAGTAGGCCCTGAGGTCGTCGTCGACCTTGAGATCCAGCGCGCCACCGCCGCTCCCGGCCACCCTGTCCTCCCACCCCCGCACCAGCGCCCGCGCCGAGCCCACCATCAGGTCCACCATGCCCTTGACCTTGTCGGGGAAGAACTCCGGGGCGATGAGCTTCCTCTGCCGTGACCAGGCGCCGCCGTTGGACTTAAGGATGCCGTCGCCGAAGAGGGGGTGGTGCGTGATCTTCATGTAGGAGCTCTTGCCGAGGTCGTCCGGCGAGACGCAGAGGCAGACGTCGCGGACCACGGCCGGGTCGGTCGCGTGCAGGAACACATTGTTGCCCACGGAGTAGGTGAACACCGGGCCTAGAGAATCGACAACACAGCAAAATCTATCAGTTCATGCACAAGCCTGATCAGCGATGCGTGTACGTGGATCCATCTGCCTCTGCCTCGCTTTTCAGACATGCAGCATGCAGCATGCAGCGAACTCCTTGTCGCTTAGCGGCCGCATGCAGGGCAAGCTAGCGACGTGGCTTGGATTGCATTCAGCTGGTCATCTCGACCGTACCTGATGTCAGACGGACATGGCAATACGCGAGGGAGAAAGCGACAAATTGCTCTTTCACTACAGGAATGGCCGTCTGTGCCGACGGCCAGACGATTCGGGGCCGTCGGCACAGAAATAGACGAGGCCGGCCCATCAGCCTGGCCGTCGGCACAGATTAGCCCGTCGGCACAGTCACCCTATGCCGACGGTGACCGTCGGCACACATCCAGCCGTCGGCACAGAGTCCCGGAAGCGGTAAGGTGATGTCGACGCCGAGATGTGCCGACGGCAAAGCCGTCGGCATAGGTTCCGAGTTTTTTTTCTAGAAATCAGTGACGTCGACGCCTTCCTGTGTCCCACCTGTGCCGACGGCTTTGCCGTCGGCATAGATGCCCTGTTTTATTTTTCCATGTCATATTTTACTTCCATGCGTGTATCTGTGCCGACATTTTATTTCAAATTTTCATTTTTTATGTTTTTATAACTCTCAATTAAGTTTAATATGTTTAAAATATTTTAATTTATTTTTATGTATATAGTCATCATGTTTTTTCACCCTAATATTCATTTTTATGTATCTATTTATTACTCTCAATTAAGTTTATTATGTTTTTATTCATTTTCTATGTATATAGCTACGCCGAATAGCGAGTCTCCACCCACATAAAGTGACGTCACGAATCTTGTATCTCGGAAGTATTATATGCGAATATTGGTTTGTGTTATTGCATGTGTGTAAATATTATTGCAAGTGTTGGGGTGGATGTTGGTTTCCCATGTTCCCATGTCCTAACCTAACACAACCAAGGAAAAAAGTCCACTGGGCTACCCCTTTCGTCGCCGTTCAAGGTGGTAGACGAAAACGTTAGGGTTTTTCCAGCGGATTCAGGGTTTCGCTGAAGCGGGGCATCGGAGCGTCGGAAACCCACCCAAACCTAGGTTGTTCCATACCATGTGTATACAAGTGTGTTGGGTGTTGTAAATGTGCAATATCCTACTCCGGGTGTGACCGGCTTCACTTTCTCTCTAGTGAGTTTCTGCACTTAGATGTGAAAACTCCCCTTTCGGGCGAATCGGATGGAATCTTGTGTTGATTTGGGGTAGACTTTGGTTTCTCACCTTCTCATGGCCTAACCTAACACAACCAAGTAAAAAAGTCCACTGGCCTACCCCCTTTCGACGCACGTCTATAGGGGTAGACGAAAACGTTAGGGTTTTTCTAGCGGATTCAGGGTTTCGCCGAAGCGGGGCCCCGGAGCGTCGGAACCCCACCCAAATCTAGGTTGTGCCATACCATATGTATACAAGTGTGTTGTGTGTTGTAAATGTGCAATATCCTACTCCGGGGTGTGACCGGCTTCACTTTCTCTCTAGTGAGTTCCTGCACTTAGAGGTGAAAACTCCCCTTTCGGGCGAACCGGATGGAATCTTGTGTTGACTTGGGGTAGACTTTGGTTTCTCACCTTCTCATGGCCTAACCTAACACAACCAAGCCAGGTGCGCCACCGAAAGTCACATTTCTGTGGCGCACGAGGCCTGGTGCGCCACAGAAAGTTATCCAGGGGGCAGGTAAAAAATTGAAAAAAAAATTCTGTGGCGCACCAGGCAGGTGCGCCACAGAAAGTTGACATTCTGTGGCGCACCAGGCAGGTGCGCCACAGAAAGGTCACATTCTGTGGCGCACCAAGCTGGGTGCGCCACAGAATCTCATTTTTCAAATCCCACCCCCCCTGTGGATCGCCTTTTTTAGTCTTGCAGGAAATAAAAGAAAATGAAAAAAATTCAAAAATTAAAACCCTTTGACATGTGGCTAGGTATGAGTGTCTAGTGCTTAGAGAAATTTTGAAATATGAATTTTGACCTTTTCTGCAACAAATGAAAAAGAAATCTTGTAACGGCCATAACTTTTGCATACGACGTCGAAATAACGCAAATAATATGTCAAAAAATCGTGAGAAAAATGAGAGTTCGAATCCACCAGGTTTTACCCGGTCAGCAATTCACAGATTCCTCAAATTCCAAAACAAAAAAATTATTTCAAACAGATGATTTTTCGCAGCAAAATCAAAAAGTTTCAAAAAATTCAAAAAAATTCAAAAATTCAAAATTTTCAAAAAAGACACAGAAATGTATAAGAAAGAAGATTGTTGACATTTCTTGACTTTTTTTTTTGGATTTTTTAGATTTTTTGAATTTTTTTGTATTTTTTTGATTTTTTTGGATTTTTGAAAAAAATTAAGTTTTTTGAAATTTTTGGATATTTTGAAACTTTTGAATCTCCTTTTGAAAGTTTAGAAGTTTTTAAAAAATCTGAAATTTAAAACACACGTTTATAACATATACATAACATACACATACAAGACTTAAGAGGATTCATATGATATATATATCAATAAGAACTTGAGTAGCACAAGGGTAGGTGAAGTGGGTGGAACTTAGAAGTTAAGCGTGCTAGGGTTGGAGCAATTTGAGGATGAGTGACCTAGCGGGAAGGTATTAGTTCAAAAATTCAAAAAATCTGAAAATAATTCCAATTATTAGGATTTTCCATATTATTTCATATTTTGATTTTTCTGATTTTTTTTGAAACTTTTTTTTTTGCAGTTTTTGAATTTTTTGAAAATTTTCAGAATTCTGTGGCGCACCAGGCCAGGTGTGCCACAGAAAGTCGATTTCTGTGGCGCACGCCCATGGTGCGCCACAGAAAAAAAATTTAGTGGCGAGGATTCTGTGGCGCACCCAGCAATTCTGGGGGTGCGCCACAGAATGCTAATTTGGTGCGCCACTGATAACCCTTTTCCTAGTAGTGCCATCACCCTCTCCGGCCGTCCCACCACCGCCCCTCCACCTCGCCGTCGTCGCGCCTCCACCACCGCCCTGACCCTGCGGCCACAGCCCCGACCCCACCTCCACCAACGGCGCCCGCTGCCTCCTCCAGCTCGGCCCCGAGGTGAGCTCTCCTTTTTTATTTATTACTTGCATTTGTTAATTACTCAAAACCATGTACTCCCGCAATTGATAGAGATTTAAAAGTGTATTAGTTTACAAAGTTAATACTCAAAACCATGTACTTAGATAAGTATTAACTTTCATATGTAAGAAATATCAGTATCAGTGTCATTACAAAGTCCAGTAATCCTTTCAGCTTAGTGAGAATCAGAAAACCGCCACAACATGAATAAGTGGAGCAACTAATGAGTCTCTCAATACCTAACGTAAAAGAAATGGTTGAGATGCATAAATGGAGGAAATAATCAGTCTCACAATAAGATGAACCGTGTTTCAATTTTCAAGTAGTGAAGTTTATTTATACCTTGTGGCTCAGCAACATTTAACAACGGTGCAAAAAATAAATTCATCTAAGAAAATTAACAATTATACAGTGTGCAAAGTGGGCAATGCCAAGAATGAGAATGAAGAAAATATCCTCAAAGAAAAATGCAGGCTCCTCCTTTATCTCAAATGGTTCAGTTTAACCATAATATAAATAAGCATGTAAAATTCATCACAAGCTTACCTTTTTGCTGGTACCTAGCATTTTAGACTCAAACCTTTTTGCTTACTTGTTTTCTCTTTCTCAATACAATTGATCTTTATGCTTACTTCTTTTTTCTTTCTCAATGCAGTTGATTGAACAATATGAGCCAAGGCAAGGAAAGCTCGACGACCTTGCTTAGTAACTTGAAGGTACAGAAGCCTGGAGTTACACGAAGTGGACGACCTACCACCTCGCGTTACGCCGTGGACGAGTGACGAGGTGTACCCTCATCAAATCCCATGGTTAAGGACCTAGGGTTGAGATTATGGGGAGAGAACGTGGTAGTACTGGTAGTTTCGTCGGCTGACAAGCAGAGGCAAAGATTTACCTAGGTTCAGGCCCCTCGGGTGGAGGTAAAGACCCTACTTCCTGCCTGTCTGTTATTGATCGTGTGAGATTATGCGATTACAAGGATGCTCCGGCGAGATGTCGATCTCGCAAGAGATTTGGTGGTTCGAGTATGGCTTGGTCCCTAGATCGGTACCCCTCCCAGCTTTTAAATAGGCTTGGTCTCGGCAGTTTGTAACCGACCTGATTTACATATAAGGAAAGTGCTAACCGACTATGTCTATGACTAATCTTGGAGGGTACTCCATCTTCTTGGGCCTCTTGTCTTGGGCTTCGAGTAGGCTCTCCGCTATTGGGCCTTAGTCGTCACGTACACCAGATACCCTCATGGTAGGGTACCCGAGATGTATACCCATGTCAGTAGCCCCCGAGTACTTGTCTGACTCAAAGAATCGGGCATGGACTCTTTCGTGAGTGCACGTCATATGCTTTGTATTCTGTATAGTATAATTGGATTTCCTGTATGAATATCACATGCTGGCTATGTCGAGTATTTCATCGACTGTGGTTTTTGCTTATGATGATCAAGGGATAATAGCTTAGCAGGCCCAGTACACTCGACGGATCGGGACTGGTTAACTACACATTCGGGTAAAACCTTACTAGCTTTCAATCAAACTCGAGTCCTCGGACTCGAATCTGGAACCAACTGGTCAGATTCGACTAGGCCGCTGAGGTCTTACTGAGTCGATCTGCAGTATAACTTTGAATTTTATCCAACGCGTCCGTCGGGATTTTTCATCATGTCTGCTGACACGGAAAGTGTAAGGATTGACGTTGCTGGAACGGTCCTTAGCCCAGCTCGATAGTTCGGCGGGTCTTACCTTTGCACTATGCGTGCAGCCTCCGAGGTATTTGCGACGGACGCAACTCGGGAATGTTTCGAGTATGTTTTTTGAACTTTGTTGGACGAGTCGTGTCCTTTGTCGACTGATATTTGCTGTTATGCTATCGGGTGCGCAACAGCGCTCCCGATGGGAGTAGCCCCCGAGATTGCGCTTTATAGCTTTGCAATGGAGGATAATCTCAAAATCCTCTTACTATGCATATGTTAATCGAAGAAATTTGTTTCATAATTCTATCGGGTGCACGACAGTGCTCCCGATGGGAGTAGCCCCCGAGATTATGCTGTATTACTTGTAAATGGAGAATAATCTCAATCATTGTCTTAAGCATCTTCAGTCGAAGAATTTTTTGAATACGCTCCCACTAGTACAGAACGACACATCGGATACCCCTCTATGGAAACGGCAAGCATTAGGCGACGGAGAATCGCGCTTTCCGCGCGGCCGGTGCGTACAAACCTGACCAGGCCCGCCTACATTGGCAACGGACCCTTTTCAATCTCTGTCACCTATTATATTGGCAACGGTCTTAATTCTGGCTCCGTTTCCGATATGTGCCTCTATAGCAACAGAGAGTTTTGGGTGTCCGTTTCCAATGTGGACACGTTCCATCTTGGAATTCGAAGCGAGGCGAGTAAATGCCATGACGTAGTGGCACCGCCCACTACTCCTTGAAAACCCCAATCCTTGCTAGCTCAAGACGCCACCGAATCTGCTCTCTCTCTCTCTCGCTCGCTCGCTCCCTCCTACTGATTAGCGAAGATGACTCGCAGCAACGACACACAGGAGCACACTGAGTCGCCGCGGGACAGTCCCCCCGTCAGCGGCGAGTCCGTTGAAGAACCGACGCCGGAGACGAGCGACGATGAATACACCAACTTCCATGATCCTACCTTGATGCTGGGCCCGCCGAAGGTTGATTCTGATGACGAGTCAACCGAAGAGGAGAAGGAGGAGGAGGAGGACGACGAGGAGGACGAGACGGAGGCGCCGGTCCCGAAGAAGGAGCCCCGGCGACGGAGAAGAAAGCCGCCGCCACCGCCTCCGATATGCTGCCGCCGCCACCACCTCCAATGGCCCCCAATAAGCGAGGCCGTGAGAAGGACGAGGATTGCGCGGAAGCAGGGCGCAAGAAAAACAAGAAGTAGCTAGTAGTAGTTCTATAAGTTCTCCAACTGTAATTTACTTTATTATTATTAATATGTACTGCGTATGTAATGTAGTAATCACTAATATTAATATAAGTATCCTATAAGTGGTTTTCTCCATATAGTAGAGATTAGGAAAATATTATTCCAGAGAGCAGAAGAAATTCCAGAGAGTGGGCGCGTAGGTCCCACACCTCAGTGGAAAAAACACAAAGGAAACGGTCCTTCTAAAGAACCGTTTCCTATGTTTTACCTACATATATGGGCGTACAGAGCAAAACCTAACACTCGTTTCCTCACTCTGTCCCAGTATGCTAGATCTGTTCGTGGCGGCGCCTCCTGGCGTTGCGGCCATCGCCGGCGCTGTGGCGGCGCCGTCTCCGCCCAGACGACGGCTATCACGGCGAGGTCTTCGCCATCTCCCCCGACACGGCGAGGTCTTCGCCATCTCGCCCGACACGGCGAGGTCGTCGCTCTGTCCGCTTCCTCTGCCTCCACCACTTCCGGATCTGCTAGATCGATCCAACGGCGACGTGAAGAAGGTATCAGATCCACATCCGGTAGTTCTATCTAGATCATGTCTTGATGTAGTTAACTTGTCTATTGTGCACTTGCAACTAGTTGTAGTTTAGCTTACTTGTTGATAGTAGTTCAGTTCACATCCGGTAGTTCTATCTAGATCAGTTCTTGATGTAGTTAACTTGCCTATTGTGCACTTGCAACTAGTTGTAGTTTAGCTAACTTGTTGAAAGTAGTTCAGTTCACATCCGGTAGTTCTATCTAGATCAGTTCTTGATGTAGTTAACTTGCCTATTGTGCACTTGCAACTAGTTGTAGCTTAGCTAACTTGTTGAAAGTAGTTCAGTTCACATCCGGTAGTTCTATCTAGATCATTTCTGGATGTAGTTAACTTGCCTATTGTGCACTTGCAACTAGTTGTAGTTTAGCTAACTTGTTGAAAGTAGTTCAGTTCACATCCGGTAGTTCTATCTAGATCATTTCTTGATGTAGTTAACTTGCCTATTGTGCACTTGCAACTAGTTGTAGTTTAACTAACTTGTTAAAAGTAGTTCAGTTCACATCCGGTAGTTCTATCTAGATCATTTCTTGATGTAGTTAACTTGCCTATTGTGCACTTGCAACCGGTTGTAGTTTAGCTAACTAGTCCATGTGAAAACAAGAGTCTATTTCGGTGACACTGCATAAAAAAGTCGGAGACACAGAACAAACAACGAACATTACTCAAGAGAGTAGTGTTTGTTGACTTTCCCATAATGGCCTCCAATTATATACACAGGTCAGTACACACTATATACTATTGTATACTTCATATTATTGTGTTAAATTGTTTGTTCTATCTAGTAGTGTCAGAACTAACATAAATCCTTATTTACATTTAGGGATATCAAGCTGTTCCCTTTCAAACTCCACCATACATATCCACCGTCGCTATTGTGACGTTTTGGTACACTGCATAAAATACTTTTTTAAGTAAGAGTGTTTTATACAGTGTCGCCGAAATGTCACATCGGTGATGTATTAGATTAGATTTCGGTGACACTGGATAAAAAATCTAGAGCCGGTGGTGGCCTCCATGGAAAGGATGATCGTTGTCAGGCATCCTATGAAGCTGCTGACATCGCAATATCTTGTTGACAAGCCGTGTGTTGGCTGCTCCGGTTCATCAATAAGAGCCACCTCAAGACATAGGTAAGATATCGTTTCAGTTTGCTTAAATTCATAGTGTATTTGTTTTAGCATATGTATTTAACAATTGTAACTCTATTTACTAATGTATAGGGTCCAAAGCTTCAACATCCTTCTCTCAAGAAGTTGAGATAAGAAGAGATAGCTAGAGTGACACCCGCGAGGATTGTGGAAAAGGATGTAGGGAAGAAATCATATATTCTTTCCGTCCTTTGACATGATAGGCTTAGTATAGATGAAATCTATTATCGTTTTACCTCTTATGTTTGTCACATCTTGTGATGCAATTGTAAAGGTGAAATTGTGATGAAAATGTAAAGTTACATTGTGATATGAATAAAATCTGTTACTGTTTTAGTATTTGAGCTTGTGCTGTGAGATTTTAAGTATCTAGTGGCATTTGAAAACATGGCATCCTGTAATGGAAATATGAGAAATGCTCAATGCAAACGGGTGAATGGCAAACTCCGTATCTGATGAAGGAAAACTAAGGAAACGGAGGTCTGCGCACAACCGTTGCCAAATGGAGACCTCATCGGAAACGGTTTTTGGCCCGTTTCCGATGTGTCGTTCTGTACTAGTGTCCCGATGGGAGTAATATGCTTCAGTAGATGGAACGGTCGAGTGACCAATTTTGCCTTGTCATTGCTTTTTTTTACACACTAACCAAACAAGGAAGTCGAGTGAGCAATATGCATTTGAGCGGACTCGAACGTATTTCTGATCAGAGTGCTTGTGACAACGTCATGGATGACGTTTCTTGGCGACTGCGCTGCCTGACACGCGTGGCGTGCGTTATGCTGCGATTGATGGGACGTGACACATAGGTGGGCCCTTTTGTGCAGGGCTGACCAAACAACGGTGCAGTTTGGACTTGATTTGACCACTCGGGCCCAATATTTCCGGAGAGGTGATTATGGCTCCTCTTTTTGTGTGCGTAGTGGGCGGAGTGGCCGGCGATGGTTGCCCTCCGCGTTTGCCATGTGTACGGCGAGATTGCGTGCATAGCGCACGGTCAGGATCTGAATGGCTGTGATTGCCTTTGATTTGAGGTAAATAGGGGAGATGGCGCTGGCATTGTTTTTTTTACTAGCCATTTGCTCTGCGCGCCACCCTGTTCCATCTTCTTCCTCGCGCTCCTACACCATTGTTCTTGCGCCCAAGCTCTTTCTGTTCTCCCTAGCCACCACCGCCATGGCGCCAAAGAGGAAAGCCACTGCCACCGACGCGCCCGCGACTGACGCGGCCGCTTTGAAGGGGAAGAAAGCTGCGGCTGGCGCATTTGCGGCCGCCGTCGACCTCAAGAAGAGCGACGGTGACTGGATGAAGTCCACACTCAAGGCAGCCCATCTCGAGAAGTTCCGCGAGGACGGATTGCTGCCGCCGACGGACCAACTTACCGTCCGCGCACCATCAAAAGAGGTACTCCCCGAGCCTCGCGCAAACGAGCGCGTATGTTTTGCGGAGTTTTTGCCTAGGGGTCTATCTTTTCCCCTCCACGACTTCATTCGTGTTTTGCTGTACGCCTATGGGGTGCAGATCCATGATCTCACCCCTAACGGCATTATGCACATTGCTTGTTTCATGGTATTGTGCGAGTGCTTCCTGTGAGTTGCTCCCAGCTGGGCACTTTGGAAGTCTATCTTCATGGTTCGGCCCAACAACCGAGGCAGCCAAACCTACCCAGTCGGAGGTCTGCAGATCCAGGTGCGCAGCGACACCCGATACTTTGCCCTGAAGCCAGTCGACTCAGCGCAAGGGTGGAGGAAAAGGTGGTTTTATGTGCGCGTCAACCAGGATGGGGTCCCAGCATTTTCGACTGCTGGTATAGCCGCTAGGACGAAGGCCTGGGACCATGAGCTTTCGACTGAAGAAGTGGCGGAAGCGGCGCGTCTGCTGGAGACGATTGGAGGACTGCTTAACAGTGTCACTGGTGTGCATCTAATTGCCACCTTTGTGAAGATGCGGGTGTGGCCGCTCCGCGCTCGTGCCCACCCAATGTGGGAGTATGAACGTCCTCTCGACTCCACTCAAATGAGCAAGGAGGAGCTGTCTAGGAGTGAACTGGTGTCACATGTGCGGTCCATCACCAGCACAAAACAAAGCGAGCCCTGCAACATCGACTGCCCTGTCGATCCTTATGGGGCTGAAAAGCCTTTGCCAGAGGTTAGTGAATCTATTGAGTTTACGATCTCCTGCTCTTGTAATTTTGCTATGCATCTTTGTGATTTTCGACTGTTGTATGTTGTATGCAGAACCATTCGACCGCTTCAACCCTTCCTCCTCTTCCCGAAGATGGCCCAACTCACGAAACAGAGGTGACGGTAGAAGCGAAGGGAGGAGATGAATTGCCTCTACCTTCAGCTACCGCATCTCCCACAGAAGAGGCTGAAGAGGAAAGGGTTGAAGAAGCACAGGACAAGGAGCTTACCACGACCGATGATGTTAGCGAGGTTCCTACTCGCAAGCGCCATCGGGCGGCTCAAGTTGTGTCTTCCTCTATGAGCTCACCCGCGAGGGAGGAGGATTTGAGGGATGATGGGGACTCGATCTCCTCACACTCTGCCAAGGCCGCTCCTCTGGATGTGAGTCCATTGTGCTCGGCTTCTCCTCTTCAGTTGGGTGGAGAGCTATGTTTTGGAGGCCCCAATTTTGACATCCTCGATAGCGAAGAGGAAGAAGAGCACAGGTATGCGTCTGAACTTCCTTGTACTCAAGTTTCTGCTTGTTGATACCCTTGCTTATGCTGTATGTCTTATGTTACTCATAGTGCCGAGACTGTGCGACCTCCAACTCCTCCAACCGTGAGAGCTTCGACTGCAGATCAGCCTGAAACTTCTCCTGTTGCTGCTGAGGTTGTGAAAACAGTAGCCACGGCCACTTCCATTGAGGCCGCCAATATTGCGAGTACATCGACTCCGCAAATTGGGACTTCTGCTGCCAAGCTTGCGCCTTGGGTTGAACACGTAAGTGTCTTTTGTCGAGTCTTCCTTCTGGGACTATTTGTGTATAGCTTATGTTGGTTTCGTGTGCGTGCATCCCTTCTACCTCAACCTGGTGGAATCAGGTAAAGCATTTGTCCAGGTTGAACAGGAGAGGGATAATCTGCGCACTGTTATGGAGCAGCTCACCCGTAAGTGTGTTGGGTTTCTGTATGTCTTTGCTTTGTCGATTGTGAATGACATTTGGCCATCTATCTCAGGTGACAAGGCGTCAGCTGAGTCCCGGGTTAAAGAGCTAGAAGATGCACTCGCCAAGGAGCGCGCTGAGTCGAAGAAGGCCTTGGATGACGCCAAGAAATGTGGGCGATAAGTTGAATTTGCCACTTTTTGTCCCCTTCTTTTGGCACTGAAGGTTGTGTAAAAGTTTGTGTTCTGTCTAATTTTTGCAGGAGCTGTTGGCACACCGCTGGGTGTAGACCAGTCGAGTGACAATTTGTCCCTTGACCGCGCTATTAGCGATTTAGACGTCGTCTCCACCCAAGCTAAGGATGCACTCGCCAAATCTACGAGCACCCTCGGCGCCGTGTTCAAGGACGTGTTCCCATCTAGCCAACCTCCTTCGACTGTGGATGGTTTCGCGGACGTCCTGGGCCCAGGAACTTCGACTATGGCGAACTTTGCTCGCACTTTGACGGTACGCGGCTCAGAGACCACCCTCAAACTCCTTTTAGGTCATGGGATAGAGGGTGACTTCGAGGCCGCTCTGTCTGCTTTCCCTCGCAAGCCTGGCGGGAAACTGGTGTCCCTAAAGCATGTGAACAAGCCAGCCGCAAAGTTGGCTGAAATTTTTATGACCACCATGGAGCGTCGGGCAGTAGAGGTCGCCGCTCGTGCGAGTAGGGCTAGGTCAGAGTCAATGTCTGAGAAGTAGGGCAGCCATGCCTTTGATGTCTTGTAATTAAACTTATGACCATGCGAATATGCATGTGCCTTTGCTACCTTTGTATGAATATAATTTCCTCATTATGATCCTGCTTGTAAGGTTGTATGTTGTTGCTCGTCTGAGCTTTGTAACTAGTTTCTCATGAAACTTTTATGATGCTTGGAACAGAAACGGCCAGCCGCCACCTCATCTAGTTCATCGCGGTATCGTGCCCCTACTCGATCTCGAGCTCAGGTAGCAAACGATGCCGCAGTAATACGTTATATGAAGGCTCGACTCTCAAAACAGGAGCAAGAGCTGGCGAGTGCCCGAAGTGAGCTGGATAGGATGAGGGCAAAGCCTGCTTTACCCACTCAACGTGAGGAGTATGTGCTTGGTGAAATGGAGATTGTGAACAGGCAACTCGAGTGTAAGCATGACTGCTCTTATCTCAAGAGTTCATAGTCTGTCCTTTTTGTTTACTCAACGTGTGTTGTTGCAAGTTTTGTTCTAGATTTCCAGGCGGAGCAAGCTCGTGTAGAGGAGCAGTTGAATAATGCAACTGACGAACCCACGACTGGCCGCCAGCACTTTCGATTGGACAAGCACCGAGCACGCATACTCGCGACTCTGCAGGATCGGGTGTGGCGGAGCACTATGCTGCTTGAGTTATGCAGGTCGGCCTTCAGTCGAATCAGCCCGACGCTTTTCCCGGCTGGGCCGCAACCTCAAGGAATCCACGCTTTGCTCGGGCTTTTTCGGAGTGCAGGTCACATTCGGGACTTTACCACCCAGAAGCTTGTGGATGGGGCCAACGCAACGATGGCATACCTTAAAAGTCAACGCCCGAATTTGCAACTTCGTCCACCCGTGCCTGGATCGTCCTTGTCCCAATCAGATCTGGACGACACATATAAACATGCGAGGACGTTGATTGAGTGCTATAACGCTCAACTTATGGGCCCTGTTCTCCCAGTCAAGGACGAACCAGAAGATTAGGGTATTTATGTATAGGGAACAACCCCCGAGTGTAAATTTGCCACTTGTTCATGGTGCTTATTTGTTTGTGTATGTATGCAGCCCCCGAGTGTATCGAGTGGGGTTTATGAGTACTTAATAAGGAACATGAATTGCACAGCCCCCGAGTAACTGAGCGGGGTTGAGCAATTTTTTCCTTTATGTATTGAGTTTTATGATCCAGCCCCCGAGTATTCGAGTGTGGCTGGTGTATTATGTTTGAAGGAGCGAAAGCTTTATGTTATGATGTAGCTCAGCCCCCGAGCATATGGGTGATGCTAAGTTTGTGCTGATAAGTTATGCGAGTAGTAAGCAGGAAAAATATGAGGAATTTATCGACTATATTCCATTTATGAATGTTAGGCTGCAGGCCGCCTCATTAAAAACCTTCTAGTCCCCTTATGTACCCTGGTAAGGAAAAGAGCGCATCTGAAACCTGCAGCCATCCGACATATGTGCCAATTACATTGTGCGACTGAGCAATCTAAGCATAGAAACGGCGCAGCTGCGCAACATTCCAAGGATTATGCGAGAGTTCGCCTGTCTTCGCGTGCTTAAGTCTGTATGCTCCACCACCAATGACCTCGGTGATTATGAAGGGTCCTTCCCATGGAGAAGTGAGTTTGTGCACCTTCTTTTGCTTCAGTCGAAGTACCAAGTCGCCAACCTCGAAGGATCTTGTACGCAGTCGACGGCTGTGATAGTTACGGAGGTCCTGCTGATAAACAGCTGTGCGTGCGAGCGCCGTGTTTCGTGCTTCTTCAAGCAAGTCGACTTCGTCTTCGAGTGCTTCATGTGCATCTTCTTCGTTGTATGCTTCGACTCTTGGTGCGTTGAACCTTACATCTGATGGCAGTATTGCCTCTGCACCGTAGACCATGAAGAACGGGGTGAATTGTGTTGAAGCGTTGGGTGTTGTGCGTAAGCTCCATAACATCGATGGGAGTTCTTCGACCCAAGCACCCACGGCCCTTTTGAGTGGCACCATAAGGCGCTTCTTGATTCCACTCGTCACAAGTCCATTGGCCTTTTCAACTTGGCCATTGGACTGCGGGTGTGCCACTGATGCGTAGTTGAGCGTGATGTCTTGCTCTTTGCAAAAGGTACGGAATTCTTCAGCTGTGAAGTTTGTACCGTTATCAGTGATGATACTGCTTGGCACACCGAAGCGGTATATGATAGACTTTATGAAATTGACTGCTGTAGTGGCAGTCGAACTTGTGATAGGTACTACCTCGATCCACTTGGTGAATTTGTCGACTGCCACCAGGAGGTGAGTATGCCCTCCATGAGAGGATTTTTTGAGTGGCCCAACTATATCGAGCCCCCACTGGGCGAAGGGCCAGGCCAATGGTATTGTCTTCAACGCCGATGCGGGTGCGTGCGGCTTTGTGGCGAATTTTTGGCAGCCGATGCACCTTTTGACTATGTCCTCCGCGTCTTTGAGTGCTGTGGGCCAGTAGAAGCCTGCGCGAAAGGCTTTGGCTACGAGTGATCGACTGATGGCGTGATGCCCACAGGTACCTGCATGAATATCACGAAGGATGGCTTGGCCATCTTCAAATGCTATGCAACGTTGGAACATACCTGATATGCTGCGTTTGCACAGTTCGGCGTTGATGACAGTGTATGCTTTAGATCGTCGAGTGACGCGTCTCGATTCTGTTATGTCTTCGGGTACCTCGCCGCGGAGTATGTATGCGAGAAAAGGTTGAGTCCATGTTGGCTTGATGAGGAGTACCTCGACTGGCGGGTCCTCTGTGCTAGGTGTTTTGCTCTTGGCTGGTGCGGCTGATGTAGGAGATGTTCATTTTTTCTTGATGGACCTGTGCTCGATGCGCTCGAAGAATACACCAGGTGGAACTGGTGCCTTGGTTGCGCCAATATTGGCTAGCTTATCTGCTTCTTCATTGCTCTCTCGCCCTATGTGCCGCAACTCGCAGCCTTCGAAGCTGCCCTCCATGAGGTTGTACAGGTCACGGTAGGCGAGCATGTTATCTGCGATTGCATCGCAGGCCTTCATTGTTTGCTGCACCACCAGATTTGAGTCACCGTAGATCATCAGTCGAGTGCACCTGAGTGCTTTAGCCATCCTCATGCCGTGGATCAGGGCCTCGTACTCTGCTTCGTTATTGGATGGGAACTCGAATCCCATTTGCAGTATGTAGCGGAGCTTGTCGCCTTTTGGAGATATGAGGATGATGCCTGCACCTCCGCCTTCGTTTTTCTTCGAGCCATCGAAGTACATAGTCCATGAGTTGGACACATCTGTTGCTCCTGGCAGCTGAGCTTCGATCCACTCGATGTGGAAGTCAGGTAAGACTTGTGCTTTGATGGCCTTCGGGTAATCATACTTGATGTCTCGTGGTGCTAGCTCAATGAGCCATTTTGCGACTCGCCCAGTTGCGTTAGGGTTTGTGAGGATGCCCCCGATCCCTGAGGTGCTGATCACGGTGATCGGGTGCTTGGAGAAGTAATGCGTCAGCTTCCTTGAGGACATGAACACGGCGTAGGCCAGCTTTTGATAGTGCGGGTACCGCTGCTTTGATGTGGAGAGTACTTCACTCAACTAATAGACTGGACGTTGTATGCTTTAGGCGTGTCCCTCCTCCCTGCGTTCGACTACCAGAACCGTGCTCACCACCCTGTTAGTTGCAGAGACATATAGGTATAGTGGCTCGGGTTCCCTTGGTGCGACGAGGATTGGAGGGCTTGTGAGGACTCGCTTGAGGTCCTAGGAGCGCCTTTTCGCCTAGCTTGCTGATGAATCGACTGAGTGCCGCCACTCGACCCGCAAGCTTTTGCACGTCATGGAGCTTTGAAGGCCTTTGCATCGTCAAGATGACCTGTATTTTCTCCAGGTCCGCTTCGATTCCTCGAGCTGAGACCAGATACCCGAGGAGTTTCCCGGCTGGCACACCGAACGTGCACTTCTTCGGGTTGAGCTTGATGTGGAAGCGTTTGAGGTTTGCGAACGTTTCTCGCAAGTCATCGAGTAGTGTGTTTTCCTCTCTTGTGGTGATGACGATGTCATCTACATAGACCTGGACATTTCGCCCAATTTGCTTCTTGAGGCAATCTTGCATTATGCGCTGGTAGGTTGCGCCTGCGTTCTTGAGCCCGAAAGGCATTGTGGTGTAGCAGTAGACCCCGAGTGGGGTTATGAACGCCGTTTTCTCTTCGTCTTCTTCCTTCATCCTTATCTGGCGGTAACCCGAGTAAGCATCCAGGAAGGACAAGCGAGCGTACCCGGCGGTGGAGTCGACGATCTGGTTGATTCGAGGTAGTGGAAAGTGATCCTTTGGACAACATTTATTGAGTGCTGTGAAATCTACGCACATCCGAAGGATATCTGTGTTCTTCTTTTCTACGAGTACGGGGTTGGCCACCCATTGTGATTTCTTGATTTCTCTGATAAAACCTGCTGCGAGTAGTCTGTCGATTTCGGCTTCGACTGCAGTTCTTTTCGGGCCGGATGTGCGGCGCATTGTTTGCTTGACTGGTTTAGCGTCTGGAAATAATTGAAGAGAGTGCTCGGCGAATTCCCTGGGAATACCTGGCATGTCAGCTGGACACCATGCAAATATATCCCAGTTCTCACAGAGGAATTCGATGAGCGTGCTTTCCTATGCGATAGTCAGACTCGACGATATATTGACTGTCTTCGATGGGCGGTCGGGTGCACCTGATGCGATCTTGTGTCATTGGTGGCATTGAATGATCTATCAACTGCTACCTTCTTGTGCTCCGGCATAAGTGTGCGATCGTTGGAGACCGCGAGCTCTGCGAGTGTTGCTTCCATGCCGAACATTTCAGAGATTTTGCTAAACTCTCGATCGTAAGAATCAGACTTTTGAAGTTTCCTTTGACTGTGATTACTCCTTTTGGTCCAGACATCTTTAACTGGAGATATGCGTAGTGTTGCACCGCCATGAATCGAGCAAACGTGGCGCGTCCAAGTATAGCATGGTATTGTGACTTCCAGTCGACAACTTCGAACTCAATCGATTCTGTCCTGAAGTGGTTCTTGTCCCCGAACGTTACGTCGAGTTGTATGGTGCCTTCTGGGCTTATTTTTTTTCCTGGAACGATATCGTGAAAGGTATTTGAAGATCTTGGTAGGTTTTCGACTGACCTGTTCATTTTGCGGAGTGTATCTGCGAAGATGATATTTATGCCGCTGCCACCATCCATGAAAACTTTGGACATGGCGTAGCCTCCAATTTGTGCATCGAGTACCAGAGCAGAGTGCCCTGGGCGAACGACTGATGGAGGGTGGTCCTCTTTGCTGAAACTTATTGAAGTTTCAGAACCCTTCAAGAACTCAGTGACAGCAGGAGGTGACATAACCGTCATGTTTACTTGTCGAGTGCGAAGTTTTTGCTCCCTGTTGGAAGGGCGACCTTTCTGTATCATGTACATCTGCCCATGGGGCGCAGGGTACTAAGGTTCTTCCATCCGAGGTACGGGTTGTATGGCACCCGCGAGATTTCCGCCTGCTGTGGGCTATGGTGGTGGTGGTGGTGCCATCAGGACGGGCACGTTGTTTGGCTGAGGCACAGGTGCAGGCACGTGTGCGTTTGCGGCTGTTGCCTTTCTGAGGTTTATGTAATCAGTCGCCATTTGGTCGAATTTCCTGCAGTTTCTCATCGAGTGATTGGAGCGCAGTTTTCCGTCGTCCCCTTTGTACAGGTGGAGTCTGCAATCAGCGTCCATCTTTTCTTCGAATGATCGCTCGGATTGTGCTCCGGATCTCGATTTGCGCCAGTCGTTCCTCTTGTAGCTATCATTGCGTTGACCGCGGTCTCGACTGTCCCGGCGATCATCTCGACTGTCCCGACAATCATCTGATCGTCGGTCGCTTCTGTCTTGGTCATTGCGGGGTGTAGAGAACCCAGCCGCCATGAACTCGGGTCTGTCGTCGTCGTAGTGACGTTTTGGACGCTTGCGCCTCCGGTCATCTCTGTATGAGTCTCTGCGGCTTCGACAGCCGCCTTCTTGGTTGTGACGGGGTGAGGACCCGCGTGTTGTGCACGCCATATCTTCTCCGTCTGTCCACTCAGTCGCTACCATCAAGAGGTTAGCCACTGAGGTTGGCTTTTTGTGACCAAGTGCTTCTTTGAAGTCATGCCTGTCGAGGCCCATGATGAAAGCATCCATGGCCATATCTTCTGAAATTACTCCGACTGGTTGCGTATCTCAGTCCATCGTCTGATGTATGACCTCAGCGTTTCGCCTGACCGTTGAACGCAGGCTCGCAGTTCTTCAAATGTTTTTAGTCGCTCACATAGAGGCTCGAAGTTTTTGATGAAGTCCGCGCGGAAGTGGTCCCACGAGTCGTATGTTGATGGAGGTAAAGCCTTGAGCCAATCGCGGGCTGTGCCTTCTAGCATCAGTCGTATGTATTGCATAGCTATGGTGTTTGTGCCTCGTTGGCACGCAACAGCCAGCCTGTAATCTTCCAACCACCCTGAAGGTTCATGTCTTCCCGTGTACTTGGGTTGCTCAGATGTGAGTTTGAACCCTTTGGGCATCCGTGTCTCGCGGACGCGTCGAGTGAAGCATGGAGCTCCGTGTTGCTTAGGTTCTCGATCAGAGTATGAGTCGCTACTGTAAGATCTGCGTGATCTGCTCCTGGACCTGCGCCTACGCGAGTTGCTTCTTTCCTTCGAGTGGTGGCGACGACCACTGCAATTGTGCTCCTCACGACGTGTGTCCACTACGGCATGATCTTGACACCCTCCTGGAGCGTTTGGGACTTGGCGTATGGCCTTCGCAGCTAAGACGAGTTATTTGATCTGTTGGCGATGCAGTTTTGCGTTGGGGTCATCCGCTGGAGGCTTGATTGCTTCTAGATATGCTGCAGCAGTAAAGAGGGCACCCGCCGCTGTTTTCGGTACTGGCACTCCTTCCTCGTCGTATTGCATGAAGGAGTTGCCCAAGTTGCGGGTGAGCGCCGCCCTTTCGTCTGGCGAGAGGTGCGACAACCTTGATCTGGGTCTTGTGTCTGCTTGCCCGGTTGAGCTCAGGAAGAGCTGTCTTCTGCGCGCACTCGACAAGCTAGCTTGCTTTTTGCGTTCTTCGAGTGTTGCTCTGACCTGCCGCAGTTGAAGTGATTCCTGCCAGTTGAAGTACTGGAAGGTCAATGTCTCCTCTTGTGTTGCGTCTACTGGCATTATTGTGCACTCCTTGATGACTTTATCTGCTTTTGCTGCCATCTCAGCAGTGATTGTGAGAGTTGTGACTCCATCCGGCATAGTAACCGTGCACGGGAATTCTGTAGGCCTGCGGCTGGCCGCAGCATCTGATGATTCTGCGGCAATGGCGATGTAGACCTGCTAGGGTATCACCCAAGGATATGTGTATGTGTTTTCAAGTCCTGTCATGGACTCGACGTCTTCATCGAGGCTCATGTCAGAGTCGATATGCCCGTCGAGTGGTCCGTCTGGATGGATCTTGCTGTCGATGCCTTCGTCGCCTATGCTCATCTCGGCGTTGGTAAGGCTGTTATGAATCTCGGAGTCGAGGGTGTTGTTGGTGCAGATCTCGTAGTCGACGTGGTTGTCGATATGAGTTTCGGGCTCGCCGAAGTCGCTGAAGGAGATCCCGCAGTCGATGCTATCCTCGAGTGGAAGATCGAGCTCGGGGTTGTTTATGCGGTATGCTGATTTGGCCTCCTCTCCTTCGATCTCCTCCAGGAGCTTGTTAAGCTCTCGAGTTGAGATGGTTGTTGCAGACGAGCAAGATCGGAGGACCGACGATGGTACGGACGCGGTTGATGGATCCGCAGTCGAAGGAGTCGCAGCCGATGGATCCTCGGGTGCAGAAGTTGCGAGTTGGCGTGGATCTGTCAAGTCCTACACACCAAGCTTGTTTACGAAAAAATTGAACGAACCAACAGTCAAACCCAAACCTGACTCGAGATCGGAGAAAGTCTCCTGGAATTCTGGCGAGTGTGGCTCGAAATCCATCAGAGGATCTGATGTGCTTTTTGCGGGTGAAGCTGGCGTGCTGCCGTTTGTCGAGTGATTCGGCGAGTTGCCGTGTGCCGCCCGAGTAGGCGAATTCTGGTTCGTGGATGCAGCCGGCGAGTTGCCGTTTGTAGATCCGATCGGCGAGTCACCGCTTTCTGATGTAGCCGAAGGAACCGTGAATCCAGCACTATTCTTTCCCACAGACGGCGCCAATTGACGAGGTGTACCCTCATCAAATCCCATGGTTAAGGACCTAGGGCTGAGATTATGGGGAGAGAACGTGGTAGTACTGGTAGTTTCATCGGCTGACAAGTAGAGGCAAAGATTTACCCAGGTTCAAGCCCCTCGGGTGGAGGTAAAGACCCTACTTCCTGCCTGTTTGTTATTGATCGTGTGAGATTATGCGATTACAAGGATGCTCCGGCGAGATGTCGATCTTGCAAGAGCTTTGGTGGTTCGAGTATGGCTTGGTCCCTAGATCGGTACCCCTCCCAGCTTTTAAATAGGCTGGGTCTCGGGAGTTTGTAACCGACATGATTTACATATAAGGAAAGTTCTAACCGACTATGTCTATGACTAATTTGGAGGGTACTCCATCTTCTTGGGCCTCTTGTCTTGGGCTTCGAGTAGGCTCTCCGCTATTGGGCCTTAGTCGTCACGTGCACCAGGTACCCTCATGGTAGGGTACCCGAGATGTATACCCATGTCAACGAGGGTGCGCGATGAGGTGGAGGACGAGGTGGAGGGTGACGAGGCGGAGGACGACGTGGAGTTGACGTGGACCACTCACCCTCCGCTTCTGGCGAGTTGCCCTCCACTTCTGGCGACGTGGCTTCCCAGTACCTGTTGGAGGACGAGGCGGAGGACGAGGTGGAGGGCGAGGCGGCGGTGCCGAAGCGGCCGCGGAGTGGGGGCGAAGCGGGAGTCCCCGACGCTTCCATGGAGCCTAAGAGCGAGGAGGCGAAATCCCTCATTGTTCCTAAGGGCGTTGAGTAAGTGTACTAATTTTGTTAATTTTGAACATGTAATTTCCTTTTGGTCATCACAATTTGGAATGTGTACTAATGTTTGATTATTGTGCAGCAAATGGACATGGCCAGCACCTAAGATTCACCGCACTCCGGGGAGCTTGCTTGGAGCTCTAATTAGGAAATATTGGCCGGGCTTGTACACCGTCGGTCCCGACGTGGAGAAGAAGTTAGCCGATAAATGGGTGGACTATGAGGTTGCCCCCAGCCCGGCCTTCCAGACAGCAGCTGAGGCCGTGATCACCGGGTTTTGGGTAAGACATATTTTTCGAGTTCCGTCATAGTTTATGATTCCATTATGCTAACTCATGACTCTCACAATTTTTTATGCATGGTTGAAGAAACATTTTCAGGTGGCGGACGGGCATCGTCAAGACGCGGATGCCGTTTTACATGCTTGTTGTGTGAGGTTGACACGGCAGCAATTCTACAACCAAAAGTTTATGTCCGCCAATACGTTCACATACGAGAAGACGGGCAAGAGGGCCAAGAAGGCGGAGAATAAAGAGTTGGTCAAGAAGATGACGAAGGAGCAATACATTGCGGTAACTAAATTGTCAATGAAATTCTATATTGCTACTAAGTTCCCATTGCATTATCTCTTCTTGAATTGCATTTTCAGGTTATGCCCGACTGGGCCGAGCGTAGAGAAGATGCATGGGCTGCGTTGGCTGCGAGGTGGGTCGGGGAAAACCCCGAGTTCCGAACCGTGAGCGAGCGCAACAAGGCAAACCAAGGCACCGAGGGAACACACAGTGCGGGAAGCCGCAACCACTTCCGCTTTAAGGAAAAAAATGTAAATATAAACATGGAACGACCTGCATTTATTTTCCCATCATGTTTCTACTTTGTATGCATAACATTTCTTTCCGCGATGCAGGACGCCGATAGTGGGCAGACAAGCACTCACATGCAATCGTGGCGGAAGATGAAGATGAAGAGGCCCGATCTATCGAAGCCTCAGCCCCAGCAACCTGAGTACCACGGCAATACCGTAGAGGACGTGGACAGGTACTCCACGACGTTCCAGTCTTTACACCCGGAGGTGGATGATCCCTTGAGCCAGGAGGTCGACGAGAGGGCGATGGTCCTCTCGGGGCATGGAAGCCGCATGGCCGTAATCACGTTTTTGAGAAGGTGAGCATGCCTGGCATGAGCTTCACGCAGGCAAAAGCTACCCTCCCTGATGACAACCCCATTATCTCGCCTCGGCCACAGCCTCGTCGATCCACTTCCACGGATGTAAGTTTTTCTCATTTACATCCTCTGTCCGACATTTGTTCCTACATGGCTAAGTTGACGGGATTCATTATTTTCGAAATTGTAGCCTGATCTTGATGCAGCCTACGCTGCCGCTTTTGAGGAGCATAAGGTGGCCTTAGCCGAGTGGAAGAAGATGTTTGCGGCCTCGAGCTCGTATCAAAAGCTGATCCGTACTGTAAGTTTCAACCTTTATTTTTGTCTAATATGACCCGTCCCACTTTACAAGTTTGAACCTTTATTCTTTGCAACGCCTCACCTCTAAACTATCTTGCAGTCGTATGTGAAATTTATGGCCACTGGAGAGCGGTCCACCCTTCCTGAGGAGCCTCCGGAGCCGGGAGAACGTCCAGTGTTTCCATCGAAGGACGAGTTCGCTCTCACCTACTACCCATCCAGCCCGGTAAGTTTGATGCCAAACCACTGGTTGCCGCTTTCCTTTGCCTTACGTGTTACTAACTCTTGCTCAAACATGTAGGGAACGAGATGCTTTGGTGGTGTTTCTCCTTCTGCCTCACATGGTGATCATTTGACTTCGCCGGGTTCACACCAGATCACACCGGTACATGCCGGTGGTCCTTCTCCTGGTGTTTCTGCTGGTGTTTCGCGTGCTGCTTCGATTTCTCCTGGTGCTTCGCCTTCTTCTGGAGCTTCTACTGCTGCGCCGGGTCGTTGATCGCCTATTATGAGCCGGGGAGATATGGGGCACACCCCGTCGCCGCCGCTATATGGCTTTTCGCCTCAAGACATTTAGCTATGTATAATGATGGTCCTATGTGTGTACCTACTTGATGATATTGATCTTGTTTGTGGCCGATGCCGGATGATATATGCAGCCTATATGAGATCTTGTTTGTGATAATATTGTCCTATTTTTTGATTTTATTTTCTGCTATTTTTGCTGGAAAAACGAGCTGCTGCAAAAAAAATCGGTAAAAAATTCTGGGGCGAGCTGTGCCGACAGCTCGCCCCAAGTGAACGCATCAGAACGGCCCACGTGTCCATGCTGTGCCGACGGCAACGTGTGCTCGGCCGCAGTGGGACCCACCGCTCCTGTGCCGACGAACTGTGTGCCGACGGCCCGTTTTCGGCTGTCGGCATAGCCTGTGCCGACGGCCGTAGAGGCTGTGCCTACGGCGGGGTATGCCGACGAACCTATGCCGACGGCCCGTTTTCGGCTGTCAGCATAGACCTGTGCCGACGGCAATGAGGTCTATGCCGACGGCCTTCTGCCATCGGCACAGAGGGACATTCCTGTAGTGTTTGAACCAACACTATGTAAAGCTGGGGTCAATCATCATGGAGTCTAAATCGAAAAAATGTGTATGAATTACCTTTAGTAAGCATCGAGCTCTTTGGTTATACTTATAATATTGCACGGAAAGAAAGAGGGAGATGGAAGTAGTAGCTAATTAGTTTAAGGGTTTTACTATTTGTAGATCGTCTAATAATTATCGACGATTCTAGTATATGTTGTAACGTAACGAAGCAGTACAAATTGTGCATTAGGCAGTAGCTAATGGTATACAATACAAGTCAAATGGTGCTTCTCTCATTATGGAACGGATTACTATTCCAGCACCAGACAAGCATATGCCTAGCTAGAACAGTACATCAATCCTGCTCAATTATTGCTCCTTTCTCTCGATCATATTACTATTTCTGCGCAGGCAGAAAGCACACTCGGCTTAATTATCCAGCAATGCTGGTTGCGATTCGTCTCAATTATTGCCTTTAGCTAGCTAGTGGTAAATCAACAAAGCACCCAGGAATATATTATTATGATCGGTGTGCATCAACTGGAGATGGTACATGCTTGTTTTCCCTTTCGATGCGAGAAGTTACATTATCTAGAAGGGATTTGATGTCTTTTGAACTCTCATGTACTTTAAAAACATCGCAGTCGCTTTTTAAAATATTTGCATCAACATTCATCCACCATGCATCATTTCCAATTCACCCCATGTTTAAGAAACTAAGAAAATGATCTATGATGTTGCTTAAGTTGCACCCTTTTAAAAGACAACAGTTGCATGCTTGATAGTAATGTGCAATCTAGGTGAGCTTCAGGCGACAGAGTATCTAAGAATCAGTTTACCAATCAAGAAGAAACTGAGACTCCCAGGGAGAAAAAAATTGACCACACATATGCAGTGGACTAGTGGAAATTTGCGCGTCGTCACGACGCGACTTTGTTAGTTTTTAAATCTTTATTGGCGATATGTTGATGTAATATTTTGTAGAAAATGCTTTTTTAAAGTATTGTAGATGTTCAAAGTGTATTAAAGGAATGGTTTAGAAGTAGGAATGTTAAGTAACAAAATTACTTAGATGTTTTTTTTGTTTTATCTGCATATTCGTAGTAAAAGTGTGCATTATTGTAAACAAACAGTATTCGTTTAATTAATTTAACTCCATAAATTGGAGTGGTCAAGTATTTTTGTAATTTGTCAGAAATATCGAAATATTTAATTTAACTCCATAGGTTGAGGAAATACGTTGTAAGGAAATTTGTTAAATTCAATCCATAATTAGAGGAAATGTTTTTTCATTTTCATCAAACATTTAGTGAAGAAAGTATTTTTTATTTTTATGCGCATAATTAGAAAGATTTAAGCTAAATTATCTCTGAATACTAAGTTTGCATTTTGTTTTCAAAATTTAATTGAATTCTATAATCAAATGGAATACATCATATGGACACTTATTAAATTCAATCTATAATTTGTGGAATTAATTTGGGTTTTCTCTAAATATTCGTTGAATTGAAATTTTGAAATATGTTTACATTATGCCATAAGTAGCACAAATAATAGTTGGTATTTTTTTTGGTTGCGTAGTATAATCAGAGGGAATGTATTTTGTGAGCATTTATTACTTTTTAATCTATAATTAGATGAAGTGCACTTACAATGTATATAAATATTAGGTAATATGAATTATTTAAGTCTGTTTCTATTTCGGCATTAGTATGTATCAAAAAAAAATTTGAGCATGTTGATATATTTTGGGGTAGGTCAAATATTATAGCAATTTGAAATGTTGAAATGTGCTCCTTTTTCCCCAAATAATATTTAAGTTAAGTATGTAGTTAGTGGTACTGCATATTTTTTTTGGATTTGTGCTAACAAATGGAGAAAGTTCGTCTACGTTGCATCCAAATTTTGACTATTTTGAATTGTTTAACTATGTTTTTTGTGTTTTGCTATATATAGTTAGCGTTGAATTTTTATGAACATTTTTCATATAGTTTAGAGAATATTCAAATATTCAGAAAATTGAAGTATTTAAGTATGTTTGTATGTTGCCATGAATTCTTAATTGTAATTATAAAAAATGTATTCGAGTTATATCGAAATGGTGAATATTTTTGGAACTTTCATAAATGCTACGGTAATTTCGAATACTTGGCAAATTCGAATATTTGATTATAGTCAGAAGATGTGCATTATATGAGCATTTAGTGAAGTGAAGATGTAATTTGTGGTATCACAATTGAATTTAATATTTAAATATATATTTTGAGGAATTGCATTCATATTTAGAGAAAGTTAATTTATTTATTTTCTTGCCAATATTTTGCTTAATTGAGTTGTTCAATTAAAGTCCATAATCAAACGGAATACGTAGTGTGAACATCTGTTAAATTGAACTCTACATTCTGGGGAGTGCATTTGTTTCACTTAAAATTTTCACAAATTACAAATGTTGCAACCTTTTTTTTCTGTAAGTAGTCGGCATTTCTTTCTGAGCATGTTGATATATTTTAGAGTATCTCCAATTTTAAAGCAATTTGAAATGTTCAAAAATAACTAATTTTAAATTTAAGTCCAGAGTGAGTGCAAAGTCACATTTATTCATTTGGATTCCATAGATACAGAATTTTGTTAAACTCAATTCTATATAATTAGAGCAAAATTCAGATGATAAAACAAAAAAATTGTTTAAATGAGATGTTTTGTACTGGGGAAATATTTTATTGGGTTTGTCATATTGAATGACAGCGCTGGTACTATTTTTTTCCCGTTTTATTTGAGTTCATAAGTAAATTATGGAAGCCATGTTTTTTGAAATGACATAAAGGTGTCAACTGAGCCTTTTTTATACTATTTATAATTTCCAAGATTTCAAATATTTAGGAGAAGGTTCTGAAGTATTTGGAATAATTGTTTGCATATTTACTAATTGTTATAAATTGGTTTGGATTTATTTGGAGCTTTGTTTGAGAAGCTGCAAAAGTTTTTTCCAAAAAAATAAAAAAAAGAACAGGGAAAAAACTCTTATATACTATTTGAAATTTCCGAGTTTTCAAATATTTAGGAAAAGGTTCTGAAGTATTTGGAACAACTGTCTAGATATTTACATTTTTTTACAAATTTGTTTGAATTTGTTTGGAGCTGTTTGTGGAAAATGAAAAAAAATTAAAAAGGGGGGGGGGGGGGGGGAGCGGAAAAGGCCGAGCCAGGCTCGCAGAAGCCAGCCCGGCCCAGCAGGCGGCCCGCTGCCCAGCCCATCCCCGCGTCGTCGTCACGCTGATGTCAGCGGCGGGCGGAGCAGCCGTGGCGGCGACGCCGACGCCGGCGGCGAGTGACGGCGAGTGACATGGATATACCCTTCGGGTACCCCGACGTGAAGGTACCTGGTACAGGCGAAGCCCAGTAGAGGCCCAGAATTAAAGAAGCCCGTGAAGAAAGAAGCCAGACGAAGAGAAGTTTCCTAAATTAGATAAATCATAGTCGGTTAGAACTTTCCATATGTAAACCTAGTCGGTTACGTATCCAGGACCTGGCCTCCTATATAAAGGCCAGGAGGGTAACCGATTAGGTCAAGCAATTCATAGCCACCACAATCCCGACGAGACAAACAGCTCGCCGGACCCCTGTAACTGCATATTCACAAGATCAAATCCAGACAAGCAGGAGTAAGGGTTTTACCTCAATCGAGGGCCCCGAACCTGGGTAAACTCTCGCTTGTCAGCCGTCGAGTCTACCAGTACTACGCGTTCTCTACCACATAATCAACCCTAGGTACC
Organism: Poa pratensis; assembly: GCA_947311845.1. Taxonomy (NCBI): domain Eukaryota; kingdom Viridiplantae; phylum Streptophyta; class Magnoliopsida; order Poales; family Poaceae; genus Poa; species Poa pratensis. The sequence continues at coordinate 12,544,267 of CAMZMU010000128.1, read as the reverse complement.
TAACCATGGGACTTGCCGAGGACACCCCTCGTCAATTGGCGCCGTCTGTGGGAAAGGTAGTACTGGATTCACGGCCTCGCCGGTTTCATCATCAGGTGGTCACTCGACAACCTCTCCTTCACACGGTAATTCACCGATCGCCTCACCAAACGGCGGATCGCCGATCATGACTTCAGACGGCAACTCGCCGATCCCATCGACTGGAGCAAACTCAAAAAGCGAACACTCGCCAATTTCTCCAAGGAGGCTCAAACCACATTCAATCGAAGCTCAACAGGCCTTCGAGAGTCTAGAATCAGGTTTGGACGTTACTGTTGGTGACTTAAATTTTTTCGTTGATAAAGATGGTGTGCAGGATCTGTTGGACACAATCGACATGGAGATACTCGACAATCTGTCGACTGCATCCGCAACACCTTCAATCTTGGCAGCAACATCATCACAGATCGCACCGATCCAAACACCAAGTGACTCTGCAACTTCGATGGACGACGAAGAATTTCGCAAAGCAGTGGCCAAAAACTTTGGAGGAAGCGAAGTCGAATCTGTGTTCCGTCCAAACAACTCGGCTGAGTCACTCGAAGGCAACTTCGACTGCACAAACCTCCCACAAAGCGAGGAAAACCTCGATGACAACATTTACCTAGCCGACTTTAATGGCCCTGAGGTGCAGGCCAACCACGAGATCTTCACGTGCAATACCAGAAGCTTGGACAAGACAATCGACGATCAACTCGACTACGGCAAAACCAACAGCAAACCGAGTAACTCCGACATGAGTTTGGATGAAGACGCCGAGTCCATGGTACGTGTCAGCAGCGTGGAGATCGCCAACCAAGTAATACCTTACCAGGTGTATACCGCAAGCGCCGCAGAAACATCCGCGGCAGCAGCATGTCGTCGACCCACACAATTTCCATGCACAGTTACCATGCCTGACGGAAGGACCACCCTAACCATCACGGCTGAAACAGCGGAGAAAGTGGATCAAATCATAAAAAATTGCGCGATGATGCCAATCGACGCAACTCCAGAAGAACAGATGACTTACGCATACTTCAACTGGCAAGAAAATATTCGACTGAACAATTACAGAGCTACACTCGAGGAACGCAGAAAACAGGCGAGCATATCAAGCGCCAGGCGAAAGGCACTATCCATGAGTTCTACTGGGAGACACGATCCCGCAAATAGGCCAAGGCTCAACCTGGGTGAAGCGGATCGAGCTGCAATCACTCGAAACCTTGACCCAGCTTTTATGGAAGTGGATAGGGAAGGACTGATCATACCAACTGAGCCAGTTGGAGCACTGATGACATTGGGCAACTACCTCAAAACAATCGAACCTCCAGTAGGAGATCCAAAGAGAGATCATCACTTCAACTATACAAACAACTGGCGATTGCGACAAAGGCCATACAGCCAACGCAAACCACACCCGCACGAGAAACATATCGGGATCGTCGCAGTCGAAGCCCTAGGGGAAGGAGCGACGGAAGAAGCTCGCGCCATCGGAGGAGCCGATCTAGAAGGTCATACAGCAGCAGCTCTGACTCAGGGGCAGACATAGGGCCATGCGGAGCATTGTGCTTCACTCGACGAATTCGGGAAGCTCGCATGCCCAAGAAGTTCTCACTCGCAGCAACGCCAAAATTCAATTGCAAACAAGAACCCTCAGGCTGGTTAGAAGATTACAGATTAGCCGTCGGCTGTCAGCGTGGCACAACAACTACAGCAATGCAGTACATACAACTCATGATGGAAGGAGCAGCTCGCGATTGGCTCAAATCGTTACCCGAGTCATATTACGACTCGTGGGAGCAATTCCGCGATGATTTCGTCAGATACTTCGGACCCTTATGTGACAGGCCCAAAACATTTGAAGAACTCAAAACATGTAAGCAAGGCCCAGATGAGTCGTTGCGATCGTACATAAGGCGATGGACCCATTCGCAACTCGATAGGGCATGTATCAGAAGATAGGGCAATCGACGCCTTCAAGGAAGGCTTGTGGAGGAAAGATTTCAGGGAGATGCTCGGACGAGAAGACCCAAAAACAATGGCAGCCCTCATGGCAATCGCAACGAAGTGGGCAAACGGAGAAGACTCAGTAAGAGGCAATCAACCTACGCCATCACACGACAACCACGACAGAGATAATCGAGATCGTAGAGACAACTATCGGGATGATAGAAGGCGCAAGCGCAAATATCGCCACTATGATGATGACAAGCCAAGTTTCGTAGGAGCAGGGTTCGCCCAGCCGCGAGATAGTCGAGACCAAACTGTCAAACATCCTGAAGATAACCGAGACAATCGAGACCATCGTACAGACGACCGAAGAGACAGTCGAGATCGCCGCTCAGATGATCGCCGTGACAATTATCGCGGACGCGACAACCGCGACAGTTACAGAAGGCCTGAATGGCGCAGACGAGCAGACAAAGAGCCAGAGCGCTCACTCGAGGAACGGATGGACGATTACTGCAGATTTCACCTATACAAGGGAGACGACGGTAGGTTACGTTCTAATCATTCACTAAAGAACTGCAGGGAATTCGACCAATTGGCAATCGAGTACGTACTACGCCTGCAAAAGGAAGGACGCGCTCCACCGCAACTGACGCAAGCACAACCAATCACAGCAACCCACACGCAAGCGGTACCAGCTCAAGTGTACTCTACGCCGCAACATGTGCAACAAGCTCAGGTGTATTCTGCGCCACAGCAAGTACAGCATACTCAAGCATACTCTGTTCCACAGCAAGCACAGCCTGCTCAGGCATATCCAGCACACAGCAAATACAACCAGCGCCAGTGTACATGGTGCCCACAACATAACGGAGGAACACAAGTGGCAGCAGCCATACATCAAATACCCCAGGGAGAGGAACAGCAATACCCTCCCACTCGAGGCCAAGTGAACATGATCCAAAAAGGGCGACCATCCAATCGAGAACAGAAACTGCACACACGACACGTCAACATGGCGGTCATGGCACCACCAGCTATTCCAGAATTCTTGAAAGGATCCGAAGTTCCAATTACCTTCAACCGAGAGGATCACCCGCCAGCAGTATACCGACCAGGGCACGCAGCCCTTGTACTCGACGCGCAAATTGGCAACTACGCCATGACTAAGGTCTTCATGGATGGAGGCAGTGGCCTCAACATAATCTTCACAGATACCCTGCGAAGGATGAACAAGGCAGTCGATAACCTGCCAGAATCGACAAACACCTTCCATGGCATCGTCCCAGGCAGAGCAGTACACCCGAAAGGTACAGTCCAGCTCGACGTCACATTCGGAACCCTGAACACTTCAGAACCGAGTCGATTGAGTTCGAAGTCGTCGACTGGAAGTCACAATATCACGCTATACTTGGGCGTCCGACGTTCGCAAGATTCATGGCTGTTCCACACTACGCTTATCTCAAGCTCAAGATGCCAGGCCAAAGGGAGTAATAACAGTCAATGGCAACTTCCAGAGATCCGATGCATGCGATCGAGACTTTAGTAAAATCTCAGAAGCGTTTCGAACAGAGCAATTTCTTGTGGAACAATCACCTGACAGAAATTCCGTAATGGAACCAGAGCTCAAAAAACAGGCAGTCGAAACTGTCATACATGAAGTACATGCCATATGGACAATCGAACCATTGGAGGAGGAAGACGACCAGCAGATCGACGATCTTGATAGACCCGATATTTGGGTATTATATTTCGAAGGATCGAAAGGGAGAAAAGGCATAGGCGCAGGTACGACACTCATATCACCAGGCGGTGAAAGACTTAATTATGTCTTACAGATAGATTTCCCCTCCCGTCAAAAGTTGAAGCAGACTATGAAGGCCTATTCCAAGGAATGCGATTGGCAAAAGCTTCAGGAGCAGACGAAATTATCATCCGCGGAAACTCCAGCATAATTGCACAAAACGCAATAGGAGCAGGAAGGGGCAAGGTGGCTAGCCTAGCTGCATATAAAGACCACTATGACACATTACAAAAAAGGTTTCGCAGTTGCCAACTGCAACATGTGACACCAACTAGCAACAAACAAGCAAGTAAATTGGCCAATATTGGGTCAGCAAAGGCGCAAATACCGCCAGACGCTTTCTTCAGGCGAGTCAGGCACAGATCAGTCAAAAAGTGGCATCCTCAGTCCACTCCGGCAGTCGTAATCACACAAAAGAAGCCGGACAAGGATGATCCCACACTCGGGGCGGCGGTAAAAGTGGCTCACCCCAACGCATCAACCACAAGTTTGGCCATGAACATAAAAGGCGGCATCATCATCTCAAACTTCGAAACCCTAAATGGTATCATCATAAACGCTGCAGCACAATCTAAGGAACACACTCAAAAGACAGGCAAAGCTCAAGCAATACTGTCACTCGAAGGTGTGCAGAAAGGCATCATATGGGAACGGACAAGATCCTCCCAAGAAAAAGAGCAGATACCTTGGCAAAGACACAAGAAAGGTTTCGAGACTGTCTTCACACATGAAAGATCAAGCTACGAGGCCGGCGCAAACAAGTCATCAATGCAAGAGTTACCAAACAGCTCAGACGATCCCTGGTGTTGTTCCAATAGGAAGTAGTCATACCAATGTAACAAAACATATATGGGCCAGCAGGTTTCAGACGCACTCTTTTCCCTTACCAGGGTACCTAAGGGGACTGGAAGGTTTTTAATGAGGCGGCTTGCTGGTCGAGTACGTATTCGGAATAAAGATATATGTTCCTTCATATTTTTCATAAATACTTTTCATATTATTTACCCCACTCGACGTGCTCGGGGGCTGGGCCAAACACATAAACCTAAACCCCACTCGATGCTCGGGGGCTGGGCCAAACACATAAACCTAAACCCCACTCGCTATGCTCGGGGGCTGGGCCAAACACATAATCCCAAACCCCACTCGATATGCTCAGGGGTTGGGTCAAACACAGAAGCCCAAAACCTCACTCGACACGCTCGGGGCTGTCATAAACATACGAATACTTATCAGTATATGCACAAATATACAGTTGAGGACTGGCACAATTACACTCATAAGACTAAGAATCTGTCTCGTCTTTTATATCCAGTACAGTACCAAAAAGTTGCTCTTTACAACGATCGATGAAGCCTTCAGCAGCATCACGGGTCTTGATCAACTGCGATTGAGGAACAAGAGTACCAACCGCAGGAGGACGAAGTGCAAAATTTGGTTTTCGACTACGGATATAAGCCATAGTGGCGTTGGATCCAAGAATTGCAAGCTGCATCAAAGACTCCTTGACCGAGCTTGCCACTCGAAAGATATCTATCAAAGGAAACAGTCCTTGCGGTTGAGGACCCGACGGGAAGAGTGCGCAATTCAGCTGAGTGAAGATACGCCTACACATTTCGAGTACTTGGGCGTTTCGCCATACTCGATCCTTCAAAGTAAGGAGAGTGCGGGCATGCACTTATCTAACATAAAATGCTGCTTGCCAGTCGTTGGTATCTCAACAGCATTATCAAGAAGTCGGTTGACCCGCTTATCTTCCTGCTTGAAGTCGGGTACAAAACCTACAAAAGCTACAATCGATTGGTCCAGAGCATAGCACAAATAAATGCAAAAACATCAAGCAAAAGGAAGGGAAGTCATATACTCACATTCGAGTTGCCTATTTATGTTGTCCATCTCCCAAGAACGTATTCTTCGCGTTGGGTAGCAAAACTTGGCCGGGAACGAAGTAGATCCAACTCAGCCTGAGTGCTTCTGAGTTCCTGCTCTAATTCCTTCACTCGATTCGTTGCAAACGCAAGTACCCTCGCATCATTCCTTGCCTGTCCAGGTGTTTGAGTATGAGGTATTGAAGATCCACCGGCATGTGTTCTTCTGGCTGATTCATAAAGCGAAATGTTCAGGTACACAGACGCATAAAGATGTAAATTTCAGGTGGTTCAGCATATTTCATTCAACTACAAAGCATTCAAAAGCATACTAAGCATAAATAGCAAAGGCATACAGGCCAGGTTCGAGTAACCTAATTACATCACAAATGTTTCCTAAACCTGTGACACAGACTCCGCCCTATTTTTACGCGACCGAGCTGCAACAGCTTCAGCACGGCGCTCCATGGTTTGGATGCAAAGCTCGCTCATTCGAGTAGCAGGATCGGTGACACCCTTGAGTGATAGTGGCTTTCCATCTTGCTTTTTCGGGTAATCCGACAGTGCAGTGGTGAAGTCAGCCTCTACACCATTGCTTAGTAAAAGCTTGAGGGTGTACTCCGAGCCGCGTACTGTGAGTTCGCGTGCAAAGTCCGCCACGATTGAAGATCCCTCTCCAAACGCCGCAGCAAGACCTTGAGCAGTCGACGGGGTTGTGCCCGTAGGACACATCCCTGCATACAAACGGCCAAGGGTACCTGTCACGGCAGCCAGATCCCCTTGGGTCTTGAATAGCAATGCTTCAAGCTCCGCAATAGCACCATCAAGTGATACCGTGTCACTCGATGTCCCAGCAGAAGTCGACATACCTTCAAGACCTTCAAATTCAGAAAACAGAAGCCATAAGTAAAAATTCTCGAAAGGCAAAAAGCATCTGTAATCGCAAAATCAAAACTCTCACCTTTGGCAGCATGCGCCAAGCCTGAAAGACGTGCAACCAGATCCTTATCGCGGCGAGTGATGGCATTCTGGGCATCATCGAGTGCTTTCTTCGATTCAGATTGCTGGGAAGAAAGCTGGGTCTGCATGTTTTTTACCTGCTCCTCCAGGGTTTTTACTCGCTCCTCAGCAGTTTGTTTGGCTTCTGCACAATGCGTAAATATTCTCAATTACCATGATAATTACGAGCAGTAGAGGAAAAAGATTTTAGCGCAAAACTACTCACTCGCAAGCTCCGATGAGGTCGACTGCAGGGAGTCCCTCTTGATCTCCAACCGAGCAAAAGATTGGATCCAAGGAGCCATAGCAGCAAACATCGGCTAAACGCAGAAAGCATTCACAGTGTTAATATGAGCAAAAAATACATGGGCAAAGACAAGCACAAACACACTCACGTGGTCAGTCCAAGGAGTGGAAGAAGACGCCGCAACATCTGCAGTTGAAGTATTCTTCTCTTTGCTCACGTTGGCAGTCACCACCAAAGTCGAAGCTTTAGTAGCAACAGGAGCAGTACCCTGTGTTGCTTCTGGAAGGATGGTTGGCTGTGCCACAATCAACGAATTTACGACTCGAGGAGGAGATGGCGACCTATCGCTAAAATATCATCAAGCAAAAGCATGGTCAATCGAAAAAGCAGCAATCACAAAAAGAAGCCAAAGAAAAGAACATATCATAAAGCAAACCTGAGTTCCTCCTCTTCATCGGAATCAGGATCGTTGCCAAGAGCAAAGATACCCAGGCGAGAAACGCCATCCGAAGCAGCAGGAGGACGAGGCGCGAGTGGAGAGGAGCTCAAAGGATGACTCTTAACGAGGGATTTAGTACTCGAATTGCCAGTGTCCCCTTCCTCATCTTCCTTCGACTCCGAACTCGAAGACTTCGGTAGCTCCAGGCGACGGCGTTTGGGCTTCGCACGACGGGCTCAGCATCAGACTCGACTGCGGCCTGCTCCACCTCCTCGCCTTTTTCTTCTACAATAGTCTCTTGGGGAGTCGAGTGAGCAGAGGCGGGTTCAACCAAGGATGTCTTGGGAATATTCAGCGCCACAGTCTCAGGAGTAGGACCGGCCTCAGGCAAAGGCGGCAGGGAGGAAGCAGTCGAGTGACCCTGCAATCAAAATTCGATGTTCAGAACAAATAAAATCATATACGCATAATACAACGAGTAACGTAAAGCACACACATACCTCAGGTAGCGCGTTGCCTGGTCCATAAGGCAACAACTTGAAGGAGAAGTCAATCGACTCAGAAGCCTTGATGCTAGTGATCTTCTTCACTTGGGCACTAAGCTCCTTTTCAGACAACTCCTCTTGACTCATTCTGGTTGAGTCGAGTGGCCCCTCATATTGCCACATAGGGTGGGCACGGAGACGCGGGGGCCACACTCACATCTTCATATATGTGCTAATCAACTGAATTCCAGACACACTGGTCATCAGATCAGGTAACTTCGCGAGTAAAGGAGCAGCTTCCTTGGCCTCAGCATCAGACACCAGATGATCCCAGGCCGCCGTCTTGGATGGCTGGGTCTCAATCGAAAAGGCAGGAAGAACCTGCTGATCGACTGGCACATAGAACCATCGTGCCCTCCAGCCTTGTGCGGAGTCGACTGCCTTCAGGTCAAAATAATTCGACCCACTAAGAGCCTGGATGTTGAAACCCCCAACAGGGCATGGGCGCCCTCCTCTGCAATTGGCGCGCACCTGAAAGAGGTGCTTCCACAGCGGCCAGCTTGGAGATACTCCCAAGAAGCACTCGCATAGAACCACAAAGCATGTAATGTGCAGCAGCCCATTGGGAGTCAGATCATGCAGCTGTATGCCGTAGGCATACAGCAATCCTCGCACAAAATCATGCAGGGGGAATGAGATGCCGCGGGGAAGAAACTCCGCAAAACACACACGCTCGTCGGCGCGAGGAGCAGGACGTACCTCCAATCCAGCGGCGCGAGCAGCAAATTGTTCAGAAGGTGGTAGCCAGCCCTTCTGACGGAACTCCTCAAGATGGGTCTCATTGATGGAGGTTCGTGACCAATCGCCCGGTGACTTGGTGCGGGCAATGGTGGCGCCACCGGCCGCAGTCAAACTCTTCCCTTTCCCAGCCGTCTCGGCGGCAGCACTACACCTGGTCTTCTTGGGTGCCATGGGGAAGAAGCAGATGGAGGCAAAGCTTGAGCGCAGAGCAATGGTGGGCGATGTGCGCGGAGGAAGAAGGGCAAATGGCAGGGTAAAGAATCCCGGAGAGAAAGATGGGATATTTACCGTGTTACGCAAAAGAATCACAACCGTCCAAGCAAAATCTGGATGACACGTGTCACCCACGAATAACAACCGTCGCAGCCCACCCCGCCCACTATGCACGCAAAATAAGGAAGTCATCATGATTCCGCGAAAATTTTGCCACGAACGGTCAAATCGGAACAGAGATAGCGTCTTCTGCTGGTCAAAACCCTGACAACGGGCCCACGAGGTCATGTCCTGTCAAAAATTTGACAGGCATGCCGCAAGTGTCATGCATGACGTCAAGCATACGAGAAGAAAAGGAATAAACATAAACGCAAATCGATTGATATCATATATTGGTTGAAACAACGATTGACAAAAGGTACTCCCATGGGAGTATATGACAAAAAATTCTTCGATTGAGGACATGCAGAATATAATTTAAGATTGTCCTCTATTGCAAACAATAAACCACAATCTCGGGGGCTACTCCCATGGGAGCGCTGTCGCGCTCCCACAAAGCTTCTAAAAAGGTAAAAATTACTCACTCGACAAAGCTGACTCGACTGATTCATTTCGGCAAAGTCCTTTAATTTCACAAACATAATTCATAAAATTCCCGGACTATGTCAATCAAAAAAGTCTCGGATGCTGCATACACAAATGCAAAGGTAAGACCTGCCGATATTAATCGAGCTGGGCTAAGGGACACTCCGGCAGTGTTTTCCCTTAAGATTTTCCGTGTCAACAGACATGATGAAAATCCTGACGGACGCGTCGGGTAGCAAATATGATCTGCAGAACGAATCAGTAAGACCCCAAGCGGCCTGAGTCGAATCTGTCCAGTGTGTTCCAGGTTCGAGTCCGGGGACTCGAATCTGATTGAAGGCTAGTATGGTGTTGCCCTAATGAGCAGTTAGCTGACATCGTTGATTCGAGTAAGTTCAGGCCTACTAAGTCAAAATCCCTAGGCAAATACATCAAAAGTGTTCCAGATTCGAGTCCGGGGACTCGAGTTTGATTGAAAGCTGGTATGGTTTTACCCAAATGCGTAGTTAACTGAACTCAACCTTCTTCGAGTGAGTCAGGCCTGCCAAGCTATAATCCCCAGGCAAAAAGTTGTTTCGAGTATGTTCCAGATTCGAGTCCGGGGACTCGAGTTTGATTGAAAGCTGGTATGGTTTTACCCAAATGCGTAGTTAACTGAACTCAACTTTCTTCGAGTAAGTCAGGCCTGCCAAGCTGTAATCCCCAGGCAAAAGTTGTTTCGAGTATGTTCCAGATTCGAGTCCAGGGACTCAGGTTTGATTGAAAGCTAGTAAGGTTTTACCCGAATGTGTAATTAACCAGTTTTGAGTATTCTGGGCCTACTATGCTAAAATCCCCAAGATTGCATAAAAACATATATACTGTTCAGAAAAATAACACATGTGGAGTGCATCCATGATTCTCCATAATCAAGCAAGCACTCGGGGGCTACTGACATGGATATACCCTTCGGGTACCCCGGCGTGAAGGTACCTGGTACAGGCGATGCCCAGTAGAGGCCCAGAATTAAAGAAGCCCGTGAAGAAAGAAGCCAGACGAAGAGAAGTCTCCTAAATTAGATAAATCATAGTCGGTTAGAACTTTCCATATGTAAACCTAGTCGGTTATGTATCCAGGACCTGGCCTCCTATATAAAGGCCAGGAGGGTAACCGATTAGGTCAAGCAATTCATAGCCACCACAATCCCGACGAGACAAACAGCTCGCCGGACCCCTGTAACTGCATATTCACAAGATCAAATCCAGACAAGCAGGAGTAAGGGTTTTACCTCAATCGAGGGCCCCAAACCTGGGTAAACTCTCGCTTGTCAGCCGTCGAGTCTACCAGTACTACGCGTTCTCTACCACATAATCAACCCTAGGTACCTAACCATGGGACTTGCCGAGGACACCTCTCGTCAGCGAGCGGCGAGGCGCGCGTGGGCTCGTCGAGCGTAGCTCGACGCGGGCTTCCCGGGGGTGGTGGCGCCGCCACCTTTAGGTCGTCGGCGCATCTCCGGCGGCGTCCAAACGCGGCGGAGCACGCTGAAGATGGCAGTGTCGATTTCGGCGACGACGAGGCTTCCCGGAAAGCGGCGCTCAAAGAGGAGGTAGGGGCGCCGACGGCGGAGCGCGCTGTGTGGATCGATTTGAAGGAGGAGCAGCGCAGCGGCGGGGCGGGGCGGTGGCACCGGCGGCAATTTCGGGCGCCGCGGGAGAAGAAGGAGGGAGAAGATTTGTGACGTCTTTGCAATTTAGTCCGTGTTGTTTCGTAATTTTCGAATCGGTCCGTAGCTTCGCGATTTAGTGGACTGCGGGTTTGATTTCTGGTTTTGGGAGGGGCTTTTCAGCAAAAACATGACGGACGTGCGCTTCGGGCCGTCCGATCAGCAGCGGGCGGCAAGGATCGAAACACTGCCATCACTGTTCATATGAACAGTAATGAACAGTGCGTCGATCGCTCACGGCTCGCAGAAGGGAGAGAGGAGAGGGACGGACTTGTGGACGGTTTTACAAAAAAGTACCTAGCGTTTGCTAAAATTGCAAATTAGTACTTTTTGGGTTTTTTTTGTTAAATTGTCGTACTGTTCAACACTGTTCATATGAACAGTACTACTACTGTTTTTAGAACAGTACAGTAGCAGGGAGGCTGAGGGCTCGCTAAAGTGACCGTCTTTCATATAATGAGTAATAATACCTACGGTGGTACGGCCCAATTACTCACTATATGAAAGTTGAGCAAAACGGCGGCCTCGCAGCGATCGTGCTACTGTAGCTAACACTGTTCATCTACAGTGTTCTACAGTAGTACGATCCCGGCCATGCATCGGCGATCCGACGGCCAGAACGATTCCACGCTGATCTTTTTACCGAAAGGTCCCTCGCGGCCGAACAATCGCACCACGACCCACGAAAACACGCACGGAAGGACCTACACGTAAATTCGTCAAACTCCAGGGTCTTCCTTACAAAACAACCATTTCACCCCCTTCTTCCTCCTCTCTTCCGCGCGCCGCCGGAGTCGCCGTGCCCGCCGACGCCTCGCGCCTCCCCGCACGAATCCGAGGCCACGGATGGCTCCGCCGCCGCTCGCGCCGCCTCCTCGCCGCGGATCGCGAGCCAGGACGCCGCGTAGGCGCCGGAAACGTCGCCGCCGTCCGCGCGGCGCTCCGCCGCGTCCACAGCTTGCCGGCGCTGCTCCGGCGACCAAAAGGGGGAGGCGCCGCCACCTCCCGCCCCCCCCCCCCCCCCCGCGGCCGGGCGCGTCGGACGCGCACGCGCGCGTGTCCCAGTACGCCGGCGCGCGGCTCCGGTGACCTCCGCGCCGCCGCGACGGACCTAGCCACCCGTGACGTCAAGCCGACGTCACGGCGGGCCAAATGGGCCACTAAATGGGCCGGGCTGTCTGCCGGCCCGCTGCTTTTTTTTCCTCCCTTTTTTCCTTTTTCCCCCCTTCTCCTGATTTCCAAATTTCCCACAAATTTTCAAACAAATTTTCCCAAAAATTTCCAGATACTTACTACTTACAAATGCGAGATCGAAAAAAAAAATTCAAACTTCGAATAGTACAAACAATTTATAAAAAAAGGTACTCCCTCGTGACATTATACCTCTTTAAAAATATCCGCTTATTCACGAAGTTTTACAACAAATATGCGATGTTTCAAACAATTTCCCAAAAAAAAAGGTATTCCCTGATGACATTCTACCTTTCTAAAAAATATACGACTATTTCAAATTACTAAATACAGCGATCCCACTCATACATACGGGAAAAAATAATGAACTCACACTTCATAATTTCAATCTACTAACCTAAACAAATTTGAATGACATATCCGGCCACTCATGAGAAATAAATATTGCTATTTATGTCAACAAACAAACATTTTTTCAAAATCCAAAGAGAGCCGCCATTTCACAAAAACGAAAAAATATCCAAAAAATATCCAAATGCACTTCCTTCACCTCTCCTTACAACACATATAACGCATTTAAACAGAATACGCAAATTATTGCAATAAATTTTCTCACCAAATGCGCGTCGTCTTAGGTAGGTAAATTAAATTTTCAAAGCAAAATACCAAGTTTTTGCATCATTTTAAATAGATTCATACTCACTCCAAGTGTGCATACAAATTTAATAAATACTACAAATAGTCAAAAAATCGACATAACCGTAATACATCACATCTTATTATGGTGCTAAATAAGAGAATATTAAACTTACCTTTCTTTATATATGAACTTAAATTTAAAAACTGCTTTATTACATGCACATTTCACGAATCCTCACATTCTTTACATCTAAAGATGAATTGAATTTAATAGTTGCAAATACAGTACATCTCCTCTAGCCATCGACCTAAATTACATACCCACAGCGAAATACAGACATAATAGTTAGCCATACCCATTCAATACTCTCACTAAATATTGTGGCAAAATGACACTACGTTTCATCATTTCAATCTACCTACCATAATCATAAGCAATATAACTTAAACCTACCTAATTATACACTCAGCTTTCTTAAAAAAATTCTTCATCAAATGAACATTTTCGGAAAAATACAAATTTGTTCCCTCTAATTACGGAATGATTTCAAATTGAATTCAAGCTACCTACATTATACAATTTTAAACTATTACCTTCCCTCACAATATATGCAACGCAACTAACAAAAAAAAAGACAAATTGTCACACAATATTCTCAGCAAGGACGCGGCGTGACGCCGCGCAGAATTTATATATCATATATTCATAGTAGACAATACACGACAAAATCCAACGGATTTCAACGGTTCCAAATTTGAATCAGTTAAATTTTCGTTAACATATAGACGACAAATCCCGGCAAATTACGACTTTTTAAAATACATCTGACTTCGACATTTCGAATCACGACGGGTGCGGAATTTCCAAGATTTGTTCACCTTCCAAAATTATTCTAACTCAACAAAAATTCCTCCATTCGAAACGATTTAAATGTAAACATTTTTTTCCACCACCATTTTTTCCCTTTTAATATATCCACTGCAAAAAAAAAGTAATATATCAAAGCAAACAGGAAAAGACATGCAACCTACTTATGGTAAAAAAAAATATATATATATATACACATTTTTTGTCAAAAAATGCGAACAATCCAGATGCATTTTCCCTAATTTTAAAATACAAGGTACTATATCAAAACAACCATAAAAAAAATACATGCGACCTACTTATGCTAAAAAAAACATTAAGCATGCAAATTTTGTCAAATTGTACGAATAATTCAAATACACTTTTCCCAATTTCAATTGAATGTTAACGTCGTCCAAAAATCGATATCCCCGAATATATCCACTACAAAAATACAGGTACTATATCAAACCAAACAGAAAAATACATGCAAGCTACTCATGGTAAATAAAACATTAAATATACAAAATTCGTCAAAATGTGCGAACAATACAAATGCACTTTTCCTAATTACAATTACCGAAATACAAACATGATCGACGTTTTCAAATTAAATACAAACATGATCGACTTTTTCAAATTACTAAATATTGGAAACCTGCGGAAAATATATCACCAATATCTGAAAAAATGCTACAAATTCATTAAAAAAAAATTGAACATTCTAAAGGGCGTGGCGTGACGCCACGGCAAATATAACTAGTCATACCAAACAGGCAATCAAAACCAGCGAATCAGCGGTAATCCATGCATGCATGCGTGTCGATTGAGAGAGAGGACACCATAGATAGATATATGCACGCACCGTACTCGTTTCTCCACTTCTCGTAGAAGGGAAACACGGCGGGCCGGTAGTCGTGCACGATGCCGCCGTCGCCGCGCTCGGAAGACGACGACGACGTCCGTTTGGCGTCCACGGCGGCCTGCCGCATGTCGGCGAGGTTGCCGTAAAGGAAGGACGACGGCGGCGGACCGCGGATCCCTTCTCCTCAGCTCGCGGCGAAGCCTCTCCGGCACCAGCCAGAAGGATGCGGCAGAGGTAGAGCAGCAGGCTGCATGCCCCGACGCAGCACAGGCTGGCCACCACCTTCACCGCCGCCATCATCATCGACATGCTGGATCGTCCCCCCCTCTAATCCTCTATGCCTAATCCAATCCTCTCTGTGTCTGATTGATTGAAGTGTGCGAGGGACAAAAAGGATTCTGTTGGGAGAGATAATGATATGACGCGGTGTGGCAGCTAGAGTCCAAACCCAAAGTATACTTTCTGGACGGGAATGCGGGCGAGATCGGCTATATATCGCCGCGCTGGGGCACGCCAGCCGCCGTCGCATTGTTGATCATTTACACGCTGTCCTTGTCTCTCGATCGGCAAGGAATTGAATCAGAACATGACAGGGAACAGACTGATCTCCATCGATCGATCGAGGATTGGTTATTACTCCCTCCGTTACTCAATACAAAGTATTTTTTAGCCTTTTTAGCCTTTCATATCTAAACATATTTTAGTGGATAGTTCACTCATTTCGTTCCGTATTTGGTGTATAAAACATATTATATTATAGATCAAAGGGGGTATTATTATCAGCAGCCAAGCCATGTCGAGATGCACACGACACACGTGCACGACACATGTGTTTGTTTGCTTGTTTGGATGGTCGACGAAGCATATATCAGGGGACGAAGTACATGGGGTTGGGCACTTTGAAGACGCGGTCGCCGGGGCAGTCGCCCTGCAGGTCGCTCCACTGGTCGCCCACGTTTCCGCGGATCCGATACCCCTCTTCCTCCACCAGCCGCCGCCGAACAGCCGACTTGAACACCACCGAGCTCTGGCCCCGGTACACCACGCTCCTGCACATATGTATGCATGCACACGGTCACATACAATATGGATGATGAAACTTGCGAATCATCCCGTACCAACCTATGTATGATTAAACTAGGACACTGTCCGTGCGTTGCAACGGAAAAGAAAAACATGTCTCGTGAAGGCGCAATAAGAAAGTTCTCATTGTAATTCCTACATTTGTTTTTTACAAAATCAACAAAGTTAGTCACCATACTGATTATCTGATATTTTCAAACTCAAATTTATAATTCTAAAAAAATTACGGTCGAGCACAAAAATCTATGCATCATGTCATCATACTTTTTTGTCCATCAAAATTATTTTCATGAACTCTATTTTTTGTATTTCTAAACTTATCCTAAATGAATTTTTCAACACTTTGTCTCCGTTTTCAAAATTGTTTTGTCAAATTAATACAAAAGAGAAATAAAAGAAAAGGTCTCTTCTATTAATTCATGATTTGGGCTTCAGCCCGTTTCTTTCATGTCTTCCTTCCGCTCGTGGCAGCAAATAAGATTCTACCGCCCAGCGAGGCCAGCCAAGTACGGACGAAGCCATCTCCACGCTCGTGGTCTTCTTCCTGTCGTACTGAAGCAGCTTCGTGTCGTCGCCGATGCCGTACGTTCCTGCCGCGAATCACGTCGCCGCCGCCGAACGCAGGAGAGCGGATAAGAGCGCCATGCCGTGCTCTCCCTCTCTCCCTCATCCTCTCGGCCACTCGCTCGCCCTCTCCCTGCTCTCCTTTCTCCA
The DNA here is from genome assembly GCA_947311845.1 of Poa pratensis. NCBI lineage: Eukaryota > Viridiplantae > Streptophyta > Magnoliopsida > Poales > Poaceae > Poa > Poa pratensis. Next base: position 12,527,811 of record CAMZMU010000128.1, on the reverse strand, counting down.
CACGCTCGGCCGAACCGTCGCTGTCACCGACGCGCAGCGCCGCCGCTAAACACCGCCCCGGACGAATCGAAGAGCACAGCAAGGACGTCCTAGTCCTCCTCTCCATTCTCCCCAAGCAGCATGTTCTGGGAGCGCCGAAATCGCCCGTGCGGGGTCGTCTTCCCCGTGGTCGGCCGCCGGTCGCTGCGCTCGATTCGCCGCCGACCGACCTCTCCTCGCTTCAACGACCTTCTGTCCGCGCTCATGGTGAGCTTATGGTCTTCCTAGACCTATTCCTCCTGTCTCTCTCGCTGTAATTCATGCTCGCCTTGTAGACTGTCGCCGTCCGCCGCCAAGCGTCGTCGCCGGCTCGTCTCCGGCGACCAGTAGTGAGCGGCGCCACCAGCAAATGGTCGTGCACGTCCTCGCGCGTCCAACGCGACCATCTGCGCGTCCCCTCTCGCGCTCGTTCATCGAGTGCGTGATTGACAGGAGCAGGTCTGGCCATTGCTGGCCTCGTGCTCTTTAATCTTTACCTAATAATTCTGAAATTAATCGCACGTACTTTGGCCGCTTGCTCGAGTTCCCGACTTCCCGTGGAGCTGATATCCTATAGCCTGACGAGTGACGAGCCACTGGTGGGCGAGCGGAATATCACAGGAGGAGGCGTCCTCGGTTTTCCTCGTTGCGTCGTTGGGCTGAAGACGACTCGGGGTCTCCGCTCTCGCGGCTGGCCGAGGCGCTGGAATAACGAACCGTTATCTGCCACTTATCGGTGGCACGGTCAGTAATTTATTTCAACTTGAAGGGCAATTTTGATGACGGCCGACGACGATGTAACGAACGACCGAAACCTTAACTCCATTATTATTATTAGGTAAAGATTCGCAAAAAATGGGTTACTTGGATAGCTGACACTACAATTTTTGGCTATTTGAGAAACGTCACTATAATTTGGTCCTTAGGAAAACGTCACTACAATTCTGTGTACTTTCCATAGATTCCATTATGGCCACCTAGACACAAAGATGCATTGTTCTTTTGCTTTTCTATTGACATGTATACAAGTAGAGTATAGGTCAATTCTTATTAAATGCAGTAGTAATTCACTTCCACAAAATACTCTAATTAGTGAAAATAACACTGTTAATTACTTACGGAATTTTGGCGATCTCGTCTTCATATCTAGGATATCATGCGTACAAACATATGGAAGTTTGTTAGTCTGGTTGATCCTCGAAGAATATGTGAATGCTTTTTTGTGTTCGTACGTGCTGTCGCGCAGGATTGTCATGTACTCATATAGTACAATGGCCTTGCATGACCATGAGAGGAAGACGTGGGGAGCACCATCCGCGTTAGTACTCGTACATGACATATGACTGAACGTGCCCTATCCTGTTAATATACTCCCTCCATCCGTTCCAAATTAGATGACTTTCATTTGTCTACATATGGATGTATCTATACACATGTTATAAATATAGATACATCTATATTTGGACAAATGGAAGTAATCTAATTTAGAACGGAGTGAGTACATGACAAGTGAATAATACCAATCTAAATTGGGCTACAAATTCAGTTCTCAGTAGCACTATCGACATTGAATTTGTCAGTTTTATTTTTCAAATTATTATCTAAATCTGGAGTAGAAATTTTGCAGCATGTTGTTTCCATTCACTTTATTGTCTTCTCGAAGTTTCTAAATATGTAAACCAAGCTCCTGTACACCGCACGCACCACAGTACCCGGTTGCACCGGATATGTTCCCTGGTCTTTTTTGTTGTTGTTGAGGGAAATATGCTCCCTGGTCAAAACTAGTGTTGTCTTTTTTTTTCGAAAAAACCTAGTGTTGTCTATTTTGTTTTTTTTGAGAAAAAAAAGTAGTGTTGTCTGAAAAAAACACCTTGCGTTTTGTGTTCAAGGTGGGCCGTGGGTGAGTACTACTATGTCCGGCGCAGTGCTTAATTGGGCTGTGCTGGGTCGATCAGCCTCGTCGTAACTCGTACCTCATGATGAGCCGGTCGTAGCCAGCGAACCCGGCGGCGGCGAGGTTGGCGGCCGTGCACGCGCCCAGAGCCTCCTCGTCTCTCCCGGTGAGCAGGAAGACTGTGAAGCCTCCCGCTTTGAGCGTCCCGAACAGCCTCACCAGGGCCGGTATCCCCGGGCACATCCCCCTGCTCGCCCACGCCTTGAACGCCGCCGGGTCGTAGGGGCCGAACTGCTTGGCCTGGTAGTAGGGCAGGTTGGACAGGCACGTGTCGTCGACGTCGAGGACCCAGGCGTCGAGCCCGTCCTCTCCGGCGGGGACCTGGGCGGCGGCGTAGGCGGCGATCTCGTCCGCGGCGGCGCTCACGTCCCGGCCGTACTGGCCCCAGGCCATGTAGGCCCAGACGTAGCCGACTCAGGGCGCCGGCACCGCGCGCCAGAACTTGGCGTTGTTGGCCTCCACCATCACCCGCCAGCTCAGGCAGCCGCCTGGGTCGCCGCCCGGCGGCCAGAACGGCCACGGCGCCCCGTCGGCCGCCTTGTCGAGCACCGAGAGGAAGACGATCGGCAGCACGACAAGGAGCACCATGAGCGGCCGCCGCAGATCGAGCGCCACCATTGCTGGAGCTAGCTCTCTAGCTCAAGAGTGTTAAGCAGAGGCAGCTGGTGAGATTGATCGCAGCATTTTGTCAAGGGGCGTGCATGGATTTTATGGACGAACACGCACTTGCGCATGGTGGTGCATGCCACCTTTTGGTGGACAAAGCCAGCGCGCGGTGGGTTAAAGCGAGGTCACCGCGGCGAATTAGCTGGGAGATACGCCGGTGCTTTCGGATTAGGTGCGGTGAATCCACCTCAGCGCCATTTGCACGCACCGCCGCCGCTCCGGCCGCGCTACACGTGGACCCAATTGGAATCAAGTTGACGTTTCGTTAAAATTCTTGGACTTTTGGGTGGTGCATGCGTGCGTGGATGTAGACTTGTCCGCGTAATCCGAGTAAGCACACGAGGACACAACACACATGCATGATGCTGTCTGATCTTCACTGCGCCGGCGGGAACATGCAGGAAGCGTTGCTCTGCACTACGAGTGCACGAGTCAAAATTTTCTACAGTACTACCGGAGTGATCGATCTCCACCATCCCGCGAGGGGTTAAAAAGATTCGGTGCTACTGTAATATTTTCCTTATTGGACGTGTTACCACTCAGCAAAGCGAGGTCGATGAACAGTAATTTGACTGATCTATGTATGAACAGCGGAGGCCACTCGCTAGTGATCGTCTCACTACGCACGGGTTATCAATTACTCCCTCCGTTCTAAAATAAGTGTCTCAAGTTTACACAAAAATGGATATATCTATATATGTTTCATGTCTAGAGAGACAGTTATTTTTGAACGGAGGGAGTAATATTTAGTGGCATGTAGCTAGATTGCTACTACTCACTCCGTTTCAATTTACTTGACTCACATTTGTCTAAAAATAGATATATTTAGACACTAAACAAGTATAGATACATCCATATTTGCACAAATCAAAGTCAACTAATTTAGAACGGAGGGAGTACTAATTAATCAATAGTTTACGACAATGCGCCAATATATTTATGACTAGATGAATGCCCGTGCATTGCTACGGCTAGTTAGCGTGAAATACAAGAACAAAATGAGGATTGTAATGTACAATGCAATTGGAGTAGTATTTTCTATGTAACGTCAAGTCGGTACATGGTAAAATACATGTGTTTACCGAGTCACTCTCTTCCCCTTCGCTCACATCCTCCCATCTCGACGCTTTATAGCAAGTCCGTTCAACTCCATAAGCTACCCTAAATGTCACACCCTATATTCCACTAATCAACATTTCCGACAATATTATGTGCTAACAATTCTTTTTGCCTCTTCGAGCTTGTTTTCACTGGAGGAGTAGAACAATATCTTCTACCAAGTGTTCACGTGAGGGGTAGTGTGCTCATCTCCTCCAATATCAAAATATTATGTTTCTCCCAATTTAGATCTGGATCGGCCATCAAAATAGATATGGATCAACTAAAACTGGATACATTTTTGACATGTATCGATGGCCAAGAATTTATTCCGAGAATACACACAAAAATCACTTTTGCTTCCCGAAACGGCTGGGCCTTTGTTTCTAGCCCAAATAAGGGCATTATGCGAAGAACATGAAGGACAAGTGGCAGGGAGGATATCTACAATGCAATCCCATCTTAGACCGATTTTTATCGTTTTGTGAAATTGGAGATTAAAGTTCTCATTGCTTCATTTAGCATAATAGTATAGCATAAAGAATAGAAAGTTTTTTTTTTATAATGTAAACAAAGATATCGTTTATGTGAAGCATTACTGAGATAGCATCAACTATAGTACCAATAGGCATCAAAACCATGTCAGATAGTGTAGAAATCTAAGACGGACTTGCTTCTCCTTCTCTTGTGTCCATAGGGATTGCACCATTGCACAGATCAAGTAGGCATTGTGTGAATGCAGCTACGTTATGGAAAAAGGATAATAAAAGAGTCAGCCAGGAGTCTAGGACTGCAGAAGCCGATTCAGTAGAATAAGTCAATATCAGGACTAACTGCTGAAAAGCCTAACAGAGCGGAAAGAAACCACAAAGTACAGAAGAAAAGAAGAAACATAACATCCTCACTCTCAGTAGGCTGATCAAGAGGAACAATTGTTGGGGGAACACACAACTGAATATTCATACAAAAATGGAAGATATATGTGAAAAGTGGTTCATGATACACTGCATATTTAAGTTCCACAATAACAATAGAAAAGAAAAAAATGTTTCTCGATTATCTAGGGCTGCTCCAGATCGATTGGCTTAATCCCCATACATAGTCTATCAATAACATCTACTTGAAGCTCTTCAAGACCCTTTAGCATCAGCATAATCAACCTGTTTCAGATGCAATAAATACCTGGAAATACGCCTTGCATTGTTTTTCTCTCATCTTGATCTATTTATTTCCATGTTACCATGTCGCCTTCTCATGTTGATCCAAAATAAATTCTTTCATGTTATTTTTCAGTATCTCTAATGCATCGTGCCCTTTAAAGTACGAAAAAATAGCACTATTGCTTGACAACATCTAAAACAAAAATTACTGAAAGGCTTAAGTGCAGCAAAACTTGGGTGATGTATAAATTTTTGGAAAAGTGGATGTTCAACACTATTTTTTGATGATCCGACTATGGTATCAAATAAACCTAAATTGAATTTCCATCCATGTGGCTACCAAATTTGAAATTATTATTGTGAAACACAGAATGCGCAAGACAACTTAGTGAACTTGTGCACATGCCAACAAGGCAAGGAATGTGTACTCAACACTTGCATAGTAGGAGGTTCAAGGAACTGTTATACTCTTTTTTACCGAGGATCAAAGGCTGTTAGTACAAAAAATGTGCAGGTTGTGCAATTCTTTCCTACACTGGGGCAACTGTTAGATGACAACCTGCACAAAATACAATACTTAAGCACACTGATCATTAACATGGCCTAAAATAGCGCCGCCAGATGTTAGAGAAATCATGCCTTCACAGAGTTCTCCTTAATTCCTAATGTGGTTTGGCAATTCAGCCTCCATGACTCCGGTTTCAAAAAAATAGACATTGAGATGCAAAAGTGCACAGCTAACATGAATGCAAAATAAAACAATTCAGTGTACACAATGGAAAACAAAGTTCAGTTATTTACTGATACAGATTGTCATTTCTAAAACACCATCAATTATAGCAAGAGAATTAATAAATAAAAAATTGAGTTACATATCTTAACCGACACTGTACGTCTTTCTCTTGATCTGAGATAAATTGAAAACTTTTTCCATGCCATTGCCAACCATCAGCGCGAGACGTTAAACTGAATACAAGTTTTTGTAAAAAATGCCCTATGTTCCTCCTAAAAATCCAACAAAAGCTAAGGATTAGCACACAGCGGCAGCTCAGGATTAGTGTGGTTGTGTCATACCTTGACCAAGGAACTTTGAAGCGACATATGGGGTAGTTCTCAGTTTCTTGCAGTCCTGGGATTCCACTGTTTTGTACCTCCACGCTTATTGACTTCCTGTATGTGGAGCATCTTCATTGACCTCTCTTCCCGTGTACAGTATGTTTTTCTTGGTGCTATCTGAAACAGAGAGAGCGAGGCAGTAGCAAGGAGCTATGAGTGGCATAGGATCACGGCCGGGGGAAACCAACCTTGATTCCCTGCGTCCTAGCTCGGTTCCTTTAAGGATGAGGATGAGGACGGCGAGGCGGAGCTCCTGGAAACGGAAGCCCGGCCCGGGAGGTCCACCGCGAGGGCGTTGGAAGTCCTCCGTCGTGCCTAGCCCTCCTTTAAACTTCCGCTCCCATGGCGGCGGGCGGCAGCGCAGTAGGCTCACGCAGGAGGGGAGTGTGGGGACCCCGGACTAGCTGTCCGAAATACCCGATTATGCTTAACACAACGATCCCGTGATCAGTCTGTCGTTGCACATAATCCGAATTGGATACCAAAGTTTACATCCATTACAAAACCGAATAAAAGTCTTACATAAATGGTCATTTAGACCAAGTTCTTACATAGGTGCCTTCATGGGCCAAACCAAAATATATCAGCGGAAGCTACGGCGTAGTAGACATCATATTCTAACGATGACAACCCGACAGGCAGCTGACTTGTGGAGATCCTTAGTTCGCATAGAAGTCGCCATACTCCTGCTCGGCGTAGTGCTCCTCCTCGTAGTCTGGCTAGGACAATAGCCAGGGGCGAAACCAATATGAGTACATTTGAATGTACTCGCAAACTACCCCAACATGAGTATGCACTAGTTCTATTTTAACTTACAACTTTTGTTTGTTTAAAACATCTCTATATCTTTATTGAAAAAGGTAAGAAGAGTTTTATAATCACTTTTTAAAGAAACCACCATTTTATCTGTTTCTCCAAAACCCTTCCTTTTCCTGACCATGGCTCACCATAGTCCATTTATCCAACAACTCATACCACTCCATTTGGTATAGTTGTGTCACAACACCACCATTTCAATTTCTTTTTGACTTAAAAGTTTTCAAAACTTGCACATGGTCAAAGTAGGGTCTCCCAGCTGTCCATATCCGAGGACTCGGCTATTCGAATAGTTTTAACCCTCTGCAGAGGTAGCACGCTTTTATCCCACATCCATCCGGCAGCTCATCGTGTCCGCCACGTCTCGCCATACAGGTGTATGCGAAGTAAGCCGCCGACCATAGCCTGTCCTTTGCTCATGCTAGTATAGGATCCTACCGCTACGAAATTATCATCCTTTCCATCAACACCCAGTCCAGATTCCCCGTCGGGAAACCTAAGTGTGAGGACTCGTAGTTCTGCCCGGCGAGCGAACCCTTCAATCCCCCATCCTCAGATGCCAGGACCCAGGTCAGGGGGTAGGTCGCCATGACCATCCCCTCATGGAACGAGGTCATCCTCGTTGTTGAGGAACCCCATACTAATATGAGCAAATTATATGACTACGCCCTTTTCCCATATGTGGTGGATGTGGTCGCACAGGGTATCGGATGGTTGACGTAAGTACAAGGACACACTGTGCATTTTTCATAAACATCACCATTTTTCCACTTCTCCATTCCAACACCGACATCTCGGTATTTCATAAACTCACAAGTAATTTCAAAGAGTTTTGAATAAAACATAATTGTTTTTCCCATCCTATAATTTGATATAACTATCTTGTATTTCTACATAGGTGGCAAAATAATTTCCATATACTTTTGAAATGGGTTTTATAAATCTTGCCTTAAGAGTAAAACATGTTATGAAAGTAGATGCATAGGTTTGTAGTGCAAGCTCAGAGAATAGCTTGCCTTGCTTGGCAAAGTGATCTTGCTCTTGTTCTTCAATTTCAGCAAACTCTCCTTCCTCGATATATCCGACAACGTTCTCGTCTAATTAATAAACAAACAATGCAACCAATCACTAAGCTATACAAGCAATCATCTCAACACAACAATCATAAACATCACAATTAGCTACTGCACACACAAACCACACAATTTGGTTTTCAAATAAATTGAATTAAACATTATTTAATTAAGTCCAAATTATGGCAGAAACTAGTTATTCATGTTTAATTCCACAACTTGAGTTCTGTTGGTCACAAAAATACAAACTAAATTTCTATAGAAAGCTACTGATGTGTAGAAGACAACCCAATTTGAATTGGATCATTTGGAGTTACCAAACTCCCTACACATTGGATTGAATCCAGTAGCTTAATAATCAAGTTTTAGCTACCATTTAAATTCTATTGCTCCAAAAATTAAACCCTTTTAGGGGTAACTAAACATGGCTATATGTGAGCTAACAAAATTGGTCCTAACTCATTTGGGTCAACCAATAAACATATTTGTTTGTTTTAGTCCAGAAGGGTTTATCTTAAAGTCAACAATTAATACTGCTTAATTAATTCTACCAAAATTAGGGGAGCTAACACAAGGCAGTACTAAGCTAGCAAAATTGGTTTGGAATTATTTGGACTAACAGAGTATCAGAAACAAACAAGTTTAGATTTTAAACCTTCTGTGGCATTTTCAATAATACTTTTTAACTATTTAATTAAATGACATGAGACCAATTGGTTGGTTAAACAATTTCATAAGCTTTCCAGAACAATTGAGTTTGATTTATTTGGATTCCTAATTCTCAAGTTATTGAATTTATAAAATGAGTCCAGTACTGAATTTCCAGAGAAACTAAAATTAGAAATCCTAACTGTTCTGGATAATGTTGAAATCCCTGACAGGTGGGGTCCACCAGTCAGTGACTCAGGCGAAACGGTGCGCGCGCGGGAAATGTTTAAAGATCTGACTAGCGGGGTCCACCAGTCAGTGGCTAAGCGCGCGAAGCGGTATGCGACCGTGGATCAAAGATCCAACGGCTCACAGAGGCCGCGTTCATCGACGACCTAAATAGGCGGCGCCGTTGCTCCGGCGGCGGCGAGCAGCTCGATTGGCTCACCTGAGAGGGCTAGGGACGGCGGAGATGATGCAGATCGACGGCGGCGATGTGGGGGAAGCTCCTGGCCGAGTTGCGTTTCCTGGGAAGGAGTGGTTCGTCGGCGGCGAGCTCCGGAACTTCCTCGGCTACGGGCACGGGCTCCGGCGACCTCCTGGCGATGCTCTGGTGCACGAAAGAGAGGGGAACAAGGGGTGAGTGAGTGCGGTGATCGTAGGGATGCAGGGAGAGGCCAGAGGGAAGGAAATGGGAGGCCAGCACGGCGAGGCCGTGGTCGTCGCCTACCTCGGCACGGCGAGGTTGCAGCGCACTGCCACGGGCAGCAGTGGCTTCCGGCAGAGGCTCCGGCCTCCTGGCGGTGCACGAGAGAGGGTGGTGAGTGAGAGAGACAGTGGGGCGGTGTGGAGAGAGCGCTGGGCTCGGGTGGTTTAAATAGGCGCGACGGCGGCGCACGGTGGTCGCAGTCCAGCGGCGTCCAGAGGGCGGGAGAGGCCAGCGCGCGGTGTCTGGGGGGTCCGGGCGTGGGCTAGGGTTCTCTGCGTAGAGGATTGCGTGGCGAGGTGCGGCGAGCTGGGCCAATTTGGCCGGTCGCCGTCCGTTTAACCACGGCGGAGATGCAGGGGACAGGGGCGGCATCGGGTCGAGCGTGTGCTCGAGCGACTGCGGCGGCTGCAGAGGCACGGAGCGTGGACGGCTGCGAGCAAGGGGGGCCTGGGGGACCCGGGGAAACGGCGAGGCGCGCGGCGTGCGGCGACGACACGGCGACGGAGAGGTAGGCGATGACACTTTTGCCAAAACCCCCTGGCTCCTGTGCACTTCTTCTTTTCCTTCTTCTTTCTCTAATTACGTTTTAGCCCTTCTGTTAAATGCAGCAGCACTTCCTGATTTAATTTGAGGCACTAAATCAATTTATAAAAATTTGTCAAAATTTGTGGGGCCTTCCCATAATGTACAGAAGCTCCACAAAAATTGGCATAAAATAATAAAATGTTTTGAAACATTTTCTTTTATAGTGTTTTAATTAAGGCATTTTAATTTATTTCAATTTGTTTTGATTTTAGAATTTTAAAACTAGTTCAAAAATAATATTTGAGAGGGGAAAGTGGTAGGAACAAAATGGGGAGTGTTTATAAACCCACTCCACTGAATTTTGTTTGAAACCATTTGAAATTCTCACTTGGAGAATTTGTGGGACACAAATGTCACTTTTATTTTTCTTGCTTTATTTGCTATTTCAATTCTTTTCTTTTCTTCTTGCTTTTATTTAGAGCAAACAACAAACCACTAGCAAGAAGGAATAACACAAGCAACAAGAATTAAACCACACAAGCAATAGCAAGAGATCAACACATATAATTAACAAAAGTTTTTGTTGGCTCTCATTTTTGGAATTAATATGATTAATTTTTGGGATGTTACAATCCTTCCCCCTTAGAATAAATCTCGTCCCGAGATTTGCTAGGCCTGGGTACTAAAGAGGTCTGGAAATTCGCTTCGAAGATAATCTTCGCGTTCCCAAGTTGCTTCTTCTTCAGAGTGGTTAGTCCACTGACTTTGTAAAACTTGATCGCACGTCTTCGGGTAACACGAACATCTTCTTCGAGAATTTTGAGAGGTCTCTCACGATAGGTCATCTTGGTTCAGGTCGATGGAGAGGTGGTCGATGTTTTTGAAAACATCAGGCTGGTCAGGAACTTCAAGACACTTCCGGAGCAAGGAAATGTGGAAGACATCATGTAATCTCCTAACTCCTGGGGTAACTCCAGTGATAGGATACTTCTCCTCGACGAGCAATGACCTTGAAGGGTCCAATATACCTTGGCGCTAACTTTCCTTTGACATGGAAACGCTGCATTCCTTTGAGGGGTGTCACTCGGAGATAAACATAATCTCCGACTGAAAGTGAGGTCACGGCGCTTGGTGTCAGCATAACTCTTCTGACGGGATTGGGCAGTTTTGAGCGTTCACGAATAAGCTGAACTTGCTCTTCAGCTTCACGGAGGGTATCTGGTCCAACAATTTGCTTCTCCGGTATCGGACCAATTCAGGGGTGTACGACACTTCTTGCCGTAAAGGGCTTCAAAAGGGGCCATTTGCAGACTGGACTGATAACTGTTGTTGTACGAGAATTCTGCAAACGGAAGGCAATCTTCCCACTTGGAACCATAGGATAGAACACATGCGCGAAGCATGTCCTCCAATATCTGGTTCACTCGCTCAGTTTGGCCATCGGTCTGGGGATGATAAGCTGTGCTAAATGCTAGCTTGGTTCCGAGGGCTTCATGAAGGGATTTCCAGAACCTTGAGGTGAATTGCGTGCCTCTATCAGATACAATCTTCTTAGGCACACCATGCAGGCTCACTATTCTGGAAATATACAAGTCGGCCAACTGATGTCCCCGATAGGTGGTGTTGACAGGGATGAAATGGGCAACCTTGGTCAGTCGATCAACGATGACCCAGATTGAATCATGGCCTCGGTTGGATTTGGAAGTCCGGTAATAAAATCCATTCCAATCTCATCCCACTTCCACTCGGGAATTTTCAAAGGTTGAAGCAATCCAGCGGGTCGCTGATGTTCAGCCTTAACTCGCTGGCAGATGTCACACTTGGCTACGAATGAACCAATCTCTCGCTTCATTCCATGCCACCAAAATCTTCTCGAAGGTCTTGGTACATTTTGGTTCCGCCGGGGTGGATTGAGTAAGGGGTCTCATGGGCCTCCTTCAGGATTAACTCCTTAAGTTCCGTGACATTGGGCACACAGATACGGTCATTGAATTTCAGCACTCCCTCAGCATCTTCGGTAAAACCGGGTGCTTTGCCGAGGGAAATCTTCTTCCTAATTCCCTCTATGCTTTCATGACCTTTTTGGGCTTCTTTGATTTGATCCATCAGGGTTGGGGTTAACTCTAAATTGGCGAGATAACCATGGCTAACAAGCTCTAGTCCAAAATCTTGGAACTCTTTGAACAAGGCTGGCTGTTCGGCTTGGATCAGGGCATTCAGGGTGCAAGGTTTGCGACTAAGGGCATCGGCAACAACATTAGCCTTTCCAGGGTGATAATGGATTCCAATATCATAATCCTTGATTAATTCCATCCATCTCCTCTGTCGCAGGTTCAGATCTTTCTGGGTGAAAATATATTTCAAGCTTTTGTGATCTGTATAGACCTCGCAGCGATGTCCCGCAAGATAGGGACGCCACTTCTTAAGAGCAAAGACTACAGCAGCTAACTCCAAGTCATGGGTTGGGTAATTCTCTTCATGCGGTCGCAACTGCCGGGACAGATACGACACAACTTTGCCTTCTTGCATCAGAACGCAACCAAGTCCGAGGCGTGATGCATCGCAATACACGTCGAAACTCTGGGTGACGTCTGGCATGATCAGGATTGGGGCTGAGGTTAGTCTCTTCTTCAGTTCTTGGAAACTATCCTCACACTTCTGAGTCCATTCAAATTTCTTGTCCTTCTTCAACAGTTGGGTCAGAGGTTTGGCTATACTGGAAAATCCTTCGACGAACTTGCGGTAATAACCGGCAAGTCCGAGAAAGCTTCGGATTTCAAAAACATTGGTTGGGGATAACCAGTCAAGAATGGCTTGTATCTTCTCAGGGTCAACAGAAATTCCTCCAGCGGATACAATATGCCCAAGAAATGCCACTTCACTGAGCCAAAACTCACACTTGCTAAGTTTGGCATACAGCTGGTGCTCTTGGAGGGTTTCCAAAACTAGACGCAGGTGTTCAGCATGCTCCTCTTCGGTCTTGGAATAAATAAGGATGTCATCAAGGAAAACTACCACGAACTTGTCGAGGTACTCCATGAAAATCTTGTTCATGAGATTCATGAAATAGGCTGGGGCATTGGTCAGACCAAAGGACATGACGGTGTATTCAAACAAACCGTAACGGGTGGTGAAGGCGGTCTTGGGAATATCTGTCTCTCGGATCTTCAACTGATGGTAACCTGTCCGAAGATCGATCTTTGAAAAGACTCGGGCTCCGTTCATTTGATCGAACAGATCCTCGATCTTGGGAAGAGGGTACTTGTTTTTAATGGTCACGTCATTCAGCTTGCGATAATCCACACACAGGCGTGTGGTACCGTCTCTCTTGTCCACAAAAATAATGGGTGATCCCCATGGTGAAGCGCTTGGGCGGACAAGACCTTTGCTTAGCATATCAGCCAACTGCTTCTTCAACTCCACCAGTTCTTCCGGATTCATCCGATAAGGCTTTTGGGATATGGGGGATGTTCCTGGGATAAGCTCAATTATGAACTCAATATCCCTGTCTGGCGGCATACCAGGCAATTCTTCTGGGAAAACATCCTTGAACAGATGAACAACACGGATCTCATCTAGGGCGGGTCGAGCTATGCTCTCATGGCATCCGGGTCTGGTCTGGCTGGTCTCAGATGCATACTCCACTTCAACTCCATCATCAGAAGTGAGAGAAACAGCTCTTCGGGCACAGTCAATACGACCGTGGTACTTGGCTAACCAATCCATTCCAAGAATAACATCTATGCCTTGGTTTCCTAAGATAATTAGGTCGGCTGCAAACCTTCCTCCTCCAATTTCTATGGGGGTTTCGGAACACATCTGGTTGGTTTTGGCTAACAGTCCTGGGGTTTGTACCAACATTGGTTTGGGTAAAAGACTCCCGACTAAACCTCCCTTAGAAACAAACTCTTTGGTAATAAACGAATGGGTAGCACCAGAATCAAACAGAACAGTTGCAGGTACTGAGTTGACAAGAAACGTACCCAGCACAACATCTGGCGCTTCTTCAGCCTCTTCAGCATTGATGTGGTGCAGACGGCCTCTGACAACAGCAGCATTCCGCGGGGTGCGGCATTCTTGCCATTACCATTTCCATTGCGGCCTTGACCATTGTTCGGTGCATTGGGGCGCTGGACATTCCTCTTAGGATTGGGGCATTCCTGGAGTAGTGACCTTTGTTGCCACATTCAAAGCAGACAACATTGGCATTGGGGTTGAAGTTGTTGAAGTTTCCTCTGGGACGGTTATTGTCATTGGGGCGGTTGAAGTTGTTCGGGCGGTTAGGGAAATTGGGGCGTGGAACTTGGGGTGGACGATAGCAGGCCTGGGGTTCTGCTGAAAGATACGGGTTTCTGGCTGCTCGAACCTTCCTGAGCATTCATCCTCCTCTTGCGACCTTCATACATAGACTTGCGCTTGGTCTCCAGTTGGATGGCTTTGTCCACAAGTGACTCCAATCACGGAAGTCATGGATAACCAAGCACACTGCAGTTCATCATGAAGTCCACTCATGAAACGCTCCATCTTCTTCTCTTCTTTGTCGGTGTCATCAGGAGCATACCGAGATAAGTCGGTAAACTCCTCAAGATAACCGACCACATCTCTACTTCCCTGCCTCAGCTTGCGGAATCATCCTTCTTCCTCTCAATGAGTCCATGGGAATGTGCTTCTTGCGGAACTTCTCCTGGAACTCAGCCCAGTTGATAACATGACCAGCTGGCTGGAGAGTCTTGGTAGTTCCCACCAAGCTCTTGCAGGTCCAGCGAGATAGTGGGTTGCATACAGCACTTTCTCATTCTCTCCCACAGCAGCAACTTCCAGATTGTTGTCGATGGTGCGAAGCCAATCATCGGCTTCTAGTGGGTGAAGTCCCTTGGAGTAGGTGGGTGGGTTGGTCTTCTGAAAATCACCCAAGGTAGATCGCTGGTTTCCATCGCCATTGCCGTTACCACCATTGTTGTTGTTGTTGTTGTTGTTGTTGTTGTTATAAGCGGCTGCGAGTTGTTGTAAGGCAGCGAGATGAGCTTGGCGCTCTTGCCGGGCATTTTCACGCTCCTCCATGATAAGCGCGAGAAGTTGGGTGGGGGTTGGGTCCGGTGGTGGTGGTGCTGATCCTGATCCTTCCGCATTGCTGCGACGGGGTGGCATCCTGAAGCACACCGGGTATAAGAGACAAGGCAAGAAAAGTTCGACTAAGGGAAAAGATGATCTCTCAAGTGGTTGATTAATCCTAAGATTTATATGAAAATAGTTCACACAGATTTAAACAAGACAAACATACTTATATTTCACAAACAACACATCAAAGAGTTCACATCAACATCAAGCTTACAACATCACCTTACATCTAGGATACATAACATCTGGTTTCCAAAAGAACCACTACTACTACTCGACTAGCTATAGGGGGTCAACCTAATCCTGCGGTAGTGATCAAGTCACTCGCCTACTGAGGTGGAACCTCCAGCTCTAACACGTCAGCATCTGACTGGTAGGCTGGCTCCTCGGGATCCTCCTCCTCGTCCTCGAGAACTGGCTCGAGTGGCTCCTCCTCCTCGTCAACTAACTCCTCCTCATCATCCTCCTCCTCACAGTCCATCTCCTCCACGAAGTCATCATCGTCACTGAGGAAAGCGTCGTTCTCCTTGCGGAGATCCTCGCCCTCCTCCTCCATCTCGTCAGTATGGTGCTCTAGATCCTCAATCAGTCCATCCTGCTCTGCCACCTTCGTGCGGAGCTTCACGATAGTCTTCCTCAGCTGGGCCCTCTTCCTGAGAAGAGCAACCTTCTCCACCATCAGCTTCATCTCGTTCTCGCGAAGCTCAACGAGCGACTCGCGGTCGAAGTGGAGCTGAATCCTAGTGCGCAACAGATCATCCTGAGTGCACTGAAGTAAGATCTCCATGTCCATGATGTAGCTCCCAAACATCGGGTGGTAAGGTGAAGGAGTAGGGTGTCCATCACAGTTGCGCCTCCCGTAGAACCGGAAACGGGAGTCTACTAACTCCGCCTTGTGCTCCTCACAAAGTCGGGCTAGCATCCTCTGGTAGCAGTACAGAGACCATCAACCCAGGTGGCCTCCTTGGTGGTGAAGATGAGCGTCCTGGAACTGGGAGACTTGATGTTCCTGCGAACTGACGATCTGATGAGCCAGCTCAGCCTTCCGACACCGTGAACATCAATCTGAGCTCCCTCAAACTCTGGAGCGGGGCGACCTAACAGCTTGGTCAACTCGAACAAGTCCCTCTCAAACGTCAGCTTGCTGTCCTTCTCCAGCTGAACGAACTCGGTCCAATGGAGTGCCATCTACAGTTTTTAAGCAAAATTTTAAGTTAGTTAGGTGACAAGTATATCAAAATTTTAATATAGTAGGGCAACAAGTGAGTCAAATTTTAACTTAATGAGAGGTGTACAAAATTTTAGGGATACCAAGGAAAATGTAACATTTAATGAGAGTAAAATTTTGCATAAGTAAGAGGATTGGAGATAAGCAATTTTCGAAAATACTTCATTCCTTTCTTTTTAGAAATCATCTTTTGTAACATTTGACAAACGACCATGCTAACTAAGGTTTCCTAAAGTCAGGATGGCTCTGATACCAAGTCTGTGGGGACCCCGGACTAGCTGTCCGAAATACCCGATTATGCTTAACACAACGATCCCGTGATCAGTCTGTCGTTGCACATAATCCGAATTGGATACCAAAGTTTACATCCATTACAGTACCGAATAAAAGTCTTACATAAATGGTCATTTAGACCAAGTTCTTACATAGGTGCCTTCATGGGCCAAACCAAATATATCAGCGGAAGCTACGGCGTAGTAGACATCATATTCTAACGATGACAACCCGACAGGCAGCTGACTTGTGGAGATCCTTAGTTCGTAGAAGTCGCCATATTCCTGCTCGGCGTAGTGCTCCTCCTCGTAGTCTGGCTAGGACAATAGCCAGGGACGAAACCAATATGAGTACATTTGAATGTACTCGCAAACTACCCCAACATGAGTATGCACTAGTTCTATTTTACTTACTTTTGTTTTTAAAACATCTCTATATCTTTATTGAAAAAGGTAAGAAGAGTTTTATAATCACTTTTTAAAGAAACCACCATTTTATTGTTTCTCAAAACCCTCCTTTTCTGACCATGGCTCACCATAGTCCATTTATTCCAACAACTCATACCACTCATTTGGTATAGTGTGTAACACCACCATTTCAATTTCTTTTTACTTAAAAGCTTTTCCAAAACTTGCACATGGTCAAAGTAGGGTCTCCCAGCTGTCCATATCCGAGGACTCGGCTATTCGAATAGTTTTAACCCTCTGCAGAGGTAGCACGCTTTTATCCCACATCCATCCGGCAGCTCATCGTGTCCGCCACGTCTCGCCATACAGGTGTATGCGAAGTAAGCCGCCGACCATAGCCTGTCCTTTGCTCATGCTAGTATAGGATCCTACCGCTACGAAATTATCATCCTTTCCATCAACACCCAGTCCAGATTCCCCGTCGGGAAACCTAAGTGTGAGGACTCGTAGTTCTGCCCGGCGAGCGAACCCTTCAATCCCCCATCCTCAGATGCCAGGACCCAGGTCAGGGGGTAGGTCGCCATGACCATCCCCTCATGGAACGAGGTCATCCTCGTTGTTGAGGACCCATACTAATATGAGCAAATTATATGACTACGCCCTTTTCCCATATGTGGTGGATGTGGTCGCACAGGGTATCGGATGGTTGACGTAAGTACAAGGACACACTGTGCATTTTTCATAAACATCACCATTTTCCACTTCTCCATTCCAACACCGACATCTCGGTATTCATAAACTCACAAGTAATTTCAAAGGAGTTTTGAATAAAACAAATTGTTTTCCCATCCTATAATTTGATATAACTATCTTGTACTACATAGGTGGCAAAATAATTCCATATACTTTTGAAATGGTTTTATAAATCTTGCTTAGAGTAAAACATGTTATGAAAGTAGATGCATATTTGTAGTGCAAGCTCAGAGAATAGCTTGCCTTGCTTGGCAAAGTGATCTTGCTCTTGTTCTTCAATTCAGCAAACTCTCCTTCCTCGATATATCCGACAACGTTCTCGTCTAATTAATAAACAAACAATGCAACCAATCACTAAGCTATACAAGCAATCATCTCAACACAACAATCATAAACATCACAATTAGCTACTGCACACACAAACCACACAATTTGGTTTTCAAATAAATTGAATTAAACATTATTTAATTAAGTCCAAATTATGGCAGAAACTAGTTATTCATGTTTAATTCCACAACTTGAGTTCTGTTGGTCACAAAAATACAAACTAAATTCTATAGAAAGCTACTGATGTGTAGAAGACAACCCAATTTGAATTGGATCATTTGGAGTTACCAAACTCCCTACACATTGGATTGAATCCAGTAGCTTAATAATCAAGTTTTAGCTACCATTTAAATTCTATTGCTCCAAAAATTAAACCCTTTTAGGGGTAACTAAACATGGCTATATGTGAGCTAACAAAATTGGTCCTAACTCATTTGGGTCAACCAATAAACATATTTGTTTGTTTTAGTCCAGAAGGGTTTATCTTAAAGTCAACAATTAATACTGCTTAATTAATTCTACCAAAATTAGGGGAGCTAACACAAGGCAGTACTAAGCTAGCAAAATTGGTTTGGAATTATTTGGACTAACAGAGTATCAGAAACAAACAAGTTTAGATTTTAAACCTTCTGTGGCATTTTCAATAATACTTTTTAACTATTTAATTAAATGACATGAGACCAATTGGTTGGTTAAACAATTTCATAAGCTTTCCAGAACAATTGAGTTTGATTTATTTGGATTCCTAATTCTCAAGTTATTGAATTTATAAAATGAGTCCAGTACTGAATTTCCAGAGAAACTAAAATTAGAAATCCTAACTGTTCTGGATAATGTTGAAATCCCTGACAGGTGGGGTCCACCAGTCAGTGACTCAGGCGAAACGGTGCGCGCGCGGGAAATGTTTAAAGATCTGACTAGCGGGGTCCACCAGTCAGTGGCTAAGCGCGCGAAGCGGTATGCGACCGTGGATCAAAGATCCAACGGCTCACAGAGGCCGCGTTCATCGACGACCTAAATAGGCGGCGCCGTTGCTCCGGCGGCGGCGAGCAGCTCGATTGGCTCACCTGAGAGGGCTAGGGACGGCGGAGATGATGCAGATCGACGGCGGCGATGTGGGGGAAGCTCCTGGCCGAGTTGCGTTTCCTGGGAAGGAGTGGTTCGTCGGCGGCGAGCTCCGGAACTTCCTCGGCTACGGGCACGGGCTCCGGCGACCTCCTGGCGATGCTCTGGTGCACGAAAGAGAGGGGAACAAGGGTGAGTGAGTGCGGTGATCGTAGGGATGCAGGGAGAGGCCAGAGGGAAGGAAATGGGAGGCCAGCACGGCGAGGCCGTGGTCGTCGCCTACCTCGGCACGGCGAGGTTGCAGCGCACTGCCACGGGCAGCAGTGGCTTCACGGCAGAGGCTCCGGCCTCCTGGCGGTGCACGAGAGAGGGTGGTGAGTGAGAGAGACAGTGGGGCGGTGTGGAGAGAGCGCTGGGCTCGGGTGGTTTAAATAGGCGCGACGGCGGCGCACGGTGGTCGCAGTCCAGCGGCGTCCAGAGGGCGGGAGAGGCCAGCGCGCGGTGTCTGGGGGGTCCGGGCGTGGGCTAGGGTTCTCTGCGTAGAGGATTGCGTGGCGAGGTGCGGCGAGCTGGGCCAATTTGGCCGGTCGCCGTCCGTTTAACCACGGCGGAGATGCAGGGGACAGGGGCGGCATCGGGTCGAGCGTGGTGCTCGAGCGACTGCGGCGGCTGCAGAGGCACGGAGCGTGGACGGCTGCGAGCAAGGGGGGCCTGGGGGACCCGGGGAAACGGCGAGGCGCGCGGCGTGCGGCGACGACACGGCGACGGAGAGGTAGGCGATGACACTTTTGCCAAAACCCCCTGGCTCCTGTGCACTCTTCTTTTCCTTCTTCTTTCATCTAATTACGTTTTAGCCCTTCTGTTAAATGCAGCAGCACTTCCTGATTTAATTTGAGGCACTAAATCAATTTATAAAAATTTGTCAAAATTTGTGGGGCCTTCCCATAATGTACAGAAGCTCCACAAAAATTGGCATAAAATAATAAAATGTTTTGAAACATTTTCTTTTATAGTGTTTTAATTAAGGCATTTTAATTTATTTCAATTTGTTTTGATTTTAGAATTTTAAAACTAGTTCAAAATAATATTTGAGAGGGGAAAGTGGTAGGAACAAAATGGGGAGTGTTTATAAACCCACTCCACTGAATTTTGTTTGAAACCATTTGAAATTCTCACTTGGAGAATTTGTGGGACACAAATGTCACTTTTATTTTTCTTGCTTTATTTGCTATTTCAATTCTTTTCTTTTCTTCTTGCTTTTATTTAGAGCAAACAACAAACCACTAGCAAGAAGGAATAACACAAGCAACAAGAATTAAACCACACAAGCAACAGCAAGAGATCAACACATATAATTAGGCAAAAGTTTTTGTTGGCTCTCACTTTTGGAATCTTAATACTGATTAATTTTTTGGGATGTTACAGGGAGGAGGGACCTAGACTCCTAGAGAACCACATCGGGAAAGCTCCGGATGAAGGCGCCGTCGAGGAACGCGTCCTGGCGCCCGACGACCGCAAAAGCTTCAGTGCATCCCCGCATTACAGCGAGGTGGAGGACGCATCCCGGCTCCCCGGCGGCCAAGATGGCTTCCAACGCGGTATGCAGTGGCGTCGTTCCCTCAAGGATTCCGTCGGCGGCCGCTGCGTCCTCGTCGGAGGGGATCGGGTTGGGTACGTAGGGTTCGTGAGTGTTGGCTACGCCTCGGGCGTGCGGAGGCAGCGAAATAAAACGTTTCAGCATATTTGTTTGGGCCTGGCCCATGCGAGCGGTCGTGGGAGCAGACGAACGATGGCAGAAAAGGACAGCAGAAAGCTGGCAGAAACGTACGTACAAAATCTCATTTAATAGTAAAGATAGTCAGTCAGTCGGCTAGCCAGACACATATCTTGCAGATCATATGTGCTGCTACTACAAGCAGAATGTGCGTGCAGTCAGGCCTGCAGCTTTACCTTACCGGGCCTAATCTTGCCGCCAATAATCTCGGCCTGGAGGCACCGAATCCTGGGCCTACGTCCCGGGGGAGTCGGTTTCTATTACACGCTGGCGCGGCAGCGAGTGTGCATCTGTGTACGCTAGGTGCGCCGTTTAGGGCATGTTTTGGTTAGTTGCATGTAACAGTTAGACCCGCTGATGTAAAATTTGCTCGTTTCCTTGCATTGACGGTCCGTGTTACACTGTTACTGCACCAAACAGATCTTTAAAAAGTCTTCAGTAAGGTACTAGAAAAACGCTCGATTTGAACCGTTTTCCAGGACCAGACTCCGGAGGTAGCGAAGCTGCGTGCCGTGTCAGAGCTGTCAGGGAGGTTGCCCTCACCTCTTTTATAATGCTTCATCTAATCCCCTTTCAATCTATACAAATATACACTTTTTTTACGGGGGACTATACAAATATACGCTGATTCAAAATAATTTATACGTGAAACATGCTGCGTTGACGAGGTTTCAATCCCGTCCTCGGTTTTGACGACACCTGTAACTTCTCAATTTTGCACCCTTGTGGGCCCTTTTTAATCGAATTTTGTCAAGTCCGTCGCATTTGGCCGACCGTTTGAAAGTTCCTTCAACAAGTAGATTCATCTTGTCGTTTCTCACAACTTTCGTGTTCTAACTTTTCAATTTAGGCAGACATATACGAGTAGATCGTGTACTGCATATATATGTACTTGTTTAGACTGTCTTCAACCTCTGTGTCGTCTTCGTTAAACCTCCGCCGCTTGCTGTCATGAACTTCGATCCGACTCACGTCCTACCACGACGTTCTACGCTGAACCACTGTCGTAGCGCGTCATTGTCCTGCTCGCTGCTACTCGTGTGGCTGTATTCTAAGCATGGTGGTGTGAGGTAAGTTCACCACGTGGCCATGTGGTGAGAATATAAGAAACGTAGAACTCCAGATGCAGGAAAAAATCAATACAGACAATGAGTGCAGAACATGGCTTAACACTAGTGGAGAAAGGGCCTATTGTCCTGGTCCGTGAGGGGCTTTAGTCCCGGTTGGCCAACCGGGACAGGCCAAGCGGGACTAAAGGTCCAACCTTTAGTCCCGGCCCTGTTACCAGCCGGGACAAAGGCCCTCCACGTGGCCGCCGCGGAGCGCGTTGGGGGCACCCCCTTTAGTCCCAGCTCGTATAACGGGCCGCGACTAATGATCTGTGCAAATTCATTTTGTTTTCTTTTATTTATTTCTTTCTTCAAAATAGTTTTCGTATTTCTACGCTACCCACATACCGTACACGTTCGTGCATATATAAGATAACTTGACTTACGATCGAGCATACAAATATATACAATTTTGATAGTTACATGGAGATCACAATTACCGGACTAGAGCCCGTCTATTCGATTACACGCGGGGATCATCAGTAGCGTCTATTCACACTAAATTCTCCGGCGTCATCTACCAACTTTTTGGTCGGGCCTCGTTTGGAAGACTTGCTCGATGTGGAGGCCTAAGAGAAGAAACATTCGTCAATTAATATATATACAACTCAAGTAATGCATCTACTGATCGCTGAACTTCATATATATACCTCGCCGGAGGTCCTATCCCCTACGGGTCCACCGACTTCTCCATCATCGGAGGTATCGCCTTCTCCATCATCGGAGCCGTCGGCTTCATCCTCACGTCGGTCAACCTCCATTCCACCCCCGGAGGGGTTCAGATACGACGACGGAGATTCGGCTGGATCAGCACCTGGGGCGTCGTGGATTATATTCTCGAGATTTTCTTCCTGTGTTAGGTCTCTGCGGATTGGACTAGGTGGATCCAGAGTTTCTGCAAAATGCACACAATATTATTTCAAAATGCATCAAATAAAATGAGTATCAATTGTTATAAATAATTACTAAAGCAATGAATACAAGTCACTTATCTAATGTGTATCAATTGTTATCATCAATACTTTGTAATTAAAAAATTAGTACAAATCTATTAAGTCACAATATATCCACTAAAAATCAATTACTAAAAATTACTCTTAATATTACTCTTAATATTCCTAGAATTTAATTGAGATAAAAATATACATTATAAAGCCCTATTTTAAAATGATTCGTAAAAGAAACATATAAGATTATTGAATATACCGAGGAGAACAAACACCGGAAAAAGAACAACAATCAACACATGGCATTTATGCAATGTGCAATATGTATGCATGATCAATTTAATGCATTGACATGGAGCTCTAAATCATGTTTGAAATGTTATTTGAACTCAAATTACAATTATGAGTATTTATTTAACTTAACTCCATAATTAGAGAAAATGCATTTAAATTGTTTCCAGATATTCACCAAATTGAAATGTTCCAAAATGTTTGTATTTTGACATAAATAACTAGCATTTATTTTTCTGAACATTTTGATATATTATTCATATTTTTCTGATAAACAGATCAAACGATATTGAATTTACAAGTTTAAATCATTTTCTGGAATTCTTTTAAATAAATTGGTCCCACATGTCCGACATTTAACAATTTCATAAATCATTTCTAAAATTAATAAAACCCTGACAGCTCGGGCCCACATGTCATAGACACAGAAGAACCACAGGCGCCTATGTCGATCAAGGATCGATCGATTCCGAGCGAATTGATCGAAAGTGATCAGTGCATTAGGTAGAGGACGTCAAGGCGAGCGTTATGGTGGCGGCGCCACGACCCAATGGTCGCCGGAGCGACGGCAGCGTCCGCCGGAGCGAAGCTCCACGGCGGCGCACGGCGTGGACGTGGTACCGGACGCGACAGAGAGGAAGGTCCTCACAAGAAGAAGAGGGAGGAGATGGAGGGCACCGGAGCTCACCAGAAGCACGAAGACGGCGACAGAGCTGGTCGAAGATGGCTGGGGAGGTCGGACGGCGACGAGCTCGTCCTTGAGCGCGGCGACCGAACTTGGGGAAGAGGAAGGCGGTGGCGTCCGGAGTAGGAGAGGACGGCGACGGAGCAGAGAGAACGGCGACGAATCGGCCGGCGGCAGCGCGGTGGCGCAGCGGATTTTGGCAGCCTGACGGCGTGTCCCTCTACTTCTGCCCTTCGTCTTCGATGAAAAAAATGGATATGGATCCAACCGTGCTTAAATAGTGGAGGGACCTTTAGTCGCGGCACGTGGCTCAAACCACGTCTAAATGGGGGGGGGGGGGGGTCTTTAGTCGCGGTTTGAGCCACGGGCCGCGACTAAAGGGGTGAGAGGGCTTTTTGCGTTCCCGCGCGCTACCCACACCTTTAGTCGTGGCCCGTGGCTCAAGCCGGTACTAAAGGCCCAAAATTGCGTGCGAAACTCAATTTTTTAACAGAACTAGGACCTTTTTTAAACATTTAATCATTTGAATTAAGCAGTTTTTGCATATTTTTGAATCTGAGAAAACTTTCAACACGAAAAGTGTTTGAATTTGAATAACTAATCCAAAACCATTTTCTGTTTTATAAAATAATTATTCTAACTATTCAAACTATTAACCATTTTTGCCATTTTGAATTAAAAATGCATTAACTTTTATCTTTTGCATATTTTTGAATCTCACTAAACTTTCAACAAGAAAAGTATTTGAATTTGAATAACTAATTTAAATCCAATATGTAACCCTGATAGACTTTCTGGATCGATTACCTTCTGAGAAATTGTATTGAGGAATGCACATACATTCACAATGGCTAGTCGAACATTTTCCGGTAGAATTCCCCTCAATGCAACCGGAAGCAATTGCGTCATAAGCACGTGGCAGTCATGAGACTTTAGGTTTTGGAATTTTTTCTCTTTCATATTTACTATTCCCTTTATATTCGACGAGAAGCTAGACGAGACCTTGATACTGAAAAGGATTTCAAAAAAGATTTCCTTCTCTTCTTTGGTAAAAGCGTAGCTGGCAGGCCCTTGAAACTGCCCTGGATGCATGTCGTCTCGTCCTTTATGACGTTGCTGGTCCTCCCGTGCTTTCGGTGTATCTTTTGACTTCCCATACAAGCCCAGAAAGCATAGAATATTCACGCAAAGATTTTTCGTCAGGTGCATCACGTCGATTGCAGAGCGGACCTCATGGACTTCCAATAGGGTAGCTCCCAAAATATATTTCTTCTTACACATGGGTGCGTGCCATTCGGAAAAGATTGTCTGTCAGGACCCATTCCAAAGATTACATTTAAATCCTTGACCATACCAAATAAATCAGCACCAGTACGGGGGACAGGCTTCGTCCGGGTTTCTGCCTTGCCATTGAAATGCTTGCCTTTTTTCTTAAGTGATGCCTGGGCGGAAGAAAACGACGATTGTACGGGTACACATTCTTCCTACATTTATCCAGATATATATTTTCAGTCTCATCTAAACAGTGCGTGCATGTATTGTATCATTTGTTCGTCTGTCCTGAAATGTTACTAAGAGCAGGCCAATCATTGATGGCTACGAACAGCAACGCTTGTAGGTCAAATTCCTCCTGTTTGTGCTCATCTCAAACACGTACACCTGGTTCGGCCCACAACTGCAAAGTTCATCAACTAATGGCCTTAAATATCAATGTCGTTGCCGGGTTGCTTCGGGCCTTGGATGAGCACTGGCATCATAATGAACTTCCGTTTCATGCACAACCAAGGAGGAAGATTGTATATACATAGAGTCACGGGTCGGGTGCTGTGACTGCAGCTCTGCTCCACAAAAGGATTCATGCCATCTGTAGTTAGACCAAACCATAAGTTCCTTTCTTCACCTTCAAAGTCCGAGAAGTCTCTCTCGATTTTTCTCCACTGTCGACCATCAGCGGGGTGCCTCAACATCCCGTATTTCTTATGGTCTTCCATGTGCCATCGCAACAACTTGGCATGCTCTTTGTTTCTGAACAAACGTTTCAACCGTGGTATTATAGGAGCATACCACATCACCTTGGCACGAACCCTCTTCCTGGGTGGCTCGCCCTCAATATCACCAGGGTCATCTTTTCTGATCTTATACCGCGATGCAGTGCATACCGGGCATTTATCCATATTCTCGTACTTCTCACCGCGGTAGAGGATGCAGTCATTAGGGCATGCATGTATCTTCTGCACGTCTAATCCTAGAGGGCAGACAAGCTTCTTTGCTTCGTATGTGCTGACGGGCAATTCATTCTTTCTTGGAAGCATCTTCTTCATTAGTACCAGCAACTTTTCAAATGCCGAGTCAGTCACACCGGTCTCTGCCTTCCACTTCAGCAATTCCAGTGTGCTACCCAGCTTCTTCTGGCCATCTTCACAAGTTGGGTACAACAATTTGTTGTGGTCTTGTAACATCTGCTCGAACTGCAACCTCTCCTTTTTCTATGTCACAGACTCGCCTTGCATCAGAAATGACTCGACCAAGATCATCAGCGGGCTCATCTGGTGCCCGTTCTTCACCCTCTTCTTCTTCATTGTCTTCCATTTCGGTATCAGCGTATTCAGGGAACATAGATCGGTAGTTGTCATCCTCGTTCTCTTCTTCATCGTCGTCTTCCATCATAACCACTCTTTCTCCGTGCTTGGTCCAAACATTATAGCCGGACATGAAACTGGACCGAAGCAGGTGACTCTGAATGACTCTTGAGGAAGTGTGATCCTTCTTATTCCGACATTCAACACATGGACAAATCATAAAGCCATCCCGCCGCTTGTTCGCCTCGGCCGCATGGCGAAAAGAACGCACGCCTTCTCTGTAAGCGGCAGAGCGTCGGTCACCGTACATCCATGGATGACCCATCTGCATCATAGAACTATATATCAAACGCAATCACGATGCTAAAATTAGTACCGCGCGGTCTAAACGAGAAAATAGTTGCTAACCTTTTAGGACACTTGGAAACAAAGAGGAGGAAGCTTAAGTGTGGCTCGGGCACCTCATATCATGTTTGTCTTATGTGAACTCAAGTGGCATCGCTCTAACAGACATTTCACCGAACACCTCTAGTGCATATGAAGAAAAAAAACTAGCACAAACCTACACCACCTCCCACCAGGAAAAAAACAAGAGAGGGGAGAGGGGCTGCCATATATATAGGGCCAACCCATTAGTACCGGTTTGAGATACAAACCGGGACTAAAGGCGGGGCACCAGGCCGCAGCGGGCCACAGATCCCTTTAATCCCGGTTTGACCGGGACTATTGGGTCCTAACGAGCCAGGACTAAAGGGTGCCGTACGCTTCGGCGTTTTCGCGGCGACGTGTCCGGGCCGGGACTAATGGCCCGGACGAAAGGCCTGTTTTCTACTAGTGTAAGTCGCGTTTTATTTTAGAGCTAGAGAGCCACGGATGTAAATAGACGAAAATCAGTGCAGGTAACCAAACACGCCCCCGTTCAGGTAAAGTCTTTTGAGATTTCGATAAATGACGCACGACGTACCAGGAGAAAACTGATAAATACTTAGACCGTCAGTCTCCAACGAGCAACAAAACGAACAAGCAGAAACAAAATCACCATAGTGATCCAGGGACGACAGTCAGTCTCCAACGAGTTACCAGTCAACAAGCAGAGGCAGCAGCATTGAAGCGGCGTACCCGATGCATGGTCCGGCCACTCGCTGCCGGCACTGCTGTAGTGTACTCCACTCCACTCCACTCCGGCGTGCCCCAAAACGAAACGCCGAACCTACGCAACCGCGGACGGTCAGCTCGATTCCCGGATCGAAATCCTTTCCAGGCTTCCAGCTCACTCTGGGCTCGGTCACGCACGCACGCAACAAAACACGAACACGCACAAACAGACGAACCTGTTTCTTTCCGGAGAAAAGAAAAGAAAACGAAGACGATGAGGTCGTCCATCCTAGTCATTTTTTTTAACAAACTACCCGGATAGATATAGCTGACGGCACAAATGCACGCACCGCTGCAATGGTACCTGCACAAACAGTATCAGGATACGTTCTCCATGCTGCTGCTTGCTGGACGATGTCTAGGCCAGGAGGATCAGACGAGCTGCAAGATGACAAGCAGCGTGCGTACGCATGCACCTGCAGGTTATATTATACGGAGTAATTATTTTCTAGACACGAGCTACTCTCAAGACGGAGGTCACTCCCACTGTTCCTCGCAAGCATGCTTTGGCCATATGGAAACTGACAATGGATGGGGATTACATATGTATAATCCCTGTGTTGACCACATTTTCAAATTCCGGTGCACCAGGCTACCCTTCAGCAGTGGCGGACCCAGGAATTTGTCGAAACCTGGGTGCGACACAAGTTAACTAAAAAAATTCCCAGACAATATAAGAATCACATGAAGCAAATATTGTTTCGCAACAGTTTTAAGGCAGAAACAAAAAATTCCCGGACAATATAAGAATCACATGAAGCAAATATTGTTTCGCAACAGTTTTAAGGCAGAAACACATATACAATACAAAACAAGTTCACAAGACATTCAAATGTTCGTAAGTTCGCAACACAATCAAGGGTTCACAAATTTACTACACATTCGAGCGTCCATAAGCTTAAAAAAATTCAAATATCCTATGCAATAATAGTAGATATGCTAGCAATTAGTGGACAATATCAAAGAAGACTTTGGAAACTCCGACAATCGACGACAAAAGTTGAAGTGTCCAAATGTCCACAAGTAGACTCTACAATATAAAAAAAGGAAAAATGGATTGGTGTTCAGGGGTTTAAAAATAAAAATGAATACCAAATGTCCAAGCAGGCGATATATGGGGCCCTATTCCAAACTCTTTAAGGGTCCTATCTTAGTAGAAAACTAGATGTGTTCTGGGGTTCAATTTTTATCGAAATTTCATGAAAATTGTGTTTCGAGGGTGAGTGAATTTGTGGTGTTTCGTTCAAAACATTCCATTACCTTTGAAATTATGTACAGAAAACAACTAAAATCAAAACTAGTATAAAACATCGGTGGTTTTTGATTTTTTTTCTTGTTTCTTTTGGCTAGTGAGTTATTAGTTTCACTCCCAAGTTCTCCATTTTTTCGTTTATAAATTACACGTAGAGGAAAGTTTTGCTAAAAATATAGCACCATTGAGATTTGAACACGGGTATCTTTCTCTGTATACATGTAGGAGTAGGATGAGCGTACCATAACTAATCAACATACCAAAGCGAGTCACTGCTTTTTTTTAGAACATGTCGAGTCGCAGGCTCGCAGCAGCCAGCAGCGCTACATGTTCCTTGCACGCAGCCTAATGCCTCAAGGCCCACCATGCTGGCAGCCTGGGCACGTGCACACAGCAGAACGGTTGAGCGGAAATGCCCATCGAGACTTCTCTGTTTGACACTGGAAACGCACTCACGGTTGAAGCGATCGGCAGCCAAGCCCGGGCAAGCGCCGGGACACAGGGACGCTGCGTCCGCCCATGCCTTCAGATTCTTTGGCTCGTAGCAACCTGTGCGTTCTTGTTTTATTCTTGGGATATGAAGAGGAGGGGTTGATGATCTTGTGATCTGAGCATGATACCTCGCACACTTGCCCAGGACAAAGAGATTAACAAACCAAGAGCAACCGTGAACGCAAAGCTAACACGATGATATGCGTAGTACGTATTATATAATGGCCCTCTGGATTAGACGCCTGGCTGCACAAGATTCTACACTGGCAAGAGAAGCGACGCCAGGCACATGTGCAAGCTCTGCTTTGAGCGGATCACCTGTTGCTTTGAATCGCTGGTTCCAACTAACACTCGTATAAACTGTTGTTAACTATTACTACTGCTAGAGCCTATATGGTGCTACAAGATTAATAAATCTCTCCTGCAGCAAACCTAATTAGAAGAGGGTTAGACTCCGTTTCTCAGTGAAGTCTGAAGAGACAGTTACAAACGCACCAATAATTTCATCTGCGTTTACTTCTTTTCTCTTGTATCTCTATCTCTTACCTGCCTTCAGAAAGTCGATTCAAGGGACGACACTACTACACTTTATTCAGTCACAACGATGGCGGCTATATGAAATACTACAGAAATCGACGACTCCAATCAAGCACCAAGCGAATTAATACAGCTTAAACTCATCACGTTGTTATATCTTCCCACGTAAGCGACAACGATGAACCGTGGAAGAATCGAGCTTCAGACCTCCGGTCCAAGCAATTTCGCTGTCACTCTGTCAGTGTTAGGGATAATCTTTGCCAACTTGTAGTTTATTAGTATGAGCCAGACACGTTGACCTCACTCTTGTCACGGGAGAAGGCTGCGAGAGAGACAGCGGCGGCGCACGCAGTGACGGCGGCGGCGTGCGGAGCGAGGGACGGGCCGACGGCGGTGAGCAAGGGAGAGGGACAGGCGGCGGTAGATAAAATCTCCAGGACTCGTCACCTTTCTTGGATCCCACCGCCGTTCTTGGATCGTCGTCGCCGTTCTTGGCTACTCCGGTATGCTCTCCTCTCCTCTCTCTCTCTCTCTCTCTCTCTCTCTCTGGATCGAACTCTGGATCGAACGCGTGGAGGAGCCGGCCATGGTCGGGGAGGAACGACCGATACAACGCCTTCCGGTCGTCGGCCGTGTCCAACATGCTGCTCTCCGATCCATGGACGTGACCGGCTTAGTTTGATTCAACATGTTGTTTTCGTGTGGGAGAGCGGTGCAGTTCTGCTGTCAGCGGTCATGCTACGCTACACAGGATTATTTTGTTGATTTTGCCATGATCGATGGTTTCAGCAGGGGAGAGTCTAGCAAGGTTAGGTCATGCTACGCTACATAGGTTTTTTTTAGTCACTGTTGTTGTTGTGCTCCACTAGGCCTTGGAGTACATGCTGGTGGTTTAATTTGCATTCCCAGTGCATGTACCTTCGAGCTAGTGCTAGTTAGACTGTTAGGATCAGGAACAACAGATACAGTGATATTTTAGGAAGTCTAGATCATGAGATATGATATCTTGCAGAATCTTTTGTACTGTATATTGGCCAATACATTAACAACCAGCATAGGCTTGCTTGTTTTGACCAACTACGCAGCGTCATGAATAATTACCTCTGTATCTGTATCTCTGGTTTTCACCTTGTTGTGCTCGAATCTGGTTCAGTCGTAAGCCTCACTAGCATTGTGTGTTGCTGACTACTAGTCTAGTGGTATATCCTGCTGTTTGCTCTATCCCATTAGCCTTAACTTGGAGAATCATATATGATAGATCATATATGCTATTTAGTTCAGAATTATGCACATGTTGTCTTTTAGCTGAACCTTCCTTACTTCAGCTGATATGGATCGGGCGACGGCCATCATGTGGTTTCGGCAAGAGATTGAAGAGCTGCCTTGAGGTATATCCTCAACTTCTCAATTATATGTGCCTCAGTTTTATATGTGCTGAAATATATCTTTGTTGATCAGTTTATTGGTCAAAAAATGGTGCTAAGTCTGTGGGTGATCAATATTTTGTCAGCTGCCAAGCTCTTTTAGCTTTTGCTTACTTGTGTGTGTGCCTAGTCTTTGCTGAAATTGCATTTTTGTTAACTTGATGATAACATCAGCTACATGACTAGTATTACCATGGGTGGTATGCCTTTTGTACTATGTGTGGTTGCTATTTGTTCTCAGCATCTTTATTTGGATGCTAATGCTTGTCGTATCCGTTAAAATCTGTTAAAGCGCCTATGTAATTCAATATGCATTACAAGTTAGTTCTCTCTGGTTAGTTATTACAAGGTACTTGTTCATACCGTATGCTCTAACTACTTTGGACCCAATGAGTTGGGTATCATGTTGTACTTGAATTTGTTTTAGATCCATTGAAGATGCATTGGAAGCTTGTCTCATCTATAAAAAGGTGTTGTCACCATGTGCTTATTGGAGCCAAGCTTGGATGATCATGAACACTTATCTTCTACATCACCCAATGCTACCTCGATAACAAGTATCTACCTCATGCATACATTTCTAGCTTTCAACCTTGTGTAGGTTGTTTCAAGGCATGAATCTCTTTTGTTGCAATTCATTTGGTTCTTGCAAAACAACTTTATTGCAAATGTGGGCAAGCCGAGATGATTACATATCAAGGGGAATATATATAATTATTTTTATGATTCACCAATCCCAAATATTTTAATCTATCACTTTCTATTCTATGTCTCACATATGCAATATTGATGTTTTTTTAAAAATCATTTGCCTTTTGCGATACTTGTTATCTTTCTCGGAGCATCCCATTTATCACCTTATCTCTTGTGGATATTTTTGATGCTATGATGAGTGTGTGGTGGAAGTTCATCTATATCCCTTTAAGATAAAATTGAGCTTTGTGATATGCTTTTAAACAAAGATCTTATTGGTGTATTAATGACTTCCTCTTGGATATCATGTTCTCTAACTTTGTACCTATTTTGTGTGTGCATGTTTCTTTGTGGACTTATATCTTCATGATTAGTGTCTACTTAGAAACTTATACACATGAGAATAGTTACATCCTTAATTGATATTCCAATTCTTTAATGACCACCTTTTATTGCTTTGATTCTTTGGTGGTTTCTAAAAGGAACAAGTTTTTTTTGTTATGCTTTTGCATCTTAATAAGCTTGTGGACCTATTTGCTATATCTTCTTTGGTTTGTGTGTATGGGAAAGATATGATATGCACTATGTGCCACATATATTGAAAGACTATGTTGATGCTCTGGCTCATCCTTGTATTAGTCTCCAAAAAATGTCTTTCTATGTCACACCATCTATGTATTGCTTCTTTTCCCATTTATGTTCTCTTGCACATGTTTGTGTTCAAAATTATCTAGGAGGGAGTGATGATTCCATGTTGTGCACACCATATTGAAATGCATATCCTACTTTGTACACGTACCTTGGGGAGTTCCCTCTTGATTTTTTAACACTTTTCAGATCCTTTTGATTGCTTGCTTCTTTCGTCGAAGTATCTTTCTCTTTGCTATTCTTTTGCAATCTTTGGATCCTCGATATAGTTTGATCTCCCTCCATCTATTCGTCATTGGATATGTGCATTTGATTTCACTCATATTATGAGAAATGCACACACTATGGGGGAGCTCTTTCTATATTGGCCTTCTACATTTTCCTCCCATTTCGGCAATCGATGCCAATGGGGAGAAATTTAGAGGGTTTAAGGGAACATGGCTTTGTTCTCTTGCATCCTTGCATTTTATGTTGCATGGTGTCTTAAATTCATTGTATAAACCCTCGTAAAAGGGATTGTCATCAATTACCAAAATGGGGGAGATTGAAAGTGCATGTTGCCCCATGCGTGGTTTTGGTAATTAATGACAATTCTTATGGACTAATGTTTGCATTGTGATATTCTTGTAGATCTTGTCCATAGGAAAAGATTGGAGTTCATGTGTTGGACTCTAGAAGCTTACATGGTAAAGTGTGGCTTGGAAAAGAAGATTAAGGGAACATTCATGTTTATCTCCAAGCCATCATATATATTAAGAGAGGATTATGAAGTGCAAGTTCAATATGATCTATCTCGGAAGATATCATTTGATTGAACCTTGCAATGGATACATGAAGACGGAGCTAAGTGAGGCTCTCCCATAATGGAGTATGGGGGAGTATTTGGAGAAGTCTCCATCAAGCATGTGCTAGCAAGCAGATCAAGAAAGGTGTTCCAACTTGAGAGAGTCAAGATCGTCATCATCTAACTCAAGTGGAATGCGCAAGGAAAATGTATGATCTTGATAGGGTTTCTATTTTACCAGTCTCTTGTTGTTAGTTCGGAGACCGGGTTATAGGATAGATACCATACTATCAAGAGGGGCTCTCGAGTAAGTAACTTGATTGCATCTTTGTGGAAAGCTCAAACCTTTGCATTTTTGGCATATCATCTTTCTTGGTTCTTATTTGGCTTTTATCCATGTGTGAATTTAGAGCTTGTGTTCATCATCATACCAACCTCTAGTTTATCAAAAACAGATTTCATATGAATATCTTGTTGTGTTTTTGATGTTGGAGGTTTTATCGGTCGCTCTTTTCTAAAGAGGTTTTACCTTTATATATTTGGTTTTATCCTCCATATTTGGACTATGATGTTTCTCTGCATAATCTTGTAGTGCTTGTTGTGGTGATTCCAACGAGTCCAAGAACATCAAAAACGGAGTCCGGATGAAAAAGATATTACAGTTTTCGTTTTGCTGTTTCTGTCAGTTTTCAGATAACCGGATATTCCGGTCCTTCTGGAAATATCCGGTTGGAAATATCCGGTTACCATCAGAAGGTTTCATTGCGCGGCTTGGGGCGGAAATTCCGGTCCAGACTTGAACCAGAATATCCGGTCCCAGTTTTTCTGCAGCGGCTCTTTGTCTTGGGGACCTATATAAGGTCCCCTTCTTCCCCAAAGGGTTAAGCACGTTTTCCCCTCTCTCTCCCACCATTGTTGACATTGGAAAGCTTGCCTCCCTCTTAATTCCTCTCATGATTCTTGCATATCTTTGAGGGAAAAGAGAGAGGAGATCTAGATCTACATTTCCACCATTCCATCTCTCCTCAAAGTGAGGGAACCTAGTAGACCTTGATCTTGGAGTTCTTGGTGTTTCTCCTCCATTGTTCTTCCTCTCTTATTCTCCCATAAGCATTTGTTGCTTTGTTGGAATTTGAGAGTGAAGGACTTGAGCACTTCTTGTGTTCTTGCCATTGCATTTTGTTGCATCGGTTTGCTCTCTCCACGAGGATTTGTGGAAGTGAAATTTCGTGAGCTTGTTACTCTTGGGTCGTTGGACCCTAGACGGTGTTCTTGAGACCTTTTTGTGGTCAAGGCCTTTTGTGGCTAGTTGGGACCTTTTGTGGTCACTTGGAAACTTCGAATCCTTTTGTGTGTTGTGCCTCTAGATTGTTGTAAAGGCTCCGGATTCCGCCTTGAAGGATTCCGATAGTGGAAGGTGAACCGAGCTTTTGGGCAAGGTTCAACGGAGAATAGGGTGAGGTCATTTGTGGCGTCTTGAGTTTGAAACTCACACCCCTCCAACGAGACGTACTCCCCTAAAAAGGAGGAACTCGGGAATACATTATCGTCTCCACGTGCCTCGGTTATTTCTATACCCGAGCTCTTTACTTATGCAATTTACATTGGGATAGCCTTCGTGCTTGAAGTCTTATATCTTGCTATCACCTTGTTGCTTGTCTTGCTTAGCATAAGTTGTTGGTGCACATTGGTGAGCCTAGTATATTTAGGTTGTATGCTTGTTAAATTAAAACACCTAGTTTTATTCCGCATTTATCAAGTCTAAACCGGAAAAGTTTTAAATCGCCTATTCACCCCCCCTCTAGACGACATCCTTGTCCTTTCAATGTGTCTTTAGGTCTTTCCACTAATGACCAAACTTTGTTGCGCTTTAAGTTGTGCAATTCTTCATGCATAGCCGCAACCCAATCCATATCCTCAAGAGCATCATATACCTTGAGAGGTTCTACACTTGACAAACAAGAGACGTGACCACAAAAGTTAGATAACTGATTGCGAGTGGACACACCCCTACGAATGGTCCCAAGGATATTTTCTTTGAAGTGTTGTTGGAAATCCAATTTAGATGCACGCCGGATGACCCGACGTTCCATGGCTTGCCCAATGGTTTCTCCAATACAAATATCTTCATCATTGCCTTCATCTTGTTCATGGTCAACCCTTTGTGGAGTTCTTGGACTAGCAAGATGATGGAGATCTTGTTCATGATCGACCCTTTGAAGGGCCCTTGGAGTGGTAGGTTCATGAGACTCTTGTTCACCACTAGGGCTGGGTGTGTCTTGATCATTTTCTTGATCATGTGAGTGAAGATCTTATTCTTGTTCTTGTTCTTGGATAGCTTGTTGACCAATTGATGAGGTAGGTGGTTCAACTTGAGTAGAGCTTGTTTCCTCTTCTTGAGGTGTCAAAGGTTCCTCACTAGGAATATATTCTCCTATGCCAATAGACTTAATGGCATAAGATGGCTCAACATCACCTACATCATCATAGTCAATTTGCCCCACTTGGGAGCCATTATCCTCGTCAAACTCCACATTCATAGATTCTTCAACACATCAGGTGGATATGTTGTAGACCCTATAAGCATGAGAGTTTGTGGCATATCCAACAAATATACCATGGAAAGTTCTAGACTCAAATTTAGCAATTTTACAACCTTTGATGTAAACATGACATTTGCAACCAAATACACGAAAGTAAGATACAGTAGGCTTGTTACCGGTAAGGAGTTCATATGGTGTCTTCTCCATGAGAGGACGAAAGAATAACCGGTTTGAATAATGACAAGCGGTGTTAATGGCTTCGGCCCAAAAGTTGTATGGGGAATGAAACTCGGCCATCATAGTTCTTGCCATATCAATAAGAGTGCGGTTCTTCCTTTCGGCAACACCATTTTGTTGGGGAGTATATGTAGCGGAATATTGGTGGTGAATGCCCTCCCCACTTAGGAAATCATCCATTGGTGTTAATTCTTGAACTCTGTCCCATTGTCACTTCTTATTTCCAAAATGGTTGTGTCATATTGGCGTTGTACTTGGGTTGCAAAGTCAATGAATATCTTTTGAGTCTCACTCTTCTTCTTGATATAAAATGTCCAACAATATCTTGAATAATCATCAACAATCACCAAACAATATTTCTTGCCCCCAAGACTATCATATGTGGGAGGCCCAAAAAGATCCATGTGAAGGAGTTCCAATGGCCTCTTTGTGGAGATAATTGTTTTCTTGGGGTGATTCTTTTCATGCATCTTTCTGGCTATGCAAGAGCTACAAGTACGATCTTTGGAAAAATTCACATTTGTTAGTCATATCACGTGCTCGCCCTTTGCAAGGTTTTGTAAATTTCTCATACCGACGACATGGCCTAGCCGGCGATGCCAAAGCCAACCCAAGTCGGATTTAGCCATTAGACAAGTTGCAACTTGAGTGGTTTCTTTTGAAATCAACAACATACAAATCGTTTTCAACAAATCCAACAAAGGCTACTTTAAGAGATTTTGTGAAAAGGACGGTCACGTGATACTTATTAAAGATAACGGTGTAACCAACATTGCATAATTGCCTTACGGAAAGTAAATTATATTAAAGGGATTCAACAAGGAGGACCTTCTCAATGGATAACTCCGGAGTGATCACTACCTTGCCATATCCCATTACCTTAAGCCTTGCATTGTTCCCAATGGTGACATGAGAGAATGAAAGTAGTTGATTCAGTAAGCCCTTTACTAGCTCTTTGCTTCCGGTCATATGAGATGAGCACCCACTATCAATGAGCCATGAAGACCTACCGAAAACAAAACCCTACAAGAAATCAAGTCCTTGACTTAGGTACCCATTTTTGGATTGGGTTCTCGTTTGTTAGTCACAAGGGTCTTTGGAACCCAAATAGCATAGTGATAATCATCTCCATATTAAGTGCCAACATATTTAGCAAAAACATGACCACTTCTAGATTTCATAAGAACATAAGAAGGATTATATTTGCCCGCAAAGTCATTGTGAGTGGCATTGCCCCTAGTGGCATCATCACCCACAATGGGGTTAGCATCCTTCTTGGCCAACTCCCCCTCCTTCACAAAAACAATATCTTTGGAAGGGGGAGTAGACATCTTCTTCTTGTTGTTGGCCTTCTTTGACTTAGGAATAAACCCAAGCCCTTCCCCTTGGATACAAGTGGCAAGGCCCTTCTCAAGTTAGCCCTTCAACCTAGTGTTCTCCTCAATAAGAGATGCC
Source organism: Poa pratensis (assembly GCA_947311845.1). Classification (NCBI taxonomy): domain Eukaryota; kingdom Viridiplantae; phylum Streptophyta; class Magnoliopsida; order Poales; family Poaceae; genus Poa; species Poa pratensis. The sequence continues at coordinate 12,490,252 of CAMZMU010000128.1, read as the reverse complement.
TTCATACACAAGGGGTTAGTGGCACAAGCATTTTCATCTTTATCATTATGAGGAGTGGTGAAGCACATATAAAGGTATTGAGCTTGCAATGTGTCAAATGACTCTTTGAGATTAGTGAGCTCACTAGTAGTTGCCTTGTGGGCCACTTCAAGTTGCTCAATGTCGTCGCATCGGCATCTTGGATAGGAGACGGGGTCCTGCTAGCCGAGGGTGAACGTAGGGCAAGAAGGTGGATGTCGTCGAGGACGGGATTGTACACGGCAGTTTACCCAGCTTCAGGCTCCACGGCGGTGGCGGAGCCCTACATGCTGCTATAACTCACTATAAGGCAATAGTCGTGATACAGGTTACAATGAGTTGGTTGTGTATGAAAGTATGCCCTAAAGGCGTCCCGTGGTCCAGCTTATATAGGCGGCTGGACCTAGGGTTACAAGGAGAATACGTATCCGGTAAGCATACAGAGTCCTAAACCTAGCCGGCAAGTCTGCCGCCTTCCATCTTGGTCTTGGTGGCTTCGTGGGCTTCAGTCTTGGGCCTCCACCTTGCCGGCATCCGCCTTCCTTGGTCGTCAGCTATCTGGGCCGCCCGGCAGGCAAAGCCTTCACCACCACTGCGGGCCACCCTGGACTAGCCGGATTGATCCATGCTGGTGATACCCCTAGTAGGTATATCCCCAACATTAGCCCCTGGAAGGGTTCGAGTTCTTCAGGCGCCGTCTTCATTTGTCGGCAACGTCCGTCTTGTCTTGTAAGCGGCTGAAGAGCTTGAAGCATTCAAAAGTTGAAAGTAAGCGGCGATCCGCCTAACGTAGTCGAATGATTTGCCGCCGTCATGGGAAAGACGGCCTGACTGTTGTCAGGAATCGTCCCGGCACCAGTCTCGTCATTTGACCAGTCCCGTCAAATGTTGACGGATGACGTCATGCAGTCCACGACAGTTTGGACTTGGGCATGTGTCATGATTGTTTCTCCACTACGCACAAGAATCGGGGAGAGGGCCGCAGACACCGTTGCCACGACGTGCAAATCGTGTGCACGTGGCAGAAATCGTGCGTCCCCCCAATCTCGCGCACGGATCTTGGCGCGTGGAGATAAATACCCCAAAGGGCGCACCGAGGTTGGTCTTCTTCTCCATTCGCACCCACCGCGGCCTCCTCATCTTCTCGAGCTCTCCTCCTCCCCGTACCAAACTCCGGCGAGCACGAGCAGAGCATCCATTGCAAATGGCGAGCCCTCAGCAAGATGCGGCGGCGGCGGCGCTGGCTGCGGCCTCGGCGACCACAGCTGGATCTGGATCTGCGCCAGCGGCAGCGGCGGTGCCCGCAAGCGCGCCGACGATCTCTCCTGTCGCCACCGTGGCCACGGGTGAGGTTTCCTCTTCTTCCCCAACTCCGGCGGCACCTGGAGCACCTACTCCGACCTTCCCGCTCCCATCCCTTGCGGCGACCAGCACTGAGGTTGCAGCGGAAGCTGCCGCCGATGACGACGACGACGCCGAGGATGAAGAGGATACAGGGGACCTTGGCTCCAGGTACTGGCTGCCGTCAGTTATGACGTCAGCCTATCTGGAAGAGCTGGAGGAAGGCGGCTACATACTGCCAAAGACTGAATGCTCCTGGAGGGTTCCAGGCGACGAGGCAGTCCCTGACCCACAAGACGGCGAGCGCGTCATGTTGGCGTCGCACAGCCTCCGCGGTATGTCCTTGCCGCTTTCCGCCTTCTTCTTGGCGGTGCTTAGTTTTTATGGGCTGCAGCCGCACAACATAGCGTCCAATAGTATTCTAGTGCTAGCCGGCTTCCAGGCTCTGTGCGAAGGGTACTTAGGCATAGCTGCGTCCATAGAGCTATTCAAGTACTGCTTCCTGTGCCGCCGGCAAACCATACCAGGCGGCCATCTGGCAACTTGCGGTAGCGTCACCTTCAACTGCCGCCAACCCGACTGGTACCCAAAGATACCATAATGGAGTCGGTGAAGCACTGGACCAGCACTTTCTTCTACTGCAAGGATATCCCGACACCCGGCAGCACACAGGGGATGCCTGTTTTTGTCAATGGTCCACCAACCCACAAGACCTGTTGGACGGCAAAGGTGCCGCTCAGCAGCTTGTCGGCTGAACTTCGAATTACCGTCAGGCGGATCGAGTTCTTGACGAAGACGATGATGGCTCCCCAACTTGACGGAGTTGACACCGTCATCTGCTGGGTGTCGAGGAAGATAATGCCACTCCGCCATCGCCCACTGAAGATGTGCGAGTACAAGGCGGATGACGCCGGCAACGACATCCTTGACAAAGATGCACTAGAGTACCGGCTCAGAGAGCTTGTCAAGCCTCTGTCGGTGAAGGCGGCTGAAGGCGTCGCCATGTTCACCCATGACAACCCAGCCCCAGCGGTAAGCCAAAGCTACTTTGTCATTTCATTGACATCTTTGTCCGCTGGGTACTGAATTAATGTTCTGTCTTTTTCCTTTTCAGCTGCAAACCTTGGGGGAGGAAGACTTGGCTCCTAACTGGTACGACACTGGTGCCAGCAAGTCCAAGAAGTGCAAACTAGGTGGCTCCACCAAGGATTTGGAGGAGAGGAAGAAAGCAGCCACCTCCGCTGACGCAGAGGATGAGACCTTGGGGAATGTCCCATTCAAGCGATAGGCAAATTTTTGCTTTCCCTGACTTAGCCATTTTGATATAAGTTTGTGCTGACAAACTTGCACTTTTCTGCTTACAGGGGTAAGCCAGCCATGCCCAAGCTCCGCGTTAATCTGAAAATATCTGCCGGCAGAGGCAAGCCACCCCGCTCTTCTCCAGCCGCTGCGCCAACAACGCCCACAGTTGGCGTTCCCGTGGTTGTATGCCAGGGAACGTACATGGTTGCTGGTTCCGCAGAGGCGGCTACGGAGAAGATGGCGGGCAAAAAGTCAGTTGCCGGCCCTACTTTTTCCAAGACGGCTGAAGCTTCGGCTAATGATGCCGCTCGATTTATTGCCATGAAGCAAGAGATGGACGACAGGATGGCGGCTGACCAAGGCGGATCGTCCTCCCATCCTGGCTCTCAATCTGGCAAAGGGTTGCAAGACCCCCGGCAAACGCTAAGGATCATGCGCGAAGGTACCCGTAAATGGTACGCGCACATGGACAAACTCCACGAGACCCTGCATGGTCAACTTGAGGTAATGTAGCCTATAGTCCCAGCCCCCGAGCACTTTGGCGGCTGAATTTTTTTTTAGCCGGCAAAGTTGTCTCGTTGACTAAATAGTGCTAACCGCAACGTTGTTTTTGTGCATGCAGGCCGTCCTTGCTTCCAATCTTGAGCTGTTCCGTGCTCAAGAGAAGAAAAACAAAGAATGCCAGCAACTGCAGCAGGACATGGAGATGAAGGACGCCCAGATTGCGAGCTTGGAAGAGGCTCGCAAAAAGGATGAAGGTGACAAAGCTTTCTTTGCCTTCTTTTCGTCCGACTTCTTTTTTCTTTTCTGACAAGTATTTTAGTCGTCTTTCTTTTTATTTGTAGAATTACTGAACACTGCGCAAGATATTCTCAAGAACTCTACTGACATGCAAGCTTTGATGAACGAAGCTGCAGATCTTGCTGGGTTGGTGGCAAAGCTGAAGGCGGATCATGCCAAGGAGCTGGATGAGCGGGAGCTGGCCCATGCCACCGCGGTTAGCAAGTTGACAGGACAACTTGAAGCCATGAGCAACAACCTCGACCAGGTGAACAAGAATGCCAAAGCGCAGCAGGAACAACTGTCACAGGCAGTCCAGCTCGCTCAGGAGACACTTGAGAACCATTTGGATGAGGTCAACGCCATCCACGAGCATGTCTTGGGTACGTCTAACCACTAGTACAGAACGACACATCGGATACCCCTCTATGGCAACGGCAGGAGTTAGGCGACGGTAAATCGCGACATCCCCCGCGTGCCCGCACTGGGCCGTAAAGCAGGCCCACAACAAAGGCAACGGGTGAATAGTGAAATATATGTTGGCAACGGAGGTTAGTTTACCTCCGTTACCGATGTGGGATCATCGCACATGGACAGTTTCGTAATCTCCATTGCCATTACAAGCAGCCCGACAGCCGGCCTATAAGAACCTACTATGCCTTTCACTCTCACTCTCACTGTCTCACTTCCAACCCTAGCCGTCGCACAGTCTCCTCTCTCTCTCTCCACTCTCTCGCATGGCTTCCACCGTCGGCGCTGGTAGATCCGGCCATCGCGGCCGTGGCCGCGGCCGTGGCCGCCCCACCCTCCGGGCCTTCAGGCAGCAACAGCGTCAGCTGGTGTTGCGGGACGAGCTTGCGGAACAGTCCGCCGCCGATCCGGCCACCTCGGGCCGGTCCCGCGCCCTTGGCGCTCGTCCGCACGGCGAAGGCTCCGGCCGCACCCGCTCATTTGGCCACCATTGCAGCTACCGCCAGATCCGCCAGGCGATGTACCCCGGCCGCCATCCGTCTTCCTCCTCCTCCTCGTCCTCCGACGAGGAGGAAGAGGAAGAGGAAGAGGAGGAGGACCGTGATCTGGAGATCGCTTGCCAACTCTCCCGCGCCGATTTCGAGCGTAATGACGCCAAGCGTCGTCAGGGCAAGGCTGATCTGGAGGCGGCGGTCCTCTTCTCCGAGGCCTCGACCCAGGTCGAACGCGCCGAGGAGGCGGTCTACTAGTCTGACCTCCGGGCCGCCATAGCCCTCTCTTTGGTCCACGGCGAGGGCAAGGCGCCGCCAGGGGAGGCCGGCGGCGACGCTAAGCGAGCCCGCCTCGCCTAATGTAAGACCCCAGTTCAGTAGGATAGCTATTTTCTAGTTGTAAGTAGCTAATTGTTTATCCATAGATTTGCTCTGTTTTTAGTAGGCATTGTTTCCACATAGATTTTTGCTGTTTTCTAGTTGTAAGTAGCTAATTGTTTATCCATAAATTTGCTCTTTTTAGTAGGCATTGTTTACACATAGATTTTTGCTGTTTTCTAGTTGTAAGTAGCTAATTGTTTGTCCATAGATTTGCTCTGTTTTTAGTAGGCATTGTTTCCACATAGATTTTTGCTGTTTTCTAGTTGTAAGTAGCTAATTGTTTATCCATAGATTTGCTCTGTTTTTAGTAGGCATTGTTTACACATAGATTTTTGCTGTTTTCTAGTTGTAAATAGCTAATTGTTTATCCATAGATTTGCTCTTTTTAGTAGGCATTGTTTACACATAGATTTTTTGATGTTTTCTAGTTGTAAGTAGCTAATTGTTTGTCCATAGATTTGCTCTGTTTTTAGTAGGCATTGTTTCCACATAGATTTTTGCTGTTTTCTAGTTGTAAGTAGCTAATTGTTTATCCATAGATTTATTCTTTTTAGTAGGCATTTGCTCTGATTTTAGCTTTGTTTCTGTTATGCCGATGATTAAAATTAGGTGACACCGTGTGATCCGGGGGTGGCGCTAGTGATCCTTGTGATATGCACAAATACACATCGATCTTGTGCATCCTACTTGGCTCGCTTGCTTCATCCCTGAAATTTGTGTGTCCAATCTACCTATATATGAGGCATTGTTTAGGCTATGTTCTAGTTGTAATTAGTTCTATATTTTCTGTAATGCCGATGAAGAAGCATCTGTCTTGTGTATAGAGATGAAGGAGCTTACATTTTGATTTTTTCATCTCCTTTAGGGCGAGGAGGAAACCTGGAGACTATGCGGCGGCCGTGAAGACGTAGGAGCGGGGCTCCGTCCACACGGTCCACTGAAGCCGGCGCCTCCAGGAGCAAGACTTTTGTGCAGTACTAAATAGGTAGAAGAAGACCACGCAATGAAGCTGGGCGAAGAGGAAGGTGAAGAACCGGCGGCCGTCAAGCAGGAACCACAGGGCTCCGTCGACGGTGCAGCAGGCGTCACCGGCTTTTTTTTGTTTCCTTTAGCCCTCATTACAAACGGTTAAAAACTAATCTCCGTATCTGATGTAAAGACTAAAGGCAACGGTTATATATTAGGCCCGTTGCTAAACTTATTGCAAACGATAAAAATCTCTGTTGCCATTGTGAGGCTTCACATCAGTGACAGAGGCGGGGACACGGGCCCTTTCTCCGTTGCCGAAAGGGTTTTTGGCCTGTTTTCGATGTGTCGTTCTGTACTAGTGAACCCTTTTTCCTTCGTTGATACTTTGCACTCTTGAATTTCAAGCTGCAGTGTGTAACTTTGTTTGTTTTTGTGCAGTGCCGGCTAACCTGGGTGATGACATGGCTACAACGCCGCGCCTTGCCCGTATCTTGAAAGTTGGCGAAGTCGTCAACCAGATCGTCAGTGCAGGCAAAGCGTTTGCCGCCAAGTTCTACCCTGGGGAGGACGGCGATCCTGTCAACTTCGATGCCCTGCCGGACTTGCTGGAGAAGGCGGCAACCGAACACGACAGCACGCTACACTCAGCAGAACGAGGCGGCGCCAAGTTGGCATTGGCGATGATGGCGGCGTGGTACCCGGAGGCTGATATGCATCAATTCACCGAGTACTTCCCCACCGAAGATGAAAACAACCAGCCATCATGATGCAGGACGTGCTGCGATCTGTTCAAGGCTATGCGACCCGGGTTGCCAACATGGTTGACATCCGCAAGTTCTACAAGGAACACCCGGATCCACATGTTGCCATAGCCGATCCCTCCTTGGCGGATCCTGAAGCTGCCGTAGGCGAGAAGGCGAAGCCGAGCTGATGAGCGCAACCCCAGGATGGCGGAGCCAGCCCCAAGAATGCCGGCGTCAGCCCCCAGGATCTTCACCAGCTCTACCAAGGCGGCAACTCCTTGACTGTCCCTCCTGCAAAGGCAGCACAAAACACTGCGTTAATCTGTTAACGCAAAAACTTTATTTTGGGTTTGTAAATATTATGGGCCAACTTTTATGCTACACTTGGCGGTAGGCTTATTTAAGTGGCCCGCCTTAATATGTATCTCGTTGCATGTTTAGCTTTTTCATATGTTGGCGGAACCTCATCTTAGTTACTTTAGCTGAGCCAACCAGGTGCAATACCAACTAATTTAGACTCAGAGACCAAAGCCAGCATGTTGGTGCCAACGACATACTACTAGGCGACCCACACACAAACAGACAGATAAGCATATTAGGCGGTGCAAAGATTGTTTGCTTTTTTAGCCGGCAGACGGCAAATGTCAAAAAGTTTGAACCTTAGCACGGAGCAAAAACTTATTTTGTTTGGTAACTTTTATGACAACAGATATATGATTGCGAGAAAAGACAAAAGATGGCATGATCCCAAAACTGAATGAGCAAACCACAGACTTTTATTTCATAATCATATAGTACTTATTACAATGTGGAAATTGCTAAGTGTAAAAAGGACGTAGCTGCTCAATGTTCCAAGGTCGCTTGGTTTCTTCGTACTTGTCGTCAACCTTCCTTTTGCGCTTGCGACCTCGCTTCTTCTTGTATCCGTCTCGTGCGTCTACCAAGTAATAAGAACCATTGAGCAACACCTTACTGACCACAAAAGGTCCTTCCCAAGGCGGGGATAACTTATGCAAGCCCTTTCCTATCTTGGATTAGGCGGAGGACCAGGTCACCAACTCTAAAACTTCGTTGCCGCACCTTCTGCTGTGATAACGCCTCAAACTTTGCTGATAGATGGCGGATCGTGCGAGGCAACATCTCGTTCTTCATCAAGTAGGTCAAGGCCATCCTGTCTTGCATCTTCTGCGTCTTCCTGGACGTAGGCTTGAATTCTGGGAGAATCGTACATCATGTCGGTTGGCAACACTGCTTCTGCGCCATAGACTAAGAAGAAAGGAGTAAACTTGGTTGATCTGTTTGGAGTTGTGCGTAAACTCCAAAGGACAGATTGCAATTCATCCACCCAAGCCCCAGCCGCTCTGTGCAATGGTACTTCGAGACGTGGTTTGATCCTTGTAGGACTAAACCATTTGTACGCTCTACTTGACCGTTTGCCTGCGGTGTGCTACTGAGGCTAGATCTAGGCGGATGCCATGCTTATAACAGTATTCCTCGACTTCGCCTTGCGACAAGTTAGTGCCGTTGTCGGTGATAATGCTATGAGGCACCCCGAACCGAGAGATTATTCCCCACAGAAATTTGCGGCTGTGGCGCCGTCTAGCTTTTTGATAGGCTTAGCTTCAACCCATTTGGTGAACTTGTCTACAGCCACAAGTAAATGTGTGTAGCCACCAGGCGCCGTTTTAAACGGACCAACCATGTCCAAGCCCCAGACTGCGAAAGGCCATGTGATGGGTATTGTTTTAAGCTCTTGAGCCGGCATGTGTGATTGTCTGGCATAAAGTTGGCAGCCCCTGCATCTTTTAACAATGTCTCTGCATCTTGCTTGGCTGTCAACCAATAGAAACCTTGTCGGAAGGCTTTTGAAACAAGGGCGCGTGAGGAAGCATGATGTCCACATACGCCAGCATGTATCTCATCCAACAGTTCTCTGCCTTCTTCGGGCGAAATGCAACGTTGGTAAACACCAGTGGTGCTACGCTTGTACAATTCGCCTTTGATTATTGTGAATGCCTTGGCTCTTCTTATTATTTGCCTTTTCAAAACCTCATCATCCGGTAACTCCTGATTGATCAGGAAGTCCAAATATGGCGTCGTCCAATCCGGCTTTACCAGTAGACGGCATAGCTAGCGTCAACTGGTTCTGCCGATTCTGGGTCAAGGAGGTCTGCTCCTTTTATTGACGGCTTGTGTAGGTGTTCCAGGAAAACATCTTTTGGTACCTTTTTGCGTTCAGACCCATTCTGGCAAGTGTATCTGCCGCCTCATTTTGAGCTCTTGGGATGTGGCGAATTCGTCGACGGTAGCTCGATATGCCGCCATTGTCTCGCTCTTTGTGTCCCAAGTACCACGTATCTGTTGCGCCACCAAGTCTGAATCTCCGTAGCAGAGGACACGCTGGACGCCAAGTTCCTTGGCAATGTGTAAACCATGAAGGAGAGCTTCGTATTCAGCAACATTATTAGTTGCCTTGAAGTGAATTTGTAACACATAACTAAGCTTGTCTCCTTGAGGGTTTCTTAAAACAATGCCAGCCCCCGAGCCCTGAAGCATTTTTGATCCATCAAAGTGCATGATCCATATGCATCTTCAGGGAGAGGTACTTCGTCCATGGCCTCCGTCCAATCTGCTACAAAGTCTGCTAAGGCTTGAGACTTAATGGCCGTTCTGGGTTTATACGTGATGTCGAAGGCGGCAAGTTCATGCCCCATTTGGCAACGCGGCCTGTTGCATCTGTATTATTGATGATATCCCCCAGAGGTGCCTTGCTCACACCGTTATTGAATGTTCCTGGAAATAGTGCCTTAACTTCCTGGCGGCGTAGAAAACACCGTAGACCAGCTTCTGGTAATGCGGATAACGCTGTTTTGAGGCGGAAAATACTTCACTGATGAAGTAAACCGGACGTTGTTCCGGCAAGTCTGAATTTTCCGTCTTGCGTTCCACAACCAGTACCACGCTAACAACCAAGTTAGTTGCCGCGATGTAAAGCAGCATTGGTTCCTGCGAACGAGGAGCTGCCAAATTGGAGCAGACGTTAACGCGTCCTTGAGTTGCTGCAAGGCGGCGTCTGCTTCGTCTGTCCACTCAAAGTTGTCGGATTTCTTCAGAAGCCGGTAGAGAGGCAGTGCCTTCTCACCAAGACGGCTAATGAAACGACTGACGGCAGCCGCCGAGCCGGCAAGTCGCTGCACGTCCTTCAGGTCCTTGGGCCTGGATATGTTGAGGATCGCTTTGATTTTTTCTGGATTCACTTCTATCCTCGTTCGGAAACGATAAAGCCAAGCAATTTGCCGGCAGGAACCCCGAAGACGCATTTTTTCGGGTTGAGCTTCATCCTATATACCCGGAGGCTATCAAAGGTTTCTCTCAAATCGTCAAGCAAATCTGCCTTCTTTCTTGACATGACGGCAATGTCGTCAACATAGACGTGAACATTGCGGCCAATTTGCTCGTGAAGGCATCTTTGCATACACCGCTGATACGTTGCGCCGGCATTTTTTAGACCGAAGGGCATCGTGATGTAGCAGAAGGTCCCGTAGGGCGTAGTGAACGCTGTTTTGATTTGGTCGGATTCTCGCATTTTGATTTGGTGGTACCCGGAGTACGCATCCAAAAAGCACAGCAGCTCGGAGCCGGCTGTGGAGTCTATGACCTGATCTATACGAGGCAAAGCAAAGTGGTCCTTAGGACAGCACTTGTTCAAACCGGTATAATCAATGCACATTCTCATTTCCTTATTAGGTTTTGGAACCATTACAGGATTTGCCAACCAATCAGTGTGTACTACCTCCCTAATGAACTTGGCTTCTTGCAACTTGATGATCTCCTTCCCTATTGCTGTCCGCTTCTTCTCACCGTAGCGCCTTATTCCTTGCTTCACTGGTTTGGCTCCTTCGTAGACGTTAAGAGAGTGCTCGGCAAGTTCCCTCGGGACACCTGGCATGTCGGCTGATGACCATGCAAAGATGTCCTGATTCTCACGGAGGAACCTGACGAGCGCGCTTTCCTATTTGTCGTCCAGCCAGCCCCTATGGTGACTTGCTTGGAGCTGTCACCTGGGACCAGATCCGCCTTCTTTGTGTCTTCGGACGCCTTGAAAGTGTTCTTTTGCTCAGCGGTCTTTACATGCTCCGGCAACTGCGACGTATCAGCTCTTTTTCAACATGGCTAATCCTCTGCGTGGAGGACTGCCTCAGCGAAGGCGGCGTTGCCACGCTCGCACTCCTTTGCTTTCTTGAAGTTGCCACTGACGGTAATTGTACCATTGGGTCCCGGCATCTTCACTTGCTGTAGATGTAACACGGCGAGCCATGAATTTGGCGAAAGCTGGCCGTCCAAAATGGCGTGGTAGGCACTTTGAAGGGGACTACTTCGAACCTGAGATACTCCGAGCGGTAGTTTGTCTCAGGCCCAAAAGTAACCTCCAATTGATGCTTCCCATTGACTTGGCTTGCTTTCCCGGAACGATGCCATGAAACTTGACTTTGCTGTAGTCAAGCTGGCTTTCCGACAAGTTCATGCGCTTCAGTGTGTCCGCGTAGATGATGTTGAGGCTGCTGCCGCCATCCATCAACACCTTGGTGAGCCTGAAGTTATCGACAATTGGGTCGACGACAAGGGCGTATTTGCCGGGGTGAGGTACGTGATCTGGGTGATCATCTCTATCCCAAGTTATTGGCTCCTCTGACCAGTCTAGATACTGGGGAACGTCTGGTACTGTGGCGTTTAGCTCGCGCATCTCCGCCTTTTCTTCTTTTGCCGAAGGAGTGCCCAGAAGCACACCAATTGGCCATGTACCTTGGGTATTTCCTTTCTTTGCGCACCAGCTTGGGTTCCTCATCCTCGGACATGGACACTGCCCCATCATCATCTTCCTTCTTTGTCTTCTCAGCCTTTTTGCTCTTTTTTGACTTCCAGCCAACCTCGGGGTCCTTCTTGAAGTCCTCCATGAACCGGCATTCCCCTAATGTGTGGTTAACTTTGCCTAAGGACGCGTGGATTGGGCAGGGCAAGGCTTTTGCTGATCGTATGTCAGGCGTTGCTTGCTGGAGCCGCCATCTTTACCCTTTCCTTTCCACTTGCGGTTGCCGCCTTTGCCTTCGAAGGCGGCGGCGACCTCGTTTGACGGTCCGGCTTTGTCATCCTGGGGAGCCTTGCGTTTGTGACTTGCTCGCCTGTTTGGCGCCATGTCATGTGCGCCATCTCCATCGCGTGCATCATCATCCGCCTGTGCGTACATGGCTGCTACTTCGAGCATGACTCCGAGATCCTTGACTTGCATGCGTACGAGCTTATGTCTGAGACTTGAGCCCTTCAGGAGGCCTGTGGTGAAGGCATGGATTGCTTGATTGTCGTCTACGTTCTCGCAGCTTGCCTTTGTTTGAATCCACCTTGCCAAGAAGCTTGTAGCTGTTTCATCTGGCTTTTGCACGCAACGAACCAAATCTGTGTATGTATTGGGTCGCTTGTACGTGCCTTGGAAGTGCTGTGTGAACACCTTTTCCATGTCATGCCAACTATGAATGCTTTTCTCCGGCAAGTTTTCGATCCAGCTTCGGGCTGTCCCCTCAACATGAGGGGAAGGAAGCGTGCGGCGACGAGGCCATTGCCTCCGGCAATTTCAACTGCCAGCGCGTAGTCCGACAACCATGAGTTTGGCTTGTCCGCTCCATTGTACCTTTGATGAGTTTTTGACACTGATGTCATGTCTCGGGTACTTGACGTTGCGGATGGCTGGGCCAAAGCACTCAGGTCCTAGATAGGCATCTGCTTTCCAGCCTTGATGTCATTGAGACGATGTCTGCGTCTTGCGGACTGAGCTGTTTGCCAGATCTATCGGCATGGGCTCGTCCTGCGCTGCCCGGCTGTGCCTAGGCTCGTTGTTGTGTCCCCGGCTTCCGCCTTCGTGCCTGGGCACTGGTGGTGGGGACTGTGTGCGGTCCCTGCTTCTTCTTGGCGGCGGGGCGTTGTCACGATTGCCGCCACTCCTTGGCGGCTGCTTGCTGCCCCTGCTTCCGCCTTCCGCCTAGGCGGAGGGGTGAGGCCTTGCGCCTGTTGCCGGTTCTGGACGCCTCGTCACGCTGCCTTTTGGGAGGTGGTGACTTGCGCGTCCTTGTCCTTCCCTTTTCCGTGGCTACTGGAGCCGGACGGATCTTCGGGTTGCCACCGGCCGCAGCTTTGCAAGCGTTGGATTTGATTCCAACTTTCCTCCCCTTGCGTCCGCCATGTCGGCGCGAGAATCAGCACGGGCCTGCTGCTCTAGAGCTTTGTGAGCAAGGATCGATGCGTAGTAATCTTCTCGTCCTTGTCATAGTCATCATTGTTGAGGATGTCTAAGGCGGCTGCAGTGTTGAGGACAGGGGTGGCGAGGATGACGTCCCCGTTCTTGTCCTTACGCTGCGGCGCTGTAGCCCACTCGAAACCAAGCTTTTGGGCAGGGGATTTGAAGGTGTCAGGATCCCTGCCTTTTTGCTTTTCTTCTCTCCCCAGGTCCTGCCGGCTTGGGCAATGGAGTGGTGGTGAAAAGATTGCGCTTGGGGTCACACTTGGCGGTTATCTTGGCGTTTTCCTCCTTGGCTTCGTCGAGGAGGCTCTGGACCTCTGCTTGCTTGCTTTTGAGGTACTCAGTTTGCTCCACCAAGGTGTTTCGAAGTTTCTCCAAATCAGCCGGGTTGGTTTTGTCGTCACCGGCGTGTGCAGAACTTCCGCCAGGGCCGCCATGTTCCCTATCTTGCTGGGCTCGCCCTTCTCTAGAATCCTCTTCTTCGGAGCCCCAGGAGGCTCTGGAAACTGTGGATCGGTTGCCGGGTCCCCAGGTTGGCGGCGTCAGTTGCCGCCGCCTGCTCTGAGGCTGCACCGGTGACATCCGCCACAAAAACCTGCTGCATGTTGACGGAGGAGCCCGTAGCCGCCTCAGAAGGCGGAGGATCAGGTGTAACGAAACACTGCTTGACCCGTTGCTCAAACATGCTGGCAGAATCTTCTTCGGAGTCAGAATCTACGTTGACGTGAACGGTAGATCTGGATCCGGCATCCGACATCGCATCATCCTGGAGCGCAGGAAGAATAGATTCGGGATCTTGACTGTTGGGCTGGGAGTCTGATCCCAGTCCCGTCATGCCGACAAAGTGTAGATCTGAATCTGCGGACTCCTCAGGGAGGCAAACTCAGATCCGTCTTGATTGTAGGGCGGGTGGGATGGCGAATAAATTCGCGGCAACCCATACGCCTCAGAAGTGTAGCCGATGAACACATCGACGCCGCCAAACGGCACAACTCCGCATCCGACAATGTAGTCGTCTGCGGGGATGTAGGACTCGTCGCAGCTGATGTAGTGGTTGTCGCCGTAGCGAACAGCGCGGCCGACGGCGATTGTTTCGCCGATGCCGCCTAGGGTTCCCGCCTGGAACGTGACGCCTGACGCCTTAGGCCCCACGGTGGGCGCCAACTGTCGTCGTATCGGCATCTTGGATAGGAGACGGGGTCCTGCTAGCCGAGGGTGAACGTAGGGCAAGAAGGTGGACGTCGTCGAGGTCGGGATTGTACACGGCAGTTTACCCAGCTTCAGGCTCCACGGCGGTGGCGGAGCCCTACGTGCTGCTATAACTCACTATAAGGCAATAGCCGTGATACAGGTTACAATGAGTTGGTTGTGTATGAAAGTATGCCCTAAAGGCGTCCCGAGGTCCAGCTTATATAGGCGGCTGGACCTAGGGTTACAAGGAGATTACGTATCCGGCAAGCATACAGAGTCCTAAACCTAGCCGGCAAGTCTGCCGCCTTCCATCTTGGTCTTGGTGGCTTCGTGGGCTTCAGTCTTGGGCCTCCTCCTTGCCGGCATCCGCCTTCCTTGGTCGTCAGCTATCTGGGCCGCCCGGCAGGCAAAGCCTTCACCACCACTGCGGGCCACCCTGGACTAGCCGGATTGATCCATGCTGGTGATACCCCTAGTAGGTATATCCCCAACACTCAAGATCCTCAAGGAGTCTAGTGTGACCCACTAGAAGCTCATCATATTTTATTTTGTACTCTCTAGAAGTTTCAAGAGCATTATCACGAGTTTCTTTAGCTTTGTTCAAGTCCATGACTTGAATCTCCTCAAATTGCTCACGGAGCTCTTGTTCTTCAACAAGTGGATCTTCTAAAGCACCAATCTTATCGGCATGATCACACGCATGCCCCTCAAGTTCAAAAATCCTTTCCTCCTTTTGCTCAAGAAGGTTCTTAGATTCTCCATATTGATACAAGAGAGCCTCAAATGTTTTCTTGGTTTGACCTTGAAGGGTGTTGACAAAGGGAGAAATTGCATCCTCTTTATCTCCATCATTCCCTACAACCTCAACACAATCCAATAGAGATGGTTTAGAGGAGATATTAACTTTAGGTGGGGAATTCACCTTTGTTGCCTTTTCCATGACGCACATAGGTTTGGAGATCTTGTCATCATTCGGAGAGGAGAAGAGGGGATCCATGGAAGGAGGAAGGTTGCCCAATGCAAGGGCCGCCATTCCCACTTCTTCACTATCTTCATTGTCATTCTCTTCACCTCCGGACTCGTACTACTCTTGTGTAGATGTCACCAGAGCCTTTTGAGGTGACTTCTTGATGAAGTTAGGCTTGGGGTGGTACTTGTTCTTCTTTAGGATGAGTTGACCTCCATGATCCTCCCTTTTCTCATAAGGGCAATCCTTAATAAAGTGATTGTCCTTCCCACAATTGAAACAAGTTCTTTTGTTTGGTGTGGAGGTGTTGCTCTTGAGATTTCTTTTGCCCCCAAAACTTGGTGGCGGAAAGAGCTAAGCACTCATTGAGAGCACTCTCCAAATCATCTTCATGATCACCACTTGAACTTTCTTCATATCTTGGATGTTCTCCCACATGGGCCTTCAAAGCAAGATTCTTCACGCCACAACTTTGATTAATTGATTTCTTGGAAGTGGCCTTTAAGATGTCATAGGTGACGAATTGTGCCAAGATGTCATTGGGAGACATTATTGCATAGTCCGCTCTAGCATGAAGATTCATCACCATATTGTCATTGTAAGGAACTATGGCCTTGATGAACTTGGCCTTGACCCATTCATCATCCATATCCTTCTTTCCATTCTCCCTCATGGTCACAACAAGCTTGGTGAGTCTTCGGAAGAGGTCGGTGGGGGTCTCTTTATCTAACATTATGAAGTTATCCACTTGATGTTGAAGGACAGCCATGTTGGAGCGTTGAATGCCCTCATTTTCTTCATATACAGACTCGAGGTAATCCCAAGCCTCCTTTGTGGTTTTGAGAGTCCGCACTTGGTCTTCATCATTGGCGGTCATGGCACTCTCAAGCATGTATTTAGCGGTTGCATCAAGTTGTTCATTAATCTCTTCTTGCTTTGATAAGTTGTTGGGATCAACCGGGTTGAAGCCTTGCAACACCACCCTCCAAAGGTGCACCGATAAACTGCGAAAATAAGACTCCGTAGATTTCTTCCAAGAGAAATAACGAGTATTATCAAGCTTAGGAGGTGGTTTACTTAGGTTGGTTATATGAGGATGGGTGGGTGGAACTTGATTGAGATATGAAGTAGGTGGAGCAAAGTTAAGAGCAGGCTTGTCATTAGCTTTAATTTTATCCTTGTTCTCCTTATCAATCAAGATCTCAACAATAGAGACATTGGTTGATGAGGAGGCATTTTGATTATTAATGACCCGAGTATACACATCGTCCACCATTTTGCCTCTCATGAACCCAAAGAGCTCTTTCAGGGCTTTCATGGTGACCGGAGCATAATCCTCGGTCGAGGTTAACCCTGCTTCACTTAGTTCTTTATCAAGTTTTTCTTGATCAATTTTATCTTGTTTTTCTTTAGCAAGTTTTAATTCCTCCTTGGTAGTCATCCTCCTCTTTAGGCAGTTAAGCCCTTAATAAAGAGACCAAGCTCTGATACCAATTGAAAGGATCGAGTAGGTTGACTAACGGGGGGGTGAATAGGCAACTACAAATTTTCTTTTTTTAATCAAATTAAGGCTTTGCTCAAATATAAGTTCTCTTGATATGCAACTAGGTGAACAATCCTATATGATGAGCAAGAGACAAGCTAGCAAGATAATATAAACAAGATAAGCTAGCAAAACAAGTAAAGGTAAGTTAAGAGATAACCACATGGTGACACGGAGATGTTTCAGCGAAGTTCACTTCCCAATGGAAGCTACGTCTCCGTTGGAGCGGTGCGGGGTCACAAGTGATCCCTGAATAGCCTTGATATGGCACACCGTATCTCCCTCCTGTTATCCTCCAATGAGGAGATCCACGAGTCATTATATGATGCCCTCGAGGTCGGCAACAAACCTTTATAAGGACGAGGCACACTCCACAACTCAATTGGAGGCTCTCACCAAATTTCCGCGGCTCCCAAAGCCACAAGAATCACAAGGCCGGGGCACATCTCCATAACTCAATTGGAGGCTCCCGGCTAGTCCCCGCGGCTTCCAAAGCCACAAGAACGACCACGACCGTCTAGGGTTCCAAAGAACCCAAGAGTAACAAGTTCCTCAATGGAATGGATGGGGAAATCAAATCGCTTTGGTGGAAGTGTAGATCAAGGTCAACTCTCTCAAGTCCTAGAAGACAAGGTGTTTGAGTGGGCAGAGAGAGATCAACGAGCTTGAAGCTTGCAACAATGGTGGGCAAAGATATTCTGGTCGGGTACCTCTCTTGGAGAAGAAAGGCACCTTAAGTAGGTCCATTGAAAAACTAGCGGTTTTGAGCAGAAAACGCACAGTCCGGAATCGATCTGTTTTTCATCCAGAATTCCGGACCGTCCGGAATATTCTGGACGTCTACCAACTGAGTTCCGGACGGATCCAGTACCGAAGTCGTACTGGTCCGGAACCAGTTCGGATTGGTCCAGAAAATTCTGAACCACCCGGAATTCCGGACGAAATCCGGACCATTCCGGAATTCGTTCATTTTAGCTTGTTTTTCGATGGAACTATTTCCATAATTTTCCACCAAGGTTGTAGGAAGGCTGTGGAGTGTAGAACTGGTATGTGTATGCGAAATATGATTTCCCCAAGCTTTCCAAAGAGCAACCCCTCTTGATAGTACGGCTTCCCTACGACTCAATAAATTAAATCTACGGGCCACCGTCTTCAACCTTTTTCATCTTTTTGAGAGGTCACTCAAGACCATGTGCATATCATCTATTGTACCTGTAGTACTTTAGCACATGGTAAGATCATCACTTATGTTGTTAATAAACACACAAAACTAGATAAGGAGACAATGTCCTTTCAAGGCCATTATTCATTTGATCCGTGACCTTGACTGGAATCACGTCAATGACTTCTTGCATGTTGGTAACCCCTTCCGAGCTGTACAGATGTTCGTAGAAGTTGCTCGTCAGATCAGCCATCTCCCTATCATCCTCAGTGAACTCTCCATCTGGCTTCTTTAGCTTGCTTATACTGTTTCTCTTTTTTCCTCTGGCTAGCTCTAAGATGGAAGAACCGAGTATTCTTATCGCCCTCCGCGAGCCACTGCACTCTCGACCGCTGGCGCCACATCACCTCCTCCCGCGCGTAGAGGTGATAATCCCCAAGAGCAAGGAATCACTGTAGCACAATTCGATAAGTATTTGAGTGTCGAACCCACGAGGAGCTGAAGGTAAACTATCTATTCTCTAAAGCCCTATAACCCTCTTATATGGCCGTTTGTGCAAAGCAATACGTTTAAATTTAAAAGGAACTAATTAATGGAAGCAAGTGATGTGGAATGGGTTTATCTACTAATAAGTTTCTCAATCAAGTTTCAAACGCAAGTTTCAAACGCAAGTTTCTTAGAGCAAGTTTCTCAAGCAGGTTTCTCAAAGTAGCAAGTATCAAATATCTCAAGTAGCAAATATCTCAAGGGAGCAAATGTTCTAACAATTGTTATTTCATTCGTGTGGTTGTCACAATTAGTGAAGCACAAGTTTCAGTCTTAGTTGTTTCTTGTAGGTAGGAGCCATAAATAGGTGTAGCCAAGTAAAGAGCAAATTACACAACTCTTATGATGGATCTCAGGGCCAAGTAAATGTGCAGCACAAGAATTATTAAGACATAATTGTCCCACCATAGCCTTAAGTTCTAGGGTCCCCCAAATATATCCCCCATAAAGTAATTTCAAGTCTCAGACCACGGTTTCTGTCTACTCTGTCCGTCCTACTCAATCCATTACACTACGGTGATCACCTTACATGCATTCCCCAACATATGCATGCACTCATACATTGTACATCAAGACAATCATAAAAGATAACAAAACTTGTATGCAACCAATCAACGAACTATTTCACTTTTGCCATGAACAAATCACTTCTCAACCATAGATGGGGAGACACAATAGATCAAGGGAATAGTATATTGCATCATATATCATGTTTGCCAAGAGTTTACGGTGGAGAGATGGAGATGATCTTGCTGTAGATGTTGATGATGAACACGCCGGAGGGGGGTGGAGCCCTCCGGAGGTGATTCCGGCGGCGTTTCCCCCTCTGATCTTCTCCGGCGGCAGCCTTCTGACTCTCTGTTTCGTGGTTTTGTGTTTCTCCGCCGCCTCCTTTCGCGAAAGCCCTGGGGGGGGTCTATATATAGTCGTTTTTAGGTCAAGACGAAGCTTCGAGAAGAAGGATCGACGGCAGTGGAGGCCCGATGGCCATTTTGGTGGGTCCCACGCGGTCGGGGAATCTGGCCGCGTGGGCCCACCTCTTTCGGCCTTCTGGTCTCCGTTTCTTCGTTTCCTTTGCGCCTACGTTTCGTTCCTTCCAAAAAAAAGTGATCCCCGTAAAATCTCAGGTCATTATGACGTGATTTGGTCGCTTGAAACGTAAAAATATAGAAAAAGGAGTTTTCTGACAGTGCAGGGTTAATTCCAGAAAAATGGGGAAATTGTTAATTATCCCCAAAACTCAATATAAATCATGAATATAACCCTTATATGATGCAAATAACATGTAATAAAATGTAAAATTCATGTATGCATTTTACATGCATCAACATCCCCAAGCTTAACCCATGCTCGTCCCGAGTATGAAGGTGATAAAACTAACATGGACTTTGCATTTTAATACTATCAATGGATATCAAAGGTGATTACTATTGCTACATAGAGTCAAATGATTCATTCTTCAAAGGAATAACAATATGCAAGATAAATTATGAAGTGATATCAAATACTCAATGTAAAGATGTTCAATGATAAATTCACAAAGTGTAACATAGAAGAAAGTACTATGGACCAAATGTATGCATAATGAAAAGTAAAAAATCATATGGTGGTCATAGAGTACTTCTTATGAAAACTGAATATAAAAGGTGGACATTTTGGATAGATAAATAGGTAGAGGTAAAGCACGAATAAGTTTCATCTAACTTCCAAACACTTCTACTTAAGTTAATGCTTGCAATGTGCTAGTCATTGGTGTGGAGCTCTCATTACCCCTATCATAGCATCTTGAATGATTAATGTTTAAAGTGAAAGCAAATATGAGTGGTGTTCTTGACAATGTATTGGTTGAATATCTCATGTCCCTTGAATACAAGTACCTACACCATGTGTTACTCACTTTTGTCCACAAAGTAAATTCAAATAAAGGTCATTACAAGTAATAATAGTATCATCAAGAACTGCACTGGGGTACCTCTTGCCCCATGACATGAACAAGCCCATGTCAAAACAACAAGACAAACAGACAATGAACAATCTCAGCACTCTTTTATTTACTATGGGTATAGCTTTTTATTATGAGGTGCATCACTGAATGAACATTATGGTTATGCTGTAAATTTCCACCATGAATGATGCATGGCTTAGATTAGCGGCCCAGACATTCCTCTAACCATTTATACAAACTCTTTGAACTTACTAAGTATCCACATTCATTTCACCCATGATAGGCATCCATAAACAAAAGTACATGACATCAACTAAATATAAATAAGTGCAATGTTGAAAGCTTGCCATGTGACAGCACATATGGGCTAACTCCCAACCAAAACTATTGTCAAGCCCACAACTTCATAATTTTAATAACAATGGTTCATGCTTATTAAATGCAATAAAGGTAAATTGTGCATCAAGTTCGTGAGAGCTTTTAACCAATTTTTCCATGACAATCAATAACATAAGCATTTAAATTCAGAAATGTAGATAACACAATATAACATGATAAACGTACTTGGAATAGCATAAAGCTAATAAGTAGATATGGTGGACTCACTGGAAAAACTTTGGTTGAAGGTTTTGGAAACAAGTTTTTACTTGTTGGAATTTTTGGGCTATCAAGAGGGAGAAAGTTGACCGTCTAAATGCATGCATGAGTGTCCATAGAACTAACCAATCCATGTTAAACAAAGTAAAGTAACATTCAGCATCAAAACATGAATAAAAGATAGCTCTTGATAAAACACTTGCATATTAACACTCATTAACAAAGCATATGAATCATGCAACTATATGTATCTTTTTAAATCAACTTAAACATCCCTTTCCCAATCTTTTAATAGCATCCAACTTAATTCAACCCAAATTTCCAGTACCTCTTTCATATATAAATGATGGTGGTGGTCTCACAAAATAAAAATCAAACCAAAATAAAAAGCAAACAAAAGACGCTCCAAGTTTACGCGATAAGGTGCATTGATCAAAAAACAGAAGTTAGACGTGTGCAAACCGAGACTGTGTAGATCCAGTGGGGTTGTCTTCACATCCCCAAGCTTATGGTCTTCAGCATCCTTGGATAGCTCTTGGTGCATCTCCTCTAATCTCTGTGAAAAAACTTCAAAACACCGTTTCTCCCATTTCTTTTCTGTGGGGTTGCATTAGTAGTGATAAATAAATAGATTTCTTGCTGCATATAATCCTTGAACAAAAATTCATATGAATGTACAGAAAGTGTATAATATTGTATGCCTACTCATAAACTCAATTGGATCAAAAGGATTCAAGTTAAAAGTTCAAAGCATGCATCAAACAAAATGGGACAGAATCTGTCCAGAAAAACAGCAGCAGCAAAACATATTTTTCTACCCTACTAAACTTTGTCGAAAAATTCCGAAAACATTCATGCATACAGAGGATGAAAAGTTGCAACTACAATTTAAATATGAGCTCATTCGGAGTTACAGAATAAGAATTAAAAATCATACCGTGCACAGATTCGTGCAGGAATAAAATCTCCGAACGCTATAAACAACTTCTTCAAACCAAAATGAGTAAAACTTGGCACTTTATTAAAAATTCTAGAAACTAAACTAAAAATTAAGTCTCTTGTTACAGCAAGAGGACACAAAGAAAATCACAAATAAAAACAACCGGGTTGCCTCCCGTAAAGCGCTTTCTTTATAGCCATATAGTTAGGCTTCTTACTTGGTATCAAGATGGTTGGAGTGAGGTGGCTTGGCATCCCCAAGATTAAATTCTTGTACTTATTTGATATATGTAGGGTGAGCCTAGGGGTAACATCCCCAAGCTTGAGTGTTTGTCCCTCTTGATATTTGTTCATCACCCTCAACTCTTCCACTTGAAAATTCTCTTTACACAAAACTCATCATAAAACTTGATTAGAGGGGTTAGTGTCTCCATAAATTAAATCCACATAAGTACAGAAAATACATATCATGAGTTGATTCTAAACATTAATTAATGTTACTATGGTTGTGTATTGTTCTTTGATCCAAAGAACCACACAAAACACAAGTAATGAGAGTAATGCAAAATAAAGACAGAATCTGTCAAAAACTGGACAGCCTGTAAAGAGTGAATTTTCAGAGGCACTTACGTTGCTCAAATCAGAAATTTTGAACTAATGAAATGTGTAATAATAACTGAATATTGCTGACGTGAAATTTCAGGTCAAAATTCCTTTTCTGTGATTTTTAACATTTTTCGCAGTAAAGCTTAGGAATCTATTTTCTGGACAGCAAATTACTATTGTTTGATCCTACCTCTCAAAAGAGGTTATTCTTTCCATAAATATGAAAAATAAGATACAAAGGTGATGTTACAGTAGTAAACAAGCACCTTGACTCAAAAACCAAAATCAAACTGAAGAAATCAAAAAGAAGCAAAACCAAGAAAGGTTCAAGAGAAACAAACAAACAAGAAAGAAAATATTTTTGTTGTTTTTGATTTAGCAAAAAGGCAAAAGAAGAAGCAAATATATACAACATAAACAATCTTTTTATTTGGTTTTAGCTTTGGGAAAAGTTTTAATGATAGATACTTTGCAACGGTTCCATTGGCATGAACAACACATGTTCAAGGTCGACCCCAACTTCTCCATTACTCATGCTTCTCATTTACTTTCCCAAATTTTATATAAAATGAAAATCTTAAACTAATTGTCACAAAACAGTAGGTAAAGATATTTTACATGTTGTAAAGATATAAAGGTGTGTTCAAACCGAATAGGAAGTTAAAGCATAAGGAACACACCATAGAATATTAAACAATTTACTTTTAAGTCTAACTCTCTTCCTATGCATTGGAATTTTATATATGAATAAATAACAACAAATTTGAGGTAACCAATGCATATAATAATCAATAGCTTGAATTTTAAATAACATAGAAACATAAAGGGGATTCTTATCTCTCCCTCTCTCATAATAGTTGCAAGCATTAAAGTTAAACATAACCACATAGTTTTGAATAGAATCACCACATAAAGACTTATCATCTAATGAGCATAATGGATCATCAAACTCAATTAAATCCCTTTCATCCTCAATAGTAGGGGACTAAAATACCATATTCATCAAAACAAACTTCCCCAAGCTTAAGGTTTTCCTTAGCATTAGCAATAAAGGTGTTCAAAGAATTAGTACTACCACAAACATGATTGTTATGCAAATAAAATTTAATTTTCTCCTCAAACACTTCATGTCCTAACTCAAGATAGATATTATACAGCTCTATAATGGTTTGGTTGTTTTCCATTTTATAATTTTTTTTGTGTTTTAGATTTATATGTTAGTATGCAATGCAAACAAGAATAAAAGCTTAGCACAACGCTCCCCGGCAACGGCGCCAGAAAAGTGCTTGATAATCCCCAAGAGCAAGGAATCATTGTAGCACAATTCGATAAGTATTTGAGTGTCGAACCCACGAGGAGCTGAAGGTAAACTATCTATTCTCTAAAGCCCTATAACCCTCTTATATGGCCGTTTGTGCAAAGCAATAAGTTTAAATTTGAAAGGAACTAACTAATGAAAGCAAGTGATGTGGAATGGGTTTATCTAGTAATAAGTTTCTCAATCAAGTTTCAAACGCAAGTTTCTTAAGAGTAAGTTTCTCAAGCAGGTTTCTCAAAGTAGCAAGTATCAAATATCTCAAGTAGCAAATATCTCAAGGGAGCAAATGTTCTAACAATTGTTATTTCATTCGTGTGGTTGTCACAATTAGTGAAGCACAGGTTTCAGTCTTAGTTGTTTCTTGTAGGTAGGAGCCATAAATAGGTGTAGCCAAATAAATGAGCAAATTACACAACTCTTATGATGGATCTCATGGCCAAGTAAATGTGCAGCACAAGAATTATTAAGACATAATTGTCCCACCATAGCCTTAAGTTCTAGGGTCCCCCAAATATATCCCCCATAAAGTAACTTCAAGTCTCAGACCACGGTTTCTGTCTACTCCGTCCCGTCCTACTCAATCCATTACACTACGGTGATCACCTTACATGCATTCCCCAACATATGCGTGCACTCATACATTGTACATCAAGACAATCATAAAAGATAACAAAACTTGTATGCAACTAATCAACGAACTATTTCACTTTTGCCATGAACAAATCACTTCTCAAACATAGATGGGGAGACACAATAGATCAAGGGAATAGTATATTGCATCATATATCATGTTTGCCAAGAGTTTACAGTGGAGAGATGGAGATGATCTTGCTGTAGATGTTGATGATGAACACGCCAGAGGGGGGTGGAGCCCTCCGGAGGTGATTCCGGCGGCGTTTCCCCCCTCCGATCTTCTCCGGCGGCAGCCTTCTGACTCTCTGTTTCGTGGTTTTGTGTTTCTCCACCGCCTCCTTTCGCGAAAGCCCTGGGGGGTCTATATATAGTCGTTTTTAGGTCAAGACGAAGCTTCGGGAAGAAGGATCGACGGCAGCGGAGGCCCGAGGGCCATTTTGGTGGGTCCCACGCGGTCAGGGAATCTGGCCATGTGGGCCCACCTCTTTCGGCCTTTTGGTCTCCGTTTTTTCGTTTCCTTTGTGCCTACGTTTCGTTCCTTCCAAAAAAGTGATCCCCGTAAAATCTCAGGTCATTATGACGTGATTTGGTCGCCTGAAACGTAAAAATATAGAAAAAGGGGTTTTCTGACAGTGCAGGGTTAATTCCAGAAAAATGGGGAAATTGTTAATTATCCCCAAAACTCAATATAAATCATGAATATAACCCTTATATGATGCAAATAACATGGAATAACATGTAATAAAATGTAAAGTTCATGTATGCATTTTACATGCATCAAGAGGTCAACATGTCTTTGGCAGACTTTGGTTTCCTCGTACGACGGGCCTTGCCTCATGGTATCTGCTCTCAATATCGTTAGCCGATCGGTTAGTTGTCGTATCTCCTTCCTGGCATTCCCGAACGTGCCTCGTCCCCACTCATCAAGAGAGCATGACACACGATTCAGCTTCTCTTGTAACTCATACATCGAAGCTGCCCTCCCCTGTTCTTGCCACACATCATCTAAGTGTGGCTTGAAACGCTCATGTGATTCCCACATGATCTCGTATCTGAAGATCCGCTCCTCGGTGATTCTTCGTTGGCGCGCTGATTCCCGCCAGCTTAGAAGTATCGGGCAGTGATCCGACGCCGCTCCCGTTAAGTGTCTCACGGTGGCCAATGGGAACCTCTCACTCCAGGCTGTTGTCGCAAGGGCCCTGTCCAAACGAACTCGACAGAACGTCCCTCCCGCAACACGCCGCTCAAAGTCCAGCTGTTGCCTTCATAGCCCAGGTCTACTAGCCCGCATACATCCACTGCCTCCCGAAAGCCTGCTATGTGAGCCAGGTTACGGTCTACTACACCCTCATGCTCGTGTTGGTGTAGAACTTCGTTGAAATCGCCGATGCACATCCACGGCAAGTCGGACGATGATTTGACGTACTTCAGCATATCCCAAGTCTTATGCCTCTCTGATGCTCTAGCCTCGCCATAGACGCACGTAAACCTCCAGGGATCACCACCCCTCTCAGTTATAATAACATCTGGGTGATACTGAGAATACGGCAAAATCTCCATTTTATTTCATTATTCAGAAAATTCCTAAGCCGCCGCTGTGGCCCGTACTGCTTACAGCAAAACTCCTGTCAAAACCTAGCCTCCTAGCTAGCCCTTTAACCCGATCTTTATGTAGGTGAGTCTCTAACACACAAAGAACGGTAGGTTCAAAACACTTAGCGAGATCGCTAAGCTCTCTAACTGTCGCGTCGCCTCCCGCCCCGCGACAGTTATAACTTAAGGCACTCATTGATCCTGGCAGCGCTCCTGGTCGGAGCCCGCCTCAGCAATGTCTTCACCCGTCTTCTTTTGCTTCTTCTGAACCGGCGGCTTCACAGGTGAAACTGTCGCCACCATCCCCCCTCCTTCGTTCAGCAGTGCATCATCCAGGCTCCTCCTAGCAGTTGGGGACGTCCCATCGTCGCGCCAGTTCGTGAGCTGCAGCAGGATCGGGTCAGTGGCAGTTGCCGCTTTGTTCTTCCCCTCATGTGGCGAGGACACCTCCGGAGGGGCGCTTGCGCGAGTCATTGCTGCGCCGGCCACCCCCACGGCCGCTAGGAGCTCCTTCCCCTGCTTTGACGCCGCCCGCACACCCGTAGTCTGCGGGTGCCAATCCTCCACTGGGGCTATCATCCAGTTGCCGTATTGCTTAGCACTATCATCGTGATCACCGTCTGCACATTCCTGATCGGTGTGGCCGAGTAAACCACACACATCACAGAACCTTGGGAGCTTCTCGTACAAGACTTGAAACGACACCCTCGGCTGCCCCTCAGGGTGCAAGCCAACCACCCTCGTCAAGGGCTTGTTCACATCCAGCTTCAGACACACGTGAACAAAGCTTGTGCCGCTTGCTCCAAGGGCGTACAGGTCCATGCTCCTCACCTCTCCAATATGCGCCGCCATGTCCCGCATGATCATATCCCTCCAAAACAGTGGGGGAACTCCTCACACCTGCACCCATACGTGGATGCGATCCATCACCACAGATTTAGGGTCCAAAATCCCGTCGTACGGCTCAACCATGACTCCCATCTGGCGAAAGATCCATGGTCCCTCATACATAGCCATGTTCCAATCCCCCAAGCATGATACTTGCAAGATGAACAAGTTCTCCTCGATCGGGTGAATCGACCACTTCTTGGCGAAGCCCCAAGCGATATCCATCTTCTGAAAGAACGGCTAGTTCCCAAAGTGCTTCGAAGCATGCACTTTAACCACCCCCATCCAGCGCGCCTCCTCGCGCAGATTAACGAACTCGTCCAACTCATCGTCCTTCAAGACGAGCTTCTTCAGCAGCTCTTGCAAATCAGCAGGAGGCACAGGGGTAGAAGAACCCCCCCCCCCCTTCATAGGAACCGGGCCGAAAATCTCCACGGTGCCTCTCTTTCCTCTACCGCCAAGGCCGGGCGGACGTGCCAGGACGTCCCCGTAGTCAGCCCGAGCAGATCGAGGCGAGAGAGACGAGCACGGGGTGGGATCGGAGCCGGGCAAAGCATTTCGCCGCCCAGCGCCGCCGCCGCCCACGGAGTCAACATGGAGGCGTCGACGGAGTCGCTCAGCGCCGTCTCGAGTCGCCACGGAGGACCACCACCAACCGCCGCCGCCCGGAGCTGTTTCGCCGCCGCCGCAGCAGCCTAGTGCCTCATCGCGACGCCTCCGGCTAGTTCCTCCTCGCGCCAGCACGGGCGCCCACCCAGCGCCGCCGCCCAACCGCCGGGACGAGCTACTCTCCCTAGATTGACCTGGTGCTAGGCTGACGAGGACCTGATTGCTTTTTCCTTTCTGCCGACGGACCTTTGTGTAAGATTGTGGATGTATTTGTAATTTCGTTTCAGCCCAACCTGGCCCAAAGCATACAACCTACCAAACAGCATCTCACCCCAGCATATCTCAACACATACGAGACACCAAACAAACAGCAAAATCTCAGCCCAACCTGGCCCAAGTTAACATGTATCTCCCATGTCAGGGTGATGCAATGCAACCTACCAAACACACCCTAACAATCTGAGTTACACTCAGTTCGCTTATGCAAGCATGCTTGCACTAGAGAAGTTGCAATTTATACAAATGTTTAATGATATTGTAATATGCACCTTGCATTGTACGTCCCAAGTTAAAAAAAAATTGCCACGCACAAGCCGCATGGTTTTGGCAAGGCAGGTTATTGCGGTTGAAGGCTTCCCGTACCAAAATGGATGGCATCCTAAAATGTCTGATGTCTAATTTCACCGACACTATCACTGTCATGGTAACAGTTGATTAAAAAAATAGTTTGTGTAGCATATTTGTATGCAAAATATACCATCACATTCATATGAAAGTAACTATAATATGGGGGAGGGCGTTCATGTCATAACCTAGAAGGGCACATGTGTTGTTCAACAGAGGGAGGCAATCAATGATATTACAAAAAATCAGAGCCTCCACAGCCGACCTACCAAATTTGTCTGCTAAGCCGTGTATGCTAACCTTCGAGAGGGCCAAATTAACAGTGGGCATACAGGCTCCATGTTACTATATTGCAGAGTACAAATTAGAGCTGGGGTGCTGTACCGAGCATAGTTCTTGTAGCCTGTAGGCTATATGAATTTGAACTTTCAAGTATCCAGCAAAGAGGCCATACACCCACATACGAGATGACCTGATACTAATCCACATGTGGACTCAGCTTCAACTGGAATTTAGGCTTCGAACTGCAAGAGTTCCTATATGTTAGGTGGGGGCAAAATACGGAAGGCGAAATCACTGCAGCAAGGTCTCGACTACAACAGAAATTGTTTGTGGTCCTGCTCGCTCAAGTAGGGATAGCGCGAGATCATGCTCATGCCAACTCCGGAGCCCAGTGGCAATCTTCTTGAGTGTGTCCAGTTTTATGTCCAGCAGCCATGACGGGACAAACTTCACCAGCAGAAATACAAAGCACGATACATACGCCTTCCATGTACCTGGGTCACAGCCTAGCAGGATGTGCCCATCCAACATGCCGGCAATGAAATCCATGTGGGTGCCCACCACTCGTGGCCTCCTTGAGAGGAATGACAGTTTCATAACGGAAGAAGTCCTTTCTGAGCGCCAGAGTAAACTACAACAGAAAAAGAGCATGTTGGCCATTGCATAGCCTTGGAGTGTGCTGGACACTGGTCCAGGATCTTCCAAAATCTGTTCCCGAGCTGATAGCAGCAGTGTTGGCAATGCCTCCTCGAATAGCACCTGGACCACCAGAGGACCCCCTGCAACACAGAGGAGTCCTGCACCAAGCATAGCAACCTGATACGCCATGGATGCAGCACCAGATAGCGGCGTTCGGCCTGATTTCAAATGAGGAGGCCCATTGGAAGACCATCCATTTGCAAGTTTGTGGGAACAATCAATGACTTGCTTGAGGATAGTCTCGCTCACAAAGTAGGTATCGTGGAAAGTTCGACAAGTTCTCAGGTAGACGAACCCAGGGGCCATGGGAAGCTGAAGACCTTGGCTGGTGGTGATGGACTCTCCCAGTAAAGCTCCAACTCCACGGCTTGCAGTAATATCAGACCCGCTGGATGGGGATGAGTGCAGAAAGGATGAGAAGCAACTTTGGATGAGCTGCGCAACCACATCTTTGTCTCTGGCAAATGGAGAGCGCATACATGAGAGGACGATGAAATCATGCCATCTTCGCACTTTCTGAGCCCACAAGGCCCCTATGATGGGCATGCTTGGCCAGGAACTCCCCCCTGCACAGTTATCAAGTGCCTGGCCAATGATCCCCTGAATGTATTCGATGCTCCTATCCAGCTTAAACGTAATAGTCAAGCTGACAAGTGCAGCCATTGGTAAAGGAAGCATTGATGGCACACCACCTGTAAGAATAAAACTTCAATTTTCCACAGAGACAGACAAATGAGGATATGATAACACTGTGCAATGATGATGCTGAAAGTCTGAAGGCTATCAATAGTTATAGTATGAATTGATGCAACTAAGTTGATGCATAAGAACAGGAAGCAGGTTGTACGTGGATAGCAGCTGTGAATCTGCACACCAGCAGAAGCAAGAATTTCCTTTACTTCATCTTCAATAGAATGAAGAGCGGCACCAGGGCTGGGCCATTCAGTTCCATTCATAGGGACAGCTTTCCATATTCCTCGTGTAATTTCTGCTGAGAAGTAGCTAACAATTGCAGCAAGAGAAGCTGGCAAGAAGTCCACTAGATCCCTCAAACCTGCAACGCATCGGCACATTAACACACGAATGAGATTGCGAAATATCCCAATAGGACTAGGGGAATCCATGCAATACATTAAAATGGAAAAAAAGGAGGTTTCTTACTTGTAGTCATGTCTCGGCTGGAAATCCTCCCATGAGAACATGCTGTAAGAACAGCTTCAAGAACAAAAGGAACTGCTTCTAGAAATTCCCATGCTGGAATTGTGGGCCCTTGGTAAGAATCATCTGATGTACTCAGAGAGGAACCACTGACACCGCTACTAGAAGTGGATGAAAGATTACCAGATACTACCCCGCTTTTATTCATTTTTCGGCAAATCATACTCAAAATTTTGTTTGCGACTTGATGGACAGGGTTTTTACTACCAACACCAGAAATGGTAGAGGCTATGCAAGCTTGATTCTGTAAGTACCAAGCTCTTAACTTGGGGAAGGAATCAATATAAGTTGGTTGGTTTGGGACCTCATCGAATGAGCCCACACTGCTGCTAGAGTTGGTACTGGTAGCAGATGGATTTGGGAGCTCGTTTCGGCTATTGTACATTAACAATAGATAGTCCAAGTCCAGAGTAAGTTCCAACCTTACCGAGCCTCCACGGCCAGATAGACAACACTCTTGAGGAGGTCTGTAAAATTTCCACAACCGGAGAAGACAGAGAAATGCACAAGAGAAGACCGAGTAAACTGACGTTTCATCAAAAATGGTAGACCTGTGGTTAGACGGGGGTGGCATTGACCCAAAAGCTTCACATAGTGGCATTAGAGCTGCGGCAACATCTGGAACCTGTAGGAGAAAAGTTTTTTCTTATATTCTGAACTAACAAACATCACAACCATATAGGCCACACACAAGATCATTCTAGTTCATTGTGTATCATGAAGCAGGAAGGAAACTGGGGCCAACAAAACATCCAGCTTCTTGTGGACACAAAAAGTGGAGGTAATTATCTAAGTGATAAATGCTTGCACTATGCAGTTACTATTGTGCTGATCGTAAGTTTTTAGCATACCAATATCAGGACCTATAGATAGCTTGAAGGGGACGGCCATAACAAGATACATGAACAAACTAAGCCAAAGGCACACAGATTTATGTGGTGCAACTAGTAACCTACAGAGCTAGTTCAGCCATCAAGTATTAGTAACCGGACATGCCAAGAAAATGATAAAGAGCATGGGTTTACCATCGAGGCACATAAGTGTAGGAGTGCCTTAAAGCGGGACTAATTGGCATATCAGGTGCCAGCTTTGAAACTGACACTGTAGAACAAGAACCAAAAGATTGTACGTGGACATCAGTTCTGTTCATATGCACTAAGAGCAATGCTTTGTCTAATTCGGTTTTCTATATCAGGGATAAATGTGATGCTCAAATTTTGATCAAGTTTTTTCTGAACTTTCTAAACACGTACCATTCCCTTTAGGCATTACTAATGGAGATGCCAGATTCACTGGACACCAACAAAATACCCTTCTCACTTCTGATGAACTTATTTTTTTACTTTGAAAACTAACAAAAAAACCAGGAAGTGTTTTTTACAGTGTCTTCTGAATAGAAAATATGCAGATTAACAATGGATTGTTACAAGTAGATGACACGGTCAAGCGGACAATGCACTGCTTACCATTCCATACAAAGAAAGGATGTGGATAGCATCGTCATATGAGACACCAAGTAAGATTGCATTCAGTGTAGATTTCTGAATAAGGTAGTGGCTCATGCTCCCTTGTGTTGAGGAACCTGAGGGCAAAGGAGGCGACAGTAACTTGACCACCATGCGGACAACATGTTCCTGAGGAAAACATGCAGAATATAAATAAGATTCTTCTAGGGAGAAATTGCCAAATGGAATTTTCAGAACCGTTTTGAATTGCACATAAGAGTAGCCCCACAATCTAAAATAACTTCAAGGATGTAAAATTTTAGAAAATGTTTATCGTGAATATTTCTATATAGAAAATACGAAGTTCTGGTTGTGTTTTCTGAAATATAAGTTGGCCTTGCTTTTTTTATGCAGCAAAAAAAAATCCACTACTTTGCAAGTGCGCCTATGGTAATAAATATGGCCCCAGAGCCATGAATTTCGGGACCAATTTCTTGTGCTATTTGCTTATAGTAGCACCATAACAGCACAAACACATATGTTCAGATTCTTACCAAAATCAGCATAAACTAAATAGTTGATTTGGAACGTGTGGACAAGTCAAGTTAATATCATATTATTGTGGAGATCAACTCACCAAAAAAATTGTCAACAGAAACAAATTGAGGAGTTTTCATTATTTACAAACTTATAATGTTTCATGGCGATTTAAACATTTTGGAAGCTCTTTATATCAGATCAGTATAACAAGGTACCTGAATATTCCAACCACGAACAAGTGATGCACCACACAGAATTTTAGCTGCAGCTGGCTTCTCTTGTTCTGAACCATTCAATGCTATGTGGTACAATTTATCCAGTTCTTCGACGCTGAATAGACAAAACAGATCTCCAAATCAAGGAACAGACAAGATAGACCAGTAAGTAGCAGGGGTATACAAAAAATTGGAGAATCCTGGTAGAATATAATCCCAGAAATGTATTGCCGCAGCTCACCGGCGGAAGAGCTGGGCCCCTCTCCTTCCGCTTCCCGCTCCGGCGGCAGGAGGGAGGGGGACCCCGTTTTTTGCATGGTAATTAGGGTTAGGAGTTTTCTGGCATGGTGCGCCGTTGGGGTGGTGGGAGCGGCGCCCGGGCAAATAAATCTGCCTCAACTCTACTCCCACACCGGCGTTGTCCTTCATGGCGGCGTCTCGGAGTTGGTGGCACTGTGTGCTTGCCGATCTTTCAGATCGGTGGCTGTAGGGTTCATGGATGGTGTCGGCGAGGCGGTGGCGGCGACTCCATCAGATGGGTTTTCCCTCCTGCTCTGTCCCCGTTGCTGCGGCGTTGTCTCCGGCGCCATGGTAGAGCAGAGAGGATTCGTTCAGGAGTACGTGCAGACGGTGGTCTGCACTGGTGACAGCTGGAAGATGGTGCACCTTGTGGTGGGTTCGTGGTTGGAGGCTGACGGTTCTGGTTCCTTACTCCGACGACGTCGTCGTGCGGGGGTGCCAGTGCTGAAGTTCCATGGCGTGTCAGGGGTCATGCTGCCCCGGTCTGATTCTTTCAACAGCAATGGTTTGTCTTATGGCAAACTACTTTGGAGGTCCGAAAAGCTGATGATCAGCGATGGAGCCGCGTCGAGCTCGGGTGAAGAGGTGATCTGTCTATTTTTTCTTAGGTGGCTGCTACGGTGGTGCCGAAGAAGATGGATAGACGTTGGTTTGTCACATAGGTTTATCCTATCTTTCCAGATCTGTAAGATCGGTGCATACGTACTTTGTATCTCGTCTTTTATTTATCAATGAGAATCGTATTACCATGCAAAAAAAAACTGGCTGAAAGAACAAACTGTTGAATTCACTTGTAGCCTGGAAAGTTCCTATTTTGAATGCAAATATAGCACCATATACCTTGAAGCAGGAGTAGAAACGAGAGCATTCTTAAGTGGGTCAGATAGTGGAGCTCCTTGCATAAAGTTCAACCATGGGGATTCCTGGGGTAAAGATGTATCCTTCAAAAGCCCCGATAGTACAACGTAACCAGGCCACAAATAAGCAGTTGTGTCAATCAAATTCCTCGAAATACAGGCTTCAACAATAAGATGTAGCATGTTTCCAACTGAAAAAAAACATAGGTGGCAGGGGGGAAAGGTTAAAATATAAGAAACCAGTGATAAATGATAAAGTTTTTTCACATAATAGTGCAAAAAAAAACAGCTAACTGAATGAAAACATATCTAACAATAGGATCTAATAAGCAGATAACAGTCAGTTTAGTTTACAAACCTGACCAAAATGCACATACAATATAATGAAAAGGTAGTAATACCAGCTTTCGTCGAAGAGTCACTCTGGCCAAGCATGCTAGGGTTGCCACCACCAGCATTGTAATTGTCCCTAAATATTGCCGCTTTTGAAGCTGCAGCATTGGCCACATTTACCACCGATGAAGGTGGTACAAGAAGTCCTGAATATTGCACCAAATCCTGGAGAGAAGCTACAAGTCCTAGTCTTTGTGGAAGACTTTTGTTTCCTTCAGCTCCACATGCATCAGTTTCTTCTTTAAAGGTTGCAGCAATTGCTAGTGGAATAAGAGCTAATAGCATGCATAATCTCGCGTCTAGATGAGGAATTGGACCTTCCAGGGGTTCTCTACCCTAATCACAACATTACCCCGTGAGGAGGCCACAATAGAAGTAACTATGCACCAACAATAATACATAAAATGGAAGGTTTATCACCCGCTGTACAAGACGAAGGGCAGAAATCCACAGAGCTTTAAAAGTTTCCTGCCAACTTGCCTCATTAATTGCTTGGGCTGTCTTGGTCATTTCTGGATTAGGAAAAGCATGATATTAGTGAATGAAAACCCATGCTGGACACATAAGTAAACTGAAAGAAAGATCTAAACATTAGGATCCTGTCCTTCATCAGTGTTACTAAACCAAGACCACATCACAGATAGGTACAGAAACTATGCGGACACTAATAAGGGCAAAAAGGTGCAATAATTCGAGTCGATATAAAATTATGAACCGGTCATGTGGAAGAGTACCTTTTATAATCTCGATGGAAGACATAGCAGTGAGATTCTTGCCATCCATTGCGTTCTCCAAGTAAATATCAAATATAATCCAACAGGCAGCTCTCCCGGCTCCTGTAAGCTGGCTCAACAGGGATCCGCGGGATCTCATGTTACCAAGAACATCCACAAGCCGTTTGTTGTTTGGCTGATAATCTACATTGCTAACTCTCCGGATATACATCAACAAATCATCAATTTTATGACTAGTAGGCAATAGTCTGTCGAGTGCCATTTTGTGAGCTTCAATCAGTGTCAACCTCTGGCTCAGAGCACTGAATTTGTCAGGCCTAACCTAGAAAATTGTCTAATTAGCACACCTTTTTCATTTGTAATGTTATTAGCTGCACTCAAGGAATAAATAAGCTAGGAAATCTTCTTTAAGAGTTGTTAGGAAAGGTGCTGCGGATTTGGATGAGAAAAGCTTTGCATTCTTAACAGCTGATTGAGCGAGTTTATAAATTAACAAAAATAGCTAATGGACCAGTAAGTTAACATTAGAATAGTCAGTATCAGTGAAAAGGTGGGATATGAAGTCAGAACA
The DNA here is from genome assembly GCA_947311845.1 of Poa pratensis. Classification (NCBI taxonomy): domain Eukaryota; kingdom Viridiplantae; phylum Streptophyta; class Magnoliopsida; order Poales; family Poaceae; genus Poa; species Poa pratensis. The sequence continues at coordinate 12,455,052 of CAMZMU010000128.1, read as the reverse complement.
GCCTATAAAAATGCAGCTTTAACTTGACACCATCACTTTGTTAATTATACTTGAGCCTACTCCCTACCTTGCATTTGATATTTTGATTATAATAAGAATAAATTATCCTCACATGATAACCCGACAAGGCAACAGGTGCCAAAATATGATGATTGGCTGCAGGTAAAACTGACAGCCATGGATATTAAATATCTACAAAATCGTCATGTTAATAAGGTAGACCACACTCGCCACCAACTTGAAACTTTGTTGCAACTGAAATGGTTAGGACAATTTTCCACCATACATCTTATCCTGAATGTAAAATTCAACAGTAGGCTACTATACAGATATACATCCATTCCCAGTCCGAAAATTATCTCATACGCCCCGTAGTCAATAAAAGTAATGGAAAAGATTGTTGGGAGACGTACATGTTAAAGCATATCAAGCGCAGAAATGCCTGGATCTTCCTATCAGCAACCATCATATGCAGAACTTCTAGAGCCATGACAGTGTTCTTGCGACGTAACTGTTCGCGGTGCTCATTTTGCTTCACGGTGGAGACCACTTTGACATCTAGGTCCATAGCCTGTGACCCTTCAGTGGGATACACACTCTCCTGCCAATCTGCGGTTCCGGATTGAAAGCCGCAATCCTCCAGTACGCAGTCAATTAGTTTGGTGGTAACAGTCAACACGAACAGGATGACGACATGTCCAAAGTCAATTTTGGAAACTCCGTAGGTTTTAGATAGTTGTAGAGCAGCATCGATAGATTTCGTCATCCTGAGAATAGCAAGCAAGGTAACCGTATATGAGCGATTGGGCACCAGCTAGCACGCAGCATACATATCAGTAGAGTAATAGGCATTTTGTGCACAGGTGAAATCTAAAACGAAGCCTCCGTTCGAACATTACATAGCTGGCCACTTACTTGTCCCGGTTAGGCCCGGCTTGGAGAGACAGCGAGGAGGACGTGACGTTGGTCTTCAGCAGCTCCAGGTACAGCCTGCACGCCTCCGGCTGCGCTCGCCGCTGCGGCAGCACCCTGCAAAACCACCGCCAGGTAGAGTTACTATCGTATCCTTCAAAACCGGGCAGAGAAAATGAGCGAAAGGAGGGGCAGAGCAGACCTGGCGGTGAGGAGCGCGAGGACGTGGAGCGGGCAGAGGAGGCGGGACGACATGGCCTGGTCCAGGAGCTTCCAGAGCGAGGCGGAGTTGTGCGCGAAGCAGAGGTTGGAGACGAGGATCCCGGCGAGCTCGGCGCTGGGGAGCCCCGCCCCTTCCCCGGAGACGAGGCGGGCCACCTCCACCGCCCGCAGCAGCGGCGGGTCCCCGCGCGCCTCCGACGCCTTGACCGCCGCCATCACCCTCCTCTCCAGCTCGCCCCCCGCGGCGGGCGCCACCTCCGCCGCCCCCATCGAGGGTTTGGGCTTGGATTTTGCGGTCGCGATTTCGCCTTCTCTCTCCTCGCGACTGCGAGGTTTGCGATTTCCCCCTGTGTGGAAGGGAAGGGGGAAGAGGACGGAGAGATCTGGGCCGTTGATCTCGCCCCCGTCGCATTCGGTCGCCGTCGTGCTAGCACGGATATTGACTTCGCCGCCGTGTCCCGATGATTATTGGACGAACACCACGCCACGCTTCTTTATCTACTCCCTCCGTTCCAAAATAGATGACTTCCATTTGTACAAAAGTGGATGTGTTGTACAAATAGAAGTCATCTATTTTGGAACGGAGGGAGTAGCAGGTAGCAACGGTCTGTCCGTTATGGACGGGGATTGCCTGTGCCGCTCCCATGCGACCATCCGTGCGACGGGACGCGTGGAAACCATCCGGTGGTTATCCCTCCCGCACGGCCCAGCACTGCTTTTCCTTCCATAAAAAAAACACCTCCTTCCCTCCGTGTATCAATTCCCTTCCGTAATATAAGCAGGCCATTAAAACTGAACACAAAATAAGAGATAAATAATCTGGCGGGAACTAATCCTCAAATTTGTATTATGATAATCACGAATTGCAAGTTCTAACTGAGCAATAATGATTACTGTTCACACAAACCAGCTCAAGAATTACATAGAAACGATCCCACATAATGCAAAATCCGTTTACCTCCAATTTTCCTTGAGCTTGAACCCGGCGACGAGCACATCCTAGCGCCTCCGTCGTTTGTTGTACCACCGCTAACGTCGGTCGACCCCTTGTCCAGCTTCCCGCGCCGCCGTCTAGTGAGACCACCAGGTCCCCGTCGACCCCTTGTCGGGCACCCCGCGACGCCGCCGTGATGCGCGTGGGAACGGGAGGACGGGAGTCGCCGGATGGCTCAGCTTCCGGCTCGCTGCTTCTAGCTCAGTCGTGGGGAGTTCAGAGTTCAGACAGGGGAAAGCGAAGCAGACAGCTGAGTACACGATGGGAAAGGATAAGGTACGTATTTCTTTTTCTTTTTTTCTGGAAGGAAAAGCAGCGAAGAGGTGCGGCAAAGGCATGCGCTGGATGGCTTCCACGTGTCCCGTCGCACGGATGGTCGCACGGGCGTGGCACAGGCAAGCCCCGTCCGTCCGTTATAGCGAGTGGCGGAGCCAGGATTAGAGCGGGCCACAAAAAAAATTGGCTAAAAAAAGCTTCCAAAAAACACTTGTAATAGCACGGAAATTTGGTACTATTGTAAAGATGAACTGATATTTTTAACTCCAATTTGATACGATTGTAAATAAGAACATATATTTCAACTCCAATTGTTAATTTTCAACAAATTAGTTCATTTATAATTTACAAATCAAATGAACTATTGAAAATATCAAGAAATTGCCTGGTCGGGCAGCAGTTTTGAGAAGTGAGAAGACGTGAAGAACCAGCTTCTGGCATGTACGGTTGTTCTGCCTGGAAGAGAGGAGGCAGAGCCGCAGCACGCTGCTGCGCCGGCTGTCGTTTGGGCGGAGGCGACGCACCAGCCTAGCTGAGCAGCGGAGCGGGCCAGCAGAGAGCGGAGGCGCGGAGCCGCTGTGGAGGAGAACAGCGCGACGGGGTCAGGCAGCCCGGGGGTGCCGTACTATTGCTTTCGGACTGCCGGCGACGACGGAGTTAGCGTGGCGGCGCTGGGTCGCTGTATGTGGCGAGAGCAGAAGCAGAGCGAGCAAGGGCGAAGCAGATGATTCGATCCAGTCGTCGTTCCTGATGAACATGGGCCACACCTGGGCTCCGCCCCGGGCCAAGCCAGATTTCTATATGCCTAATAGGCCTGGAACTTTGCTACGCCCCGGGCCATGGCCCAGTTTGCCCGGGGCCCAGCTCCGCCCCTGGTTATAGTTGTTGGCTCGAGCTCGCCAGTGGAGTTCATCTTGCTTAAGCTATGACAGGGCCGTCTCCAGATATTGGGGGCCCCTGTGCGAAATGAAAAATAAAGTTTGACCGAGTATTGACTTATGGATGATTTCTGGTTTTATGGAATTATCAAATTAGTCGCGGCGAAGGTCTATGGATGAGGATGTGATACCGTGAAAACTGTGATTGCGAAGGGGGTTGTCTTTGAGAGACGAGAGTCGGCCGATGGGCTCATAAGAGGGGCATTGGTCATCGAGGCATCACGACGAACAATGACAAGTCGGGGGATTTGCTAAGTTAAGGCTCGTCGGTCTGCACGCTCATGGTATACTAACATTTGGCTTAATCGACAAATGACCAAAGTCACGGAACAACTAAGAAAGGCATTTGGGTAGACTGAAGAGACTCAGCAAGGAAATTGAAGTCGAGTCGTGTCTTGTCTGTCATGCGCCGGTGCAAAACGTAAAATAGACTCTAAAATATGAAGGAAAAAAAGAGGCAATTTAAACATATTTTTATTTGATACTTATCACAATACTTAGAAAAAAAAAGGTCCGCGTCTTGTAGCTTTTTTTTATGGCGTAGCTTTTTAAGAGACACATGTTACTTACCCTTTTTTTAAGCCATGCCTTGTTTGTTTACTGGATCACCACGACACATTTTTTTTTTTGACACCTATGGGCCGTTGCCCATGTCCCTTAGTTAATGAAATTTAGTCCAGAAGCCCAATAACCTTCCTGTAACAGTATCTTCTTCTCCATCGCGACCAAGAACAGAAGAAGCCAGTTCCATGGCGGCGCTGCAACCTACGCTTCGATCTCCTACACCTTTTATTGAGAAGAATCGAAAACTTTCAAATAGGATGGTCGCCTCACATCGCAGCACTTAACTAAGATTCGGGGTCCCTAAATTTTGGGGGCCCTGTTCGGTCGTTCACCTCGCACACCCTCAAAGACGGCCCTATCCCATCCATGGAGCTCCACTTCCTTCTTCTACTTTTCTCTTGCGTGGAACACTACGGATTTTCAGGTGTCGACGAATCTTAGCGCCATATTCAGAACGCTGCTTTACACACAAAATTAGGCCCAGCTACATCTGAATCAACTGAGATGCTCATAAATTGGCTTCGGGGATGAAAATCTCAAGCAAATAAGGATTAGCAGATCGCGAAAAAATGGTTAAGAATTCTTGCGGTAAACCAATTGTTTCTTTTAGTACGAGGTTGTGCAAATTTTTTATACCAACAGGTTGAAAACGTTTATGTAATTTTAGTGCTCGGTAACAATAAAATAGTACTCCCTCCATTCCAAATTATAAGATATTACATGTGGACTATACATGGACTAAAATGAGTGAGTCTACACACACAAAAACGTGTCTAGATACATCCGAATAAAAAAGAAAGGTAAAACATCTTATATTTCGGAACAGAGGAGTATATATTAGTGCTATGTACTGTCTAAACGGTCTCTCATATTATCGTGTTGTAGTATGCTATTCTGAACCGGTGATTTTTTAACATATTGGAGACGGGACAGCTACAAAGCTGGTGCTGACTAAAGTTGTTTTGTTTTTTCTTAAGCGAACTAAAGTTGTTCGCCTTGCCACCAAGGGACAAGAACACATAACCTTTCGGTCATTGGTACATTCTCGTTGCGATTTTGTATAACTCAAGTCATGCCCCAACACCATGTTAGGGGAATGCGAGACAATCCAGTATCAGAGCCTCTTAATTTGGTTCAAAGAAACTTCACATGGTTTTTGAGAATTCTGGTTCTTAGAACTTTTCCTATAGGGCTCATTAGGCGTGTAGAATTATAAATCGTACGTTTTTTTATGGTGTATTTTGCTTGAGATTCAAAATAAGATCCATCTAGCACAACCTCATGAAGTTTCTTCTTTGTCTCTAAAATACTATGACGTGTGCCTACTTTTTTATTAGCAACAAACAACTTTTGTTGCACATGTCTTGTTGTTGTATCCATGGCATACTTTTCTAGTAAAACAATCATATAGGATTCACTATGACATGAGCCTATAACACATGAATAACATGCTCTTCTTAATTCCGCAAGACAAATAGGCCTCGGGGTTTTGGTTACCATGAAATTTGTATGAAGTACCCTAACCCAAGATGGAGGCATCTTCGGTTCAAGGAATTGCACAAGGATTTGGAGAGTATAATGATTAAGATTTTTTCTATGGATTTATGATGTGTGGGGTTGGAAACCATTTTTTATCCTGTCTTGCGTGAAATTATAATGTACTTTTTTCTTCAAGTTCAACGTTATATTATCATATTCTGCTTTCACAACAACTGTGTTCGTGCACCTAGTTATTGTATTTTCAGTTCATGCATGATTTTCGTTTGCAAAAATTATCATGTAGAATTCAGTATGCCATAACCATAAACCATGTGGAAGTCCTAGTCATAAATAACATGCTCTTCTTAATCCTGCAATACAATATGCCCTCGAGATTTTGGTTACCATGAAATTTTGTGCGAGGACCCTAATCCCACGTGGAGGCATCTCTTCAATTCAAGGAATCGCACAAGGATTTGGCGAGTATAATGATTATGATTTTTTCTATGGATTTTTATGGTGTGTGGGGTTGGAACCATTTTTTTATCCTGTCTTGATTGAATTTATAATGTATTTTTTATCAAGTTCAACATTATATTATATAATTATTATATTTTGGTTTTACAACAATTATGTTATTCACCTAGTTATTGTATTTATTCACCTAGTTATTTTTTTAGTTCATGCGTGATTTTCTTGCAAAAATTATCATGTAGAATTCAGTATGGCAGGACACATAAACCATGTGGTAGTCCTAGTCATGGAACCAAAGTGAAACTTAAGAATGAAATTTTGAATTAACAGTGCTACAATGAGATGTTATTGTTTTCCATTAATATTTACTAGCCAATAACGAACTGATTACAATTCAACATCATTCAAAAAAAATGTACTTATGATCCACCCAATCTCACACAAATCATCATGACTCTTGTGTCAATGTATAGTTTTACATGGTACTAAAGGACATTTTTATTGTATCCAAATTGAAAATGAGAAAATTAGACCCTCCTTTTATTGTTAGAGAACAAAAAAATTGTTACGTTTGCTCCTAACGTGTCAACAACACAAGCTACAAACTTTCAAACCCGTGGAAGACCTGCACCATGGTTCGCCTGGGACGAGGCTCACACCTATAGCATAGGTATTGGTTTGTATAGGGGATATGCACCTTTGCCTCTGTCTTGTGTAACCCCTCTGTTGGCCTCAACGTTTGCCAACGATGCTACAATGCCAACTGACACACTTAGAAAAAGAAGAAAAATGTATCATGCTATGCTAGACTTTGAAGGAAGGCAATTGGGAACGACAATTAGATGTCAAAACATAGATCACCCAATTGGATTAGTTGGGGACAACTGCCACACGAGTAGACACAAAAACATGTTCAAGTGTCCTATAACTTTGAATGAAGAGGGAAGGGTGTGTTGTGATTGGCAGAGCGTGTGGGAACGAAGGCAATGTCTTGTGTCTCACGCATCGCATGAATTCACGAAAATAACACGCCATTTTTGTCAATACATGTGTGTAGGTTTTTATTATTTTGTAACAACACATGCACACTTAACTAGTATTTATTAGAGTCTAATAGTTTCTTCGAAAAGGGGGAGTACCCTACAGAATGCAGCAGTTCGATGCAGAGGTGCCACCATCGTCCGCCATGATCGAATTTAAAACTGGGGTTTCACCATCAATCGTGCACCCTCAAACCCGCCACAGACTGACTGACTCGATTGCCATCATGGCACCGGCAATGCGTCCTCCGAGAGATCCGACAGTCAAACAACTTCTAACAAACACTATATCAATTTTAATTTAGGCGTGTCTTTTCTTTAGGATGCAATATGCCACAACACATGCATTCTACTCTTTCTCTCTTTTCTGAGAATCACATGCATAATTCCAAACAAATAGGCCTCGGGATTTTTGGTCATGAGGTTGTCGGGTTGCTCCAGCAACGTTCAACCGCACAAGCTACAAAGTTTTAGGCCCATAGAAGACCCTGACCTTGCCTGCCTGGGACGCGAGCCCACACGTAGCCCGCGGGCACTGGCCAGCCCACTGGGTTCTGTACCTCTGCCTCACCAACGGCAATTCCTAGTTGCCGCGTACCGCAGAGCCTAATCGCTCCCGCGTACCCCCCCCCCCCCCCCCCCAGCGGGTTCTGGGCCTGGCCCATTTCTTTCTCTGCAAGATCCAGACGACGGAGATGGACACGAAGACTCGAGGAAGAAGATGACCGGAGGAGGCAGAAGACCGGAGCGAGAACAGTGACGGTTGCGGCGAAGCCACTCACCGACGACGGGGTCGACGCGGCTGGCCGTGTCGCCCCGTCGGAGGTGAGGCCTGGACCTCGCCGGAGACGGGGACGACGCGGCTGGCCGCGGAGTCGCCGGTGGAGGCGAGGACGAGACTTAACGCAGGGGGTGCGGGTGCGGTGCGGGGTGGGGAGCTCGCCGACGCCGGAGTTAGGTTCGGGGTGCGGGGGTGGGGCTTAGAGGGAGGCCAGCCGTGGGGCGGCGGACCGGCGGAGGAAGCGGCTGGGGCAGGGTGGGGCGGCGAGGCGGCGCGGTAGCGACGCCGGCCGCGGGTGGCGGCAGCAGGCGGTTCGGCCAGCCGCTAGAGGCGGGTCGACGATGGTGGGAGGATAAGAAGAGGCGAGGAAGAAGAAGGATAGGGTGCGTGATGGTTTGTTGCGTCCGCGTACCACGGCAACTAGGGGCTCCCCTCGCCAACGCAAACCTGATGTCCGTGCTCCGTGCGACCGTGCGACATGGCAAACTTCGAAATTGTGCTGGGCAGAGGATGAACAAGTTCCGAGGCCAAGACACAGACCACACCACCGGATCAGCCAAGAACAGCAACAGCTTTACAAACTTTGCAGCACCACACAATTAGACGCACAAAACAAAATATGAATGTGAAGAAGTCTGAACCTTGGAGATCATAATCGTACGAAACCTACAAATAACCTTGCAATCTCTTCTCTATTAGGAATATAATCTTGTTATGATCATGTAATTGGTTATGCTGTGTTATGAGGCATAACCGAACCTTTCCGTGTGGATCAAGTTGATCCCGTATCTCATGTAATCCCTCCTGTAATCACGCTACGGCGATCTCTGTAAACCCTAATGCCGATGGCTATATAACACGTAAAGCATACCGAGACAAAGGTATCGCTTCCACCAAAGCTTGATATGGTATCAGAGCGAACTCTTCCGTGACATCGAGAGAGAGATCCATATCGATCTACAAACAAGAACTACGACCTACGATCTACAACCTACGACGATGGCATCCGCCACTGCCGTGTCGCCGCCGCTTGGTGCTCCGCCCACCGAGAAGCTGACGCGGGAGAATCATCTCCTCTGGAAGGCTCAGGTCCTGCTGGCGCTGCGCAGTAAGCGGCTGCTTGGCATTGTGGACCGGAACGAACCGGCACCGCCGGAAACACTGACGATCGAGAAGGATGGCAAGACAACGAAAGAGCCGAACCCGGCTTACGACGCCTGGCTTGTGCGGGATCAGCAGGTCCTGCACTACCTCACCCTTGGCCTGTCCAAGAACATTGATGACCCACAAATATAGGGGATTGCAACAGTCTTCGAGGGAAGTAAAACCCAAATTTATTGATTCGACACAAGGGGAGCCAAAGAATATTTATAAGCCTTAACAGATGAATTGTCAGTTCAGCTGCACCTGGAAATAGACTTGCTCGACACAGTTTATCAGTAGCAACAGTTTTATAGCAGTAGCAGTAGTGAAATAATAGCAGCAGTAATAATTGTAGTAGACAGCAGGATTAAAATACTGTAGGCATAGGGATGGATGAACGGGCGTTGCATGGATAAGATAATTCATATAATAGTCAAGCGTAGGGCATTTGCAGATAGATAATAATAAAGTATCCAGGTAATAATCAATCATAGGCATGTGTTCCGTATTTAGTCGTACGTGCTCGCAATGAGAAACTTGCACAACATCTTCTGTCCTACCAGCCCGTTTGCAGCGGGGCCTCAAGGGAAACTACTGGTAATTAAGGTGCTCCTTTTAATAAAGCACCGGAGCAAAGCATTAACACTCCGTGAACACATGTGATCCTCACATTACAGCCATCCCCTCCGGTTATCCCAATTGTTGTCACTTTGGGGCCTCGGGTTCCGGACAATTATATGTGTAAACAACTTGCAGATATGATCTAAAACAATAATTATCCTCATGATTCAATAACATGTTCAGATCTGAAATCATGGCACTCGGGCCCTAGTGTCAAGCATTAAGCATAACAAGTTGCAACAATGACATAAAGTACTAACAACGGATACTAGGCACCATGCCCTAACAATCTGATATCTATTACATGAATGATCTCATCCAATCCCTACCATCCCCTTCAGCCTACAGCGGGGATTACTCACACATGGATGGGGGAATCATGGATGGTTGATGGAGAGGCGTCGGTGATGATGATGGCGATGATCTCCTCCAATTCCCCGTCCCGGCAGGGTGCCAGAACGGAGTTTCTGATCCCCGAAATAGGGTTTTCGGTGGCGGCGGAGCTCTGGAGTGTTTCTGGAAAAAGCGTCGATCCTCCTCGGGTTTTTAGGTCAAGGGGATAAGTAGTCGAAAGGGGGACGCGAGGTGGTGCCCGAGGCGGCCACACCACCCCCCGGCGCGGAGCCTGGCCGCGGGCCCATGGTGTGGGGCCCTCGTGGCCCACCTCCGTCTCGTCTTCTGGCTCCGTGTGTCTTCTGGAAAAATAGGAACTCAGGATATTTTTCGGGAATTTTCCCGAAACTTGACTTTCTGCACAAAAATAAGACACCAGGGCAATTCTGCTGAAAACAGCGTTAGTCCGTGTTAGTTGCATTCAAAACACACAAATTAGAGGTAAAACAACAGCAAAAGTGTTCGGGAAAGTAGATACGTTTTGGACGTATCAACTCCCCCCAAGCTTAGCTTATTGCTTGTCCTCAAGCAATTCAGTTAACAACTGAGTGCGATAAAAGAAACTTTTACGAACACATTTGCTTCATATGATGTAAATATTCTCACTATATGATCAAGTACTTAGGCAATTCATAATAAAGGAATGTAGATAATGCCACCTAGTAGCTATGTGAACTATGAAAAGATACCAACACACTAAGAATAAATAACATGAAATAAATCTATTGCAGGATTGCAATGTTCATAATAAGATATGATAAAGTGGTATCTCGCTTGCCTTTATTTGTAGAGCAAAACATAAATGCCAAGGCACCTCTGAAGTTCAAGTGAGACTAGAAGTAAAAATATCAAAGATAAGAGCATCAAAGTTATACCACAGTTAACCGTATTCTGGGACAAGCACATTACACTAAGAATGACAGTTATGCTCTCGAGAAGGTGCTCAAAGAAAGGATGGTGACTCAACATAAAAATAAAAGATTGGCCCTTCGCAGAGGGAAGCAGGGATTAACATGTGCTAGAGCTTTTTATTTATAAAACAGAGGTAAAAATTGTTTTGGGAGGTGGTTGTTCCTGTCAACGAATCAGAAAATGGAAAGTACAATATGACCCCTGCCAACCAGACTTTTAAGAGCGGCTCCCATGAAGGACGTTATTTCTACCAGCAAGGCAGATCATCCCTCTTTTCTCTTTTGTTTACACATGCAGATATTTCACTGGTATCATTGCTTGTCTGATAAATCAGGGCAAAAATGTGAAGAGAATTAAGCGGTTAAAGTTGTAATTAATTGGGACTGGGCACCCCATTTGCCAGCTCTTTTTGCAAAATTAATGGATAAGCGGATGTATATGCCGCTAGTCCGGTGGTAAAGTCTGTTTGACAAGTGACATAAAGACATCCACCCCGTCCTCATGAGCTAAAAACAGTGTCACAAAATGAGAAGTGTTTTGAAGGTTTTAAAGGTAGCACATGAAAATTTACTTGGAATGGTTCGAAATACCATGCATAGGAATTTTTGGTGGACTCTTTGGATAACTTGGTTTTTAAGGATTTGGAAGCACGAGCAGCATTCCCGCTCAGTACAAGTGAAGGCTAGCAATAGACTGGGAAGCGACAATCAAGAGAGCAATAACCGTCATAATCATGCTTGCGACAGAATAAAATTAACGGGGCATAAAAGTGATACTAGAACTCTGAGGCAAAATAAATCATCAAGGCTTAATTGACTTTTTGTTTTTCAGTCATGAGCATGCGTGAGCATGTGCCAAGTCAATTCAAGTGAATCATTCAGAGGAGGATACCACCATGTCATACCCTTTTATGAATAGAACAATGCAAGCAAATATCTATATGACATGTTATATACTATTAGTGAATTGGAACTGATCATATGAAAACATGAACTACTAAGCATCCATTAAATAACATTGCCCCTCATACGAATCAGCTAAGCATGTCCACATGAGCGAGTATATGTACAAAAATGAAAACAAATAGAGTTCATACCAGCCTCTCACCACAACTCGAGTTGTCATAAATCGTCATTATTGCTTTTCACTTGTGTGGCTTGAATGATATGAAATGATAACCAAGCTCCAATGGAGTCACGGAAGACTGTTGAACTCTGCAACAACTATACAAAACCGAAGAAGAACAACAAATATTTTTGGGTTTTCGATTTGAAACGAACAAAGAAAGGAACAAACAAATAAAGCAAAATCTTTTTGGATTTTTGAATACTAAACCGAAGCTAAAAGATAAAGCAAACCAGTACTAAAAGTACACAAGAGGTAAACAAAGAGAAATAACAGAAATATTTTTGGTCTTTTTGGGTTTTGGAAAATAAAATCAAAACAAGAAACAACAACGAAAAAGAAAGAAACGAAACATGGATATACAAAGTACCGACCGAATATGATATAAAGTGAGTGAGATGTCGGTGTACCTCCCCCCAAGCTTAGGCTTTTGGCCTAAGTGGAGATCAATCATCGGCGTGGGTGTACGCTCCACCCCGGTGAATCATCCCAGCATGATCGTAATCAGGCTCCCGTGAAGAAGAAGGGGCAGAAGTCCCATAATCAAAGTGCTGGTACGGGAAGCCCGCGATGTCGGAAGGCTGAGTGAAACCCTCATCGGGCCCTCTCCATCATCCTCTGGGCGAGGGCCATGCTCCTCTAAGTATGCCTCAAGATCATCCTCAGATAATGACCACCTTTCCCTGGCATCAAGGTTAAACAAAAGAGGTGCAGGCAAACAAACTAATCGTTCGGACTTAATTAATCTCCACCTGCGTTTCTGGAAAAAGGTTATTTCGTAGACTAAGTTATTCAAGGTAGCCCAGTTAGAAACAAATTTATGACTTATCATGGAATTAATATCAAGCCTTTCTATAGGAAACTGAATGTCTAAATGATGCGGCCCTACACCATGCATAGCTAATAAACGAGAAGCAATAAGACCTCCACAGATTCCCCCTTTCTCGCGGTTAGCTGAAAGACGGAAAGCTATCAAAGCACCTAGATTATAAGTCCTATCACACCTCAAAGCAGCTGAAATGAAAGCCAAATCATAAACAGATAATTTGCTTGCAGTTTTCCTAGCTAGAACACACTTGCCAATGTAATAGGCAAAATATCGAATAGATGGGAGTTGAATGCTTCGAATTTTACCACTCTCCTCTTCTAAACTTCTCCCTTGGCAGATTTCCTTATACAGGTCCATTAGAGGCTTAGGTTGCCCTCTAATCTTCTCACGCGATCCCCAATGCGGTACCTTAATAGCTGTGCAAAAATCATCAAAGGGCAAATCCACAGCTATATTGTAGATGTTATAGTGAACCATGGGGTTAGGTGAAGACCAACTGAATCTAAAGTTTTGCACTACCGACATAGTCAGTTTTGCATATTGATATGGTTCATCAACAACAAAATCTTCCAACCCTGCATTAGAGATTAGAGTGTTGAAATCTTGCAAGATTCCTGCAGCAGTCATGAAGTTAGAGCATGGATAGATTGAGGGGAACACGGCATCTTCGCGGTTGACCCCCATGACTTCATGCACCTCCAATTCATTGTAATCAAGTTGATATTCATTCATCCTTCTTTTCTGAAATTTTAAACAAGACCTCATAAAACATGATTTTGGAGCAACTAAATCAAAGAAACTACTATAGAGACTTGCAAGAGGGCTACACATGCATCAAAACTAATTAATCTAAGCATAGAACAAGCATGCAAACACATCTAACATGTCACCTACAGTACTAAAATGCTCAAGAAATACACAACTAAACAAAATTCTACTTGGATAAACGGAGGAGTCACATACCGGAGAGCAAATGGTCCAAATCTCAGCAACAAAGATGGGCTGAGCAAGGAGATCGAAAAACTCGAGCAAGAGCAGCAAGAACACGGGTTTGAACAATGGTGGTGTGTTTGGTCGGGAGAGAGAAAGAAATGAGAGGAAGATGGGTGAGTGGAGGGCCAGGTGGGACCCACACCATGCCACGGCGCGGCCCACACCCCTGCCGCGCGGTGGGGTGGTGTGGGGCATGGTGGGTCCCCCTGGTCAGCCCAGGCACTCCCATTCCTCTTTAAAAACTAAGATTTATGGTATAATTTTCAGAAATTTTTGAAAACTTTCATTTTGCACATTTTCTGGTATTTAAATAATAAACTTAGAGCAGAAATAAATTTTATAAAGACCAATTTCAACTAAAACTTTGCAAGTTCAGTAACACAACAGTAGGTAAAACAAGGTTGAGAAATAAAATGTTGTTTAGTGCTTCTATGCATTTAAAACATATTTGTTAACAAGGTTGATCAAGTCTTGTCACCAAATAAATTTTATATGACATAAAAGAATTAAACCACATGAGACAATCATGTTACCTTAAATTGTATAGCAATAGATCCAATCATAATACTTTGAAATCCTTCTTGAGGTTCATAAATAGGGCAATCAATACTTCCCACTTTGATAGTTCTAAGATTGGCTATTGTATTTACTCCATATATCTTGTCCGGCTTTTTGGGAAAATAAACAGTATGCTCTTTGTCATTAACATTGAAGGTTACTTTTCCTTTGTTGCAATCAATAACAGCCCCTGCAGTGTTAAGAAAAGGTCTCCCAAGAATAATAGACATATTATCATCTTCAGGCATTTCCAACACAACAAAGTCAGTTAATATTAAACAATTATTAGCCACTTGAACAGGAACATCCTCACATATGCCAACAGGAACAGCAGTAGATTTATCAGCCATTTGCAAAGATATATCAGTTGGTATCAATTTTTCTAAATAGAGTCTCTTATAAAGAGAAAAGGCATAACACTAACTCCTGCTCCTAAATCACATAGAGCAGTTCTAACATAATTATTCTTAATAGAGCATGGGATAGTTGGTATACCTGGATCTCCAAGTTTCTTTGGAACCTTACCATTGAAAGAGTAATTAGCAAGCATAGTAGAAATTTCCTCATTAGGAATTTTCCTTTTGTTAGAGACAATATCTTTCATATATTTTGAATAAGGAGGCAATTTAATAGCATCAGTCAAAGGAATTTGCAAAAACAAGGGTTTCATCCATTCACAAAATTTATTATAGTGTTCCTCTTCCTTTGATTTATGTTTCTTATTAGGAAAAGGCATTTGCTTTTGCACCCAAGGTTCTCTCTCATTACCATGCTTTTAGCAATGAAATCTTCTTTAGTATACTTTTTATTCTTAGTATGCTTTTCAGGTTCATCTTCACTCTCCTCTTTATCAGAAGCATCATTTTTATCCTTATCATTGTTATGTTCATTACCACTTTCAGTTTCAGCATCAGAGATAGATATACTATTTGGATCATTAACATGCTCATTTTCTTTAATTGATTCAGGAGATTCTTCAACATGTTTATGTTTCTTCTTCTTCTTTTTCTTAGAAGGAGTACTAGTTTCATTAGCTAGTTGAGAATCTTGCTCAATTCTTTTAGGATGTCCTTCAGGATACAAGGGATCCTGAGTAGAAGCACCACCTCTAGTTCCTACTCCATAAGCATGTTTTTCATTTTCTCTAGAAGCATTAACTAGCAGATCTTTTTGTACCTTAGTGAGTTGATCTATTTGAGTTTGAACCATATGGAAATGTTTAATAAGCATTTTAACATCATTAGAAGTTCTTTCCACAATATCATGCAATTTACTCATAGCTCTAGAATTTTCCATCAGATGATTCTGCACTCTCATATTAAAGTTATCCTGCTTAACAATATAATTATCAAATTCATCTAAGCATTGATCAGGAGTTTTAGAATAAGGAATATCCCTATCATCAAAATGTTGGAGAGAGTGTACCTCAACTACTGATGGGTGAGGAATTGGCTTACATAATTCTTCTATTGGTGGTAGATTCTTCACATCTTCAGATTTAATACCCTTCTCTTTAAGAGATTTCTTGGCTTCTCTCATTTCTTCATCACTTAGTTCAAGAATTCCTCTCTTCTTTGGTGTGGGTATCGGGGTCGGCTCAGGTATAGTCCAATCATCATGATTTTGGCTTATTTTATCCATTAATTCCTCAGCTTCATCTGGAGTTCTTTTCCTGAAAACACAACCAGCACAACTATCTAGGTATGTCCTAGATTCAACAGTTAGTCCATTATAGAATATATCAAGAAGTTCATTTTTAGCTAATTGATGTCCAGGCCGAGCTCTGAGTAAAGAACAAAACCTTGCCCAAGATTTAGGCAATTTCTCGGCTTCCAATTGTTTGAAATTAAAGATTCTCTGTAAAGCAGCATGTTGAGCACTAGCAGGAAAATATTTCTGGAAGAAAGCATTAACCAAATCCATAGGACTTTTAATGGATCCAGGAGATAAACTATTAAACCAAGTTTTAGCTTCATCTTTTAATGAGAAAGGAAATATTTTAGTAACGAAGTAACTGCGTTTCTTAATGTCATCAGAAAACACACTACTTAAAGTAGAAAGAGTGTTCATATGTTCTACAGCACTTTCATTTTCAGTTCCTCGAAAAGGTTCTTTCTCAACAATAGATATATGTGACAAGTCCATAGAGAAATCATAATCTTTATCTTTTATATCAATGGGAGATGTAGCAAACTTAGCATCAGGAGACAGTTTGTAATTAACAGCACGTCTTGCAAGAAGATTTTTAATAGCACTAGCATCTTTAGAAGCATTGCATTCTTCAATAAATTCATCATCAAGTTCAACATAAGTTTCCTCGAAATCATCACTAGTATGATCTCTTAATTCAGGTGAACTAACAGGTGTAATGGGACTTTCATTAGGTGTTTCAGCATTTTCAGTTTGTTTTGACTTAGCAATTGTAGCATCTAGAAAAGGACCTAATGAACCACTCTCATCAAGCACAGTAGAAGCATCATCAAAATTTCAGAAGTATTTTCAGATTCAGCAGAAGTAGCAGCATGTGAAGTATGTGTATGTGGTGGTGTGACAAGTTGACTTATAACAGACGGTGAATCAAGAGCAGCAGAAGTACTCAGAGTTGTACCTCTCCTTGTAGTGGATGGCAGTATGCGAACCTTCATCACGAGGTTTACCCATGATGAATGAATTGCAGCGAACAGTATCACTCTCAGGTGAGCTTATAAATAGAGCTATGCTCCCCGGCAACGGCGCCAGAAAATAGTCTTGATGACCCACAAGTATAGGGGATCGCAACAGTCTTCGAGGGAAGTAAAACCCAAATTTATTGATTCGACACAAGGGGAGCCAAAGAATATTTATAAGCCTTAACAGATGAATTGTCAGTTCAGCTGCACCTGGAAATAGACTTGCTCGACACAGTTTATCAGTAGCAACAGTTTTATAGCAGTAGCAGTAGTGAAATAATAGCAGCAGTAAAATAAAAGCAGCAGTAATAATTGTAGTAGACAGCAGGATTAAAATACTGTAGGCATAGGGATGGATGAACGGGCGTTGCATGGATAAGATAATTCATATAATAGTCAAGCGTAGGGCATTTGCAGATAGATAATAATAAAGTATCCAGGTAATAATCAATCATAGGCATGTGTTCCGTATTTAGTCGTACGTGCTCGCAATGAGAAACTTGCACAACATCTTCTGTCCTACCAGCCCGTTTGCAGCGGGGCCTCAAGGGAAACTACTGGTAATTAAGGTGCTCCTTTTAATAAAGCACCGGAGCAAAGCATTAACACTCCGTGAACACATGTGATCCTCACATTACAGCCATCCCCTCCGTTATCCCAATTGTTGTCACTTTGGGGCCTCGGGTTCCGGACAATTATATGTGTAAACAACTTGCAGATATGATCTAAAACAATAATTATCCTCATGATTCAATAACATGTTCAGATCTGAAATCATGGCACTCGGGCCCTAGTGTCAAGCATTAAGCATAACAAGTTGCAACAATGACATAAAGTACTAACAACGGATACTAGGCACCATGCCCTAACAATCTGATATCTATTACATGAATGATCTCATCCAATCCCTACCATCCCCTTCAGCCTACAGCGGGGATTACTCACACATGGATGGGGGAATCATGGATGGTTGATGGAGAGGCGTCGGTGATGATGATGGCGATGATCTCCTCCAATTCCCCGTCCCGGCAGGGTGCCAGAACGGAGTTTCTGATCCCCGAAATAGGGTTTTCGGTGGCGGCGGAGCTCTGGAGTGTTTCTGGAAAAAGCGTCGATCCTCCTCGGGTTTTTAGGTCAAGGGGACTAAGTAGTCGAAAGGGGGACGCGAGGTGGTGCCCGAGGCGGCCACACCACCCCCCGGCGCGGTTCAGCCTGGCCGCGCGGCCCACCTCCGTCTCGTCTTCTGGCACCGTGTGTCTTCTGAAAAATAGGAACTTCAGGATATTTTTCGGGATTTTCCCGAAACTTGACTTTCTGCACAAAAATAAGACACCAGGGCAATTCTGCTGAAAACAGCGTTAGTCCGTGTTAGTTGCATTCAAAACACACAAATTAGAGGTAAAACAACAGCAAAAGTGTTCGAGAAAGTAGATACGTTTTGGCGTATCGGACATCCTCTCCCAGACCGTGGGTCTGAGTCATGCCGCTGAGGTCTGGGATCTCATCACCGGTATGTTCACCTCACGATCCAAGACCAGGATTGCGTACCTTCGGGGAGCGCTGTCCAATACCAAGAAGGAGAACAAGACGGCTGACACGTTCGTCAGCATGATGCGGGGATTCGCCACCGAGCTCATCTCCGCTGGACGTCACGTTGATGAAGACGAAGTGGTTGAGTTCATCCTCAATGGACACGACGAAGAGTACAACTCTCTGGTGGCCACCGTGAACGTCATGCCCACATGCACGGTGAGTGATTTACATGGTATGCTTGATGCTCATCACATGCGTCAGAACATGCTCTCTGGCAACGGAGACAAGGGCTTCGAGTCCTCGGCGAACACGGCGAACCGTGGACGCGGAGGCGGTTATTACAACAACGGCTACTACAACAACAACCAGAAGAAGAAGAAGAACAACCGTGGCTATGGAGGTGATCGCGGGTACGGTGGTGACCGTGGTCACCATGGTGAGCGCGGACGAGGTGGTGGCCGCCACGGCGGACGAGGACGTGGACGAAGTGGCCGCACTGCCTCCAAATATCAGGACGTCACCTGTCAGATCTGCAAGATCCACGGGCATCCTGCCAGCGAGTGCTGGTGGCGCTACGAAGACAGGGATGATGACGATGAGTCCTACGAGAAGACTGCGAACGCTGCATACGGTGTCGATACCAACTGGTACCCTGACACCGGTGCAACAGACCACGTCACTGGCAACCTAGAAAGGATGATGATCCATGATAAATATCGTGGCAAGGACAAGGTGCACACCGCTAGCGGTGAAGGTATGAAAATTAGTCACATTGGTCAATCTTTTATTCAAATTCCCAATCATGATTATGATCTCCACTTGAAAAACATCCTACATGTTCCTAGTGCGACTAAGAATCTTTTATCCGTACACAAATTTGCTCTTGACAATGATGCCTTCTTTGAATTTCACCCGTGGTATTTTCTTGTAAAGGATCAGACAACGAAGAAAACACTTCTTAAGGGAAGATGTGAAGGAGGTCTCTATCCCATCGTGTCAACATCATCCTCCAGTATCAAGCAAGTTTGTGTCGCCACCAAGCCTACAGCTGCAAAGTGGCATAGTCGCCTAGGACATCCATCGAATTTAGTGGTCCAAGAAATTCTTAATAAGTTTTGTCTTCCTTATGTCAAGGATTCTAGTATTGAGTCTATTTGTGATTCTTGTCAACGTGCCAAAAGTCATCAGCTTCCATATCCAATTTCTTCTAGTGTGTCAACTGTGCCGTTGCAACAAATTTTCTCCGATGTTTGGGGTCCTGCTATCCCCTCTGTTGGCAGACACAAGTATTATGTTAGCTTTATTGATGACTTTAGTAAGTTTACTTGGATATATTTACTCAAAAAGAAATCTGATGTCTTTGAGGTGTTCAAAATTTTCATGAATCTTGTTGAACGAAAATTTGACAAGAAAATTGTAACCATGCAAACAAATTGGGGTGGAGAGTATCAAAAGTTAAATCCTTTCTTCCAAAAGCTTGGCATTGCTCATCATGTCTCATGTCCTCATGCACACCAACAAAACGGGTCAGCTGAACGAAAACATCGCCACATAGTTGAGGTCGGGCTGGCTCTTCTTGCTCATGCGTCCATGCCTCTCAAATTTTGGGATGAGGCATTTCTTACTGCCACCTATCTCATAAATCTCATGCCGAGTAAAGTCATAGGAAAGGTCTCACCAGCTGAACGCCTCCTTAACACATCTCCTGACTACAAGTCTCTCCGTGTTTTTGGATGTGCTTGTTGGCCAAATTTACGTCCCTATAATAATCGGAAATTAGCTTTCCGGTCCAAACAATGTGTTTTCCTTGGGTATAGCCCAAGACACAAGGGGGTCAAGTGCCTTGACGTATCTACTAGACGAGTCTATATCTCTCGTGATGTAGTGTTCGATGAAAACATTTTTCCCTTTGCAAAACTCCATCCCAACGCGGGTGCACTTCTCCGTCAAGAAATCCTCCTTCTACCACATCATCTCCAGCCACTTGATCATGGGAATGCGAATATAGATGACTCTGTACACTTCTCCGTCAAGAAATCCTCCTTCTACCACATCATCTCCAGCCACTTGATCATGGGAATGCGAATATAGATGACTCTGTGACTAACGCTCATGTTCCTGTACCTGCAGTTAGTCCTGTGCAGGTCAACGCAGAAAATTTGGAAGAAAATGATGCAGATTCAGAGCAAAACAGTGAAGAAACTGATCAAGATCCTATGTCAGAAAACGACACGGACACTGATTCCGGAGATGATCCGCCGTCACCTGGTGTCGGCAATCCCGGCGCTGATCCTACATCTCCCTCGGGATCAGAGGCGGCAGCTTCGTCCGGGTCCATGCCCGGCTCGCATGCCTCTGCCCACTCCGACGCTGCCCATCGCCGCGTCATGATGCCAGCTCCCGGTCCACCTCTGGCCCGGGGTCCCACGAGGAGACGACCCACGAACCAGCAGCCGCCACGCAGCCGGTCCCAGTGCGCGGACGGCCGACAACCCGTGTGCGACGCAGAGCGCGTCTGTCCCCAGATGCTGGATCCTCTGCGCCGAGCCAGTCTGCACCCCCGCCCGAGGCTCGCACATGATTGCAGAGAGGAATTTCCAAACCAAGAAAAATTTCTGATGGAACTGTTACTTATAAAGTTACGAATGGAAAAATTCGGTATAATTTCTTATGTGCTACAGGAGAACCACAAAGTCTGGCTGAAGCTCTAGATGATGAGAAGTGGCGACATGCAATGGATGATGAATACAATGCTCTCATGAAAAATCAGACTTGGCACTTGGTTCCTCCAAACATTGGTAACAAGAATATAATTGATTGCAAATGGGTTTATAAAGTTAAAAAGAAAGTTGACGGTACGATTGATAGATATAAAGCTCGTTTAGTTGCAAAAGGTTTTAAACAGCGGTTTGGAATTGATTATGAAGACACTTTTAGCCCGGTTGATAGATATGTCAGTATCTACATGCCCCTACTACGGTTCATTGGACTGCAGCAAAGAGAATACTTCGCTATGTGAAGGCAACACTTAACACTGGACTCACGTTTCGGCAGTCCATGTCTACGTTGGTGAGTGTTTTCTCAGACGCAGACTGGGCAGGATGTGTTGATGATAGGAGATCCACCGGTGGTTTTGCAGTTTTCTTTGGACCTAACCTGATTTCTTGGAGTGCTCGAAAACAACCAACAGTGTCTCGATCAAGTACAAAAGCTGAGTATAAATCATTAGCAAATACCACAGCTGAAGTTATATGGGTTGAATCACTCCTTAAAGAGCTTGGTATCAAGGTAAGGGAAGTTCCATGCTTATGGTGTGATAATATGGGTGCCACATATCTTTCTGCGAATCCAGTCTTCCATGCAAGAACCAAGCATATAGAAATTGATTTTCATTTCGTAAGAGAAAGAGTTGCTCAAAAAAAGGCTTGACATCAAGTTCATATCCACAAAGGACCAGGTTGCAGATGGTTTCACCAAACCGCTACCTCCAAGGGAGTTAAGAGAATTCAAGCGTAATCTAAACTTGTCCAAGTTTTGATTAAGGGAGGGTATTAGGAATATAATCTTGTTATGATCATGTAATTGGTTATGCCGTGTTATGAGGCATAACCGAACCTTTCCGTGTGGATCAAGTTGATCCCGTATCTCATGTAATCCCTCCTGTAATCACGCTACGGCGATCTCTGTAAACCCTAATGCCGATGGCTATATAACACGTAAAGCATACCGAGACAAAGGTATCGCTTCCACCAAAGCTTGATATTCTCGTCTCTATGTTTTGGAGCTCCAGAAGAGGTTACATCAATTGCATCTGAGCACGTCGATCAGGAACGAACATTAAGAAACAAATTACTCTTTTTTCTTCTTCAAGCTTACTTACTACGTGCATAGTTAAACGGGTTGATCTCCAAGGATGATCGATCCCTTGCGCGCATGCATCATGGTCGGGCGAAGACGGGCGTAGGCTTAGGCGTCACATGTTGATCCCCTGCATCATGATCTTGAACTCGCTGAAGTCGACGCGGCCGTCGCTGTCGCGGTCGACGTTGCAGATCATCTCCCTGACCTTGGCCAGGCTGCTGGCCTCGGGCATGCCCAGCTTCTTGAGCACCTCCTGCAGCTCGGACGCGGAGATGTACCCGTCGCCGTCGACGTCGAACACCTTGAACGCCTCCCTCATCTCCTCCTCGTCCTCCCCGCCGCTGCCCTCCTCGCCGTCGTCGACCAGGGCGCCGAAGAGCGCGTCCCCGAGCGCGCGGTGGAGGCCCTCGAAGTCCTCGAACCGGAGGCCGGAGGCGCCCTCGGGGACGTGCGCGCCCACCGTGGCGGCCAGGCTGGCGCGGTCCGCCTCCAGCCCGAGCGCGTCCAGCGCCTGCGCCAGCTCGTCCACCGTGATCTCGCCGTCGCCGTTGCGGTCGAACAGGTCGAACACGCGCCGCAGCCGCACCGCGTTCAGGCTGCCGTTCCGGAGGCGGAACGACGGCGACGGCGCGCCCTTGGACAGCGCCGCCGACGGCTTCACCGCCGCGCTCTGCCTCTGCTGCTCGCCGTCCATTGGTTCTTTCTCTCTCTCGCTGCTCCGTAGTCCGTACGCCGGTGCTTATTTCCGGAGTGCGTGGGAGACCGCGCCGAGACTCTCGCGACTTTATTATAGCAGGAGCCAGGAAAAGAAGAGGGAGAGAAAGCGAACGGGAGGCGGAACGACGGCGCGCCCTTGGATAGCGCCGCCGACGGCTTCACCGCCGCGCTCTGCCTCTGCTGCTCGCCGTCCATTGGTTATTTCTCTCTCTCGCTTGCTCTGGCTGCTCCGTGCGCCGGTCCTTATTTCCGGAGCGCGTGGGAGGCCGCGCCGAGACACTCGCGGCTTTATAATAGCAGGAGCCAGGAGAAGAAGAGGGAGATAAATCGAACGGGAGGCGGAGAAAATTTGCATGGGAAATTGATCGCCTACCATACCGCTCCCGTCACATACCATCCATGGAAACAGCTGATCAGAAACAATTCATGGCGTAGTCGGTGCTGAACCGAGGCAGGGCTGGCAGGCAGGCTACTTTCGAATCAGCTTGGGGCATGGCTTTCCTTGTCTTCGTTGTGATTCCGCGCAATGCGGGTTCGTATTCATATCTTTGTCTGCCTCACGAACTGCTCTACTTCTCGTCCCATCCTCCCAGCTAAGCTTGTCCGTGGACTAGAAATAGCTAAGTCAGCTAGATGGGCGATGACGGGGGCAGCGATTTTCCATGCATTTCCTGCGTTGTCTGGCCTTGGCCATGATCGAGCCGATAAATGGCAGCGCATGG
Organism: Poa pratensis; assembly: GCA_947311845.1. Taxonomy (NCBI): domain Eukaryota; kingdom Viridiplantae; phylum Streptophyta; class Magnoliopsida; order Poales; family Poaceae; genus Poa; species Poa pratensis. The sequence goes on along the minus strand of CAMZMU010000128.1, from coordinate 12,431,296 downwards.
TCCGGGAAGCCCATGACCCGGGTGCATTGTGGCATTGTCCCGTCTAAACACAGAACTAGCTCTATTCTATCGTCTAAACATTGATTGATCAGAGTCGGACGTTATAAATTGACCAAGTATATTAAAAGAAATATAGTTATTTATGATGTCAAACAATATTATAAGAATTGTCATAAATTATACTTTTATATTGTATGCATTTGGTATTATATATGCTAGCATTTTTTCTATATAGTTGGTCAAATTATATATTTTTTGATTTTTTTCCAACGCTAAAATACAAGATAATTCTAAACTAATCTTCAAAGAGATGTTATTTTTTGTCCTGGCATATTTTATCGCACAACTATACTAATCTTCTTCGCATCATCAATTTTGTATCAAATGTCTCCAAAGGGACCATCTTCACATCTTGTTACAATACTAGAAAGACACATAAACATACCTATCACACATGTAAACGGTATGCGGAACCTACTACAAATGACATACATCAAATATATATCCACCAATCTTCTTGATTTTTCAATATCAAATCATGATAGTACGTTGTGTGAGTAGGTGCATTAGGATTTTTATCGTTGTTGAGAAAGTCACATTCTTGTAACTCTACGAATAAATATTTGTCGTAAAAAACAATATTTTTTATGTCCTAGCAAAAATAAAGTAGGTAGAGAAGACATACTTGTACTAGAATAAAATGGTTTTGAACGGATGATATGTTTTCGAATCCACGAGGGGTAGGTAAAGATGTAATGCTTTTTTCTGAAGAATAATATTAATGACTATAAGTTGCAGTTTGTTGGCATGTAAGATACACAAACATGTCTTATTTTAATCAATGTTGGGGATGTCGTTTACCGGGAACTTATCGGTCGAGTCAAGATAAGGGCTAAATCGTCCGGCTTGATGGCATAGCGTCCGATTTATCGGCATATCTTCCGATTTATCGGACAATTTATCTTATCGGTCAGACACTGAGAAGGGAGAAATTAACCGATTTATCGGAATATCGGAAGATATATTGAATAGTGATTTTAATATGTAGAGCCTAATATAATTAGCGGTGGAGATTATTTTACTTGAGCTATTGCTCTTTCTGTTGGTCAAGGTGGGGAGCTGTTATAAGTTAATAATATGTTTCTTGAAGTGTTCGATTCTTAAATAAGAATTTTCTTTGTCAGAATATTTGTTAAGAACAAAGGTAATGGTGATAGATGAAATTTAGTAAAGGTGTATGGGGCTCCGCATAACAAGGATAAAGAGAAATTCTTAGTGTAGTCAGTGCACCTTTCTAGACGGTGATTTTAATCTAACTAGTGTAAGAAGGACATTGCGATAAACAAATGGTCAAGCTTCTTAATGTTGTTATTGAAAGTTGGGACTTCAAAGAAATTAAAATGGCTGGTAGGAGTTACACATGGTCTAATAATCAGGAGAACCAAGCTCTCAAGAAATCTGAAAGAAATTTTGGTTTATCTTTCATGGGAGAGCTTGTATCCTTTTATGTTCCTTAAGATTTTAGCTAGGGAAATTTCTGACCATTCTATTTCAGTGCTAGATTTTGGTTTAAATCAACAAATAGAGGAGCCTTGTAAATTTGAGATTTTTTAGATTTTAAGGGTGGATATGGTAGAAGTGGTTAATAAGTCGGGTACTGTTATTTCCCCGATAGAAATTATGCAACTAAGTGGCCACATATAGTTAAAAAATATCGAAAACTCTTAAGGGATGGAATCAAAATCATGTTTGGTACTATAAAAATAGAAGAGAAGGTTAAAAAACCCAGAAGAAATCTTTATTAAATAATATTGCCGGGGTAGATACAAAAGTAAGTTGGTACGAATTTCCACGGATTTGTTTTTCTTATGAAAGTATGAATGAACAATGACAGAAAATTTATAAATAATAAGGATTAATGTGGTTCAGAGGGAAAGGGAAAATATTTATTGGAAGGTGATTCACTTAAATAATATTCCATGAGTAAAACTAGTTTTGGGAAAGGAAATATAAAATAATTTCTTCGCATCAAGTAGTGGTGTTATAGAATGAGATGCAAAAATTCTAGATTATGCTACATGTTTTGAAGAAAGCGTTAGGTTCACATGAACTTCCCATTGAGTTTTACAATATTTCTGGCCTCTGGTGTGTAGCGATTTATTTTTTCAATTTCGGGATTGGTATAACGGAAAATTATACATTGTTATATTCAGTTATAGCATTCTAACACTTCTTTCCAAACGTTAGGTGCTAATATGATTGAAGAATACATACCTATTTGTTTATCTAATGTTTTATTTAAAATTGTCAATAAAGTAGTTAATACTCAAGAAAATTATGTAGCAAATAAAGTAATAACACCTATTTAAACAAATTTATTAACGATCATTTTAATCTAGATGTAGTGGTATCTTACATGAAGTAATGCATGAGATTTATATGAAGAAAATAAACATTTCCAAAAAAAAATACATGTTGCGATTATCTAAAGAATATTTCAAAAAGGCAAATGATGAAATTAATTGGTAATTTCTTAAAAGCGTTATGATACAAAAGTTTTCCTTGTTAATTTTGTAGAACTAGTCATGACGTCAATATCTCATGGAAAAGTGTTCATGTCAGTAATGAAAACGTAAGACAACACTATGAATCTAGGAAACGGTTTAGGCAAGAGGATCCATTGTCTTGAATTTTGTTTAATTAGCAATAGATGTTCTGAATAAGTTGAGTAGAGTACGGTTTAGTGGAATGTTTGGCCGAAAATCTAGGAGATGATGGAGTTAGCATGCTCCAATATGCCAATTGTACAATTTTTATTTTTAGGACAACCTAGATAACAGTAGGAATTTGAAAGCCATTCTATGTATTTTATGCAGTTGTCTAGATTAAAGATTTATGTTCACTAGTTGGCATGTACGTGCAAACGCACATTTTCATAATTACGGGGGACAATTTACAAGTAGAAAAAAAATCCGTACCAGAGTCTACGTCGATATTTTTTTTGGTGCAAGTAAATAGCAAAACAGATATCTCAACAATGTGGTACATGAAACTAATGTTTGACACACAGTAGTGAAAATTGCGCAGGAGCTGAATAACGTAAAATTGTGCACGAGCTGAATAACGTTAAGATAAAGTGAGCTGAATATCAGCCAACGAAAGCGTGCTCCTTAGTGGATTCTCAGCACAAAATATGGCATTCTTTAATGTCATAATCGTCTTCAACACTACCTTTAGTGACGGCACCGTCACGGTCATTATCGCTTGCATGTTAATTAGATGGACCAGGCTACGGTGCGGTTTTTTTTCCTTTCGATCGATTCAGCAGGTTCCGTCTTCCTATTCTTCTTTTTTCGTATGCGTCACCACATATCGTGGTTTTCTTTTCGGTAGCGCCTTGTAACGCATCACAGCGATCAGTTTATTTTTGCATCGCTCTCTTCTTCCCCAAATTCTCTCTTTCATGTGCCACAATCTCTCTCAGAAAAACTGGAATTGGACACCAATTACTTTATCAAATCAAGAGAAAATGTAATTGGAAGTCCAAATCCACCGCTCGAGCTGGTTCGGTTTGGGCTAAAAGCACAATTGGTGGGAGGCCTGGTGTACGTGAAAGCTAACTACATGAACCTGGTTGATTCTCCTGTAAGGTGAAGTTGCTTTTGAGCTGGTAGCTTGGCCAATTGAGTCAACGTATCCCATCTTTGGACCGATTCTTAATCAGCTGGTACATGTGTGTTCGAGCCTGTCGTTATGTCGAACACCTTGTGTGCGCTGACGAGCTCGAGGTCGTCGAGATGGTACAGCGTTCCCGCTCGTCTTGGCTAGCGCCGCGGCGAGCATGCCCTCATGGCCTCCCGCTCGTAATCGTCTTGTCCGGCGGACGCCGGGATTTTGCCCCCGCTCGTCATCGTCTTGGGCGACGCCTCTCCCATGCCAACCATGTCTTCGTCGTCAACAAAGGCCATCTCCTGGAGCCTCGGCATGGAGCTGCGCGCCGTGACCCCGCCGAGTGCCTCGTACGCCTGACCACACTCCAGCGAGCTTTGCACCGTACCTGGCTGACCGCAGCGTGGCGACATTTGCGCCCTGCGGCCTTCCGAGCCGCCGTGCCGTGCTAGCAGTCCGTGCGCGCCGAGCCGAGCACCCATGGCGGCGTGCCCTGTCTGTTGCTGCCGCCGCCGAACCGAGCACCCACGGCCGCGTGCGCTGGCCGCTGCCGCCGCCGCGGCGCGCAGTGTGCCACCACCGCACCTACTGCGCGCATCCAATCAATGTTCTAGGTAGTTATTATACCTTAAAAAGGTAAGAATAATTCAGAAGGAGCAGTCGAGCAGAGCAGGCGCAGCCGAGGGGACTGGATTAAGTTAAAAAATTACCTATATGTTGACAAACAGAGGAAGCCAGGAAGGAGCAGTCGAGCAGAGCAGCATGCTACGGCAATCGGGAGGCCGAGGTGGAGGACCGGACTGGAGCCTGGAGGAGCGCCGACGGGTGGGTGGGGCTCGCGGGTCGCCGGCCTGCGGTTCAAGCCTCCAGGGAAGCGAGGCAGAGGAGCGGACTGGATGCGAAGCAAGCGCTCGCTCTGTTCCGTCGGGCTTGGGCCAGGACTTTCGGCTGCGGAAGTGGCGGTGGTGGCTCTGTTCTGGTCGGGAGGAGAGGGGAAAAAGTGAACCGGTATAATAACAATTTTTTTGTATTATGTGATTTGGTGGGAGGCTAAAACGGTAAATATAATATGTGTTGAGTTGCTCAACACGGACCGAACAATCTGGTTCGTTGGTAGGAGATCGTACGGCATAAATTTAATGTATCCGATCAAGTTTGCTCTTTTAATAGTACTAGTTGGTATGTACGTGCAACGCACTTCTTCATAATTAAAGAGACAAAAGCTACCCATCCCTAGTAGCTCTATGCTGATGAGAAAACAAGAAGTCATATGTGTTACATGAACTCAGTAAGTACACCACTAAATAGAATGTGTTGTACAACATATTGGTTAAATACTTTCACTCGATCTACGAATATTCTTCATGTGTAATGACTGAGACAAAAAAATTCTGATGGGAAACACTATAATCAGTAAATGTAAAAGGGAGAAAAAAAATCATATACCCATATAGAGAACATGGCATTGAGCATCGTCTCATGTTAATGGGGCACGCTCACCAGATCCGGACGAAGACGCACCCCGTTGATTCTCCATATGCGGTACACCGGTTTCTGTATGAAATGCAAATTACAGGCAGTCAGACAACAAATGATACATGCACCTTCTTCAGAGTATATATGTCTAATTCTCTGTAAATTATATCTCTGTTTTTCTTATATGAGGAATTTCCTCCTATTGGCAATAAAATAGCAGCTCCGGCTACTTTCGAGAAAAATGGACTTGCACACACATGCAAATCAGAATGGATATAGCATAATTAAATATGATACCAATAACATTAAAGTGCTAACGGAAGGCTGTTTAAAGTGATACAGACAGATCAGAGCATAGTTAATTTCTACCCTCGGTCATAGCACATCATAGGCCAACTTGAAGGCAAGAATTTAAATCAGATGAATTTTCAAAATCAAGTATGGAGAAACAACTAAAACCGTCAAGATATCCACCATTTACATATATACATGTATTCTTCAACCATGAAATCTGCTATCACTGTAATTTCAAAAAGGGAATATTCTGATCAATGTCCTTTTATTAAGTTATAGATGGTGAACCAGAAAGGCTGCATCATCTACCTAAAAAGTGAAATCACAAACTCTATCTTGTATGTTCAAGTAAGATTTACCTTTGATTCTGAATAATATCTCCATGGTATACCACTACTTAGTACACAAATATGTGTTTCTGGATGATATATAATGGGTTCTGGAGTTTTGGCAGTCAACCAAAAGAAATATAAAATCCTGTGGTTGCCTGCAATTTACCATTTCACTGGAGCATAAGGCCATATAGTCATGCACTATGCGACAGTATCCACAAATAATTCAAAGGACAGGAATTAGACAGTTCAACTAAAGAAGGATTGCGCAGAGTACAGTGAGAAGAGTACCCAAGTTTCTTCCTAATAAATAATTGAATAGATGAACGATTCAGATCAAGCAAATAACAGCAAAGGTGTCAAGTATGGGTAGAAAAATCTATTCTTGAATCTGGTTGAGCATATAAAAAGTTCCCATCAGTCAGAGTAACATAAATGGAACTTTCAGAACACAACCATTTATCTTGTGCATTTCTATCTTCTTGCACATTTCCCTTGCCTGCGATGTTACCAGCCTGAGGCATCCCTCACTGATATATCAGTATCAAGTTGGACTGTTAAACAGGCGAATCAAGTATCCCGTCATAATCTGCAACATCGTCTTATTGGGATCCTTCATTCACCTTCACACCCACCTGACTATTCTGTTAATTGGTTTCACCCTTGTTATAACAAGTCAAAGTATCCTCAAGGGAAGCCCAAATATAGCAATCAAAAGTTTAGACCTGGACACTGAAAAAGCGAGGTAATTCTGCAATCAAGGATATTGAAAAAGTACCAACAAATTTGCTTATCTTGAAATGATTCACTGAATGCTTCTGCATAAATTGGACTGCAACAATGTCTTCTTTTCTCAATTAAAGGGGACTACAACTAAATTTATTTGAAAGCAAGCATGATGTCTTGTTTTATTAAATGAATAGCACTTCAGTTCAATTATGTATCAAAGCAAACCGAAGACTGCATGATGATTGCGTGATGTATTCAGAGCTTTGCTTTTCAAGATGTGCATAGTAATATCATATATATCAATATATAACATTGGTTAAGAAAGCCTAGAATGCAGTGAAACAATAATGCAGTCCTCTACACATAGGGGAACAAAATCTGAAGTTGTGAGCTTCTAAGACCATGCTAATTCAGAATCAAAGGACCGGGTTCAAGAACAATCGATTAGACAATACCTGAATACTAATGTATTACAAAATCTCCTTCAATGCAACCTTTTCCAGGTCAAAGGGAGCACACGGATCTGAAACAGGAACATAAAGTACTTGCCTAAGATTAGAATACTGGAAAGCCGAGTAAAGGGCGATTTTAATCTATGGCTGCGCTGGAGGCAAGTGAATCAATTGGATTCAGGTCAAGAGATCAGAGGTGCACTTGCCGGCCAAGATCACGTAATGCAACCTGGACGGGCTGCTATCAGGTAATGCAACCTGGAGTCCTGGACGGGCTGCTCCCTGCATGCTGATTGATCAACCGATTATGCTCCTGGCCGACTATATACGGCCGCAAAGCTTGCTGCAAAGAAGAATAGATTGATGGACGATGCCTTCAATCAGCCCGTCCCTCTGCCACGGTCTCACCGCTAGAATCCTGACGCTGGCGCCATGTCCTGTATCCGTAGTTCGTCAATGGCGAGCAGATGCAGGCGCTTGGATGTCGCCAGGGCCGGGCGAGAGGATGGACGGGATCAGTACCTGGTCGGCGCCGCTCATCTCCGCTGCGGCGAGGAGACCGGGGACTGGGCGGAGCTGAGCGCGCGGGGAGCCTCCTGGGAGCAGAGGAAGCCAAGGCGGCAGGCGCGAGACATCAAAGGCGGCGGCCGGCCGTGGGGGGCTTGGATTCCGGCGGCCGCACTGCCCCGCCTACCGCAGGAACGGCACGGCATGGCGCGGCGCGGCGGGGAGGTTTTTAACGCGTGTCGTGTGGTGTATGCGTCACGATATCGTTGGCTGCTCCGGCTAGTGCGTGTCTAGTTTTTTTTCTATCGCCGGTGGTCGCATGGAGTCCTATTCGGATATATGTTTCCCAGGTTTTCGGCCGCGTCGTTGGAGCAACGTATGGATCTATTAACAATGGCAACTCCTGTAATTACCACAAAGTTGAAATAAAACGAACCGGTACGATGACATTAGCAGTATTATGTGATTTGGTGGGAGGGTAAAACGGGTAAAAATGGATTTATGTTGAGTTGTCAAACATTGGAGCGATCTGTACCGTTGGCCAAATATTGAAGGGTCAGATTCAATGTATCAACACAAGTTTGCTCTTTTAATAGTAGTATAGACTAGTTGGCATGTACGTGCAACGCACGTCTTCGTAACCAAAGGGGGAAATTTACATATATAAATGTGATTACTTCTTTTGTTGTAAGTCAATAGCATGGCTGCGCATATTCATCGGTTACTTTGGGGCCAAACAATTTCAGATCATTTTATTTCCATCTAAAAGGAATTTACATATGTAGCAATAAGAAATATGTGTTTTGTTTGCACCTTTATCAGTACAAACACGAATAATCTCAGTAGAGGAGCGATAGTTGCAGTATTAAATTTCGTTATTACTGTTTATTTATCATACAACTGAAGTTGCAGCTCAATTGGTGTATGAAAGAAAAACACGCGCATTGAGAAACAACCAAATGTATCAAGCACTTGATAAAAATATTCCATGTTCGAACTGCACAAACTACCCAGAAAAGCATTACGGACCTGAAATCCAGCATGCATCTCATGCATGAACTTGATACAAAATCTTGGTTGGGAGGGGCACAGCACAGCTAATAGCGCAGGCGGCAGGCGAAAGATAAAGCCCCATCCTCCCGATTGAGCAGCCTCTTTGGAAGAGCCATCCGTGTTGAGCTGTTGAATATTAGGACATCAGCTGGCTGCAGAGACCATAAGCCTTTGTTTGCTAGTTTCCATGGCCTTCTGTTGTTCATTCACACAGTTTGATAGATCATATTTTAACTGAAAAACAATTTTCTTCATAACTTCTTATCACTTCTCACACATTTTCCTTATTTCTTTCATGCCACCATAACCAGAGGAGTAAGATTGATGTTATACATTCATCTTCTTTCAGTTTTAGTATTTCATCACAGAAATTTATAGCATATGGACATGGGGCAAGACACATCCTATCCTAATCCTGATATGGCATTTGTATCTGATCATTCAGACACATACAATTTAAAAGCACTGCGCTGACAATGGCACCAAAATCAAAATCTGACCAACTCAAATACCTTCTTATGCACTTGCTTCCCCTTGTTTTGTAGAGATTCGCAATAAGAGCATCTCCAATCGCGGCGCCCAAACGGCCACCCAAACGCGTTTGGGGCGTGCCGGACACAAAATCGCCCCACTCGCGGCGCCCAAACGCGAATTGGGTCCGGCGCGGCCCAGTTTTGTGTCCGGCACGCCCAGCCCACGCCCTCAACTTGGGGAGGCTTGGGGCGGCTCCGGACGGAAGGAAACGCGACGCCACGTCGGCTCCCGACGCGCGGGCCACACCTGGCAGTGAGACACGGACTATGTCTCGTCGTTTTCTCGCCTGATTTTATCCCCAGTCGCCCCACTTTGCTCGACGCCGCCCCAGTCGTCCCACTTTGCTCGACGCCGCCGCCCCCCCGCCCACCGGCTCCACCCAATCCTGGACGCCGGCGCCGCCGTTTGCTTCCTCTCCTCGACGGCCTTCGGTTCTGGGCACCGGCGATCTCTCCGCCGCTGTATTCGATACAGTCGTCCCCGGCGGTCTCTCCGCGACCCGCCCTGCCTGCAAGGTGTTTGGCGGAAGGTGCGCCTGGTTTTTGACTGAATTATTGATGCTAGCCGGCGACCGGTCGTTGATCAATGGTCGCGTTGTATTGCAGATGGATAGCGACGACGAGATGATGGCCGCGATGCTGTTGGAAGAAGAAGACGCCATCGCCGTGGAGGAAGATGAGAATATAGCAATTCTCAGTTGTCTTCTCCAACTTCAAGCCGACGAGCAAGCCAACGCCGCCCCAAAACGGGGAGGCTCGTCGTTCGGAAGGAAGAAGAGCAAGCCGAGGCAGAGAATGGAAGGTCATTGCATGTTAGTCTCTGACTACTTTGCCGAAGTTCCTGTCGCCACCGTCAAGGATTTCCGTCGACGCTTTCGGATGAACCGTGGATTGTTCAACCAGATCGTGTAAACTGTGAGGACGTATGATCCATGGTTCAAGTTGAAGAAGGACGTCGTGGGAACTGTTGGTTTCTCGTCAATCCAGAAGTACACTGCAGCCATGAGAATGCTTACATATGGAGCACCTGCTGATTCTGTAGATGACTACCTACAGATGTCAGAGTCCACAATCATCAAGTCGATGTACAGGTTCTGCAGGGCGGTGATTGGTGTGTTTGGCCCAAACTATTTGAGATGACCAAATGAAGAAGAAACAACTCAGATCTTGGAACAGAATGCAGCTAGAGGATTTTCTGGGATACTTGGAAGCATAGACTGCATGCATTGGAGCTGGAAGAACTGTCCATTTGGTTGGCAAGGATTGTACAAAGGAGGCCACAAAGGATATTGCAGTGTGGTTCTTGAAGCTGTGGCCGATCATGAACTATGGATTTGGCACGCATTCTTCGGCATGGCAGGATCACACAACGACATCAATGTGTTGCAGCGCTCTCCTGTGTTCGCGAAGCTAGTTGAAGGCCATGCCCCACCTGTCAACTATGTGGTCAATTGGCCACGAGTACAACAAAGGGTACTACCTAGCCGATGGCATCTATCCAAAGTGGGCAACATTTGTGAAGAGCGTCCCCAACCCTCGCGGGAACAAAGCTTGTCATTTTGCCGCTGAACAAGAGAGCGCCAGGAAGGATGTCGAGCGGGCATTTGGAGTGCTGCAGCAAAGGTTTGCTATCGTTCGGTATCCTGCTCTGACATGGTCGAATGAGCAAATGTGGGAGGTGATGAATTGTTATGTCATCCTGCACAACATGATCATCGAGAGTGAGCGCTATAATCCAGTGCATGATCATATGCCATATGACTTTGAGGGTCCTCATGCACAGGTTGATAACAACGTGCCGGCAGATTTCGCTGATTATATCTCAATGCATTTAGAAATTCGTGATGAAAATATTCATAATGCACTCCAAACTGATCTAGCGGAGCATTTGTGGGCACGCCGGGGCATGGCAGCGGCAGAGGAGGAAGAGGAAGACGTTTGAACTTTATTTTATATATTTAAACTATTAAATATTGTATTTGAACTATTACATATTAATTTATGGTTGATTTTTCCTTTCACAAATTATTGAAATTCATGTAAAAAACCCTTTTGGGGTGCCCCTTTGGGCGCCGCGAGTGGGAACGTGGGCGCCCAAATGGCGCACCTTATCCGGACAGCACCCAAATGATACGTCCGGACGGCCTTTAGGCGCCTATTTGGGCGCCGCGACTGGAGATGCTCTAACTATAGGACCCACGAATTGTTGAAGAAGATTCAGAAACCAACCATGCATCACCGCGAGGTCCGACCACATGAACTCTGAGTCTTGACATTATATCCTGCAAAAACAAATAAAGTCTTCTTCACTGATTACTGGTACATAAATGGTACTATATGTATACAGATTCTTCTGGCACCAAGGGATGGTACACAGATCAATGCACTACCTGTTCACTAACGGAAATCTGAACACAATGGCCAAGCGACTCAGTTCGGAGCAGGGAGCAAATTCACAAACCTGCTACTATGTTAAATTGTTAATCTGTGAAATTTAAGCTTTACAAATCGGTGACACTGCTGGATTCAAGCGCACAACGCATCTGTTCCATCATCCCAATGAAAAATTCGAGACAGAGAGAGGATTGGGAGAGCGCCGTACATCCACCGCCGCGCGGCATGCATAAGAGCTGGTACCACATCTTTGCACGCCGTTGCTCACTACTACTCGGCACGCCGCTGCCCTCCCCTGCTCCCTCGCTCACGAGCGCGTCCCCGCCTCCGACCACCGCTCCTCCGCCGTCCAGCTCATCCCGGCGCCGTAGCCTGGAGATCCTTCGGCCCTGCTCGTCCCCTACCACCGCGCCGCTGCCCCGTCCTGTGGCTCCTCTCCCTACGACCTCCACGGCCAGGGAGCCTCCAAGCTCCGCCCCCGGCGCCGCCCTTCTCCTCCTCTTCCGGCCACGGCCGTCCCCGCGTTGCCTTGCTCGAGATTTCTCCTGCCTCGCCGGTCCTGCTGCTACTCTCGCCGGCGCTGGCTTGGAGGACCTTTGGGGCGGGCTAGAGCAGCGGGATCCGGCGCCCGGCGGCTGAGCTGCGAGATCCACCGGCGGCGGGTGTGGGAAAGCGCCAGCCACTGGGTATGGAGCAGCGGGGGTGGCAGCAGCGGGGGTGGCAGCGCGCGCGAATCACGGCGGCGCTCGCTAGGATTTGAGCGCTTGCCCGCTCGTTTCGGCGAAGAGGTTCGAGATGAGAGAAATAGACTTCGTACCGGTTCGCTGGTTTGTGTTGAGGTGCTCAACACGGACCGAGCAATCTGATACGTTGATCTGATATTGGACGATTTAAATTTAATGTATCCGTCATATGTTTGCTCTTTTAATAGTACTATAGAAGTATAAGTATAGATAAAAGTGTCTTTTTTTGTTCCGGTCAAGCTTAAGAAAAGGTATACATGTATTCTTTTATATTTAATTATTTGTATAGTAGGAAAAGTACCTTTCAAATACCTTGGTGTGCGCATCATAGGAAGTCATGTAATAAGATTTGGGGGAGGCTGGGGAGAAAGTAGAGATGAAATTACACATGAGATAGTAGAAAAAATTCATATGCCGTTGTCGGGCATACTCTCTCGAGAACCATAAGGTCGAATCCTATCTGCCAAGCATCCCTCACAAGCGTAGAGCGTAGTTTGTCCGCTGGCGTCGTCCGACGAACGGATGAAGCGTGGAATTTAATGAATTGGGAAGAGGAGGCAACTCGCTTGGGTGAAGGATTAGGTGAAGGGTTGTTCCACGCTTGACACTTGCAATTTATCTGAAGTGGCCAAAAATATAGTGAACCGGTACCAGATGAGAAGAACGGATTGATAAATCCCTGTTAGGGGTTTCATTAGTTTAGGGTGTTAATATTGCCAAAATTTAGATAAGGGAAAATATTGTTCCAAACCAAATAGTTTAGGATGATAATTTTACTCGTCTAGAAAGGTTACAACTTCCCTAGAGGCAGGGCGCAAAACACAAACAACGACATTCAACCCAATTTTTTGAATTTAAAAAAAATAAAAAGATGACTTGAGGTCGTGAGCCAAAGTAAATTTTCGGGTTGGCAATTGTTTTGAGTGAATAAAGTTTCAGGTTAGCAATGTCAAATTCTTCGATTTACTCGTCCCGAAAGGGCCCAAAAAGCAAACAACCATATTCAGCCCAACAACTTCCGGTACATCTAATACGGGCCCTCAGGCCGCACTCTCTTCAGCACGACCCGCACGCCGTGCTCCGGCTCGACGACGAGCTTGAGCGCCGGCGAGTGGTGGTAGGCGGGCGACAGAGCCACCTCGAACCTGGAGAGCACGAGCGAGAGCAGCACCTTGAGCTCGGCCATCGCGAAGCCTTGCCCGAGGCAGGTGGGCGCCCCGGCGCCGAACGGCAGGTACGAGTGCAGCTGCGGCCTCGCCGCGAACCGCTCCGGGTCGAACTCCCGCGCGCCGGGGCCCTAGAGCGCCGCGTCGAGGTGCACCGTCGACACCGGCACGTAAATATTGACGCTGGCGGGCACGCGGACGCCGCCGAGAGTGATCTCCCGGAGCGCCTGCCGCGACACCACCGAGAGAACAGGTACATACAAACCAAATTCGCGTGACATTATGTGGGTTGACGTGTATGTATACCTGCTTCATCTTCTGGAGCGACTGGAAGTCTGGCGCGGCCCCGCCGCTGCCGAGCGCCTCGTCGCGCACACGGCGCTGCCACTCAGGGTGCAGCGCCAGTAGCATCAAGCACCACTCAGCCGTGACGGCCGTGGTCTCGTAGCCGGCGAAGTATATATTCTTGCAGTTATCAACTACAAAGTCCTCGGCCGCCGCGACGCCGCCCCCACCGTCCGCCTCGGCCTCGGCCTGGGCGCTGCGAAGCATGGCGGTCAGCAAGTTGCCCCCGTCCTCGTCTCCAGCTGCACCGCCGCTCTCCCTGACGACGTCCAGTATCAGCCTCCTCACCCGCCGGTTGAGCCTCCACGCCGCCCAGTTGCTCCTGGTCGGCAGGAACCATCTCCCCGTCATCTCGGCGAGGAGGTTGGGCCTGCCAACCGCCTTCTGCAGCTCCCTGATCACGGCGAATACCTGCTTGCCCTTGACGTAGCTGCTCCCGAAGCACGCCCTGGAGATGACGTCCGCGGAGGTTTGAGATAATGACAAAAAACCACCACAATTGAACACGAGTTGACGCGGAACCACCATCTTAGGGCTTTTTGACACATAAATATCATTATTGGGGCTACCTTGTGACGCAGAGCACTAATTTGCCTGTTTAAGCATTTTGACACGATTTCTGACAGCTTGGTCCCACCTGTCGGGTCTACGTGGCAAAAGAAATAAAGAAAAAAGAAAAGAAAAAAGAGGAAGTCAATGCGCCTGGCCGGAGCCGCACGCCGCCGCCGCCGACGGCCTCCTCGGCCGCGCCTGGCCGCGCCATGGCCGGGGCCGCCCGAGCCCGCGCCTGGTCGCGCCTCGCCGGGGCCGCCCGCGCCTGGCCGGAGCCGCACGGCGCCGCCGCCGACGGCCTCCTCGCCCGCGCCTGGCCACGCCATGGCCGGGGCCGCCCGAGCCCGCGTCTGGTCGCGCCTCGCCGGGGCCGCCCGCGCCTGGCCATCGAATCAACCAAGGCCGCAGCCTCTCGCCGTCGCCGGGAGGATTTGGAGACCGCATGGATCAGAGCCAAGCAGAGCTTCTCCACGGATGTATGGAGAGAGAGTCAGAGGTAGGAGGAGGAGGTGGATTTGTCGCGGTAGCCGATCCCCGGCGCGACCTGGCCATGGCTCGCTCGCGCCATGGGCGGGGGGCTTGCCAGCGCCCGCTCCATGGCCTCACCCGCGCCCGCGCCTGGCCGGGAGGCTCGCCCGGGCATGGCAGGTCGCCGAGCTGCACGGCGCCGCCGGAGGCACGCCGGTGGCCGGGAGCCGCGCAGGCGGAGGGGAGGGGCGCCGGAGAGGAGGTCGCGGATGGGCGGCGCGCGGCAGCGCTGGATGGGTGGGATAGATGAAAAAAATAAAAATGAAATAAAAGGAAAAAAAGATATTGTTGACCTCACATTTTTGCCACGTAGACCTGACAGGTGGGACCGATCTGTCAGAAAACGTGTTAACAGGCTTAAACAGGCAAATTAGTGCTCTGCGTCACAAGGTAGCCCAATAGTGGTATTTATGTGTCAAAAAGCCCTAAGGTGGTGGTTCTGCGTCAACTCGTGTTCAATTGTGGTGGTTTTTTGTCATTATCTCCGGAGGTTTTGGATTTCGGTTTGCAAAATTTACCGTCCCCGGACGAAATGGGCGAAACTCGGCTTTTCGGAAATTTTTCGGAAAATTTTGGAGGAAAAGCACAATCCAAAATTTAAATTTGAAAACGAAAAATAACCGAATTAGAACAAAAAATGACCGAATTTGTCCAAAAATTTGAAATCCTGTAGCAACGAGAATAAAGCAGAACGAGCTGACCATGAACGATCCAGATGATTAAACTGCAATCAACAACTCGATTTAGCACATGGACTACCGTGAATCAGATTGTTCAGAAAAAGTACATTTATCCCGCTGCCCAGGCACACGGACGTGCTGCACCATGGCCTGCGCGCGACATAGCCAGCAGATGAGGCATTCACAAGCCGCGGAGCTTGGCCTGGCTAGACGAGAATGAAGGCCGCTCATGGCCGTGCCATGGCCGTCCGGGTACTCGTCGCTACATCAAGCTTCCGGCCACGCAACCATCACCGCGTCATGGCCACACCCAGGGAATTGTACTCGATGAAGACGGGATCCGGGAGGAGGAGGAGGCGGGAGCACATGTGGCGGCGGCGGAAGGAGCCGCAGATTAAAGACGGGAGTTTGGGGATTTTGACTAATGTTAGGGTTTGGAGCTCAGTCTGGACCTTTTATATCACCAGAAGAGCAAGCAGGCTGGGCCGAAAGCTGGGTTGGGCCAGAAAATTCAAATCGGGCCGAAATTATTTGACCGGCTAACAAATCTACCGGGCCTGAACGAAATGGCCGAATTTCGCCGGAATTTCGTTTTTTCGGGCCGAAATCCAAAACCTTGGTGCGGAGTAGGCCCAGAGGTCGTCGTCGACCTTGAGGTCCAGCGCACCGCCGCCGCTCCCGGCCACCCTGTCCTCCCACGCCAGCACCAGCGCCTGCGCCGAGCCCACCATCAGGTCCACCATGCCCTTGACCTTGTCGGGGAAGAACTCCGGGGCGATGAGCTTCCTCTGCCGGGCCCAGGCGCCGCCGTTGGACTTGAGGATGTCGTCGCCGAAGAGGGGGTGGTGCGTGATCTTCATGTAGGAGCTCTTGCCGAGGTCGTCCGGCGACACGCAGAGGCAGACGTCGCGGACCACGGCCGGGTCGGTCGCGTGCAGGAACACATTGTTGCCCACAGAGTAGCTGAACACCGGGCCTACAGATCGACAACACAACAAAATCTGTCAGAAACCTTTATCAGTCAATCAGTGCATGCAGACGTACGCCTGGTGCCTCTTGCTCATCAGTGAAAATGCTACGAGAATCTCCTCGGCTTATTCTGATACGTACAAATGCTTTATGGTCCGTACATAATGAATCTTCAAATATCAATGTATTGTCAATAATTTGCTTTTTAGATTCATGTACTCCATCCGTCCAAAAAAAGATGTCTCTAACTAGCTCAAATTTGCATGTATATACACACTAAATTATGTCTAGATTCATACAAATTTGGGATAGGTTGAGACATCCTTTTGTGGACGGAGGGACTAATAACAAGATTTTTTTTATGAATCTTCGAAGAGGGCTCAGTGGTTGCGAGTCACCGTCGCTTAGTCTATCCGCATATATTGTTTTTCCTTTTTTTTCCTTTCTTTGGGTGGGTGTTGGTTGTCGCCTCAGTCACTTCTCTCGTTGATTGTATCGGGTGGTTGCTATATTAATATAGTGGGACTACGACCTATTTCATCAATAACAAGAAAATTCTGTACATGCATTGGAAATAAAATTAAACCACGCATTAACATATTTTTATTTTATCAATACACCTATTAAGAAATAATATCGCAAATCAAGTGACTTTTTGGCGTCACGACAAAGGAGAGCGGCGAAAGGTGCGAGACGAGGACAGCAGCATGCATGCATGCATGCATGCAGCGAACTCCTTGTCGCTTAGCGGCCACATGCAGGTGCGACAAGACATGACACCGCGAGCTCGAGGCGTACTTGCGCCAACACGCATCAAACGAAGATGATCTCAAGTCACCTACGTGGCTTAGATTGCATGCGTCTCGTCTCGACCTGATGTCAAAGAAAATCCAGGCGACAGTATCGACCACAGGATGCGTAAACCGGGACCCAGGTACATGGATAGTATAAAATTTTGATCTAAACTTTTGCACTAGATATGTACAAATAGTATAAGTGAAACAAGTGGGTCCCGTTTTTGCATCCTTATGGCAATACACGCCAGACGCGACAGATTGTTCTTTGAGCCAACAGTACTCTGTGAAGCTTGGGTCAATCATAGATCTTAAATCCAAAAAAAAAAATGTATGGATTACTTTTAGTGAGCATCAAGCACTTTGGTATAATATATGACACGCAAAGAAAGAGGGCGATGGAAGTAGTAGCTAATTAGTTAAAGAGTTTTGCTATTTCTAGAATCGTCTGATAAATAGTTTAGTATTCTTATTACAGTATGTTGTAACGAAGAAGCACAAATCGTGCATTAGGCAGTAGCTAATGGTATACAAGTCAATTGGTGCTTCTCTCATTATGGAACGTATTACTATTCCTGCACAGACAAGCATATGCAAAGCTAGAACAGTACATCAATCCTGCTCAATTATTATTCCTTCTTTCAATCATATTACTATTTTTGTGCAGGCAGAAAGCACACTCGACTTAATTATCCAGCAATGCTGGTTGTGATTCGTCTCAATTATTGCCTTTAGCTAGCTAGAGGTAAATCAACAAAGCACCCAAGAATATATTATTATGATCGGTGTGCATCAACTGGAGATGGTACATGCTTGTTTTCCCCCTTTCGATGCAAGAAATTACATTATCTAGAAGGGCCGGATTTGATGTCTTTTGAACTCTCTTGTACTTAAAATATATCGCAGTCGCTTTTTTAAATATTTGCATCAACATTCATCCACCATGCATCATTTCCAATTCACCCCATATTTAAGAAACTAAAAAAATGATCTATGATGTTGCTTAAGTTGCACCCTTTTAAAAGATAACAGGTGCATGCTTGATAGTAATGTGCAATTAGGTGAGCTTCAGGCGACAGAGTATCTAAGAATCAGTTTACCAATCAAGAGGAAACTGACACTCCCAGGGAGAAAAAAATTGACCACACATATGCAGTGGATACCTATACAGTGGTACGGCCCAATCAAACCAAACACACAATCAAGACCCGATGGGAGGGATTGGTCTCCCGGAAATCATCCTAACTGGAGCCTGGTATATATGGTGGGAGAGGAGGCAATTTACTCACGGGGAAGATATTCAACCCACATATAGAAGTGCGCTTTCGATTGGTGTTCTTGTTACCAACTACTGGAGAGCAAAAAAAAAAAAACCGAAAGAGAGGAAGAAGGAGTCCTGGACAAGACCTCTGGAGGGTACCATAAAGATAAACGTCGATGTTGCTTTCGATGTGGATTCAGGGAAAGGAAGTATAGGAGCGGTGGCAAGAGATAGCAACGGTAAATTTATGATTGCAAGTTGCAAAGAACTTCATTTTGTTGCTGATCCGTTCATGGCTAAAGCTTATGCTCTGAGAGAAGGAATCTGCTTAGCTCAATATTTGGGAAATCAGAAATTTGTTATACAGTCAGATAACATTCAGGTCATTGATACGATGTTTGAAGGAGGGTTCTCGGCCACATCTTCTTCAGCCATCTTTGATGATTGCAGAACTCTTGTCTCGGGGTTTAGGGAAATTTCTTTTGAGCATTGTAATAGAGAAGCAAATGAGGTAGCACATGAGTTTGCAAGGTATAGCTTTAGTAATCACTTTGATAGTTTTTGGGATGATGATCCCCCCTAGTTTTCTTTTCCCTAAGTTGATAAACGATGTAACTGTGTTTGAGGTTTAGTAAAGAGGTGGTAAAAATTCAAAAAAAAACAACAGCGAATCAGCGGTAATCCATGCATGCATGCGTGTACGAGATCGATTGACAGAGAGGGTACCATAGATATATGCACGCACCGTACTCGTTTCTCCACTTCTCGTAGAAGGGAAACACGGCGGGCCGGTAGTCGTGCACGATGCCGCCGTCGCCGCGCTCGGAAGACGACGACGACGTCCGTTTGGCGTCCACGGCGGCCTGCCGCATGTCGGCGAGGTTGCCGTAAAGGAAGGACGACGGCGGCGGCCCGCGGACCCCTTGCCTCCTCAGCTCGCGGCGAAGCCTCTCCGGCGCCAGCCAGAGGATGTGGCAGAGGTAGACCAGCAGGCTGCACGGCCCGACGCAGCACAGGCTCGCCACCACCTTCACCGCCGCCATCATCATCGACATGCTGGATCGTCCCCCCTCTAATCCTCTATGCCTAATCCAATCCTCTCTGTGTCTTGTTCAAAAAAAAAATCCTCTCTGTGTCTGATTGATTGAAGTGTGCGAGGGACAAAGAGGATTCTGTTGGGAGAGATAATGATATGACGCGGTGTGGCAGCTAGAGTCCAAACCCAAAGTATACTTTCTGGACGGGAATGCGGGCGAGATCGGCTATATATCGCCGCGCTGGGGCACGCCAGCCGCCGTCGCATTGTTGATCGTTTGCACGCTGTCGTTGTCTCTCGATCGGCAAGGAATCTCTACAACATCTAATCCCACAGGAAATAGCGAGCTATGGTGCGTTCTGCCGTGCAGCCCCACCTGTCAGCGTCAGTTTAGTTTCCTGAGCTGTGGAGCCCGCATATCATCCAATGAAGCGTCGGCTACTACCAGGGAACTCGTTTCGTTTCTCTCCGCGTGTCCCGTTGCCTCTGGAAGTCTCCCGTCGAATCCCGTGTCCGGCTTATCCACGCCCAGCTCCCCTCTCATTCTCTCTCCTAGATTCAACCGAACCACCGCCGTCACCTCCGCCCCTATCGCCGCCCCCTTCCTCCCACCGCCACTCCACTCTTCATCCAAGCCGCTCCCGCTTGTCCTCGCGCATCTGATCACCGCGCTCGCCGGCGAGAGAGGCTCCCCACCCAGGAGCTACGGCATCACGGCTGGCTTGCTCGCCGGAGTGCGGCGCTCCGTCGAGCTGGCCAGACCGTGGCGCGTGTGGCCTAAGATTTGGGGTCGCAGTGCTACAAGCCGGTGACGGCGCCGGCGCGAGCCGCGGAAGCCGTCGTCCACCTTACGCTGCAGGGACGGGTCGTCTCCTCGGATGAGCCACGCCGTCGAGATCGGCCGCCAGTCTAGGTGGTCGTGGACGGCGGCCAGGAGGCGTCGAGCTCGGGAACCAGCTACGACGGCGACCTGGAGGAGGACACCTCGCTACTTCACGTCAAGCTCGGTCGCCGCCTTCTGGGTCGCTTGCCCTGCTTGCAGCCGCGCGGGACGAGCTGCGGTTGAGCGCTGCCCGCACCCATGCGCCCGCTGCCGGCCACCCCCGCCGCAGTGCTCACCAGTCACCAGGCACGGCCGGTTGATGGGACGTGTTGTTGCCTTCCCCTGGTGTGCTGTTGCCCGCATGATGGTATGGATGGTCTGTTGCTGCGGGTCAAGCTGGGACGCCGGGTTACAGCCTACAGTTGATTGTACGGCCTGCAGGATGATTTGCTGCCTGCTCTGGATCACCATTTGATAAGGTGAGCTGATTAAGTTGATTTCTCCGTTGGATGAAGATGCCCTATTTTCTGGGGTTTGTGCATTCTACACTTAGCTCTAGATTGTTGTTTGATGGAGCTGGTAAAGTTTGGGTTTAGAATTTAGTGCACCTTTTTCAGATCTTGAAACGAATGGGGAGGTCAGCTTAGAGTTGCAGCACTTCGTGCTTTCTGCAAATCAGATGGAGGTTAGCTTCGAGTCGGAGCACTTCGTGCTTTCCTTCAATGGTATGGAGGTCATCTTAAAGTTGGATCACTTCATGCTTTCTGCCATTATGAGACATTTGAGATTATAATATAAGCTAATGTAGGATGTGTGCCTTTTGGTTCAGGTATGTGATTATCGATTTATATGATTTTGGATACAACAGTCTTTATGTTGTTTTATGGTCTCCTGATGAGCATCAATGGCGCATGTTTTGTGATTGCATTTTAACTTGCCAGCATAGCTCTACTTCACTATTTGAGTAACGCTTCTGCCTTAGCTGATGTTCAGTTGGTAATGATCAGACTATGTGTAGAGCTCACCTTTTTGGTACGAGTTAAGCTAAGATGAAGTGTCAAAAGTTAGCAAACGTGAGATAACTTATAATTTTGTGGTAATGGGTAGTACCGTAGTAGCGTCTTCTAATGCGTTAAGTTTGATAAAATAGCCCAACTAAGCTAGATTTGGCAATAGTAGCTATGCTTAATGATTTACTGTACTCTTGATAATTTAGACCTTACTGTAAATTCACATGGTGAAGACACATTGGTTAGTTAGTATTTTAGTTTGTCTCTGGTCAAATTGATGTCATAACACGTGGTGCGGCTCATTCTAAATTTCCATTTTCCGGCATAATGACATTGCCATTTTCCTTCATTTTAGGATGAATGGGAAGCTCATAGATCATGGGACTCTTTTGCCAAGAGTTATGGTACTAAGTTAGCTTGTGGTGTCTGATTTAGCCTGGGAAATAGTCCATGTTGTACTTTTAATTATGTAGGTTGTGCTAGATTTACTCCTAACCGAGATTTTCAAGAAGAGCCAAGAAAAGCAAGCATCAACGTACGTGCCAGTAGAGTTCTGGTTGTATGATCTTTTATGCAAGCATCACACCATCACGGTATGTGCCAGTAGAGTTCTGATTGTATGATCTTTTACGGTTTCCCTTTGAGTAGTGACGTTTTGTGTTTGCTTTCTGTATAAAAAAATAGCGATTATTTAGTGTTGTTTCTGCCTTATGTGCTACTCAGTGCCGATGATCATACTATGAAGAAACTGAAATGCTTTTCCAATGGATCAGTTAAATTAGAGTTTCTAAAATTAAGATAGGTGAAATAGTCTTATCGACTGGCCTACCATGCAATGGGGCTATTAAATCTTGGTTTGTCTTTGGGTATGAATAGAGAACATCATCCTAGCTTGTTAACAAGAGGGTCCGATGCAACTAACTATGTGATCCTGCTAATACGATTTCTATCATGACATGGCGTTATCTCTGCTTTTCTTGTCACGGAAATGTTGTTTTGGTTGAACATTGGTTGCTCATAAAATAGTATTAGTACTTCGCTGCACCGCTAGAGTGTTACAACTAGCTTAACCACTCTGGTCCTTGCTGCCTCTCAGATTCTCAATGCTCGGGGTGATTGTGCAGAAATGGATTCCTAATGGTTTGACAAGCATACAGTTTGCATATGAAATGGATGCAATAAGCTATTGCTGCATATGAAAGAGCCAACAAGTTAATGGTACATGATGGTCTAACAAGCATTGATGTACGCGGATCCATTTTCGCAATCAACATAGGGTGAGGGAAGTTATTAATAATAGGTACTCCTGTGTTAAGAGTGGTCCATTCTCCTACTTATCAACATTTTACCTTACTCTCACTCCACCTTTCACAAAAGCAGCACGAGGGTTGAGGTTCTAAATTCGAAAGTTTTTATTTTGGAAAGATGAGGGCATGTCAAAAGGTATATGTATAAGAAATGTACTCCCTCCGTTTCAAATTAATTGACTTGATTTTGTTTAAATATGGATGTATCTATACTTGTATGGTGTCTAGATACATCCATGTGTAACCAAATGTGTGTCAATTAAATCCAGAGTACATGTTTATTGAGGGCATGCCAGAAGGTATACATTATGATAGCATTTCTTTTATAAGCAATGTACATGTTTATATGAGGGCATGACAGAAGTCATACATGTATGTTGACTGAATCCGTTGTCCTTGAATGGTATAGAGATGTCATGCTGCAGTTTTATACTCACTCCGTTCGGAAATAGATGTCATAGCTATCTCAAAATTTGGATGTATATCTCAAAATTTGGATGTATCTAGACATGTTTTAGTGTGTACATACATCCAAATTTTGAGATAGCTAGGACTTCTAACGGAGGGAGTAGTACCGATGAATTAACAAAACCAAAGAACGGATGAATCAGGTCCTAGCATTAATTAGTCAAAATGACAGGATAAAATGATGGACCGATTCACCACCTGAAAATCTGGTGACGGTGGATAAATATTTCCGCTTCCATATTTGGTACAACAATCCAGCCACGCCCTTAATATTCCTACTAACTTTGTAATGGGCTAAACTAGCAAAGACAAATGACAGTGTCCAGTCAGAAAAGAAATGGAAAAGATAAACTAGATTGTTCTTGCGGGCGCGTTGTTCTTGCGGGGAAATGGAAAAGATGAACTAGATTGTTCTTGCTGGTGCGTTGTTCTTGCGGGCGCAGCAACGCGCGCCAATTACTTCTAGTGCATGTCAAGTCTCAGGCCATGGACAACTCAAGTAAACAGAACACGTCACCACAACGATGGAGACGGCATGCATGATGCATTTGCGAGAATAGCTTTGCAAATTGCAATGCAGAGTGAACGGGGTTAGTTAAGATGAGAAGCCTAGCATCATACACTATAGTCTATACTAACAAGTTAGGTGACTTTGAGTCACTAACAGTAGGGCCCACATGTCAGTGACTCAAATTCACCATAAAATTAGCAAACCATAGTCAGAAAAATTTGAATTCACACTATACTACATATCAGCTCATTTATTCCGTTCGTATGCAATGCAATCATCGTATACCTTTTTTCAAACAAGGTGTGCAATGTTTAAACAAAATTACGCATGGTTAAAAAAATGATATGCAATGTGATCGCACAAGGTATTTTAAAAGGTATGTGATGTAGTAGGTAATCACATATTGATTTTAAAATTAAATTGTGAGAGATGCACCATAAAATAATTTACATCATAATGTGTCCATTATTGGCACCAAGGTGCCTTGTACCATAATAATCAATAGTGCCAAAATAGTTTCCAATTTTTATTTAAACAATGTTTTTCTATATTTTGCGTGATGTAGGAGGCAATCGCACACTATTAAATAAAAAAAATACACTATGCACAATAAAGTAATTTTCTTCATAGTGGGTCCATTTTTGGCACAAAGGGGCTTTGTACCATATTAGAAAATAGGGCCAAAAGAATATCCAAATTTTTATTTTATTTTTCATTTTCTAAATTTCAAAGATATGGTTTTTTATGAAGCAAGTACAAAGAGTATGGTGCAACATGACAAGTCTCCAATTTTCACAGAAATAGACCATATGTAGTGGCTACCATCACTACCCTATTTTTTTCCTAATTTTGCCCAGTTAAATAAATATCGGCCAGTTTCTTAAACATATATCGAATTTAAACTAAAAGTGGTGTGATAGATTGATCTAAAAGATTGCAAGAAAATCATTTTAAGGTCCTAAAGTAGCCTTCTATTTAGTATCAACAGGTAAAGTTGAAAATTTCCACCCTATCCCTAAATAGTGCCACCCATTTTTTTGACTTTGTGTCTACTAATTTCCAAAAAAATACCAAAATTGTAATATTACAACTTTTAAAAAGGCTTTACAAAAAGATCCTTTATGAACAAAAGAAGAAGTGCCGCACGATTTCGGGTTCTCTCTCTCTCTCCCTCTCTCTCCCCGCAGCGACACATGGTGACGTGTGGTCATGTGCGCGCTTTGCTAGACGCGGCAGCATCGTACATAGGTGGCGGTGGCTACTGGTTGAGAACTCACCTCCTGTGTTTTTCTTGTGCATGTACAACAGTTTACGGTCGCACGGGTAGAGGATACGATGACGTTGAGCGCGTCCTTAAATCTCACCACGTTCCTCATGGAGGACCCGTGGGGTATGACAACACGGCAGGCGGCTTCGGTCTCCACCTCCCGCGGCTCGGCTTCATTGGTCTTCTCCTCCATCGGCGCCTTCAAGAGTACATCCCTACCCATTGTCCTAGTTTTCTTTTGACTCCTTAATCTGAGGCCCTCGATCAATGTAGGTCATCAATCCTCCACTGCCCAACAACTTTGCTACGCCCTTGACCGCCGGAGGTGGTCATTTGGCACGCGAGATACTCCTCCTAATCACAAGGAAGGGGCTACTATGGCGACATCGAGTGGCACTCGCACACAAAAGGAAGCATGAATGGAGCTACAATGTCTAGCAAGACCCGCATTATGTAGCAGCGGTGCCCGTCAATGGCGATATTTTTTAAATGTTTTTCTCTTATTTTGATCGCACAAATTTTTGGGTTTCAAATGTATGCATCGTGCTTTCAGTCTCACACATCTATTTGGTTCCAGTTATTTGTAACATAGTTGTAGTCCCACACGATTTCTTTTTGTTTCGCATTTTTGTGGGATTTCCTTCACCCCCAAACCCTCCCCCCATCAGTAACCCCCATGTGCACACGGTTCACAAAGCCAAAACCGAAGCGCCATTTTAGCCGTCTATGAGCGACTGGAATGAATATGATCACCATGGCAACCTTATTTTGAGATAATAATTTTTTGTACATTGATATTATTTGCGATATACAAGAAAAACTCGAGAGTACAATACGCACACGTTTGCTATTCATTGTTCTAGAGCCCTATGTTCTTTCATGATTGATCGTACAGGTATAAAGTCAACTTCACCTGGTCTACACACAATAAAAACCTCTTCCTTAATTAAACTTCTATAACAATAAAATTTATGCCAGTTTGCACGTGTAAATTAGTGTCACCCTTTCAATTATCTCACCACCAATTTTTTATGTTGATGAAGCACCATATGAACCAACAACACCGAAGCTATCCCTACCTCTAGGCGGATCATATATTAAAGGAAAATTAGCAAAAAGCTCCCTCCCTACCTATCTTAGTGTCCTCGGCATCTTCCACCTTGACAAATATGCTCTTTGCCTTTGGTCGAGATGTTTCTGGATGGAACGACCCAGCGATTTTTTTGGGTCAGTTTGGGGAACCAATCCAACGAGTATAGTTTACACTAAAATAGGTGCATTTACACTAAAGTTTTATAATTATTTGTGACTTAATTTGGTCATATTATAATCTTAATGAGTATAGTTTTCTATCTATATTTTCCATAATTATATCGTTCTTTATTATATAATTGCAATTTATATCAATAAAAATATATGTTGTGAGAAATTTAAATTGGGTGTTGTAAAAAATATTCTCCTTGAATTTGTATGTTTGCTACTAACCTAACTTATATAATGTATATGTATATATTTGTATCTATGTATGTGTGGTCGAGTGTATTTTAATATCCTTAGAATCATGGTAGGGATCTCTAAAGCGTATGTTCTTGTAAAAAGTTGATAGTGGTTTCTCATGTATGATTAGGTGAGCACATTTATATAAACTTTTTAAGTATAAATTTAAGCATCGGTTAAATATGCCTTGCAAGTTTGGTTTGCTAATAAGTTGAAAATATACATATGCTTTCTACTTGGTATTGAAATAGTATCAATCGTAATAATCATCGGATAATCTAATTTACATACGGTGGACTGGATGTAAAAAAAATGTGTCTATTGCAATTGAGAGGAACCTGTAGAACATATGTTTATATCTGTTCCTTAGCAAGGTTAATTTAGATAGTAGTTTATTTCATTTTAAATATCACACCACCAACTAGTGTACTAATATGTTTGGTAGATGGTTGAATGGGATTGATAAGAACACAAAATATGAATTGGGAAGGTTTTTGCGCTTTACTTTGGGAAATTTTGAATTGTCGCAACGAGGTTATTTTTAACAAGGTTGGAGTTGCTCATCTTTACATGTTATAGACATGGCAACGCATTGGATTCACATGTGGTCATTACTCATGCCGGTGGATCAGCGAGCTCTTGCAGACAATGGATGTACTCGGTTGATGCCGGGCATTCGGGTTATTTTCCATGAGGGTGGATGTCGGCATATACTAATAGAATGCAATATGCATATAAGCTATTTGTTCCATTTTTTGTTGGCTTGTTTATGCAACCACCTTATGTGACCTTCAAGATGTATTATTGCACTTAACACTCTCGAAAACTTTGCAATAAAAAGGTTTTGTACGTCACTCTAATGCAAAGGTCGGGGATGTCCCCTTTTTGAAAAAAAAAACATATGATTTCATTATCTTATATGCTAGTTAAATCTGAACATGACAGGGAACAGACTGATCTCTGTTGTGCACGATTAATTATTCTTAGGAACCCCGTGTAATAAAAATTATTCTAAGGAAATATGCGTGTCCATCGATCGAGGATTGGTTATTACTCCCTCCGTTACTCAATACAAAGTATTTCTTAGCCTTTTTAGCCTTTCATATCTAAACATATTTTAGTGGATAGTTCACTCATTTCGTTCCGTATTTGGTGTATAAAACGTATTATACTATTATAGAACAAAGGGAGTATTATTATCAGCAGCCAAGCCACGTCGAGATGCACACGACACACGTGCACGACACATGTGTTTGTTTGCTTGTTCGGATGATTGACGAAGCATATATCAGGGGACGAAGTACATGGGGTTGGGTACTTTGAAGACGCGGTCGCCTGGGCAGTCGCCCTGCAGGTCGCTCCACTGGTCGCCCACGTTTCCGCGGATCCGATACCCCTCTTCCTCCACCAGCCGCCGCCGAACAGCCGACTTGAACACTACCGAGCTCTGGCCCCGGTACACCGCGCTCCTGCACGTATGTATGCATGCACACGGTTCACATATATATAGATCTGGAAGATAAAACCGCCGAATCATCGCGTATCAACATATGTATGATTCAATTCGCAAAAAAAGGTTAACTGGATTGCGGACACCAAAATTTTCGGTTATTTGAGAAACACCATTGTAAATTTGGTCTTCAGAACAACGCCACTAGCTACAATTCTGTGAGGATTCCATAGATTCCATTATGGCCACTTAGACACAAAGATGCATTGTTCTTTTGATTTTCTATTGACATGTATACAAGTAGAGTATAGGTCAATTCTTATTAAATGCAGTAGTAATTCACTTCCACAAAATACTCTAATTAGTGAAAATAACAGACTGTTAATTACTTACGGAATTTTGGCGATTCCATCTTCATATCTAGGATATCACGCATACAAACATATGGAAGTTTGTTAGTCTGGTTGATCCTCGAAGAATATGTGAATGCTTTTTTGTGTTCGGACGTGCTGTCGCGCAGGATTGTCATGTACTCATATAGTACAATGGCCTTGCATGACCATGAGAGGAAGACGTGGAGAGCACCATCCGCGTTAGTACTCGTACATGACATATGACTGAACGTGCCCTATCCTGCTAATATACTCCCTCCCTCCGTTCCAAATTAGATGACTTTCATTTGTCTACATATAAATGTATCTATACACATGTTATAAGTATAGATACATCTATATTTGGACAAATGGAAGTAATCTAATTTAGAATGGAGGGAGTACATGACAAGTGAATAATACCAATCTAAATTGGCCTACAAATTCAGTTCTCAGTAGCACTATCGACATTGAATTTGTCAGTTTTATTTTTCAAATTATTATCTAAATCTGGAGTAGAAATTTTGCAGCATGTTGTTTCCATTCACTTTATTTTTTTCTCGAAGTTTCTAAATATGTAAACCAAGCTCCTGTACACCGCGCACACCACAGTACCCGGTTGCACCGGATATGTTCCCTGGTCTTTTTTGTTGTTGTTGAGGGAAATATGCTCCCTGGTCAAAACTAGTGTTATCTTTTTTTTGCGAAAAAACCTAGTGTTGTCTATTTTGTTTTTTTAGAAAAAAAAAGTAGTGTTGTCTGAAAAAAACACCTTGCGTTTTGTGTTCAAGGTAGGCCGTGGGTGAGTACTACTATGTCCGGCGCAGTGCTTAATTGGGCTGTGCTGGGTCGATCAGCCTCGTCGTAACTCGTACCTCATGATGAGCCGGTCGTAGCCAGCGAACCCGGCGGCGGCGAGGTTGGCGGCCGTGCACGCGCCCAGAGCCTCCTCGTCTCTCCCGGTGAGCAGGAAGACTGTGAAGCCTCCCGCTTTGAGCGTCCGGAACAGCCTCACCATGGCCGGTATCCCCGGGCACATCCCCCTGCTCGCCCACGCCTTGAACGCCGCCGGGTCGTAGGGACCGAACTGCTTGGCCTGGTAGTAGGGCAGGTTGGACAGGCACGTGTCGTCGACGTCGAGGACCCAGGCGTCGAGCCCGTCCTCTCCGGCGGGGCCCTGGGCGGCGGCGTAGGCGGCGATCTCGTCCGCGGCGGCGCTCACGTCCCGGCCGTACTGGCCCCAGGCCATGTAGGCCCAGACGTAGCCGACGCAGGGCGCCGGCACCGCGCGCCAGAACTTGGCGTTGTTGGCCTCCACCATGACCCGCCAGCTCAGGCAGCCGCCTGGGTCGCCGCCCGGCGGCCAGAACGGCCACGGCGCCCCGTCGGCCGCCTTGTCGAGCACCGAGAGGAAGACGATCGGCAGCACGACAAGGAGCACCATCAGCGGCCGCCGCAGATCGAGCGACACCATTGCTGGAGCTAGCTCTCTAGCTCAAGAGTGTTAAGCAGAGGCAGCTGGTGAGATTGATCGCAGCATTTTGTCAAGGGGCGTGCATGGATTTTATGGACGAACACGCACTTGCGCATGGTGGTGCATGCCACCTTTTGGTGGACAAAGCCCGGTGGAAAAGCCAGCGCGCGGTGGGTTAAAGCGAGGTCAGCGCGGCGAATTAGCTGGGAGATACGCCGGTGCTCTCGGATTAGGTGCGGTGAATCCACCTCAGCGCCATTTGCACGCACCGCCGCCGCTCCGGCCGCGCTACACGTGGGGAATCAAGTTGACGTTTCGTTAGAATTCTTGGACTTTTGGGTGGTGCATGCGTGCGTGGATGTAGATTTGTCCCCGCAATCCGAGTAAGCACACGAGGACACAACACACATGATGCTGTCTGATCTTGACTGCGCCGGCGGGAACATGCAGGAAGCGTTGCTCTGCACTACGAGTGCACGAGTCAAAATTTTCTACAGTACTACCGGAGTGATCGGTCGCCACCATCCCGCGAGGGGTTAAAAAGATTCGGTGCTACTGTAATATTTTCCTTATTGGACGTGTTACCACTCAGCAAAGCGAGGTCGATGAACAGTAATTTGACTGATCTATGTATGAACAGCGGAGGCCACTCGCTAGTGATCGTCTCACTACGCACGGGGTATCAATTAATATTTAGTGGCATGTAGCTAGTACTAATTAATCTAGGACCTTGCTACGTAAGGCACGTGCCCTGGGAGGCGCTCCCGTATGGCGCCTTCACCTGCGCATGCAAGCGATAGAAACTCTCTGCACACCGGGTATTCCTTTTGATTTCAAAATTTTAAAAACGAATATCTCTTAGATCGTTAGCTCGATTGATGATCCGTTTTCACCGTTGACTTTCTCGCGATAAGATATTCGAGACTAAATCTCATGTCGGTATGTTTAGACAACTTTTTTCCATCGATATTTGCCATATTGTTATCACATATTTGCCAGATTATGCATTACTTAGTTACCGGATTAAAAAACAAGCAATCTGAATTATGCACTACTTAGTGACATTACCGAGTTCCATGTTGCTTACTTATCGTATTGTTTTTAGTTACCAAATTAATCTAGTGTTTTTGCCAAATTTTCGTAGTGTAATTACCATACTAGTTCATAGTGTCTTCCTTCAGATTTTCCATATCAAATTTTCCAGTTATGATTACCATGTTATTCCGTGCTGGTTACCCGATTATTCTATGATAATCACCAAGTTATTCTAGTTATTCTAGTTATCGTATTGTTTTTAGTTGCCAAATTAATCTAGTGTTTTTGCCAAATTTTCGTAGTGTAATTACCATACTAGTTCATAGTGTCTTCCTTCAGATTTTCCATATCAAATTTTCCAGTTATGATTACCATGTTATTCCGTGCTGGTTACCCGATTATTCTATGATAATCACCAAGTTATTCTAGTTATCCGATTTCCTATACTATATTTCGAAATAACAGTAACCAGGTAATTCTTCCATAGTCACCAGGTAATTCTTCCATAGTCACCAGGCTATTCTGGCATAGTAACCAGCCTATTCCGCCATAGTCACCCGATTATTTTATGATAATCACCAAGTTATTCTAGTAATCAGATTTCCTATACTACATTTTGAAAATGATTAGTCACCAGGTTATTCTGCCATAGTCACCGGGCTATTCTGCCATAGTCACCAGTGTCGGCCCAGTGGAAACCAGGGTACCATGGGTCGGCCTGCCACAGCCCTCGATGCTATACGGAGAATTCTGCTAAGGACCAGGCGTTCAGCCTGGCGAGCCTCGCGAGGGACTTTTCCCTCGCGAGGGCTTCTTCACCCTGCTGAGCTTTTCTGCTTAGGACCAGACGCTCAGCCTAACGGGCCTCGTGAGGGAGTTTTCCCTCGAGAGGGTCTCTCCCGTCCGGAATATTGCTAAGTCCTGGCGCGTCTCTGCGCCATCCTCGCGAGGGCGTCAAGTACTTCAAAACCTCGGCGATGCGCCTGGCCCTCGCGGGGTTCCTTCAAGTGGAAGCAAACTCTACATCCGCTGCAGAGCGCATATGGCCTCTGCGCCCGCCGCAGAGTGACGCGCGCGCCTGCGCGCGATGACGATGACGCCGCAGTTACCGTTCTCGTGTATAAAGCAGTCAACAAAGCTGGGAAAGCAAAGCGGACTCCCAGTATTGCCATTTTGGTGATAAGGGGACCGGCTGCCACTACGCTCCAAGCCAATGTCACCGTGGGGCACGTCACGGGCCTCTGCGGCGCCAGCCCATCGTCCTGGATGGACGGTGGCTTTTTCTGCCAAGGAGACGTTGCTCTCTGCCATGGACCGCGTCCATGGACAACCCCGACACCGTGCGCTGCGCTCCACCTTAGCCACCATGTGGTATCCCTTCCCGCCGTGTGTTTTCGGGGAAGAGGACCGAGGCAGTATAAAAGGAGGCAGCGTACGACCAAAGAAGGGGATTCCAACTGATCCGCTGATTCCACACCCCATCGGCTGCGTCGCAAGGGAGAAGACGAATCTCCTTCCAATGTAATCCACCATAGCCATAGCTGAGCCCTCGGCAAGCTCTATTGTACTGTAACCTCTCCAAGCAGTGTAATACAACATAGCAGGACGTAGGGTCTTTACACCTGGCGGTGAGCCTGAACCTGGGTACGTGCTGGTGTTTGTCTCTGCCGTGATGTTCCCCACCGAGCTCGACGAGCACCGTCGCCGAGATAGTTGAGGATTTGTTTGACGTCGTGTTCAGCCCCTTACTCGATTCCTGGCATCAGTGAGACACCCCTAGTTCCTTGGGACTAGTCTCCGACATTTGGCGCGCCAGGTAGGGGGCTGAGGCGCGTCTTCATCCTCTTCAACCTCTCCGCGTCTTGGCTGACACGCGAGCAGAGCGTCTCGCCCGACGGACGTCTGGCAGAGCCACCACCGAGACCACCGCCAACAGCAACCCGCGTGGTCGCTCACGTGCCAACCACGCTTCGGAGCACAACCCCGAGCCCTGCGTCGAGCACCCTGAAGATGACGGCGACAACGACGGCGGCAACGTCGATGACGGCGAGGGAGCTTCCTCCTAGCACCCGTCCAAGAACGCGACCGCCTCCACGCAGAGCCGGGCGGCGCCCAGCCCAGCCACTGCACTACTCATGGCGCAGGAGCTGCTGCGCTACCGCCCCATGCAGGCGGGCCACGACAACTGGCTCAGGCGCCTCAAGGAGCTCATCAATGCCGCTGTTGTACCTGCTGCGCCAGCTCCAGCGTCGGCGCCCTCTCGTTCGCTGGTGCACCACTCCGGACGCGGAGGGAACATAGCACACAGCGCTCCTCCTCCCCCTCCGCCTCCTCCTCCGCCGCCACCCCTCCAGCTGTAGCACCGGCAGGGAACCACAACGCGCTCGCCGGCGGTGCTGTGACATACACCACAGGCTGCACTGCCTTCACCCGCAACTTGCGCCGCATCGTCTGGCCGATGAAGTTCAAGCCAGACCTCCCTCCGCGCTACGACGGCAGGACCAACCCTCTGGAGTTCCTGCAGCTCTACACCGTCTCCATCCAGGCTGCGGGAGGCGACGACAAGGTGATGGCCAACTGGCTCTCCATGGCCCTCAAGGACTCAGCGCTCTCATGGCTCATGAACCTCCCCGAGAACACCATCGACACGTGGGAGGACCTCTGCATGGTCTTCGTCACCAACTTCAAGGGCACGTACGAGCGCGCACTCACCTACAACGATCTCCGCGCGGTGCGCCAGAAGCCAGACGAGACCCTCCGCAGGTACATCCAGCGCTTCAGCCAGGTCCGCAACAAGATTCCGAACATCCCGGACTCGCACGTCATCTCCGCCTTCAAGGAGGGCGTCACAAACCGCAGGATGCTCGAGAAGCTCGGCATCCACGACACCCTCACCTCAGTGGTGAAGCCTTTTGACCTGGCGGACAAGTGCGCCAAGGCTGAAGAGGGCCTCCTCTTCGTTAAGAAAGAAACGGAGGAAGAGCCTCCTGAGGGGTCCAGGAGCAAGAGGAAGCCTGTCGAGAAGCGCAAGACCACCGCCATCCTCGCGGCAGAGCCTGACGCTAAACAGCCTCGCGAGGCCTCTCCGGCGGCTGGCGAGAAGAAAGTAGACAATCGCCCATTATGCGTCTACCATAACAGGCACAACCACGCGACTGAAGACTGCTGGGAGCTCAAACAGCTCAGCAAGGAACGCGAGAAGAACCAAGGCCGCGGCGGCCACGGCGGAGGTCGTGGCGGCCGCGGGGGCGGGCGTCACAACTTCCAGCAGAGGGCTCAGGCGAATCTCGCCGGGCGAAACGGCAATCTCCCTGACGAGAACCCTGGGGGCTACCAGGCCCCTCAGGGGGCAATAGCGTGCATCCTCGGCGGGTCTCAGGCGCCCAAGTCCAACAACCACTTCAAGCAGTTCTCTCACGAGGTCAACGCCGCGCTCCCAGGGATTGAGGCATCCCAACCCCTCAAGTGGTCGCAATACACCATTGCCTTCGACTCCAAGGACCACCCCAAGTCGACCAAGGCTGTCGGCACCATCACTCTGGTGTGCACTCCCATCATCAACAACATCGCCGTCGCCAAGACGCTCATAGATGGGGGTGCAGGCTTGAATGTCATCTCTATCGAGACCTTCGAACAGCTTCAAGTGCCATACGAGTGGCTGATGCCCTCCAGGCCCTTCACTGGAGTGACAAGTGGCTCCACTACACCGCTGGGGCAGGTGAGGCTCGCGGTCACCTTCGGCACGCCGCAGAACTACCGCACGAGAGATCGACTTCGACGTCGCGCACATTGGGCTGCCCTACAACGCTATCCTCGGCTACCCCGCCCTCGGGAAGTTCATGGTCGTCACTCACCACGCGTACAACATCGTCAAGCTCCCAGGCAGCGGCGGCACCATCTCCATCCACGGTCAAGTCCAGGACGCAATGCGCTCTGTCGAGACCGCCTACAAGGCCGCTGCCGTGGCATTCCCTGCTGACGAAGACATGGAGCCCCTCGAGAGGCCAGCGAAGAAGAAGCAGCTGTTTTCACAGGAACAGGCAGCTACGAAGAAGGTGTCGCTGGACGCCAGCGGCTCGGGGGCTAGCGTCAATATAGGCGCTGGCTTGCCTCCCAAATAGGAAAGCGCGCTCGTTGCCTTCCTCAGGGCAAACTCTGACATGTTCGCATGGACACTGTCAGAGATGTCCGGAGTACGAGGGAGGTGATCGAGCACCACTTAGCCGTGTGTCCAAACGCACGCCCCGTGAAGCAGAAAGCGCGGCGTCAGGTGCCAGAGAAGTAAGAGTTCATCATCAAGGAAGTAGAGAAGTTGAAAGAAGCACACATAATTCGAGAAGTTGCCGACCCCACATGTCTCTCCAACACGGTGGTTGTCCCCAAGCACACCAGGGGCGGCAGGCTCTGTATCGACTACACCGACATCAACAAGGCCTGCCCCAAGGACCCATATCCGATGCCCAGAATAGACCAAATCGTGGACTCCACCGCCGGCTGTGATCTCCTCTGTTTTCTGGATGCCTTCTCAGGCTACCACCAAATCAAGATGGCGAAGGAGGATGAGGAGAAGACATCATTTCTCACCCCCTGTGGTGTGTATTGCTATGTCTGCATGCCTTTCGGCCTGAAGAACGCCGGCGCCACCTTCCAGAGGCTCATGAGGACGGCCTTGGGGGCTCAGATGGGGAGAAACGAAGAAGCCTACGTCGACGACATCGTGGTCAAGACTCGCGAAGGACACACCCTCATGGAGGACCTCGCGGAGACTTTTGCCAACCTGCGCAAGGTGAACATCAAGCTGAACCCCGCCAAGTGCGTCTTCGGAGTACCATCAGGCAAGCTCCTCGGGTTCCTAGTGTCCCACCGTGGCATAGAAGCAAATTCGGACAAGATCAAGGCCATAGAAAGAAGCAGCCACCATGGACATCGACGAAGAGCTCCCATTGGTACCAACATTTGGGGCACCGAACTGCGGTCCGCCCTCAGGAGACCGTCTGCTGCTGG
Source organism: Poa pratensis (assembly GCA_947311845.1). Taxonomy (NCBI): domain Eukaryota; kingdom Viridiplantae; phylum Streptophyta; class Magnoliopsida; order Poales; family Poaceae; genus Poa; species Poa pratensis. The sequence continues at coordinate 12,395,566 of CAMZMU010000128.1, read as the reverse complement.
CTATGACACATCAAGAGACGAGCTGGATCGACGAGCTCAAAGAGTACCTCGGGATGGAGTCCTCCCTGAAGACGATGCAGAAGCAGAGAGAATTGCTCGACAGGCCAAGTCATACTGCCTTCACGAGGAAGACCTATACCGCAAACGTCCAAATGGAGTTGCATTGAAATGCGTCCCCCTGAAGAAGGCCGCCAGTTGATCAGGGACATACACAGTGGAGAGTGTGGCCATTATTCATCCTCGCGCACCCTCGCGGGGAAGGTCTTCAGGAGTGGATTCTACTGGCCCTCAGTGCTTCAAGACGCAACCACCGTTGTCCAAGCTTGTGAGGCATGTCAATTCCACGCCAAGCAGGTCCACCAGCCTGGACTGGGGCTCCAAACCATCCCGCTCTCCTGGCCCTTCGCGGTCTGGGGGCTGGACATCTTGGGACCATTCCCACGCTCCAGCGGGGGCTACCGCTACCTCTACGTCGCCATTGACAAGTTCACCAAATGGGCGGAGGTCGAAGCGGTGCGCAGCATACCGGCGAGATCAGCGGTGAAATTCATCAGAGGCCTGGCCTGCCGCTTCGGCGTGCCCAATCGCATCATCACCGACAACGGCTCGCAATTCACCAGTGGTATCTTCAGGGCTTACTGCGAAAGTCTCGGCACCCGGCTCTGCTTCGCCTCGGTAGCTCACCCACGAAGCAACGGGCAGGCGAGCGAGCAAACGCTGAAGTACTCAAGGGCCTCAAGACAAGAAGCTTCAACCGCCTCAAGGCCCACGGCAAGAACTGGATTGAAGAACTCCCATCTGTGCTCTGGTCCATCCGCACCACTGCCACAAACCCACTGGAGAAACGCCGTTCGCCCTCGTCTATGGCGCTGAAGCAGTCCTCCCCACCGAGATCAAGCATGGGTCCCCACGGATCCTTGCTTTCAACGAGGACGACCAAGAAGAGCTCCACAACGACGACTGCTGCTGCTCGATGGACTACGTCGCCGTGCTGCCCTCCGGGCGGCAAAGTACCAGCAAGATCTGCGCCGCTACCACAGCCGCCACATACGCCCGCGCACCCTCGAGACAGGCGATCTCGTCCTGAGGAGGATACTCTCCAGAGAGGCCTCCACAAGCTCTCGCCCATGTGGGAAGGCCCCTACAGGGTCGCGCACATCGCCAGGCCCGGCGCGGTACGGCTCGAGACGGAAGACGGCATCCCGGTCAAAAACCCGTGGAACATCGAGCATCTACGCAAGTTCTACCCGTGATCACGTCGCGGCAGGCATTTTTTGTCTCAAGAGGGAAGCATGCATCTTCACCTCCCAGCTTCACAAAAGCTTTTCCCTCCACGAGGGCCACCTCCACTGAGCTCTCTCTACAACGCGTCGCCACGGGCCGCGAGAAGCCTCAGCCACTCCATGTGGAACCCCATGCCCAGACATGGCGGACTTTATCTTGGCCACGCCAAGTGTAATGAACAATTTCGGTTCACATGAACCTTTGCGCCTCAGCGCCGTTATGTAATATTGCTGTGGTGAGTTTTTTTCTTACGTTCATTCGCGCTCACATTTTTCCCCATGCGCACCTCGCGAGCGGGGGCTGAGCACGGTGTCTGTGCCTCGGGAGCATCCCAGCAGCATCGCAAAACCCAAAGGATCCGAGCTCTAACTCGTGGTTCTCCGCCCACGACCGTTATCTCACCAAAGAGCTCTGACTCATGGGCCTGCTCCCATGCACGTCACCTCACCAAGGACCTTGGTGCTTACTCTCCTCGTGAGATACACATGAGGAAACCTATGAGCGCGCATGAGTTGTACAACCGTGCATTGCTTGTGGGTATGCCTCTTTGTCCAACGCAGGGAACAAGACGCCCTACAAGGCTGAGAACTCCAAACCAGCCTCAGGCAACCTCGAGAGGGAAAACGCCTCACCAGGGAACACAACACCCTCTACGAGACAAACGTCTCGCAAAGCTAAGTCCAGAACTTACGCCTCATGAGTTTTCTCTCTCGCTGGTTTTGTCGCCCCTCGAGCCTCTCTTTTCTCTCTTACGCCTCATGGGCTGCTTGCACGTCAAAGGGGAGCTCCCGAGCATCGTGCCTCGAGAGCTCTTACCTCTCTAAGCCTTACGCACCCCCGGCCTTGTCGAGCCCTGACTCCGGCATACCGAAGCGGCGGTGCTATTGCGCTGAAAGCAGGGTCCTAACGACGTAGAGCGAAAAAGACATGAGGAGGAGATAAAAGGCCTCCCGAGGGGCGCTCACACTTGCATATAATAAATGTGCCTTACAAGCCATTACAAAGTAAAAATAGCAAATCCTAAGATAACTTGTCCCCGAGCACACCTTGCAGCGGGAGCAGCTCAAGCAGCAGGGCGTCGTTGTCTTCGCTGTCGACAGCTCGTCATCCTCCTCCTCAGCGCCTGTCTCATCGTCACCTTTGGGTCGGGTCCTCCTCGACCTCAGCCCTCTTGAAGCACTGGACAAACTTCTCCACGTCCTCCCACACCGAGGCGCCCAGCTTCGCGGCGAGCCTCTGCTCCATAGGCTCCGTCACAGTCGTGAAGTCGAAGCCGGGATGGAGATGCGCAAGGCTGGCGAAGACTTGGCCAACCGCGACGCTGAGGAGCTCGCGGCTCTCAGTGTCGACCAGGTCATCGAGGCTTGTGACGACCTCCTCAAGGCTGGTGAGAAGCTGCTCGAAGAAGCCGAGATAGGTGGCGACATCAGCATTCCCCTCGACAGAGAGCGAGGGAGCCTTGGCTCCTAAGCGGTCTGCGATAGCCCGCGCGCGGGCCACCAGAGAGCGGAACATGCGCTCTCGCTGGCACGACAAGACCCGTGCAGCCTGAGCACTCTCCTGGTCCTCCTCGACGAGCTCCACCACAGGCGCCACCTGCTGCTGCATATCAGTCATGTCCTGCGTCAGAGAGGCAAGATCCTGCTCCGCGCGGGCCTGGGCGTCCCTGGCAGCCTGAAGGCGGGAGTCAGACCGTTTCTTCTCCCGCTCGAGCTCCCTGATGCGAGCGTTGAGCTCGTCGCGCTTCTTCGTGAAGCGCTCCTCCTGCAGCTTGGCCTTCCTCGCGAATTCCTTGGAGCAGTTGTCGCGGAATAACTTTTCTTTAGTCACGGACTCCTCCTTCATCTTCTCCTCCTTCTTGCGGAGGTTCTCGTTGGTCTGCAGGAGGCACTTCTTGTAGAATTCCTCGTCCCGGGCCACCTTGCCCTCGTGAGACTCCAGGCTCTCCCACTGCGCGGCTTGGTCCTTCTCGATTTGCTCGACCTGCTCCTCGCGCTTGCGTAGCTCGGACTCGCGGAAGGTCTTCCCCACGCTTCACAATCAGCACTTCGCGGTTGCGCAGTTCCTCGCGGAACTTCTCCAAGCTCTGCCGCACGTTCTCTGACTCCGCGATGATCTTCGCCTCGCGGTCCACGAGCTCTTGATGCTTGGTGGCGACTGCCGACTCGCGCGCCGCCAGCTCCTGGTGCTTGGCCTCAGTCTCCGCCTAGAGCGCCTCGTGCTTAGCGCTCAAGTCCACAAGGGTCTCTTCAGCCTCGCGGATCACACTGGCGCGGGTCTCCTCAGCTAAGCGCAGCGCTTCCTCATGCCGCGTCTGGGCCGCCTCGTCCCCCCAGTGGCAACGCTCCACGGTCTCCTGGAGGCAAGCCCAGCCCCGCGCAAGCTCGGCGTCCTCCTCCGCCTTGGCACGATCTTCCTTGGCAAGCTGGGCCTCGAGCCCATCAAGCACCTCCCTCGCCGAGTGGAAGACGGCGCCTCGGCGAGCCGCAATCGGGCGCCGATCCCACAAGACCTAGGCCCACGCGTCGCGAGAGGTCCCAGAGGCACCGGCACCCGCTGAGGACTCTAGAACGTCGCACCTTGGGCTCGGAGTGGCCTCGAAGCGCGCCTGGGGGCTCTGGTGAGAGCCTCCCTCTTCATCCGCGCTGGGGGCTTTCTGCGGGCTCGGAGCGCCCTCGCCATCAGCCCCGGCATCCTTCCGCCCCTAGGGCTCGTCCTTCTTCCCTTCAGGGGCAGGATCGGCCTCCTCCGCTGAGGCCGCTCCCGCCGTAGCCTCAGTGTCCACCACCGGCGATGTAGGGTCTGCGTTTGGTGAAGGTGGCGGCGCGGTGGCCTCCTCCATCTCAACATCGGCGCGCACCTCCGCCGATGTCGCGGTCTTCGCCGCGTCTTCCTCCACCGATGTCGCGGTCTTCGCCGCGTCTTCCTCCGCCGCCTTCTCCTGCTGCGTAAGTGAAGCGCCAGGCCGCGCGGCAGGCGACACCGTCACCTCAACCTCTTCCTCCTCGCGGCGTTCCTCCGCCTCGGGAGGTGGAGCCGCTGTCGCAGGAGGAGGAGCGGTAGCCTCGCAAGGCACCACTTCAGGCGTGGGTGCTTGATGCATGTAAAATGCATACATGAACTTTGCACTATATTACTTATATTCCATTCATATTTGCATCATATAAGGGTTATATCACTGTTTTATAATGATTTTGGGAATATTTGGTATTTTTCCTATTTTTATGGAATTAACCCTGCACAGTCAGAAAACCCTGTTTTCTATATTTTAATGTTTCAGGGACCCAAACGACGTCCAAACGACCTGGAAATTTACGAGCATCAGTTTTTGGCAGGAACAAAGCATGGGAGCGAAGGAAGCAAACAAGCGGAGGCCCGAGGGCCAAGTTGAGTGGGCCCACGCGGCCAGGTACATGGGCCGCGTGGGACCCCCCCTTTTGGGCATCGGAGCTCCGTTGCCATCGATCTTTCCTCCACCGACTCGGTTTTGACCTAAAACCGCCTATAAAAATAGTCCCCCGACGTTCTCTGGAAGGAGCGCCGCAGAAACACAGAAACAGAGACCTGGAGTTGCAGATTGGAGGGGGAAAACTCCAGCGGGGCGCTGCTGGCGTGGTCTCCATCTTCTCCAACGACTTCTCCACCGTCTCCATGATGAAGAGGGAGTAGTCCACCTCTGGACTATGGGTTTGTGGAAGTAACTTATGTATCTCTCTCTCTTGAGCTTCACTAATTAGTACCATATGAGCTGCTGAACATGATTACGGTCATCTATGTAATACCTTTGTGGTGGATCTTTTTATGAGTTAATATATGTTTGAGATTGCAATGGTTTTGTTTTAGTTATGAAAGTAGATGCATATTATGTACCCCGTTCTTTTTTACTTGTTATGATCAAGCATGTTTATGAGAGCGTGTGAGGGGGAACGTGTGCATTAGTTGGAGTAACGGGGGGTGGCTAGTGCAGTGAACGTGAGAGAAAGTTCTGCGATCCACTTGGGTATCTCTACCTTATTTTGTTGCCTCACTAGGGATAAAAATAAATACCATGCTACCGGAGATGTGGGTGTGACCATTGCCACTTCCTCCGTGACTAGATCTAGCATGTTCTTATTTTAACTTCATGTCATGATACTTATTGCTATACTCTGAGTTATCTTAATTACTGAGGTGTTATGATTTAGTTCGAATCTTGGTGGAGTATAAGAGAGACTAATAACCAAAAGATCTCTATGTTAGGACGTGATGCCCATATAATTATAACTTGTCATTAAACTGTTGTGTTGCAATCTCATATGTCAACTCTAGTGTTCCATTGTCTACCACTTTATTAAAGAGAGAGTGCATTTCTGAAACCATGAACCCCGGTCCATTTTTAATCATAAGAAACACCTTTCCAACCACTTTTCCATTTCCTTCCATTTAAAAATCCGAAAATTCAAAAACACTTTTACATCTTGCATTCATCATATAAAACCCAAAAATATCATTTATCATTGCTACCACCATCCTTGCATATTTATTTACCACCATTGCATATTTATTTCTTGTTTGCATTGCATATTATCTTGATATCATTCTCACACCTTGTGCTTGACAACCACTAGGTGAGGTTGAGGACCAAAACATTTACTTTGTTTTGTAGGTAACCAAAAAAAGGATAGGAAAGATAAATCTTCACTACTGATTCCTCGAGAGTTCGATATTAAACCCTCGAGTCATCCCTCGTGGGGAAAACACGTCTTCCACTTACTACACACTCTGCACTTGGAGTCTCAACCTAACCCATTTACTTTTCACGCAGGTAACTACGTGAAGGGCCATCAGTGCTGCAAACACTGCTGTAGCGCTGGAGCTCTCTCCAACCTTCTGGAGCCTCCGCCGCTTCGTTCCCGCAGGGCGTCTGATGAAAAAGCAATCAGAAATCCCTCGAGAGGGTCAATCAAGAACACATCAGAAAAGAAAAGAAGTACAAGACTTACGCGGCGGTGTCGATCCACCTCTTGGTCATCTGCCGCACAGGCGGAGCACTGGGCTCCGTGCCCTTCTAAGCCTCGGCAGGCTTGCCTTGGCCCACCTTGGCACTGGCCTCCGCCTCCTCCCGAGCTCCAGCGTTCTTGTCGTGGATCGCCTTGGAGCGAGGCTCGCAGTGACCAGACGAGGCATCCATGTCGTCGCTCTCCTCCTTCCCCTCGACGCGCTGCGAGGGGATGACCATGTACCGGTCGCCGCTGCCCGAGGAGATCTCGTGGATCTCAGCGTCAGGCGGCACGCCTCTCGAGGAGCTCGAGTTCCCCACCGAGGAATGTGGGCCTCCTGAGGCGCTGACCGCACCTGCGTCAGACTCCGCAGGCGTCTCCGTCATCTCCTCCCCGCCATCAGCTGGCGCCACCTGCGCCGCTGACTCCGGGTCTTCACGGGGCCCAACGTGCCCCTCAGGCACCAGGCCCCATTGGTCAAACTCAGGCATCGTCTCCACGAATGTGACGCGAGGTCCAAGCTCAAACCTGTGGAGCGGCACTGCTTTGTCGTCAGGCTTGGGGATTGTTGGAGAAGTGAAGAGGACCTCCATGATGCTGTCCACTTCCTCCTGTGAGACGAGGGTAGCGCTCAGGCGCATCTTGTCCCTCTGGTTCGTGTACAGCCACATCGGGTCCGCATGCTTCTGGAGCGGAGCAACGCGACGCCTCACAAAGTCCCTGGCCACCATCTGCCCAGTGAGGCCAGCCTCGTGAAGGTCCGACATGCGCTTCACCACGGGGCCAAGAGTTGAGCCCGCGAGTGTTTTGGAAGGCCAGCTTGCCCTCTTCGTCGGGGGCGCCTCAGGCATCTCAAAGAAGGGACTCTGGCTCCCGACGTCCACGAGGAACCACCGCTTGCGGAAGTCATCCACCCTCTTCGTCACACTGGTCACGAGATTCTCACCGGCCCACGCAATGGGGATGTAGACGCCGGCCATGCCATCAGTAATGCGAAAGGAGACGCACCCCGACTGCTCGTTGCTCGCTGTGAACCGGAGCGCGTAGAAGTTGCGGAAGAGGTCGACCGAGGGCGGAATGCCGATGTACGCCTCGCAGAGGTAGGCGAAGATGGAGAGGATGAGGATGGAGTTGGGGTGGAGGTGAAGAATCTGGATCTGATAGCGCTCCAGAACCGCCAGGAAGAAGTTAGAGAAGGGAGGCACGAGCCCGGTGAAGAGGGTGTGCATGAAGATGGGGTAGAGGCTGCCGCTGGGGTTGTTCGCTGGTTTGAGCACCGTAGCGCCGTGCTCGTTGGTCTCGGAGGCTGCCATATGGCGTACCTTATCCAGCTGCGCCTCCGAGCTGATGCGGAACCCGGCCAGAGCCGGCTTGAGGCTGTCGTCTTGCTGCATCACGTCAGGCTCGCTCGCCTGCATCACCGCCTTGTCCATCTTGGAGCCGGCGGCTTTCTTGGGTGCCATGGTAGTAGGATTGCGAAGGGGAAGATTGGAGATTTTGCGCTGGGAAGAAAGGGGATGAATAGAGCAACGGCCGTCTACGCCGAGCTCCCCGGCTTTTATCGGCTCATCGAGCCATTACCAGGACGTGGTGGGTCCCGCCACTACGCCCGTTACTACAGAGAAGATCGTGGCATCGTGGGCAGCCGCAGCTCTCCACGTGTCTTGGGCCAGGCAGGCTTCTTTGGGCCCACGACGCTTCGCCTGCGTTCACGAAACTGCAGCGTGCACATCGCGGGCCCGGGGACTACTGTCGGCCCAGTGGAAACCCTCGATGCTATACGGATAATTCTGCTAAGGACCAGGCGTTCAGCCTGGCGAGCCTCGCGAGGGACTTTTCCCTCGCGAGGGCTTCTTCACTCTGCTGAGCTTTTCTGCTAAGGACCAGACGCTCAGCCTAACGGGCCTCGTGAGGGAGTTTTCCCTCGAGAGGGTCTCTCCCGTCCAGAATATCGCTAAGTCCTGGCGCATCTCTGCGCCATCCTCGCGAGGACTCCCTCGCGAGGCGTCAAGTACTTCAAAACCTCGGCGAGGCGCCTGACCCTCGCGGGGTTCCTTCAAGTGGAAGCAAGCTCTGCACCCGCTGCAGAGCGCACATGGCCTCTGGGCCCGGCGCAGAGTGACGCGCGCGCCTGCGCGCGATGACGACGACGCCGCAGTTGTCGTTCTCGTGTATATAGCAGTCAACAAAGCTGGGGCAAGCAAAGCGGACTCCCAGTATTACCATTTTGGTGATAAGGGGACCGGCTGCCACTACGCTCCAAGCCAACGTCACCGTGGGGCGCGTCACGGGCCTCTGCGGCGCCAGCCCATCGTCCTGGATGGACGGTGGCTTTTTCTGCCAAGGAGACGTTGCTCTCTGCCATGGACCGCGTCCATGGACAACCCCGACACCGTGCGCTGCGCTCCACCTTAGCCACCATGTGGTATCCCTTCCCGTCGTGTGTTTTCAGGGAAGAGGACCGAGGCAGTATAAAAGGAGGCAGCGTATGACCAAGGAAGGGGATTCCAACTGATCCGCTGATTCCGCACCCCATCAGCTACGTCGCAAGGGAGAAGACGAAGCTCCTTCCACTGTAATCCACCATAGCCATAGCTGAGCCCTCGACAAGCTCTATTGTACTGTAACCTCTCCAAGCAGTGCAATACAACATAGCAGGACGTAGGGTCTTTACACCTCGCGGTGGGCCTGAACCTGGGTACGTGCTGGTGTTTGTCTCTGCCGTGATGTTCCCCACTGAGCTCGACGAGCACCGTCGCCGAGGTAGTTGAGGATTTGTTTGACGTCGTGTTCAGCCCCTTACTCGATTCCTGGCATCAGTGAGACACCCCTAGTTCCTTGGGACTAGTCTCCGACAAACAGATTATTCTAGATACCTGTTTTTTCCATACCAGATTTTGTATAATAGTCACTAGGGGTTCGGTGATGATCACCAGTTTATTCTGTGGTAATCACCATGTTATTCAAATTACCTGCCATCTAGCACAACATTACCACCATACATGCCATAGCTAGATCATTGACAATTTACCAGATTTCTGGTTCCTGGTTATCATGCAGAAGCTACCAAATCTTCAGAAAAACAAAACATAACCTGCTCAAAAGCAGAGTAAGGCCTCGTGGCAAGCATACTCCACCTCCTAGACGGACGGCCTAGGTCACGGCCGGACGCGCCGTGCAGGTCGTAGTGCTGTGGCAGCATGCGACAGTCGTAGGAGGATCAGTCGTACCCCGTAAAGATGACCGACGGTTCGGCAAGGATGCGGCAGAGCGCCGTGGAGATGTGGTCGATTTGACCTGGGCGAGGTGAAACACGAGGGAGCCTTGGCCCAGGTGAGCTTCATGGTGGCAGGCAGCGACGGCCACTGCCCATCCCGTCCTTCCTCGACGTCGTCTCCGGCATGCAGCCGGACCTCGCTCCCGGGAGCTTCATGGCTGACCTCCTCCTGCTCCTCAAGCTCCCTGACCCCGACGACACCTCCTCCATCACCGCCGTCTACACGGTCTCCGCATCCGCCTGCCCCCACGCTTCATCTTCTCCTCGACCTCACTCGAATCTGCTAACAAAATTGGAGCAGGGAGAGCTATTTTGTGAATTGGAGAAGAGGAGATGGGAGAGAGAAGGGCCACGCATGGTGAGTTTGTGTGGCTGAGAGCGAACGGGTGAGAGGATAAGGTAGGGAAAGCTGTTGAAAAGTGATCGGAGTTGTGGAGTCACGCGCCGTACGGGAGATGTTCGCTGGGGCACGTCTATATAATAGAATAATCGATTAATCTATTGTCTACGACAATGCGCCAATATATGTATGATGGTACCAGACAGTCAGGCAGCCAGACACATACATCATACATGATATCTTGCAGAACATATGTGCTACTAGCTAGAAGCAGAATGTGCGTGCAGTTTTTGTGTGGATGCAAACACTGGATGTGATCGAGGAGTCTCCTATCTTACTGTTGTCGCCTTGAGATGGAGGCATGTGCACAGAGAGGGATGTTCTGAACTTGTGATGCCCGAGTTGACAAACAGAGGATATCTAGCTCTCTCTTTTAATATTTCTGAGAGAAAAGGAAACGTAGGTAGCAGGAGTAGGATAATCCACAAAACTCTGGAGGAACAGCATGCATCCTGGTTACGGGCCTGCAGCTTTACCTTAGCGGGCCTAATCTTGCCGCCAGTAATCTCGGCCCTGGAGGCACCGAATCCTGAGCCTACGTCCCGGGGGAGTCGGTTCTCGTACTTCTGTGACGATCCGTAAAAAAAAAGTACTTCTGTGACGCTTTGGGGCGCGGCAGCGAGTGTGCAACTATTTTTTTTCGAGAACAGCGAGTGTTCAAGTGTGCACGCTAAGTACGCCGTTTAGGGCACGTTTGGTTAGCTGCATGTGCCTGAAAAATTTGATCGTTTGGTTGGCTGAGCCGATCCGCGTTACTGCCTCGCACAGAAATTAAAACAGTGTTGAACAAGGCGCTGGAGGAACTCTCGATTTGACCCTTTTCTCACTTCCCCTTATACTGCTTCATCTAATACTCACTCCGTCCAAAAATAAGTGTCTTAGATTTATCAAAAAGTTGATGTATCTATATATTAAACATGTATAGATACATCTACTTTTGTGCAAACTTGAGACACTTATTTTTGGACGGAGGGATTACTTTTTTAGGCCTCCTTTGATTTGGAAGAAAAATGGAGGAAATGTATAGGGTTAGGAAAAATTTCAGAGTTGCTATTATTGACCCGTTTGATTTGCAGGAATGGTGCAAGGGAAGAGTAGAGGGTAATTTCCTTCGTAGGTCACTTTCAAGCTAGAATGTACATGAAACGGAAAATTCAGTTAGAGCTCATTTTCTGAATCCTGTGCACAAGGAATGAGAAAGGTTTACACCGGCCACCCTTTGCTATTCCTATCCCCTTCCTATTCCCTTAACTTTCCTTTCCTTTAAATCAAAGGAGCCCTTAATATATACAAATATACACTGATTCGAAATAATTTGTACACGAAACATGTCGACGAGTAGGTTCCATTCCCGTTCTCGATTTTGAGTTTCATCGCCTATAACTTATCTGCCAATGTTTGTCTTTTTGAACAAATTTTGTCAAATCCGTCGCACTCGATCGACCATTTGAAATTTCATTGAACGAGTAGATTCATCTTGTTGTTTCACACAACTTTCGTATTGTAACATTTCTATTTCGGCAGACAATCTTGTACTTATACATATACGTGTTTAGACTGTGCTTCGTGTAAGTGTATTCTTCAACCTCTGTGTCATCTTCGTTAAACCTCCGCAGCTCGTTGTCATGAACTTCGTCGGCGATGAGCATGTCGTACCACGACGTCCACAGCTGAAACACCACCATGCCGCGCCGTTATCCTGTTCGCCGCTCCTCGTGTGGCCGTAAGTAGTCGTTGTTCTAAGCATGGTAGTGTGAGATAAGTTCACCATGTGACCATGTGCCGAGAGCGTAAGAAACGTGGCATGAGATTCGAAAAAAAAACGTGGCAAGCAACCAAACGCCTGTGTTCTCGTTTCTCCAGATGCATGCAAAAATCAATACAGACAATTGAGAACCTGCCTCTGATAGGATGGTTAGGAGGGTGGTTGTACCCCAGCCAATCAGAGTTCAAATCTCATATTTAACATTGGTGTTTCTCATTTAGGCGAAATATTCTTCAGTGGGAGGCGACGTTCCCGTCGACAGCGAGGCGCATGTGGTGACTTCGTCAATCTCAAGACCCGATCGCCGCTTCAGTCTTTCGGAGGTGCTCATAGTGATAGGGTGTGCGTGCGTGCATTCATAAGGGTGAGTGTGTGCACGTATACGTGAGCGTCTACATTGTATTGTGTTTCCAAAAAAAATCAATAAAGACAAACCCACGGATGCATATGGGCAAAAAATCGGTGCAGGTAACTAAATACGCCCTTACCCGCTACGACTTGTCACGACTCGAGGTAAACTCTTTTGGGATTTCGGTAAAACGACGACACGACGCACCAGGAGAAAACTGATACATACTGCAATCGCCAGCACCAAACTTAGACTGAACCCCTGCATCATCTCAAAAGAAAAAAAAATGCTTGATGAAAACTAATCTCCATAGTGATCCAGGACGACAGTCAGTCTCCAACGAGCAAGTAGCAGTCAACAAGCAGAGGCAGCTGCACTGAAACGGCGTACCCGATGCATGGTCCGGCCACTCGCTGTTGGCACTGTTGTAGTGCCACTCCGGCGTGCCCCAAAACGAAACGCCGAACCTACGCAACCGCGGACCTGTTTCTTTCCAGAGAAGAAGAAAAATGTAAACGATGAGGTCGTCCATACTCTTTAATCATTAGTATAATAACTAACCACCCGGATAGATGCAGACGGGACAGATGTATACCTGCACAAACAGTATCAGGATACGTTCTCCGGCCATGCTGCTGCTCGCCCAGGAGGATCAGACGAGCTGCAAGATGACAAGCAGCGTGCGTACGCATGCACCTGCAGGTTATATTATTTTTCTAGACACGAGCTACTCTCAAGACGGAGGTCACTCCCACTGTTCTTCGCAAGCATGCTTTGGCCATATGGAAACTGACAATGGATGGGGATTACATATGTATAATCCCCGTGTTGACCACATTTTCAAATTCCGGTGCACCAGGCCACCCTTCAGGTTCTTTGGCTCGTAGCAACCTGTGCGTTCTTGTTTTATTCTTGGGATATGAAGAGGAGGGGTTGATGATCTTGTGATCTGAGCATGATACCTGCCCAGGACAAAGAGATTAACAAACCAAGGGCAACCGTGAACGCAAAGCTAACACGATGATATGCGTAGTACGTATTATATAATGGCCCTCCGGGTTAGGCAAAATCGACAATTCTGACCCTCACGGCAAAGTTCAGCACAAAATGAACTCTTTTCGAAAGTTTAGCCGGATCTAACCCTTTTTCGTACCGCTCAACATATTGGCGGTAGACTTAGAGGGGTACCGCCGGGGTCATTGGGCTGACGTGGCGATACTGCCTATCGTCTCAGCGGTAGGGTTAGTGCGATACCGTCGCGGCTCGCGGCGGTACCGTTAGCCACCGTACCGCCTGGCGGCCTGGCGGTACGAGGCCGGCAGTTAAGTGGCTGCAGCCGCGCCCCCAGCCTCTCATTCATCCGCACTCAAATCTCCACCCAAGCTGCTGCCCTCTTCCCCTCTTTCCTCCACACTCAAATCTCTCTCAAATCCCTCCAAATCGGAGGGCATAGCTCGTGGAATCGGGCCATCTCCATCCTCTGAGGTAGTCCCTCTCAGATCTCTCGCTTTTTGTTGGTTGGATTTGTGTTACTTTGTGGCATTGTTTAGTTTGAGACAAACCCTAGATTTGTTGATTTGTCCTAAATCTATTATTTGAATTGGTGCATTGCGGGTTATATGTTGTTTGTGACGTGTAGAAATCATTGTGGTTAGATAGATTCATGTGTTTTTCTTACCTACAATTATGGTTGAGTCTAGGGTTGGAGGTAGTGGTTAGCATACATGTATAATTTAGATTATTGTGGTGTGTTTGCTATTACACATCAATGTGATACATTTGTGTGTCTTGTCATTTAATTATAGATGGCAAGAATCGTGAATGTCCATCATGTTGACAAAGAAGTATTTTTTAGTAACAATGAAGAAGAGATTGTTGACAATGGAGAAAAAGTTATGGTATTTGCCAATAGTCCGACATATGCCGAGGTTGTTGCAAGAGTACGGGAAGTTTTTGAATGGATGGATCCTAGAGAGAAGGTTGAACTAGATGGAAGGTATTTTGTTGGATCGGGACACCGTCCGCGAAAGAAAAAAATACCTATCACATGCGAATTAGATTGGGGGGGGGGGGGGGCATACAAAGAGGTTGTGGCGGCTTCCAAAGACAAGTCGCTCGAGTTATTTGCTACCAAGGTTGGCGGTGATCGGTTGCATTTTGACTTGAACCGGTGTGCCTCCCCCACAAATGATGCAATGACCCCCACTCGAAATGTGTCACTTGATGATCCGGTCGAGATGAATACTATGAGCCAACCTCCTTTGAGCCAACAAATTGACTTGGAGATGAATGATGGCGACCAAGTCGATGAACAAGAAACATATGTCAATGTGGATCATGGTTATGGCTTTGGCATTGAGGATGAAGATAGGGAGGAAGGAGACATGGAGGGTGATGTGTCCGAGCGGGAGGACGAGTATCATGACATTTATATTGGAGATGTAGAGGCACAAGTCGAGGAGGATGGCATTGATCGTGACACCTTCTATCGCCGTTGCTATGCCTCCGACTCGGAGGACGAGGGCCCAGAAGAAGTGGACGAAGATGGGTTCACGGCGAGAGAAGCCCAAGCCTTTTTAAAAGTTGTAGGCCGGGATCACCGAATTCCATTATTTCGTGATCTCACGCTTGCCGATAAGGCTATGGTGGATGGTGGCAAGTATAAAGATCTAGAAGCAACACCAACCACAACTCAAGACGACGATGACAATAATTCTCGCATAAAGAAAGGTTTGAAGTTTCCGGATTTGGTAGAATTGCAAATGTGGCTTAGGGAATATGCGGTGAAGCACCATAGGCCATTCATAGTGAAGCACTCGGACGAGAAGTATCGTTACACCGTGATTTGCGACAAAATCATCTAGGGTTTGAACTACTACATCTAAAATCATCTAGAGTGAAGAGATCATCTCGGGTTTCAAAAAATAATCTAGAGCAAAGAGATCATCTAGGGTTCCAATGAATAATCTAGATTCGGCCTAGTTTATGGACGAAATTGAGAGAGAAATGGGAGACTTACCTGAAGCCGCCGCCGCCGTCTGTTCCCGCCCCGGCCGAGCCCGCAAATCGAGAGGGCAGAGGGGAGAGGTCGCGCCGCCGCCGTCTGTTCTTGGGCTAGGTCGAAGCAGAGGAGAAGGAAAGATGCGGGCTAGGTAGGAGCAGGAGCACCACTTAACTGCCGGCCTCGTACCGCCAGGCCGCCAGGCGGTACGGTGGCTCGCGGCGGTATCGCACTAACCCTACCGCTGAGACGATAGGCGGTATCGCCACGTCAGCCCAGTCAGCCGGCACTGGCGGACCGTGGACCATGATGGCTACCGCCAATGACCCCGGCGGTACCCCTCTAAGTCTACCGCCAATGTGTTGAGCGATACGAAAAAGGGTTAGATCTAGCTAAACTTTCGAAAAGAGTTCATTTTGTGCTGAACTTTGCCGTGAGGGTCAGAATTGTCGATTTTGCCTCTGGATTAGACGCCTGGCTGCACAAGATTCTACACTGGCAAAGAGAAGCGACGCCAGGCACATGTGCAAGCTCTGCTTTGAGCGGATCACCTGTTGCTTTGAATCGCTGGTCACCCGTATAAACTGTTGTTAACTATTACTCTACTGCTAGAGCCTACATGGTGCTACAAGATTAATAAATCTCTCCTGCAGCAAACCTAATTAGAAGAGGATTAGACTCCGTTTCTCAGTGAAGTCTGAAGAGACAGTTACAAACGCACCAATAATTTCATCTGCGTTTACTTCTTTTATCTTGTATCTCTATCTCTTACCTGCCTTCAGAAAGTCGATTCAAGGGACGACACTACTACACTTTATTCAGTCACATCGATGGCGGCTATATGAAATACTACAGAAATCGACGACTCCAATCAAGCACCAAGCGAATTAATACAGCTTAAACTCATCACGTTGTTTATATCTTCCCACGTAGGGCCAGACTAAAAGCGACAACTACGAACCGTGGAAGAATCGAGCTTCAGACCTCCGGTCCAAGCAATTTCGCTGTCACTCTGTCAGTGTTAGGGATAATCTTTGCCAACATGTAGTAGTTTATTAGTATGAGCCAGACACGTTGACCTCACTCTTGTGACGGGAGAAGGCTGTGAACTGTAAACCACTTCAGCAGACGACACCAAAATGTCGTGTGCCGCTGTCAAAATTGACTGCAAATAGAAAAGTCATTGAGAAGGATAACTACTTCTTAAAGTATTACTTCATCCGTTTCTGAATATAAAATGTTTTGTAAGCTAAACTGGCTTACAAAACATTTGGCATGTCGCCTTTGGTGTAATCCCGGCTTTTGAATCCACAACTACCTGCAGAGTACCAGAAAACCACCCGACCTCGGAAACAAAGACGCAAAGCGTCACTTTTCAAAAGGAAGGAGTGAGGCAGATCTCGCTCCTAAACATAAGGTAGGGATAGGGGGAAAGGGGCCGAGCTAAAAATGGGGGATGAGGCTGATGTTTAGCCGGGTGATGAAACGACACCACCTTTCGAGGAATCCTTCATCAGGCCCTGTTTGTTTCTCAGTGATTTTTGGGGTTTGGTGGAGATAAACCCGGCCCATTCCCGAAACCGCGAAAGTCCAAAAAAAAACTGTTTGTTTCTCGTGGTTTTGGGCCGGTAATTTCCTGGTCTTTTCCCCACATTCCCCAAACCCGGCCAAACCCCAGCTTCCCCAAAACGCCAGCCCTACCTCGCGTTTTCCCCAATCCCGAGAGAGAGACGATGGCGGCGCACGCACAAAGCGAGAGAGAGAGACGGCGGCGGCGCACGCAGCGACGGCGGCGCCGTGCGGAGCGAGGGACGGGCCGACGGTGGTGAGCAAGGGAGAGGGACAGAGAGGGACAGGCGGCGGTAGATAAAATCTCTAGGACTCGTCACCTTTCTTGGATCCCACCGCCGTTCTTGGATCGTCGTCGCCGTTCTTGGCTACTCCGGTATGCTCTCCTCTCATCTCTCTCTCTCTCTCTCTGGATCGAACTCTGGATCGAACGTGCGGAGGAGCCGGCCATGGTCGGGGAGGAACGACCGATACAACGCCTTCCGGTCGTCGGCCGTGTCCAACATGCTGCTCTCCGATCCATGGACGTGACCGGCTTAGTTTGATTCAACATGCTGTTTTCGTGTGGGAGAGCGGTGCAGTTCTGCTGTCAGCGGTCATGCTACGCTACACAGGATTATTTTGTAGATTTTGCCACGATCGATGGTTTCAGCAGGGGAGAGTCTAGCAAGGTTAGGCCATGCTACGCTACATAGGTTTTTTTTTTCAGTCACTGTTGTTGTTGTGCTCCACTAGGCCTTGGAGATACATGCTGGTGGTTTAATTTGCATTCCCAGCGCATGTACCTTCCAGCTAGTGCTAGTTAGACTGTTAGGATCAGGAACAACAGATACGGTGATATTTTAGGAAGTCTAGATCATGAGATATGATATCTTGCAGAATCTTCTGTACTGTATATTGGCCAATACATTAACAACCAGCATATGCTTGCTTGTTTTGAACAACTACGCAGCGTCATGAATAATTACCTCTGTATCTGTACCTCTGGTTTTCACCTTGTTGTGGTCGAATCTGGTTTAGTCGTAAGCCTCACTAGCATTGTGTGTTGCTGACTACTAGTCTAGTGGTGTATCCTGCTGTTTGCTCTGTCCCATTAGCCTTAACTTGGAGAATCATATATGATAGATCATATATGCTATTTAGTTCAGAATTATGCACATGTTGTCTTTTAGCTGAACCTTCCTTACTTTAGCTGATATGGATCGGGCGACGGCCATCATGTGGTTTCTGCAAGAGATTGAAGAGTTGCCTTGAGGTATATACTCAACTTCTCAATTATATGTGCCTCTGTTTTATATGTGCTGAAATATATCTTTGTTGATCAGTTTATTGGTCAAAAAATGGTGCTAAGTCAGTGGGTGATCAACATTTTGTCAGCTGCCAAGCTCTTTTAGCTTTTGCTTACTTGTGTGCGTGCCTAGCCTTTGCTGAAATTGCATTTTTGTTAACTTGATAACATCAGCTACATGACTAGTATTACCATGGGTGGTATGCCTTTTGTACTATGTGTGGTTGCTATTTGTTCTCAGCATCTTTATTTGGATGCTAATGCTTGTCGCATCCGTTAAAATCTGTTAAAGCGCCTATGTAATTCAATATGCATTACAAGTTAGTTCTCTCTGGTTAGTTATTACAAGGTACTTGTTCATATCCGTATGCTTGTGAATTTGTTAGCTTCCAATCGGAGTAGGAATCAGACAAACCCTTCCGGCAGTGTGCTGTTCAATCTGTTCAAAGAGAGTAGTTATTGCAACCTCAAAATGTGAAATGATTAGAAGCGAGGCTAGTGCGTACACTACACCTTCAATCAATAAAAATGACTCTGTAGACTTGTACAAATCACTAGCGGTGTGCTAAAGGACTAGGACAGAATAATCTCAAGTTTGGCAACACCTTTTGCTTCCATTTCTTGGACTATGCAAGGTTCAAAAAAGCGGAAAGCGGAAAGCAAGCGGTGGAAAGTGAACTACCCCTAAAAACCACTTAAGCGCGACTAAGCGGCGCTTAAGCGTCCGCTTTTTGCCCCTAAGCGGCTGAGCGTTTGCCTCCCTCATGCGCTGAAGCGGCGCTTAAGCGGACCGCTTAATCCGCTTTTTATAACCATGGGACTATGATAGAATCAGGAACGACATGAATGACACTTGGACGTTGGCATGTGACGATCCTTTCCTGCCATTTGGTACTGTATCTCCGTAGGCTGATAGTTCTAGTACTTTCTCTCACTTCTCTAACATATTTGCATGCTTACAGGCCATCATAATGCTCAGGCTTTGTGCTCTTGAAGATTGAAAGGAAGAAAAGAAGCAGTTTTAAGTAGAGTCTTATCTGGTTGTAATAGAAAATATGTTGAAAATTAATGTTGACTACAGTTACAAATTTATTCTGGTTGTAACAGAAGTTATTATTGGAATGCTAGAACTGTTGGATGTTGATTTTTGAGACTGTCGTGTTCATGTCTAGCAGTAAAAATTGAATCTTTTATAATGCATGTTGATTTTTTTAGACTGTCATGTTTGTGCACAAAACTTTGTCTACCGTTTGTTTTGTGGGGATTGGGTGTGGGAAGGGGTTTTACCCAATCCCTTAGGGGATAAACCCCACCAATCCCCAAAAATACCTGAGAAACAAACATAGCCTCAATGGGTTGTGAATGACCTTCTGCCCAGCTCCCTGAAATTTTGATTTCATTTTGATTAATAAAATATAGGGCTAGCCTTTAAGATAGGATTGCATAATTGTAAATTACTTTCGAGGACTAAAAAGAAAGCAATAAGTTAAGAGCTAATTGAGCATGCCATGACGTTGTTAAGATTTCATAACGACCCTGGAGTTATTTTTGCTTTGCTCGACAAGATAAACCTTCTGCATAAAGTTCGAAATGGTGAATTTCATGCGATGGGGGATTGGGGAGGCGAAGCCCTCGACGTTGGAAGCGCCGTATGCACGCACCTGCAGCTTGCATCCTTTTCTAGACACGAGTTACTATCAAGATGGAGGTCACTCCCCTGTTCCTCGCAAGCATGCTTTTGGCCATATGGAAACTGACAATGGATGGGGATTACATACTACTCTCTCCGTTCTAAAATACTCCCTTCGTTCTAAATTAGATGAATTCTATTTATCTAAATGTAGATGTATTTATACTTGTAACATGTCTAGATACATTCACATGTGGACAAATGCAAGTCATCTAATTTGGAACGGAGGGAGTAGATGATTTCCATTTGTCTAGATACAGATGTATCTAAACTTGTTACATATCTAGATACATCCGCATGTAGACAAACGAAAGTCATCTAATTTGGATCGCTGGTTCCAACTAACAGCCGTATAAACTGTTGTTAATTACTACTGCTAGGAGGCACTAAAGGCTTAACAAAGTTCTCCTGTACTAGTAGTAAACCTAATTATTTTAGAAAAATTTAGGCTCCGTTTCTCAGAGAAGACAGCGGAGGCAGTTCTAAACGCACCCCTAGTTTCGTCTGCGTTGGCCTTACCTTTTCTCTCTTGTATCTGTCTCTTACCTGCCTTCAGGAAGTCGATTCAGGGACGACACTGCTACAATTTATTCAGTCACAGCGATGGCGGCTATATGAAATATACAGAAATCGACGACCCCAATCATGCACTAAAAGAATGAATACAGATTACATTCATCAAAGTTGTCATATATCTTCCCACGTAGACGTAGGGGCGTAGGGCCAAACTAAAAGCGACAGCGACGAAGCGTGGAAGAATCCAGGTTCAGACCTCCGGTCCAAGCAATTTCGCTGTCAGTATTCGGGATAATCTTTGCAAACTTGACGCTTATTAGCAGTACGAGCTACACACGTTGACCTCACTCTTGTCAGGGAAAAGGTTGAAAACTGTAAACAACTTCACCAGGCTCTCGCACGTGTGTGCCGCTGTCAAAATTGACTGCAAAGAGAAAGGCGTCTGAGAACGATAACAACTCCATAGAGTAGGAGTAGTAGTGAAACTTGGCAGCAATTGGTTAAACGAAGAAGATTGCAGGCGCTAGGTGATGCAAACAAGAGTTTATTTTAGGTGAGAAGAAAAATCTGAACGTACAATAATTCAACATGCTACTCTGAAAAGAACTTCACATCCAAATCATGAGTACTGTACTAAACGCATCCGACCGCTTAATTTACACCAAGCATTCGACGAACTATAGAGCCTAACTTTCGCCGGACCAAAACTAGACCGCCGGCCGTGGCGACCGGCGACCTACCACCGTACCATTGTCGGGCTGACGTACGACGGCGACGGCGAGGTCGATCATTCGTTCCCATGCTTCTTTTCTAGGGCACACCGCGTCATGTCATCTCATCTCTCTCGTCCAGCTCGATCGATCTCGCAACGCAACGACCTTCGGAGCTCGGTGTAAATGAGATCTGTCTCTGCATGGCCCCTGCTGCATGGAACCATGGACGACCTGTCGTCAATTACTAGTAGTACGATCTACGGTGGTTGTAGGTTGCACGGCATGCGTTGCAATAAAACTGGGTCGTTGCATCTGTGCCGTGGAAATCGAGAGGGCCGTGCAGTGCAGTGATGCCGTTTCGTTGCTCCAACAGACTCTTGTGTAAATTGGGCTATGTCCTCGAGAGCTCACACATGTAAAGTAAGAGCATCTTTAGCAGATACCCAAAGCTCGGTACTCAAAAAACAATTTAGTAAGAGCATCTCCAGTCGGGCGCTCAAACGGCCGTCCAAAGGCATTTGAAGCGTGCCGGACAATTTTTCCTCTCCACTCGCGCCGCCCAAACGCGAATTGGGTCCGGCGCGGCCCAGTTTTCGGTCTGACATGCCCAGCATATGCCCTCAACTCGGGTACGCCTCGGGCGGTCCCGGACACAACGACGCGCGACGCCACGCACGTCTCCGACGCGCAGTCCATGCCTGTCAGCGAGACACGCGAATTCAACCGTCATGGTCAAAGCCGTGTGGACGCGTGGCCGCGCCTCGTTTTCACAGTCGGCGGCGCCAGTGAGCCGTCGCGTCCTCCTGCTCGGCGGCGTCAATGCGGCGCGCCTTTTCGAGAGCAGCGGCGTTAATGTCACCGCTCTCCGGTGGCCATAAAACCCCGTGTACGTCGTCCCCGTCCTCACACCACGCCTTCTTCGCCACTCGCCCGCCACCGCGAACCACACTCGGCCGCCACCGCGAAGGAGATGGCCAGAAACTCGAGGCGCACAGGAGGCGCGGTGGCGAACGGCTTCGCGCCGCGCAACCTCCTCCGCGAGCAGTCGGCGGCGTTGCGAGAGAACGGTTACCCCGTGCCACCCGACATGCGCGTCGGAGGCCGCTGGGCGGCCTCCGTCGGCGGGATCCCGGTGCCGCGCCCGCTGACGGGGGCGAACCGCGACTTCCGCGCCGCCATGATCATGCACTACTGGCAGGAGCTGACGTTGGAGATGCGTCAGGACCCGCGCTGCGGCCTGGAAAACCCGGCCAACTTCGCCCGCTACGAGGCGGCGTTCCAGCGGCTCTTCGACGCGGAGATGAGCCGCTGGGACGGCCCTGGGCCGGCGCCGCACGACAAGAATGTCGCCGGGGCGAGGCGTTCTAGGGCGTGCCCGGGCGCACCCTCGACGCCGTCATGGAGCACATCCGCAACGGCGGATCGCTGCTCCAGACGCCGGCGCCTGCTGCGCCTCCTCCTCCTCCTCCAGCGAATCTTTGGGCGCCGCGTGCGACGTCTGCCTCGTCGCGCTCGGCTTCGTCCTCGTCACGCTCGGCAGCCTCCTCCTCCCGCTCCCGCACCTCGCCGCTGCTCACGCCGAAGCCGGAGCCGATGAAGGTGAAGCGGAGCCGGAGCTGTCGCCGCTCCTACAGGAGCTCATGGCGGCGCAGGCGGGCGTGGACGTCGACTCCATCGCCAAGGCCGTCGAAGCCGCGTCCTTCGACTACGTGCCCCCGCTCGACGGGCCCTCTGCCTGCGCTTGGTCGACGTTCGAGCACGCCAAGTCCAAGGGCGTGCCCTTCTTCGACCTCACCGGTGCAGGCGCATGCCCTAGCCGTGTCAAGGAGGAGGACGGCGGCGCAGGGACCAGCAGCGGCAGCGCCGGCGTGAAGAAGGAGAAGGAGGAGGAGGAGGAAGACCCCTACTTCGCCTTCAGGCGCCGCAACCGCCGCCGGTAGATTAGGTTTATTTAGATTTCATTCAAATTTGTAAATTTTCCTAAAGTTTGAATGAAATTCGCCGAAGTTTTATTTTACAAAAATGGATTTGGGCGCGAGTGGGGAGCGACGGCGCCCAAATGCAGCAGGTAGTCCGGACGGCGCCCAAATGGAGATGCTCTAATTCAAAACGTGGTTAAAAAAGGAAAGTGTTTTCCGGTAAACATGATTAAATATTGTACTCATATAAAAAGGTTTGCCAGGGAATGACTTACATTGCCCTTAGGTCAAAGAATTGCAAAAAAAAAACTATATACACAATATGATCGTCATAGATTTGTCTGTTTTGCTCATGAGAATCATTTCTTGGCAAACTGACTTGTATCTTTGATTCCCAAACAGATTTGTAATTTTTGAATTACTACTTTTTTTTTGCGCATATAGGGTACGCTGGTACGCTGGAGCCAAAGATTTGCGTCCAAATTCACCCTCACTATAAATATTTGTCACGTGGGACACACTTATCATTCTTTTTACACTTATCATTCGGCCATTATCTTTTTTCTCCCTTTAACATGTTTTCTAATCATCTTCTCCCTCCCATTCTACTATGTCCTCCAAGATCCTAGCTGGCCCTCCCCTCCGCTATAGCTCGCTGCCCCTCTCCAACCACCGCAATGTGCAAGTTAATTTTTTTTCATGTACTCCTACTTGATCAGACAACCAACTCAACAATCTACTATCTCCCCTAAATATATCCGATTCAACGGCAATTAATATGAATCGGAAGAAATAGTATTTTGAGCATTATGAGTCATCTTGGCCGAACAGTGTGCACTGCACTGAAAATAAAAGGAAAATGACCCATGCCTCAAACCTCCATGACAACCAAAGTAAGGGTCTAGTTCCTCGTTGACTTTGATACTCAAGGTACCTTGAGTAACTCTTCAACTATCCATGCATTTATGACCAAAACTCTTTTGTTTGTAACAATCAAATAAAAATCTTAGTTGACTTTGTAATAAGCTTTCTCAGATCAACTTCAAAACCAGACCCTGGCGCGCTTCATGAATTTTGACGCTCCGAGAATTCCATGTAAAAGTTCCACCCCATCCATGAAATTTCTTTCTCGAATAAAGTAAGTTTGGCATTTGCTTATTATTTTTGGCACAATTGGCTCAGCTCTCACGGTCAAACTCTTTGTGACGTACTCCTACATGTACATGTACATGTACTGGTATCACGAATCCATTTGGAGAGCTTTTGAATGAAACAAAAATAGCTCTATGCATGATGTACAAGTAGGGGGGAATTGACGATAACCCCTTTGTTCACGAATCCTTGCTCACATGCCCCTTTTCGTTGCCATTGACATGTGGGGTCTAAGTTACCTGGGGGTTATCATCAAATCTCCCGTAGTAGTGAAGCGGCACGGTCAAAATAGCCGATGTGCCGCTCACAGCCAAACGGTCGGAATTAACCAGAGTAGGTATTTGTACCATTCAAGATTCACAAATAGTTCATGATCTATGCATGAAAAGAATGTGCAAATTTCACTTGTAGACATTGTACTGTACAGAAAAGTGAATAAAGATTCTCAAAAGATTTTTGTACATTCTACTTGTACTGGAGATTTGATGATAAACTCCCTACTTTTCATGCATAGATCATGAACTATTTGTGAATCTTGAATGGTACAAATTCCTACTCTGGTTAATTCCGACCGTTTGGCTGCGAGCGGCACATCGGCTATTTTGACCGTGCCGCTTCACTACTGCTGCATCGATCTACAGTTCATTAATACCGCCGAAAAAGCTGGGGAAAACGGACGGGCAGCAGTGACCGGTAAGCAAGCGAGAGTACAGCGGTGGGTCCCACGCCTCGTTCCGTTTCATTCCTCCTCTTAACTGCACTCTCCTCTCCCCTGGAGTCGCCGCCGTCTCAGTCTCCCTCTCTCACTCGAGACCCAGCCCAGCGAGAAGACCTTCCTCTCGCGCCCGGCATCTCTTGGGTCGGAGCCGCCACCGAGGACGACCTGCCGCGTGCGCACGCCGAGTTAGGCCAACTGCTCGCGCGCATTTCCCGGGGCTCCGTCGGCCGCCGGCGTAGTCGTCGTCGAGGTACGTACCCTCCTCCGGCGGCGCCGCATTCACGGCCGTTCTGATATTCGATTCGTCTTGATATCGTTGGGTGGTTCTTCAAGGTTGCGCCGTGGGCTGCTGCGATTTTGTCCAAATTACCCGGCTTGATGCGTTGAACTGCTACTTGTTTTAGGTGCGAAGTGAACTCCATTCGTTTCTGTTCTGGAGTATTGCCGTCCAAGCCCACTGGCGTTTACTTGATTCCGTTCCATTAAATATTTTATTAGAGAAAGGCCGTTCTTGGATTACGCCCTTAAATTTCGGCAGAGTAGAACCCAATCGCTTCCATTCTGTAGAAAAAATAGTAATAACAGAACAAAGTCTGACTTTTATTTCTTCATTCAGTAAGGCACGACTTGTTTTTCAGAAGAAAATGAAAGTTTTGGTTCTTTGTTCTTCCCTCCAAGTCTACACATTTTCTCCTCAGAGCACAGTTTTTAGTTCTTTCTCCACTAGGAAGTCCTGTGGGTTTTCCAGTGTGCAGATGTACAGGTGTTGGCCGTAGTTAACATCTACCAGTGGATGCTTTGTGTGCAGCCATAGACCGATAGACCATAGTACACGCCGCCATTAAGGTGGATTTGGAAGCGTGCAGATGGGGTTCTAGAGTGGTATAGCTATGCTTGGCATCAATCGTACAAATAAATGCTAGTGCTCACATGTTACATAGACAGTGTTTTATAACTTAACTTAAATTCACTATTTTTTTTGCTTCAATTTTGCATTTTTGGACTGGCAAAGGTTGGATCTCGCGTGAGCTGTAATTTAAGGGCTGGAAGCTGGAGCATGGAAATGTGTGAATTACATATGTGCTGAGCTAGCTTGGACTTGGACTTTGGAGCACTGACCACGATTCATTTTCTGGTCCTTGATTAAGAAATTGATTCCTCTCGGGCTCTCTTTAAGTGGGGATGAAGCAACTGCATTCTGCTCTAGATCTCGCAGTCAGTAAACAATGGCGGTGAATCTGCGCGCATAATGCCATGTGCAGCAGTTTCCCACATCTCCATTACGCTCCATAACCTTCTGAGTTTCTGAGGATTCTTTCTTTCTTCTGCGTCCACCTTGGCTTCTCTGCCTCGATGAACAAGCAGCTTTCTTCCGTGACCACTGTCTTAGATGTCCTCAATTGGCGCGGCCCAAGACCTTTCGTGAAACGCTAAAGCTGCGCCATTTTAGTCGTAAGTGGCAAAGTTTCATCTGATACTTACCTCAGTTTCTGTCGGCACTGCTGCATTAGGACGAGTGGTGGTTCCGTGACTGAGCTTCAGTTTTTTCGTCTAAGCTAGTAGTGACAATAGCAAAATATATGATGTGATGGGTCCATCTTTGTTCCTGCCATTCTCTTTCTCCCTACGCTGACCGTATCATGCCACCTCTTTTTTCCTTCTTCCCCTTTAACTGCTTTCTGCCTGTATTTTTTTGCCATGTTTTCCCTGTCTTTACACTTTAAAGGGCGCCATTCCTCGAAGGTGGAATTTCTGCCCCTTGAGTTGGTTTCAGGCTCAACTACCTATGTATTCTTACATTGTCACTGGAGAACCATGCCTTCAGTGAATAGGTTCAGTAAAGTGCCTTGCTGATGGTTCAGTAAATAGGAAGTCCAGTAAAGTGAGGAATTGTGATCTGCAATTTACCACTGGAAACAGCAAGTTGCTCTAGTTTGGAATGATAAAAGTCTGTAGACAATGATGAGAATTATGATGATAATTTCATCTTTTTAAAGTGCCCTAGCTTGTTACTGTTTGAGTCACTTGCTGGCTGGGAAAGAAATCTGTTTGTGCTGACTTGCTGTGTTTGCACAGTCATGTGTGGTTCACATAATAGCATGCATCAGTGTTCCCTTTGTCGCATCTGACGGACATTATGTGCGATGATTGTCAATTTGTGGTAGTTCTCTTCTTATGAAATACTGTTCTCCTTTGCAGCTAGATTTTGAAGCTCAGTCTTGGTATGCTAGTTTTTTGTCACTTAATGCCTATTTTTGTTTGATCAGGGTTGGTTATTTACCTGGTGTAAATAAATGAAGGTGATGCTGATTTAGTCCCCCAGTTTGACGACTCATCAGATGGATCATCTCAGAAGCATGAGCTGTTTCCATCTTCTGCTCTCACTACATGTGTTACTATCATTATTCAATCCCCTGGCAGTAGCGGACTTAGTCTCTGAGAAGCAAGCCCTTCTTGACTTCGCCTCGGCAGTCTATCGCGGCAACAAGCTTAACTGGGCTCAGAATAGACCACTGTGTTCATGGTATGGCGTTAAATGCTCAGGAGACCAGTCAAGCATACTTGAGTTGAGGGTACCAGGTGCTGGTCTCATGGGAGCGGTCCCTACAAACACTCTTGGAAAACTGGGTTCTCTCCAAGTTCTAAGCCTTCGGTCTAATCTTTTATCTGGAAGCGTACCGTCAGATGTGGTCTCGCTCCTTCTTTACGTTCCATATACCTTCAGCACAATAAACTTTCAGGAGATTTGCCTTCCATTTTCAGTCCTAACCTAAGTGTAGTGGACCTCTCCTACAATTCCTTCACTGGAGAAATTCCCACAAGCTTACAAAACCTTACTCAGTTATTTCTCCTAAATTTACAAGAAAACTCTCTCTCTGGACCCATCCCTGACCTGAAGCTTCCAAGTCTGAGACTGTTAAACCTGAGCAACAATGAACTGAAAGGTCCAATTCCTCACTCGCTCCAAATATTCCCGAACAGTTCATTCTTGGGGAATCCTGAATTATGCGGGGCACCCTTAGATAATTGCTCATTTCCTCCTCCACCAACACCCTCACCAGAACTGCCTTTAACACCATCGTCTGGGCATCATGACAGGAAACTGAGCATAGGGTTCATAGTTGCAGTTGCTGTTGGAGGATTTGCAGTACTGATGCTAGGAGTGGTTGTGTTGATTGTGTGCCTTTCAAAGAGAAAGGGCAAGACAGAGAGTGGTGTCGACTACAAGGGTAAGGGAACTGGTGTCAGGAGCGAGAAGCCGAAGCCGGAATTCAGTAGTGGTGTCCAAACTGCTGAGAAGAACAAGTTGGTTTTCTTGGACGGTTGCACCTATAACTTTGACTTGGAGGATCTACTAAGAGCTTCGGCAGAAGTCCTTGGCAAGGGGAGTTATGGGACTGCCTACAAAGCTATACTCGAGGATGGCACTGTCGTGGTTGTCAAGAGGCTAAAAGACGTCGTGGCAGGGAAAAGGGAGTTTGAGCAACAGATGGAGCTCGTTGGGAGGTTGGGCAAACATGCAAACCTTGTGCCCCTTCGTGCTTACTACTATTCTAAGGACGAGAAGCTGGTCGTCTACGATTACATTGACACTGGCAGCTTTTCTGCCATGCTGCATGGTATGTTTTCACTGCTATATTATTAACTGTGCAATGGCTGGTCAGAGAACATAGTAAGAGGCCTACATTGCTGAAGTTTTAAAATAACTTTTAGCTTTTAACCACAGAACTTGCCATATTCTTGCCATGTTAGATAGTTAGAGCATCTAAAATTATGACATGTAGAAGATATGGTACCTCTTTTTCTACAATTGAGCAAAAAATACAACATGCTTATATTTCTGCATATTCCATTTGTTTGAACTGAAGCTGCATTGATCTTTCTTTTCCATAGCTTAAGATTCTCATGCTAAGAAACATAACTTGTGTTGGATAAAATCTACAGGTGTTAGAGGTGTTGCTGAGAAGACCCCATTAGACTGGAACGCCAGGGTGAAGATCATACTTGGCACGGCATATGGCATTGCACACATCCACGCGGAAGGTGGCGCGAAGCTGACCCATGGCAATATCAAGTCAACCAATGTCCTCGTCGACCAGGATCACAATCCCTACGTTTCAGACTACGGCCTGAGCTCTCTGATGAACACTCCTGTCAATGCATCCCGCGTCGTGGTCGGTTACCGTGCTCCGGAGACCATCGAGAACAGGAAGAACACGCACAAGTCCGACGTCTACTGCTTCGGCGTCCTCCTCATGGAGATGCTCACGGGGAAGGCGCCGCTCCAGTCGCAGGGGAACGACGACGTGGTGGACCTCCCGAGGTGGGTGCAGTCGGTGGTCCGGGAGGAGTGGACGGCCGAGGTGTTTGACATCGAGCTGATGAGGCAGCAGAGCATCGAGGAGGAGCTGGTGCAGATGCTCCAGGTCGCGATGGCGTGCACGTCGAGCCCGCCGGAGCGGCGCCCGGCCATGGAGGAGGTGATCAGGATGGTCGAGGGGCTCCGGCAGTCCGCTTCGGAGAGCCGCGACTCGTCAGATGAGAAGTTCAAGGACTCCACCAACCCGTCGTCGTCGGTGTAGCTGTTGTCTCTAGGCTGCGTATGTCTCTTTCGGGTCGTGGATCATTGGATTTGTTAGCTAATTTGTGAGTTGAATCGGTTCATGCCTGACATGACATCAGGTGCAATCGCGCTAGACTGAGCAATTTTCGTTGAGACTCTGTGTATCTTGGCAAATGTAGAGTTTTCCATTGGGAGATTTCATTGAATTGCTGCTATAACTGTTTCATTGTGGTGCTTAATCAGTTAATCCTCGTGGTGCCAAGCAAAACCAATCCTTTCAGAGCAGCAAACAAACACCTGGTCGGCACCACCGTAACTATGCACAAAAAACGAGCAATTACTCGAAGAACTCTCAAAGCCTGCAAGCCGCCGGTCGGCCGGAGCGGAGGGCTCTTTTGGGTCAGGCATACCTGAATTTCTCGAACCACAAACTTTCTGGTACACGGAGCAGAGGAGCCCAAGTGTCCGACGTTACGTACAGTACAGAGCACAAATCGAGTCCTGCACGGTTTAGTTACATCGGCCAAACTCTATACCTAATAATAATAAATAAAAAACTTCTTTTCGTACATCGTTGAAAATGTCCCTAAAGTTCGCAAAAATTACCCACCAATGCCGTTACATACCGGTTCGTTTTTTTTTTTGGCGCGCTGCTCACATCGTCTATTTCTGACCGTTGTCGTTGCTGCTCCTAGCGCTCGCCGCCGCCCCCATGCTCCTGTTCGCCGCCGGACCGCACCTCCGCCTCCGCCGCAGACCCCGACGAGCCCTCGGACTGTCCTTCGCCGCCAAAGAGGTCCGCTACAAGCCGCCGGAAAGGGCATGCCCATCTTTCCCCATCCTCCCCGTCTTCCCCTGAACCCGAATCCGGCACGGACGAGGCGGAGTAGGCTCGCCGGTCTGAGATGCTCGTGGAAGTGGAGCAGAGGAGTGAGGCCGAGGCGCTCGGTATGGAGACCAGGCAGAGCTAGCCTAGCCATGGCCGTGAGCAGAAGGCCGACGGCGTCGGGGCGGAGGAGGTCGACGGAGCTCTCCCGTCCATTCGCGAGGTGATTTGGGGGAGCTGCTGTCTCCTTGGCGGCAGAGGTTGGAGAAACGGGGAGAGGAAGGAGAAGGTCGGCCGGAGCGGACTGGGTCGACGAGAGAATAGGAGAGCGCAGCGCTAGGAGAGGAGGCATGTGACGGGAGTGGCGGCCGGGAATTTTGCAGATTCTTGCCACCACGAATGACCTTTTACTTTCCACCTTTCTCCAAAATTCATGCTCCACAAATTCTTCTCTTCCTCGGCCTCCTTCCATTAATGCGAATCTATTTTGGCTCTTGCTGAGTCCCAAAACCGGCCACACACGCAGGATCTGGTACTCCTTTGTTTGAGATGCAAGGGAGAGAGATAGGAGAAGGGGATGTGATGGAGGAAGGTGACGATTGTGGAGATAAATTAATTAAGGAGTGGGCCCATATATTAATTAAGTATTAGATTATACTGCAAATTTTGAGAGTACGAGCGAACACTT
This sequence comes from Poa pratensis, assembly GCA_947311845.1. NCBI lineage: Eukaryota > Viridiplantae > Streptophyta > Magnoliopsida > Poales > Poaceae > Poa > Poa pratensis. The sequence continues at coordinate 12,364,868 of CAMZMU010000128.1, read as the reverse complement.
CAATCCATCTTGCCACTTAGCTCGGTCATGCGTGGGCCATTCGTGCAATTTTTTAATTGGAAATAAATCATAGATTTGGAAGTTTTACGAGGTTACACATCGAAACAAATTAGAAGAATAGATTAAATTAAAAATAGAGTCTAAAATAGTAGATTAAAGTATAATAAAGTATATCCAATAGAAAAAGTTAAATAAATTAAGAGAAACTGAGTTTACGTGGGTGATCCAAAATTTAGGCTAAGGCCCTTTTTTGACAACAAGTTGATTTTTCTGTAACGCACAATATGTTTTTGTCTTTTCACGTGAAAAAATGAACGATAAAGAGTCGTTAGGGAAGCATATATGTAGATGATGTCAACTGAGGGGAAGCACGATACATAGTGACGCATGCGATAAATCCGGACATCATTTGGGAATTTGCATAAGCATAGATACTCAAAGGAGAATAAAGCAAGTATTTCGCGTACGACCAAATTTTTTACCGATCCGACGAATAAGCGGTCAGTTTTTTATCACGAAACAACAAACGAAGCGGACACTAAGTTAATTTTTTTTCTCCCGTTGCAACGCACGGGCATGTTTCCTATCTATATCTATACCTAATAATAAAAGTATTAAGTCTTCTTGTCGTACGTCATTAGAACTACCCCTAAAGTTGGTGAAAATTACCCATCACTGCCACCAATAAGTGGAAAAAAACGATTGGAATTTTTCCGCATCGTCCGTGAGTCGCTAATTTCTGTTCCGTCGCTGTGTTAAGAATTCGTTCCGGATAGGATCTCACAATCCAATACGACTCGAAGTCCTGATGCCATACGGCCAGTTCTTTTTTTCGTTTTGGAGCCCTCAACGTTAGCTTTAGATCGAGGGGAGGAGAAGAATCCGGTGCAGAGACCTGCGTATCCTCGGCGGCGGAACACGCATTGATGAAGACGGTGAAGGGGAGGGGCGCCGGCGATCGCGTCTCCTGGCACGCATTGAGGCTGTTCTGGTTGGACGGCCGGTGGGCTCTTGAACGCCTCCACATCCTACCGCCGGCCCACGCGCTCTCGGGACAGAGCAAACACGTCAACCACTACATCACAAAAGGGGGCGTTTGGTTTAGGAGCCATGGCGGCGAGAGAGTCAAGGTCGCCGTGCCTCCTCGTCCAACCTTCGACTCCCTTCAGCCTAAATCCTCGCTTTGGCTAGCGGGGTGGGGCGGCGCGTGGCCACGGCAACGTGACCGACAAGCTGTGGGCTTCGTCGTGGCGCTGGCGGCATCCGCGGTCCTCGCTAGGTTCTGCTGTGCTTCTCGTTCTCTCGGTAAGGGCGCTGGGTCTGGGCGGCGGGGATCGGGTCTACTGGTCTAGGAAGCGGTGTTCCTCGCGCTGCAGTGCGTGGCGCACCTCGGGGCCGCTTCGCATGTGGCGCACGAGAAGCGGTTCAGGCCGAAATACTACAGTTTCAGGTTTAAAGTAATGAACCATTACGACTTTACAACCTTTGAGATATGATGAATCAGAGTGGCTGATTTCAATTGCGATTCTTATCAGATTTGTGTTGAGATACGAGAAAGACAGACTGATCTCAGTTCGGGATTGCATTTTTTGATGTTCGTCAGATTAGAAAAAAACATATTTATTCAGTTCGGTTATTGTCTGAATTCACTGATTTTTTTAGATTCAAATTTCACTGAAATCAGTTTATTTTTAGGAAAATATGACACTAGGAAACTAAATGCTCCAAACACATGAATGCATATTAATCATCGTTATTTCAGTTTTAATGTTCGCAACTACAAAATTAGTACTGTCCGTTGCCTGTGAGTCCAGCTCCGACCACATATCCGACTTTTCTTGGAAGAGCTGCACTTTTAGGTTTAAGCAAATGCGAATCACTATCAGGTTTCAAATATGTTGAGCATTTTAGTGATTTCATTGGGATATCACTTGGTGCAGACGTGATGTCTAAGGTTATCAATTTTTCTTGATTTCGGTAATACATTATCAGTTCATTCAAACGGAAAATATAACTCTTTCAGGATTTGTTTGTTATAGTTTCTTAATTAAACAATCTCATATTGTTTCCAGCTTTGTCAGTGACTACGTGGTAACAATGTACAGCAATTAAATGTCTTGAAACATCTTAGTATGAATTACTTTCATTTTGTGTGCCCCGCAACACAGATATTTTCTCCCCCGTTGCAACGCACGGGCACGTGTGCTATAAAACTATAAGGAGAAGATCTGGAGCGAACAAATTGCTAGCTGTTGTAATCCCTCGAGTGATGTTATGCTTCTACAGGTGACAGAATATTCCCTTTCCTCTGGAGAGAAACATGCGCATGTTGCTCCAATTTCTCCTTGCCGTCTCCAATGGCTCTCCTCCCTGGCGACCTCCGGGTCGTTTACAAGAGAGGGCACGGTGTGTAGAGCAGTAGTGTCAAGACATGTTTTCAATAGCTATTCAATAAAAATCAATCTGTAGCAACGCACGGGCACCTTTCCTAGTCGTATACTTATATGCAGAGGAAACTAACGATTGCACCTATATACTCTATTTTGAAGCTTCGTCGTCTCGTCGCACACCATAATCGCGCCGTACGTGAACATAGGATCTGCTTTGTTGCTTGCATCGCACAGGCCGATCGAGGAGGCGATGGCAAGCGCAGCCTCTGAATCCGAGGTGAGCTAAGCTGCACCTTCTGATCGATTGATCCGTCGATCGCCCCTCTCCGTCGATTTCTGATAATCCCTAGGAGGAGGAATCCCTAGCTCGACTGTTAGTTGTATCAGGGTCAGGGTAAGGCTTTGGATGATTGTCAGGTTTGACTAGCTGTGATTATGTGCCCTTTGGCCGGCGGGTAGTACTAGTTCAAACTTCAAACAGGATGGTCCATATGCTGTTCTGTGATGTCTATTGTCTAGTCGCTACAGAGCTTACCTAAAACTAGTCAGACAGTTAGAGATTGTTCTTGGTATTCATCCACAAGAAACTAGTGAATCCGCAAACACTCGGAACTAACTAAATTCAGCACATGTTTGACAACCAAAAACTGAAGTGAGCATTTACATTGTTCGTCCTGCAAATTTCAGGTTGACCTCGACTCGTATATTCCTGACATGGGAGACGGACATGACACACTAGGTATATGGTCCATATGATTAATTCACTTGATCCTTACTCTTGATGACATCTGTTTAACGTATCTGGTTCCATGCTACAGATGATCAAATTGTAGAGGAGGAAACTGACGAAGTCTATGGACAGGTGCTTAAATAGTTGTCCACCATGTTTTCGCCCCCTTTGAACCATGCAAAGCGCCATGTTTTCTTTCCTTTTGGCTTTCCTGTGCGTTGTAACATCTGACCTTGGCTCTTTTTTGTTGCAGCTACTGGGCAGATTGTTCAGAAGCCTCGATGAAAACCATCCAGGTCTTGCCGAGAGGAGGCAGAATCCAATTTTCAGGCCTCCTGACGTTCTTAGAGCATCTCCAGCAGCAGCGCTAGGCGCCGGCGCGCTAATTTTTTTTTTTTGCAGTGCTAGAATTGTCATTTCTCGCGCGCGTCGCCAGTTTTGCTTTAGCAGTCGCGCTATAATATAGCGCGGCGCTGTCGCGGTTCAGCAGTCGCGCTAAAATGCAGCGCGCGCGAGCAGCGCAATAGCAAGATAGCAAAATAGCAAAATGGGCATAGCAAATTCCATAGCAACCTAGCAACATAGCAAATTCATAGCACAAATTCTCACCAAAGTGCATAATTTATACAAAAGTGCATACAACAAGTTTATTTCTCTCCAATTTCTTCCTCCTCCTCCTCTTCTTCCTCCTCCTCTTCACCTTGTCCAACCCCATCTTCATCGACGCGGACGGTGCTTGCACTATTTCCACATGCACCATCCGAGTTAACCGGCGGTGCACCCATTCCTCCCATGGTGCCTCTACCCATGGTTGCACCCAAGTTTACCGGCGGTGCACCCATTCCTCCCATGGTGCCCATCCCACCATATGCTCCAAAGATGTTTGGAGATGCACCCATGCCTCCCATGCCCATCGGTACTCCCATGCCCATCGGAGGTACTCCCATGCCGCCCATCCCTCCATATGGTCCCATGCCTCCCAAAAGAGAGCCAAAACTCATGCCTCACATGCCCATCGGAGGTGCATTCATCACTCCCATCCCTCCATTTCCTCCCATGTCCTCCATACCTCCAAAGCCTCCCATGGTACCACCAACGCCTCCCATGATTGTCATTCTTTTCTTCATCAATAGTTCATCACGGCGTATGTTGAGGTACTCCTTTTGCTTGTCATCAAAGTGTGATGTGTCCATGAAGAAGAGGTATTTCTCCCACTCCATCATCCTAGCTTGCTCCGCCATTTCCAATTTCTTCTCCTCCAATGCCAACCTCCTCTCCTCCGCCGCCACCTTTCTTGCTTCGGTCTCGGCGTTTAGGCTATTCTTCTTTTGCTTCGCCTCTTGCGCCAATTTCCTCTCCTCCATTGCCTCCCTTCATGCTTTCACCATTTCCTCCATGGCGTGCTTGAGATCATCATCTCCTCCTCCTCCTTTCTTCCTCTCTTTTGCTATTTTTGCACCCGTTGGTCTCCTTGGATTTGCATAGTTCACCGAGTTAGGGGTCGGGCTCCTCTTCTTGCCGCCGTCGCTTGATGCTTCATCTCCGTCCAAGTTCAACGCTTCTTTAATACTTGACACCTCTAGAACATCACGCTTCTTCCATTTCTCTTCATCCTTCAACCTCTCATAGCAATGGACAACACAAATGCTTTCCCTTTCTTCACCTTGCATTTCTTGTTCTTCTTATCTTCTCCACGGAATAAGTTTTGTGCAATATTGAGCTACACATTGAAAATAACAAGTAAGGGCACATAATAATTAAAAAGAACAAGTATTGAGAAATGATGTGGGTACAGAAATGAGACACTTACCCTATCTACGTCATTTGTGCCACTTGGGTTAAGGGCATCAACCGCCGCCATTGCTCCCGCCCACTTTTGACAATCGGTGTTTATCAATGACCACCGAGAGCGAAGTGATCTATTGCTTCGCTCAATTCCACTCTTATTGTGCGTGTCATAGTAGTCCTTCATCCTATCCCAATATGCGTTGAATGTTTGGGCCGTTGCGATGGAGGCATCCAAAGACACATTTATGTATGTATCGCATAGCAAAAGGTCATCTTGCACGGTGTAGTTGACCGATCTTCCTTTCGGAGGACCAACCAAACCCTCTCCATCTCATCCACGTCTTCTTCAAATTCATGATCGTCATGATGTAAATCATTGGTTTGGGACCAATGTGAAGTGTTGGAGCCAACTCCCATTGTTGAGAAATATGCGTCATCAGTCAAACTACAAATAAGTTGAAGATAGTCAAGTTAAGGGGACGAATCAAGCGAATTGTCAAGCAAGATGGAGAAAAATACCTCCTGGTCATTTCATCGAGCACCCTATTTGCATCCTCCGGCGCGGGTGCCGGCGCTACGGGTGGCGGTGGCGGTGGCGGAGGCGCCGCAGCAGCGGCGCCCACCTTCTTCTTCTTGGCTGCTGCCGCCGCCGTCGTCGCCGCCGCAATCGGGCGCTTGGGGGGGACGTTCCGCCGCTGCGCACCGGGCGGCTGCGCGACGGCTCCGACGGTGTTCGGCCGTGGCGCCGTGAAAAGGCCGCGCGCGAGCCCCACGCCAGGATTTGTTGCGGCGCCGGCGGCGGGGTTGGTCACGCTCGCGCTAGGGTTTGCGGCGGCGCCGATGGGAGAGGGGTCGCGCACGTAGGGCAGGGTCGGAGGAACGCTCGAGTCGCCTTCCATCGCCGGAATTCCGCCGGCGGCACCGCGCGCTAGACGAAGAAAAGGCGACGGCGGGAGCAGTGGGGAATTTTCCGGGTGGTGGTTCTATCTCGCGCGCAATTTCCTTTGGCAGCGCGCGCTGGCTCGGCCGCCCCAAATTCAGCGCAGGGAGTACCGCTCGGGCCAGCGCGCTGGCCCCTTTTTACCGCGCGCGGAGTTTTAGCGCGGCTGCTGGAGACGCCGAAACGGGTGCGCGCGCGCTATATCGGCGGTTTCTTGGGCGCGCGGCGTTTTTAGCGCTGCTGTTGGAGATGCTCTTAGGAGGGCAGAAACAAGACAGTGTTCGTGAACTTCATGGACGCGTGTGAAAGGCATGTTTTCTGTATTTGCTTGTAAAATTCAGTTTACCAATTGGCAATTGACAGCGTTTATCACGAGCTAACTGCATATCATGTATCTCCAGGATGCACAGGCAACCTAAACATGTGATGGATTTCCTGCTTTCTAAAATGGGAACAAGTGGATCACTTGATGGGCAGCAGAGGTTGGTAGTGAAAGGAAGGTTTACCCCGAGAGGCTTTGAAACACTCCTAAGGAGATACACCAGTAAGTATCTTATATCTGAAAATATTACTTTCATGTTTGATGTGGATGCCTTTCTGCGGTACAAATGGGGCATTCCCTTTTGTACGCATGTGTGCTGAAATGTAGGGACGGAAATGGTGGTAATTTAGTTATTACCGCTTTTGTGCCTATAATTTGCATTAGGTTTCCTAGTGGGTTATCTTTAACATTTGCATCATATAAACTTTTCAGACCAGTATGTGATTTGCAATGGATGCAAATGCCCTGATACCACTCTGTCGAGGGAAACACGTCTTCGCTGCAAGCAGGTAAAACGTCTAGGTGCACATATTTGGGGCAAATACAGTTTTCTTCCACCCATGTTTTTGACCTATGATGAGTGCTTTCAATATTCTGAGGCTACCATTGTGATAATCATTTTTTAAATTAATTGCTCCTTCTGTTTTTTTTTAGAGGGAAGATCCGATCCATAAATTCATAGTACTCAGTACAAATTACAAGAAAGTCCAGCAAAGAAAAGAAATTACAAAAAGGACCCCGAAACTTGCACAAAGCACCCCGAGCACACTGAAAGAACCACAATCGGATCCATCGTCTTCACCCAAGAGCCTGGCCGACGCCGCCGTCGCCGTACCTCCAGCCACCAAGGAGAGAGCACTGCCACAGAGAGTAGAGGACCGCAAGAGTCGTCCGCCGCCGCGCGACGGAGCCTAGACTCAATGAACGAGCACGGCCACAACGCTCCCTCCCCAGCTCCACCGAACCTCCAGCCGAAGCAGCTCCGCCCAGGCCAGCCACCACCAACCGCACCGCACCTCCCGACGCAGCTCCCCTCGCCACCAAGGCCGGCCAGAGCACGAACGTCGAAGAAGAAGACCTCCACCACCACCTGCACCAAAACGGGATCGCCGACCACCCCGAGCTCCTCCCCATGCCGCCACGGCCGGCCAGAGAAGCAAGGGCGGAGGCCCGCGCCCGACGAAACACCTCCACAGCCTCCCCGGCGAAGCCGGAACGGGAAAGGAGGGGGAGGACGAAGCCCTATCTACTAGCGCCACCGCCGCCGTCTTCGGGGACGCCACAACGGGCACACACACCTACCACTAGCTAGACTACACGCACGGACAGAGCCGAGGCTCCCCCCCACCTCGCGGCGCCGGAACGGCCGCCGGAGATGGAGGGGAGCAGCAGATCTGCCGGCGAGAATCCGACGCGCGCGGTCGCCTCTCTTTCGCCTAGGGCACTGTAGCGGGGAAGGAGAGGGGAACGCGTTGTAAACCTTTTTCCCATATTGCTCCTTCTGTTTCTATTGTTTTCTTTTCCTCGTCCAGACTTTTGCTTGCAACTTTCAATGAGCTCTGTCTTCTCTGTGTAGTGTGGGTTCTCGAGGTGGGTGGCTCCAATCAAGGCTCCAGTTTTCCCACGGGTTGATCGTCGCTGGGCCTGAAGAACAATGGTCAAAAATCTTGATCGTCTATCTTGAGAGCCTGGTGTAAGAAGATACTCTGAGCTATAGCCATCCATTGTTGCGACCAGTTTTGTACTGTGCTCTGGTGTAGCCCTGTGTTTTCCTCTTTCTTTCCGGGTCATGTGTGAATGTAGACAGTTCCAATCTTTCACAGAGTTGTGTTGAAACAATTTTTCCTAGGGAGCACCCCGTAATTATAGTTTAAAAAACCGCCGGCTCAGGTGGTTCAAGAGCAGCAAAAAAGGTTTATTTAATTAACTTTTGGTTTCTAGAAATGTTGACGTCAAATCCCTACATATTGGATCTGCTTCAATACTACTCGTATGTCACAAGAGGAATGCATCCCGGTGTTCGTGGAGCATGTGTGGACTCAGGGATAAAACCAATAGTTCTATCTTTTCATATATTTTTTTCAATTTATTTGCTTGTGTGGTCAATTTTTAAAAGTTTACTGTGTAGCCAAATTTTGTTCATTTGATCATGTGAAGTATTTTATTTTCTCCAATCAATTAGATGTATTGAAGGAAAATGGCCAAAATGTTGAAAGTAGAGAAAAAAAACGGACATAGCGGACCAAACGAAAAAAATAGAAAATAGGTTAAAATGATGCTCAGAAAAGGATGACAAGGACTACACGACGTGTCTGCCACAGCGCCACACACCACCCAGACGGGAGCGAAACGGACACATTTCGACGTTTTAGTTTCAACTAGTAAAATGCCCGTGCGTTGCTACGGGAATGAGTTATTACTCCGTGAGTCTCAAAAAATAAAAATATTACTCCGTGATAGTGGGTACATCATTTGTAAACGCATATTGTTAATACCTGTGGGAAACATGTAATAATGAATCCGAGCCGCTCGTTAAGAAATCGACGGTGCATGTTGCATTTTGAGTAGTTCTAATTTAATTATTGTTGGTGTTACATGTATATAATTATGTGAGACCACCAACACCCATCTGCGATTTTTTTTACGACTTATAACCTTGCTAACAAAATGAACCATTTGACAGACCCAATTTGATTATTTGTAAAAAATCTGAAAAAGTCGTAGAGTAAAAGGTCGGTGAGTAATATACAAGATTAATGCTTTACGACTCTCCTTCGACCGGAAAAGCACAAAAAAATGGAGTGGACAAATTCAGTTTCTTTACCCACTCCAAAAGCTATTCCAAATTCAGTCCCTCTAAGAAACTTCCTCGCATTCTCTGGTCTATGTCTACCGGTGGATAAAGCTTGTGCTTTTCCATGTAAAAAATAAGACGCTTGAGCAGCTGTGGCATACGGAACCGTTAGGCTCAGTACATCCATGCAGATACGCAGAGGTGAGGCCACCGTTTCAGCTATTACATTTTTCATTATTATTTTCATTTTCTCTCTCTCACTTTCCCCTCCACCTTCCCTTCGTGAGTCACCATGGCAACAAGAAGTCAAGAACACCACAATCCAAATATCATGGCAAAATCTACTCTACGTTCAAATCTCCCCTCCAATTACGTCAGGCTTCCATCCCATTCCCTCAAATCTGACGCTGAAGATCACAACCCCTCTCATGCCTGCAGGATTCCAATCGCTATGGTCGTGACCTTGAGCTGCCGCTGCCGGCCATGGCCGGATTTTCGAGCTCGCGGCGCAGCTAGCTATACCCTCCGATAGCTCATGTCCCTAGTGAAGCAAGATTAATGCCGTCATCAACATCGAGTGAGGATGAGGCCCTTGCCTCCCCATTCTTGTCCGCTCCTTCCCCTTTTCCCCCACCGCCGGCGACCGGTAGCTCATGCCCCTGTCTCGTCGCTGCTGGCCTGGACGTATGTCGCCTCCCTGCTTCTGGCCTCGACGACGTCCCTCTCCCCGCCACTATGGCCGATCACCTGGCTGGCGCGGGACCGGCGGCCTTCTCCCCTGACTGCTTCATGGCGCTGGTGATGAACGGCATCGTGCCGACGGCGGCAACGGACGAAGCTGCAGCGTTCGATGATTCGTCCGAGGAGGAGGAGTTGGATTGGCGGGCGGAGGAGTTCGTCTCCGCCTTCTTGCCAGAGGAAGGAGGAACAGCTGCAGTATCGCTGGTGCTGCTCGACCCTTCCGCAACCTGGACCGGCTCACCAAGTCACCATGTCTAATCCCCAAGGTATGCTCCTTCCTGTCGCTCCTGCCAATGAATTTCTTTGGGTGGTCAAATCCTCTTTTTCCAGCTATTAAAGCATGTATAATGTATTGATGCAATTGCAGAATACCAGAAGCTTAATGCTCCGATGAATGGAGAGGTGATAAAAGGCTTGCAGCTTCCTGCCACGTAGTGTTTTTCCTGACTGTACTGTTTGCATAGTTCAAGGTTAGGCGTTCAATATTTCAGAAAAGTAAATTATAGAGCCTTTAGCTGTCACAAAAAAGAGTGATTATAAAGATTAATGGCGACGTATCCAGTGAAAACTGGTTTTCAGTGCAAACTTGCAAACTTTCATTCGTAGCCATTGGATGCATGGCTGACGGCACGGATCAAAAAAGGGATCTCTAATCAGCTTAAACACTAATTAACAAATAACCCCTGCGCTCTTAACCACGATCTCCTTGGAAAGCTCGTGGCGGATCGGTTCGTTTCCGATCTTGCGGCAATGGAAAGTTGAAAACTCGACCTCTGCTCGCCGCGACTCCCTCGGCGATCACGCCGACGACTCTTGTGTACACTTCCATCCGCGACTCGCGCAACTGGCACGATGATGTTCCCTCCGCCGGCGCCGGAGCACACATCGGCCGCGACCGGCACCATGCCGTGCTTGCGGTGGCTACGGAGCAAGCGTCACCGCATTCCCTCGTAATCGACGGACTCACTGCTGCTATCTCCACTGTCGTGAATCTGCATCCTTGTATCCCCGCGCAGCTGCGAAATCACTCTCGTTCTCATGATTGGTTTTTCCAATGAAACGAAGCAATGGCTGAACCTCGCTGCTTTATAGATGAAGCCTGAACATTACAAAGCACAACAAATCTTTTGTCTGTTTACAGTGTCCGTGGAAGATTAATTCCGCAACTAAACTGCGCCTGCACTAAAATTACAAGAGCAGAACTTGCAGCAACTAACTCCGATTCAACTAACTGAATCATGGCAGCGTCTCGGCTGGATTGACGTCGCAATGGCCGCGCCGCCGTCGTAGTCGCGCCCAGGCGAGCCGCCGTCGCCGCCGCGTCAGGCTTCGCTGGACCGAGGGCAAGCGCTAGTCGCCATCCCGTGAGGAATTCAAGGCGGTTGCCGGTTCACGTGGGGCAGCGTCGCGTCGGCCATCATGTCAAGGACAGCGCCGCCGCGTCGCGTGAGGAGCATCTCGTACAGGGTCGTGGTTAAGAGCGGGGGTTATTTGTTAATTAGTGTTTAAGTGGCTGATTAGAGATCCCACTTTTGATCTGTGCCGTCCGCGATGCATCCGGTGGACAAGAATTGAAGTTTGCAAGCTTGCACTGAAAACCAGTTTTCACTGGATACCTCGCCAAGATTAATATTGGCGTTTCTTGTATTACTTATATCGTGACAGAGGACGTGCCGAAGGAACATGCTTAGAGAATTATGATTACATGGGTTGCTGAAGATTGCTATGGTAAATCATAGAAAAATGTAGCAACGAACAGCCAACCGACTCACATAAGAAGACTCAATTTTCTTTTCAGGTAATTCAAATTTTAACATTTTCCTACATGTTTGTCTGTTCCATCACAAATAACAACCAATTGGTGCAGAATAAACAGTGAATAGTTGATGCATTTTATATGCATGTAAGTAGTACATACAACAGACTCTTGTGATATTGTCATTTATCAGACTTGATGATCATATGGTTACTGCTGGCTGCACATTCTACCTAACAAAAAAAATTAGCATAAAACCTGAGCACCGCACAATTGTTCTCCTCCATCTCTGACTTATATATCTGCTAGAAGACATACTTTATGCGTAAACTTGGTGACGATCCCCTGAGAAGAAGAGTAAGAATTTTGAGTTCGGGATGTGGTCGATGAGGAAGAGGGTGCACAGGGAGGCCGGTTGATCTGTAATATCTCGTCGAGGGGTGTGTACATATGATGCACATCGAGTTTGGTGTACTTTTATAGGTAGGGCGATTAAGTAAGAATTACGAAGAAAGAGGCGTAAAATCATGGTGATTGATCTTTGACCCATGTACGGGTTAACGGTAATTAAAGTAAAGGTAGGACGATTAAGGAAGGTCATTTATGATGATTGATTTTTCCTGATGTTGGAGTAAATGTTAAATTATATTAAGGAAGTCGATTAATGAATAGCAGGGCTTAATCAACGGACGTAAAAATATGGGGATTGATTGTCACTGCCAGGTGATCGGGCAAATTTTTTTTTTTTTTGATAGTGTGATCGGGCAAATTAAGGTTGAACATGTAAGAAATAAATATACGTGCATGTAAGCATTTTGTTTGGCAGTGTTGCCACAGTACTGAAATTACTGAACATTGACGGTATCCGAGGGATTAATACGTCAGGTCCAGCAAGAGTAACATGTGTGCCACTGTGCATGACGAGGTAATATCCCCTTGGAAAGGTCAACGCAGTTGGTGTGTCGTCAGCCTCCTTGAATCCCACACATCTGAATAAGTAAACAGAGCCGGTCCGCAGGCCGGTGTTGAAACGATTTGCCTGTTGACCTTCTGTTATTGCTTCCATGTTGTCACCCTGCAAAAATAGATTGTATGCTTATGCAAGATCATGGTTGGCAACGCGAGAGCACGGTGTATCAACTTACATCGATGTCGGTGAGGATGGCACGGTAGACAATATTTCTGTTTCTTGTTTCTTTGATTCAACCAGAGATAATTTTGGCCGTGGTATCCCAGGAGCTGTGGATGTGCAAGTATTCCACATCGTTGAATCTTACTCCCCTGTATAAATAAATGTGAGAATAATCATTAGAATACGAGATAATGTCGATTTCTGGATCTAGTGCAGGAAAAAGATATGAACGGCAGATATTGGTTTGCCCGGTGATCGAAGGCAAGCCGGCGAGTGCTGAGGCTAGCGAAGGTGCCATCACTCTAATCGTACCAGGGCGACGGATGATGATTTGACTTTGCATGGGATGTTGTACTGTGATGTGGCGCAGAAGTGTGTCTTTACTAATGAGGCATGCGTGGGATGTACTGTGGTGGGGCATGGCGCATGCGCGAGTATATACGATGGGGTAGACGGGAAATTAGCGACATTTAATGCTTATTGAGAATTGATTATGTGGGTTTATTGGACACGGGAAAGATTGGATCCGTTCCTATGTGTACGCTTGTCGACAAATTGGATCTGCTAATTAAAGTCACTAATTAAATTCCAGCATGCGGTGTGTGCAGGAAAAAAAAAACTTCAATAGGGTGCGTACGGGAGAGTTGGACGAAAGTTTTTGACGTAGTGGTTAGGATGGCAGACTTAAGGAAGGAAACTCTTCTTTTAGATTTTTAGATTAGATTAGATTTAGATTAGATTTAGATTAGATAGATTAGATAGGAGAGACTTTCAACGGGCTTATTTTTTTCCTAAAACATCTTTGAACGGGCTTCCAATGCAATCGTCTCCTGTGTTTGATGCACACGCAGGCCCACCTCACACACTTGGATCCAATGCAAGTTCTCTTTTTTGTTTACTCCACTGCATCTCTCTTCGCTGCGCTGCGCTGCCGCCGCCCATCGGCGAGTCTCTGACCGCCGCCGCCCGTCCCTGCCGACCATGCGGGGCCCGCAGCACTCGCACTGCACGCGGGCCCATCAGGCGGGCGCTCTCCTCCTCGTCGCCGTCACCTTCCTCCTCACCCGCCTCCTCTCCCCTCCTCCGCCCTTCCCCACCTCCCGCTCAAGCTCCGCCACGCCTGGCCCATGGCCTGACCTAACTCCCCACCACGACCACCTCCGCGTCTACGTCTACGAAGAGGACGAGATCGACGGCCTGCGCGCGCTGCTCCGCGGACGTGACCACACCGTCTCCGCCGCTACATGCCTCAAGGGCCAATGGGGAACACAGGTACGCACTCAAATTCCATACTGGATCTCCTCGCCTCCCTCTCAACTAACGCCAACCCTGGGGCTGAAAATAATATGCCTTATTGTTGCTACGGCGGATGTCGTCCTCAATTGTTATTTTGATCTGTTGCAAACCTGGCATTCTTAGTTTCCAATGATGGTTCACTTCTACAAATGTGGAGAAAAGTGATGCCACAACCCTCATGCCATGATGCCAACAATTTACATTTTCTCTCCACGATGACCATGATAGGTAAAGATCCACCAGCTTCTTCTCAAGTCAAGGTTCAGAACATTGGACAAGGACGAAGCGCACCTCTTCTTTGTTCCCAGTTATGTCAAATGTGTTCGCATGACCGGCGGTCTCACGGATAAGGAAATCAATCACACCTATGTCAAGGTATAACTCACTCAAAAGAATGACTTCACTTCACTTCATTCCTGTGTGTTTAGTTTAGGTCTAACAGCAACAAGTTTCCTTCTTAACTGTGTTACTTTTCATTCCCTACAGGTCCTGAGTCAGATGCCATATTTCCGTAGATCGGGCGGACGTGACCACATCTTTGTCTTCCCAAGGTACCACTTTACTCTTTAAACACCCAAAATCACACAGATAGTTAGCACTGTATTTTGATTGAAGAAACATTTTCTTATACGCTACATAAGATCATTGATCTTTTATGGATGATGTAGTGGTGCTGGAGCTCACCTGTTCCGCTCCTGGGCAACGTTTCTGAATCGATCCATCATCCTCACTCCAGAGGTATATAGCCACTTGGGTTGCTCTCCTTATTCATTTTTTAAATTGCTACTAGTATAACTTATCCAAGTATTAGGAATTGCTTCCGGGGCTATCTTTGCTGTTTCATGTTTATAATAAGAGGGCCCACTAATTCAACAATGGTACAAGAGTTCATGCAATGTCATTGATGCCCTTTCAAGTATTAAATGGACTGTAAATGTACTCCAGAGGTATATAGCCACTTGGGTTGCTCTCCTTATTCATTTTTTAAATTGCTACTAGTATAACTTATCCAAGTATTAGGAATTGCTTCCGGGGCTATCTTTGCTGTTTCATGTTTATAATAAGAGGGCCCACTAATTCAACAATGGTACAAGAGTTCATGCAATGTCATTGATGCCCTTTCAAGTATTAAATGGACTGTAAATGTGCATATACATGTGGTACAATCATGGCACATGTTGTATTTGTTCTTTGCTATGCCATCTGATCTGTGCTAGTGTTATATCGATCTGTTCTGTAACTCGCCCGCAGAGTCCCTGCCGCGATCTCCTCTTCGTCCCGAGAGAGGCGATTTTCTGAAACTCGCCGGGTCAACCCACCTCGCCGCCGCAGATCCGGCCGTTTCCTCCCTCCGCCGGCTGCTCCGGCAGCGGGAGGGTGGGGGAACGCCGGATCTCGGTGTGTACATAGTGTAGGGTTAGCTGGGCTCTTTGCCGGCGGCGCTCTGGAGGTGGGGGTGCGGTTGGCGGTGGTTTTGGTGGCGGCGCTCGTCCCCTTCGCCGGCGGAGTTCTTCGGAGCGTCGCCGTGGAGCGGCCGCCCTCCTCGTGCTTGCAGCGCCTGGGTGCTGCCGTGCGCGAGTTCCCCGACCCCTGGCTGGATCCGAGGCGACGGATCTGGTGGCTGGGGTCGCGGGCGGATCCGTGGGCTCGTCGAGATCTTCTTCTTCTTCCGGCATCGGCGACGTTGGCGGCCGAGGCAAGGTGGATCGGAGGGGCTAGGGGGGCGCTCGCCCGGGTCGTTCATCGACAACAGCTCCGCCGCGGCGCGGCGGACGGGCACGGCGGCGTCCTTCATAGGGCAAAATCTTCCCTGGAAGCGGCAAGAAGGCGGCCGTTCGTCCTCGTCTCCGGCGCCGGTGATGTTGAAGCTCTCGTTGCTTGTGGTTCCTTTTCCTCCCCGTATGCTTGTTCTTCCTTTGCTTCAATCTATGTACTTTGTATGTGGTTTGATCGGTGAATATACGGGCTGTTGGATGTGTCAAAAAAAAATAGTGTTATATCGATCTGTGTGATCTAGTATAATCACGTCAATGTTCTCAACTTGCTTGCAAATATTCTGCAAGCAATTGACTTGGCTGCTTAGTTAGTGCTGCAGTATTTATCTTCCATATAACTCAACTTGCAAGTCACTTCTGGTATCTTCTTACATAGCGACCCACGTTCTGTTAATAGATGCATCTTCTTACATAGCGATCTGCGTTCTGTTTATAGGGTGATCGTACTGACAAGCGAGGTATAAGCGCATTCAATACATGGAAAGACATTATTATACCTGGAAATGTGGATGACTCTATGGTGAAGCCTGATGCTCGTGCTGTCCAACCAATCCCGTTAACGAAAAGGAAGTATTTAGCAAACTTCCTTGGTCGTGCGCAGGGAAAAGCTGGCCGCCTTAAACTGGTGGAACTTGCAAAACAGTATCCTGACAAGGTTTGCCTACAGTTTGTTATCCAAATATAGTTTAACATAATATATTTAACTGTATGCCTTCTGTGGGTTAAATAAAGATTTATTATGGTAATGTTCTCAACTATACGATTCAGTGTCACCAATGAACTGGTATATAACAGTTCAAAACCCTGGTATGCATTCTTATTGCTAGTCCATCATGCTCTATGGTCAGAGAATTAATCACTTGCATTGCAACACATACAAGTTAGTATTCTAGGGTGCTACCAGTAGTTTTTTATAGATATACCAGGCTAATTGTGATTGCAAAATACTGTTTTTTATTATGTTAGTTTCATTTCTGTTTAACGAGGCTTATACATATTTTATCCAGACTGGATGTGCGTTTATTTTGTGAACAGCTTGAGTCTCCGGAACTGAAGCTGTCTGGGCCTGACAAGTTGGGAAGGGTTGATTACTTCAAACACCTGGGAACGCAAAGTTCTGCCTAGCTCCTCGTGGGAGTCCTCATGGACGCTTCGCTTCTATGAGTCTTTCTTTGTGGTGAGCTCTTCCTCCCAAAAGAAGAGTTTCTGTGCATGCCTACACCTAGTATCTGAGTCAGTTGGTCACAATTTTGATGACAGGAATGTGTGCCAGTGCTTTTATCAGATGAAGTTGAGCTCCCTTTTCAGAACGTGATTGACTACACTGAGATATCGATAAAATGGCCATCATCCAAGATCGGTTCTGAACTTTTCCAGTACCTTGAATCAATACCAGGTACGCACCCATTTCTCTCCACCTCACTTATACCATTGTTATAGCTTGTTCCAGTGAGCATCCAAGTTTTGGAATATTCACGCAGAGGAAAGAGTCGAGGAGATGATCGCCCATGGGCGCGAGATGAGATGCATGTGGGTGTATGGCCCAGATACAGAGCCCTGCTCCGCGATGACCGCTATCATGTGGGAGCTGCAAAGGAAGGTTAGGCGATTCCATCAGTCTGCACAAACCTTCTGGCTTCAACAGGTCGATTGTGAATCGAGATCTGGTGGAGTTCCACCAGTGGAGAACACCTGTTCCATTACCATGAAAACCTTGTATATTAAATTGAACGATCAATTTTTTGGTTTGTTCAATGTATATTAAACAACCTGATCTGTGGTAGACGTTTGAGGGGGGATATCTTAGGAATTTAATTTATTCGTTATCAGTATGAGGATGGATGCCACTTATTCTTTTTGAGAATTGTGGGTGGATACTGGTTGAGAAGTTTGTTGATCGCAACGTTTTTGTAAGGAAAGTCCATTTAATCGCCCAAAGTGTCGCCATTCTGTGCAACATTTTTTTGTGTGAAATGTATATATAAGCAAAGTATGTAGTACTGCTATTTTTTTTCGGGGAATATCAGAATATGTACTGCAAGGAAGGAACGAGCAGAAACTGAAGGGAAGGAACCCAGTTTGGGACAAGTCAAAGCCAAGCCAGCCCTGCTCCGCGATGCCTGTTCTTTGTTCTGTCCACCCTATGTATTTAGCCTACGAGTAAAGAAATCTGATGGTGTTTCCGAAGTTTTGTTGTAACCATATTTTCAAATGAAATCAGTTTGGACGACAAGGCAAAGCCAAGCCAGCCCTGCTCCGCGATGCCTGATTCTTTGTTCTGTCCATCCTATGTATTTAGCCTACGAGTAAAGAAATCTGATGGTGTTTCCGAAGTTTTGTTGTTACCATATTTTCAAATGAGATGCCCTCCTTTGCTGTTATTGTTTCGTTTTTATCATCCAAACTTCTGGTTTCGACTGTGGAATGAGCCCTTCCTTTTCTGTGGCTATTGAGAGTCCTCGACGTCCGTGGCTCCAATCAAGGCTGGATTTTTCGCACAGGTTGATCATCGCAGGTCCTGAAGAACATTGGTCAAAACCCTCGATCGTCTATGTCAAGAGCCGACTTCATGGTGCAAGAAGGCAAAATTTGCCATCCATTATGGGTGCACTATGCCCATGTGTAGGTATAGCCATGCGTTTCCTTTTGCGTCATGTGAATGTACATAGTTTCAAATTTATCACAAGGTTGTGTTGCAACACCCAACGAAATCACACCTTTCTAATTTTGTAGAGGCAGATTGCTATTGCTCTCCTTTTCCATTACAGTAGGCAAGTTTGATATACAACAAGACTGCTAAAAAGAATATGTATATACTATCATACATGCCATAAATCACAGTGAATAAACGAACGAGATCAAAATCGCGGACCTGTTTCGGCCCGCGAACTCAGCTTGTTTTGCAGCCTACCTAGAGAAGGAGGGTTTCAGCTTTCATAGTTTCAAATTTATCACAGGGTTGTGTTGCAACACCCAACGAAATCACACCTTTCTATGTTTGCAAAAGCAGATTGCTATTGCTCTATTTTTTTCATTGCATAAGCAAGTTTGATATACAACAAGACTGCCAAAGAATAAGGTATATACTATCATACATGCTGTAAATCACAGTGAAGTAAAAAACGGACGAGATCAAAATTGCGGACGTGTTTAGGGTGCAGCTGAACTCAGCTAGTCTTGCAGCCTACCTAGGCTAGATGAGGAGGGCTTCAGTTCCTGGAGGAACGGCGCGGGTCTGACGTAGGTGAACCCTGCAAAGTTGCCTTGCCCACCGCCGGCTGTCACGGGGGTGGCTGCGGGGGAGTCCAGCACGGACGAGTTCGTCCAGCACACGTCGAAGTTAGCGATGCATGTCAGGCTGGCAACGTCTGGGAAGCTCGGCGGGATCTCCCGGGCGTCCAGCTTTCTCCAGTTGATCGGCTTGAACCACTTGTGCTTCTTTATCTCATCGCTGCCGCCAGGTCCGGTTCCCAGTCGCTTGCCAGTTTCTTTGTGGAGCAACTGAAATGTACAGGGGGTTGGGATTTTTTCTTTTCAGATAAAAAACGACACAGAAACTAAAGTCTTAGCTACTCCGTACTTTTAGAGAGAAGCCAGCTTGTACTTGATAGCACCTATTGATTTTCAAATGAAAACAACACAAAATCTAAAACTTTAGACAGTTTTTACTTGATAGCATGTTTAGTTATATCCCTTTGTTGTAATACATAGCAGAAATATTTCCATTAACTTGCGTATGTGCGCTTCAAGTAATGAGAACAAAAAGTTTGAAGCTTACTCCTTTCAGGAGTGAGTGAGCTTCGCTAGTCAAAAACGAAGGAAGCTTCAACTTCTCCTTCACTATCTTCTGCTGAACTTTCTCCCTGTTACCGACAAATGGGGGCTGCAATGTGTTGCAAAAAGTAGAAACTATAAGCCATTACACACCAGCATGCAAGACCTCTCTAATAATAAGCTTGGCATTCCATGCAAATACGCAACTCACCTTTCCTGTCAGCATTTCAAACAGGAGGATTCCTACACTCCACCAATCTGCGGCCTTATCATGCCCCTGGCCTTGAATAATTTCAGGGGCCATATACTCGAGAGTGCCACACAAGGAATTTGATCTGGTATTCTCACGGAATTCTTTTGCAAGTCCAAAGTCAGTTAGCATGGCCTGGAACAGCGGCACAAACAAACGGATGTCAAACAACTGAAGAGGTGACAATATTGGATTGTTGGTTATCATAAAGAATTCTTACATGGCCTTCAGCATCCAATAGGACGTTCTCGGGCTTAAGATCTCTATGCATAATTCCATTAGCATGGAGGTGGGCCACAGCAGATATAATTTCAGCCGTATAGATTCGTGCAAGTTCCTCCCTGTTTTATCAAGGCATTTAGTTTAAAGGCATTTGCCATTATATTTTGGCAAACAAGCATTCTAAGAAAAAGCATGGTTATAAAAAGCGGATTAAGCGGTCCGCTTAAGCGCCGCTTCAGCGCATGAGGGAGGCAAACGCTCAGCCGCTTAGGGGCAAAAAGCGGACGCTTAAGCGCCGCTTAGTCGCGCTTAAGCGGTTTTTAGGGGTAGTTCACTTTCCACCGCTCGCTTTCCGCTTTCCGCTTTTTTGAACCTTGAGAAAAAGTGGAACAGCACCTAAACAATCCTTGTTTATAGAGCTGGAAAAAGAGATGCCCCCCATTTATGAAGTCCAGGACTAGGTAAAGTCGATATTTGGTCTGCACAGGGAGAACACCGTTGGAATATTTCTACCAAGATTTGAATGTCAACACAGAGATAATAATATGGATACAAACGGCCTACCTGAAAGGAGTACCTCAGCTGCACTACAAAGGGATGGTCAATTTTTGTCAGTATGTCTCTCTCGGCTTTCATGTACGCAGAATGGTTTTTCTCCAATATCTTGTCCTTCCTCATAACTTTCATCGCATATATCTCTGAAGTACCCTTCTTCCTGACCTGAAAGACTTTCCCAAATGCCCCTTGGCCTACGAGCTTCAAGATTTCAAAGTCATCAAGCCCAACACCCTCATCCTCTGTCACGGCGTTATCAAACTCTTCATCACTGAAATGCTCTAGGTTAATTTCCTTTTCTTCTGTAGTGCAGTTTTCAAGTTCTGATGATCCAACTGCTTTGTTTATAGTGAGTTTGCTAAGTCCCAAGGAGCAGCTAACAAGTGATGATGGGCCAACAAGAGAATGGGACCGCTTGATGATGACATCAGGGTCATTATAAACCTCCTCATTGGACTCAACCGGAGCTGCGGGGCTGTCTGGACCAACAAAACAAAGGTCTGTTGACGTCTCGACTGGACTGGAACCAAAAACATCAGAGAAATCATACTCAGCATTTTCAGAGGAGACAGCACTCGGGGGATCCATTGGGAGAAGTATGTTTGTAGTAAAGGTCCTGGGTCCTTGTGCAAGCTTTACTGGCAGAGAGGATGTCTGAGAAGAAACCATCTATCAAAGGCGTAAGCAGCCGAGGGTGGCAGCTCCAGGGAAAGTCTCCAACTTATTGAAACTAAGGACTTCTGCTACCCTGCATCCTAAAGGACGGAAAGTGATGTACTGCTGAGAACGAAGGCCTTGAGCAAGATAAAGTTTCCGCTAGGAATTGCCAACTTTACTGCGAAAAGGCAGAGCAAAACGATGCTGCTGCTCCCTGCCGTGTACGACTCGCTTGCTGCCAATGTTCTTCCTGGACTCATGAAGTAGAAACCTAAAATGGACAATTGAACACAGAACATATATATTGTTAGTATCTTCACTTAGTGAAATCGGTATAAGGAGACAATTTCCAGGACAAGTATTAGATAGGGATACAATGTGCAAACGATCACAATTTAATCAAAAGTGTCTTTTGTAGCCTTGTAGGGGAAGCTATAGGAGTGGTAGTATAAATGGTTATTTTGGTCAGTTCTAAGAATAATTATCTTGCTACGATCTCAACCTTCTATGACACCAGAAACATGTATGACATGCAGGCATGCAGCAAACAATATGTTGCAGGGAATTAGTCTCTGGTCATCGACAAAACCAAATGAAAAACAATTGACTACTTGGACGATTTCAGTTCACATCACCAACTACGGGCACTCTCATCGGACACATCTGAAGCTCCAACAGATCAATCAACAAGCAAGCAGCCAGCAGGTAACTCTGCAGGAGCGTCACTTACAAATACATAAGTGCGTCATTAGCAATTTGAGCATCTTGAATGAGCTCAAACATTCTGAACAGTGTGCATAGTGTACTAAAATCCGCACAAGGAACCTGAAGCTTTGTGATGTACTAAAATCCGCACAAGGAACCTGCAGGAGTACTCTCTATCTACTTTCTGAACACATGTATCTAGACACATGAACCTTGCACTAAAACATGTCTAGATACATGTGTGTAGAAAATAGGTAGAGAGTCTTATATTTTGATACGGAGGGAGTAGCAAGGAGACAAGAATCACCTTCCAGAATCTTAGAGCAAAGGCATACGTGCTTTCTAAAAACTGGCCCGCGCCTTTACTCCAATACTGTACTTCCAAATCCTACAATCATATCATCCTATGCAAGCTACGTTGTTCAGCACCTCGAACCGGCCCAGACAACGAGATTCTTCCGCTGAATTACCAGTCAATTAGCAGTGGATCCCCCAATCAGATCGAATTCCACACCAAACACAGCAAGACTAAAACAGACGAAATCGTTTTAAGGCAGCCGTAAGATCTGCAGCGGGGAACGTAATAGTGCACCAATGAAGCAGAAAAACCAGATCGAGGAACCGAGACGCGGGACAAATCGAGCGCTGAGCCCGGCAGTAGATAGTAAATTTCAGATAAGAGGTGAGATGGGGTGGGGGATTCACCTTCCGTAATTCGCGGGTTTCTCGCCGAGGCGCGAGCGGAACCGGCGAGCTCCCGCTCCGCTCCGCGGCGGCGAGAGCGAGGAGCGCGGTTGGTGGAGCGAACTGGGCGGTCTGGAGCCTGGAGAGAGGGGAAAGGCAGAGGTTGGACTGGGCGGGCGCCGCGTCCAACTATCCGGGCTGCGGAAGGCCCACACGGCAGTGGGCGCTTATGGGCCAGATTAGTTGCGCCGCCAGGTGGGTCCCACCGTATGAGGGAAAAAGAAGTTTTCCCGCGAATTGGGATATGCCGTAGCCGAGTTTTTTATTTATTTTTAATAGCTTTATTAATACGACGGGGGCAAATCGCCCACTACAACTGCAGCAACATGTGCTGGTACATCACCTTCCCACACAAAGGCTTCGTTCACGTTACAGGATTTGCCAATCTTGGCTAGTTCATGAGCTACTTTGTTTGCCTCGCTTACACGAAGAGACATCACACCTAGAAAACCACATTTGGAGATGAACCTTCAAGTCATTAAGCGTAGATGCCCACTGGGAAGTATCCCGTCCATGCATGTTCAGAGCAGACGCAAGAAGCATTGAGTCTGTCTGAAATTCTACTCTGATAGCTCCAAGATCGGCAGCCGTATCCACTGCTCTTTCTAGCGCGTACAGTTCTGCACCAAAAGCATCTGCAACGCCTTCCATTTTGCCGGCTCTTGCCATGACAACCTCCCCAGAATGATCCCTAACAACCACACCCCAGCTAGCCTGAACCTCGCCTGGTGTGTTTTTTTTTTTTTGAACAAAACGGGCAATTTCTGCTTCTTGCTGAACATCTCCAGAAACTCGTCAGTTTGGCATACACCTCTCCGAGTAATGTCCTCCACGGACACAGGTAGTTCTCCCTCCCGCAGCTTGTTTCTATTATTCCACCAGTGCCACCAGCTCGTGATGATCTGCAACCGCTCCCTTTCCGGCAGGGACCAGATCAGCTCTAGAGTTTGGCTTGCCGTTTCAACTTTCTAGTACACATTGACATTGCACAGTACCGCTGCAGCAGAAAGCAAAACATTGCTACTCCCTATGTTCGCTATTATAATACCTTTTACTCCTAAATGAGTAATGAACGGACGGAGTATATAACCTAGCCACCACACTAGATTCGATCCTAACCGTTCAATTAGAAATGAAATAATCCGTGTTGTGAAAATATTCTTTATCTTTTGTTAAAAAGAAAATTGTATCCTCTCACAAACACTAACCACAAGAGAGTCCTTGGAGATGATCCGCAGGCGTGCCCACCCGCTGATGTGTTTGCCGGTCTGTCCCACAATAAGCCAACATATACTCCCGATAAAAAAACACCACCCACAGGAGAGTCCTTGGAGATGATCCGCAGGCGTGCCCACCCACCGATGTGCTTCTCGGTCTGTCCCGAGTTCGGACGTGTCATTTGGAGCGGGGGAAGATCTTCGCTCCACGTCAGTGAGGTGGGAAGGTTCTACTTCTATGTAGATTAGGTTTTCTTGGCATAAAAGAACTAGTGCATATGAGCCCCACGCTCCCGCGACACGCCGCCGCGGCGCCTGCGGCCACCAACGCCGGCAATACGCCGCTGCAGCAAGAGCAGGGGGAGTCGGATGGCTCGGCCTCCGCCACCCCAAGCTTCCCGCCAGGGTTCTCCTCGCCGCGTTTTGCCAGGGGGGACCTCGTCCTCGAGCTCTTCCCGCAGCTCGCCGAGATCCAAGATCTGGTTCAGTCGCCGGCAAGATCGGTTCGTTCGGGTTCCTCCTTCGTACCGGATTCGCTGGAGGCGAGCTCGGACGAGGCACAGGACACGCGCGTGCGCAAGGTAAGATTTGCCCCTGCAGGCCAGCTGGAATCAAGATCCCCGTCTCCGATTTGCATTCATGGCGGACAAGACCGGCTCCGCCCATGCCTCAAGACTTCTCCTGACCTGGCCTTCAATGCCTCTGCAGCCAACACTCCGGGGTCTCGCGCGGCGATTTATTCCAGGCAGAAGAAGCAGGTTTCCTCGCCCGACGCTGTCTTCAATTCGCCAAGCGCGTCTGCCTACCAGGGCCATTCAAGCTCCTCCAGCGGACATAGCTCGGAGGATGGTAGCTGGCAGCCGGTCCGACCCCCTCATTGGTGGAGGAAGGAGCGCACTTATCACTCGCATTCAAGGCCAAGGCCAAGTTCGGCTTCATCCCCATCCTCTACTCAGCACCAACGACCTTTCGTCAAGAAGAGCAAGCGAACCTGCCACAAGTGCCTTGCGCGCGACCACCACCCCATCTCTGAGTGCCGTGACCCCGTGAGGTGCACAAGCTGCAGAGGCTGGCGGCACATCGCCCGTGATTGCAAGAACAGAAGCTCAAGCTCCAGCTCACCTTCGGCGCCGCGCCGTCCAGCAACTCCTCCCACTCGTCGCGGCCTGGCTGCCGCGGCCATGCCAAGGATGGGCGACCCGTCGCTGCGCCCGGCTGAGGGGCACGTCACCATGACCGCCAATGCGGCCATGGATGTGCAGACTGGGCGCCTGCTGAGCCTCGCTGCCGTCGTCTGGATTGGCAAGAACAGGCCCCAGGTGTGCGCGGCGGAGGTGAAAGAAGCCATTGCGACTCACGCCAAGATCGACCCGATGTTCTTCAAGGTGGTGCCGCACTATCCAAAGGACTTCCTTGCCACCTTCGAGCATCCACACCACCGCAACTCTGCCACAGCGCAGCCGGGGCGTTTTCAGCACAAGGGCCTCGACATCCACATCGCCAACTGGAGGGAAAATGCTCATGCGGAGCAAGTTAACATGTTTCACCATGTTCATCTGTGTATTGACGGGCTAACCCTGCAGGCATGGACTGATGATGCCACTCTCGCCACACGCGTCCTCGGCCCGAACACCGTCAGCCACTACATCGACATTGCAACCCTGCAAAAAGAAGATGCCACCGCCTTTTGCTTATGGGCATGGACTGCCAACCCATCCAAGCTTCCCAAGGTGCAGTGGGTAACCGTTGCTGCTTCTGCATCCATGGATACCATCGGCCGTACAGGTTTGGAGAGAAAGGTGCTGGTTCACCTTGATGTCCATGAAGACTTCACGCCCAACGCCAACGGCGTCGTTCCGCAACGGCCAATCTACTCCCACCGCTTCGATTGGAAGCTCGGCGTCATCGACGGCGAGGCAAGCATCACCGAGCGTACAAGGACGCCAGCTAGGCGCTCGGACGACCACGACAACCACCGCCGCGACGACAGGCGCGACTACCGGAGGGATGATGAGGAGGATGACGGCCGTGGCAGGCGGGGGGATCGATCATCATGGAAGGATCGGCTCCCTTTTCGCAGCCGCTCCAGGGCGGGTGAAAGGCGAGGTGACGACCGCAACAGCGGCCGCCGGGAGGAGAGGAGCAGGGGAGACTACCGTGATGGCCGGGATGGAGGCCGCAAGCACAACAAGGCCGTCTATGTGGTGCGCAGGCGTGCACCATCGCCTCCAAGCGACGGAGGCACTCGCGAGTCCAGCCCGGCTGCGAGGGGAAGATCACCGCCAACCTCGCCTCGGGCTCTGGCCTTGTACATGGCCGGAGAGAGGCACCTTCCCAGGGCTGCGGCAAGGGGAGTAGCATGGCTTAAAGCTGCGACCAGCTGCTTCGGCACCCCTATCTGCTCTGAGACAGATGTCTCGGATGGCGACCTGCAGCTGCCGCCACCACCGCCGCTCCCCATCGACGGACCGCCTCCTACTCGGCTCTTCATCCCGCCCTCCACTAGAGCTGCTGCTGAGCCCACGACACCGACAAAGGGCGCGACGGAGTTGGCTGCGTCCATGAAGGCTGCAACTTCACTGAACCTGAACCTGACGGACAACACTGATGAAGTTGAGAAGAACCTGGCTGCCGATTCTGATGCTGATGATCTGGTCCTGACGCCGCTACACCATGCTGCAACGCCAACGACGCCTCCACATATCCCAGCTTCGCCTACGACCCCGACGGCCACACGGTACATCTCTATGGAGAATGTGACTCCTATTCATGTAGCGCCTGACCTGCAACTGGAGGTGGAGGGCTCTGCTACGCCAATCTTCGTCCCAGTTCGCTCGCCGCTGCTGCCAAGGCCGAACTCCACCCCTCCTAGGCCGCTGACGAAGAGGCGCAAGACCCTGGCCGGAGTTTCCGGCTTTGCTGGCTTCCCCGTGGCAAGATCAAGCCCGCGACTCAAGGGCAAGAAGAGGAACATGCCCATTGCCAAATTGGTTGAGCAAGTTCTCTGCCACCGCCTGGGGATCGTCGACGAAGGAGAACCAATCACCGAGGCGGCCATAACCAAGTTTGTGCAGCTTTTCAAGGGCAAGCTACCGGACATCGCGATCGCGGCACTGCGGGCTCTCTTTCGCATGGATTGTGACTTTGCTACGGCTGTGGAGGAAGCGCTGGTGGAGCATGGTGGTGCCGACACAGTGGACCTGACCGGAGACACGGCGACGGCACGGCAGAGCAAGGCCAGGCCTGAGGATGATTGATCAATGACTGACTGAAGTTCCCAAGTTCATCATGTTAGAAAAACTGAAGATCTGCGTGCTCCTGTATTACATGTTGTATTGCTTTAGCTGCATTTTGCCTGTTTGCTGTCCAAGCTGGGCAGTGTTATCGACCTGGCAAGTCTCTCTGTACTTCATTGCAGCATCTGTTTGCTGCCATCAGAACCTGAACCTGGCACTGTTGCCTCTTAGATGAAATCTGGTTTGCAATGTTAGACTATGATATTAATTTCTTGAACTGGAACCCGAGAGGACTGAATGATCCGCGGCGTCGGGATGTGGTGAGCGAGCTAGTTGCTTCTACCTCGTGTCATCTTGTTTGCTTACAAGAGACCAAGCTTCAGCATGTTGATGCATACACTGCTGCCCACCTGGGTGGACACAGACTGACCCAGTACGCGCAAAGGCCAGCGATTGGCACCAAGGGTGGAATTCTACTGATATGGGATGACCGTGTGGTGCAGGTCACAGATGTGATTCTGGCCACCTACTCCTTGTCTGCCAATGTTAGCATCATCGGTTCAGACATCATGTTCAAGCTCACCACGGTCTATGGGCCGACTCGTGGAAATCTCAAAGATGCATTTTTTGCCGAGCTTGTCGCGGCAAAGCCTTTGGCGGGCATGAGATGGTTGGTCACCGGCGACTTCAACCAAATTTACAAAGCAAGTGATAAAAACCGAGCTAACTCCAATAGAAGCCGGATTGTGAGGTTCCGCAATGCTCTTAACACTTGTGATCTAAAGAACATCCATCTCCAAAACCGCAAGTTCACGTGGAGCAACGAGCAACAAGACCCAACAATGAGCAAGCTAGATGGGTTCTTTTGCAACGAGGAGTGGGACGTTACCTTTCCGGACCACATCCTCCACACCCTTTCATCGTCCCTCTCCGACCATTGTCCACTCCTCCTTGCGAATGGGAAGGGGCCAAAGAGGCCTAAATCCTTCCGTTTTGAAAATTATTGGATAAAGATGCCGGGGTTTGCGGTGGTTGTCAATGAGGCTTGGAACGGAAACTTCAACCATCAAGATCCTTGTCATCGCCTTTTCCACAAGCTTAAGACAACCGGACAAAAATTGAGACGTTGGAGCAAGACCCTATTCTCTAAGGCCAAAGTTGAGCTTCACATGGCCTTGGAGATTATCCACCGCTTCGATATTGCCCAAGAGTCGAGAGATCTTAGTATTGAAGAAAGAGAGATTAGAACAAGACTAAAGAGGAGAATAATTGGCCTCAGCGCTTGAGAGATCAAGAAAGAGGCAAAGCTCAAGGGTGACTAAGCTAAAGGAGGGGGATGCGAACACGAGATATTTCCACCTTCGCATGAATGCTAGAAGAAGGAAGAACTTCATTCATAGGCTAAAGCACAATAATGGTTGGGTCACCACGCATGACCAAAAAAGAGACATCATTCATGGGCACTTCCAATCAATCATTAAAAGAGGGCCGCCAAGAACCACCAACTTCAATTGGGACAACATTCCGCCGCCTACTTGTGATCTAAGTGACCTTGGCACCCCTTTTACGGAGGAGGAGGTGAAAGCCGCGGTCAATGCTACTTCTAGTGACAAGGCTCCCGGTCCGGATGGCTTCACCGGTGCCTTCTTCAAGGCTTGTTGGGGCACAATAAAAGATGATATCATGCGGGTGGTCAACGATTTCTCCTCCTTGCGCACCAACAATCTTCATTGGCTTAATTCCGCAAACATAGCCCTTCTACCTAAAAAAGAGGGGGCCGAGGAGGTCTCCGACTTTAGACCAATAAGTCTCATTCATGCCATTGCGAAGCTAATTTCCAAGATGATGGCCTCTAGGCTTGCCCCACATATGAACAAGCTAGTCTCCAATGCCCAAAGCGCCTTCATAAAGAAGAGAAGCATTCACGATAACTTCCTATATGTGAGGAACTTGGCTAGGAAATTTCATAAGAATCGAACTCCCACGCTACTCTTCAAGCTTGACATCAAAAAAGCTTTTGATTCGGTTAGATGGGATTACTTGATGGATGTTCTTCAACATTTGGGCTTCCCGAGCAACTTTCGTGATTGGGTTGCGGCGCTACTATCCTCCTCCTCTTCAAGAGTGCTCCTTAATGGCATTCCCGGTGATCCAATACGTCATGGGAGAGGGTTGCGGCAAGGGGACCCCCTCTCCCCTCTCCTATTTGTGTTGGCAATCGACCCGTTGCATCACATCCTTTGCAAGGCCACCGAGCAAGGTCATCTTCAAAAGCTTCGGGGGAGGGCCCCTACTCTCCGAACCTCACTCTATGCCGATGATGCCGCGATTTTTGTTGTCCCCAAAAAAGAAGACATTGATTTCTTAGCCCAAACTTTGACTAACTTTGGCAATGTCACCGGGCTAGTTACTAATTGCGCAAAAAGCCAAGTTGCCCCCATTCGATGTGAGACTCTTGACCTTGATGGAATCCTTCAAGCCTTCCCGGCTAATCGAACAACTTTCCCGATGAAGTATCTGGCCTTCCTTTATCGGTGACTCGCCTAAAAAGGATCCACTTTCAACCACTTGAGGACAAGGTCGCCGGCAAGCTTCGACCTTGGGAAGGGAAGAACACCACCATGGCCGGCCGCTCCATTCTTGTCAAATCGGTCCTCACAAGCGTCATCATCTACTTCATCACCGTCCTCGATGTGTCATTGGAGGCTCTCCTAAAGATTGATAGTATTCGGCGTGCATACCTTTGGGCCGCAAGTGAAAAAGTTGCCGGAGGCAAGTGCAAGGTGAATTGGAAGCGTGTGTGCAAGCCCAAGGAGTTTGGTGGCTTAGGAATCCTAAATCTAAAGAAGTTTGCTTCGGCTTTGCGCTTGAGATGGCTTTGGTTTGAATGGAGTGAAGAACCCAAGCCTTGGAATGGTCTTGGAACCCCTTGCACGGCTAGGGATCATGACATCTTCGCGGCGGCCACCAAAGTCATCATTGGAGATGGAGAAAAGGCTCTCTTTTGGGAGTCCTCATGGCTCAATGGAAGGAGACCAAAGGATATTGCCCCATTGATTTTTGACATCACGAAGAAAAGGAAGTGCACGGTTCGGAAAGCTCTCGAAAATGACTTTTGGACAACCCAAGTTGACACTCAAGGTGGCCTCTCCCTTGAGCACATATCCCAATTTGTCTCTCTTTGGGAGCTCATCGCAAATGTTCAACTCACCCCCGGTGTGGAGGATTCGATCACTTGGAAGTTCACGAAGGATGGTTGCTACTCTTCTAGCTCGGCCTATAAAATGCAATTCTTGGGGCATGTGGACTCCATGATGCCAACTTTGGTTTGGAAACCATGGGCACCGTCAAAATGTAAAATCTTCACTTGGCTTGTTCTCCAAAATCGTGTGTGGACGGCGGATAGGCTTGAACGGAGGGGGTTGCAAAATTGTGGCCTTTGCAAACTTTGCAACCAAGCTCAAGAGACGGCCGCTCATCTCCTCTTTCAATGCCGGTTCACCACAAGAATTTGGAACACTCTCAAGTTTTGGCTTGGGCTTCACGACATCAACCCAAATGAGTGGGTCCTCATCCCTACGGTGGAAGATTGGTGGACCGACATCGTTCACAAAAGAGGAGGCTCAAGGAAGGCGATGGCTTCGCTCGCCATGCTCGTCTCATGGGAAATTTGGTTAGAGAGGAATGCACGCGTCTTTCGCAATAAATCGTCCACCGCCATGATGCTCATAGATAAGATTAAAGATGAAGCGGTGTTGTGGGGGCGTGCGGGTGCAAAAGCATTTTGTAATATTATGCCGCGAGAGTAGACTTGCGTTTTGGCCTTGACCTCGGTCAAGGCGGGTTTGTAACACTCTAAAACTTCTTCTTTTTGAAATGAAATGGCAAATCTTTTGCCTCGTTTCAAAAAAAATAGATTAGGTTTTCTTGGTGAGAATTTCTAGGTGGTGGTGGTGTTCTCGCGTCGAAATTTCTCCTCCATGCTTTGCTCCTCTCCGGCGATGGTAGCTCTAATACTGACGAGGAGCGTGTGTCCAGATGGTGATGGCCGGTCCTTTGTCGGAGTTGGTGGATTGTTCAGGTGGTCATCATATGCTTCGGCTCCATGCAATGTTGGTGGCGGCACTTCAAATAAGCTTGGGAGGCGCAACTCTGGTCCCTACAGGTATGTGGTGAGCAGAGTTGGGTGCCTTCCACGGCGACGTTCGTTGGTGGCATCAGAACTTGTAATAGAGAAGCATGGGACATGTCCCCAGTGTTGATCTTTCATCGAAGTGTTTGATCATATCTTTAGAGATGGGAGACTACTGTGGCTCGTAAAAAAAATGCACGATGGTGTTTTCTTGTTCCTGAGGTGATGGTTGTCTTCGCGGTTCTACTCCCAATGCTTCTTCAGCGACGACAGTGGCGGAGGACAAAAAATTAGAGGTAGGACGAACTCTAAAAAATATATGCAAATATTGAAGTAGTGCCGAAATATTAAGATGGTATATGATTCATAATCACTTAGTAGAATGTAAAAATAAACATACTTAAATATAAGTAAAACCTAAAAATATAACAATGGAAAATCTCATTGTTTTTTAAAATCTTCCAGAATTTTGTCGATCAAGAATTTTGAATATCCCTCGCTCGATGTAGCACACCATCAAGTCATCTAGAAGCCATCATGGGATTTTTCTGTGCAACTCGGTCTTGATGGTCTTTGTCGCCCAGAAGTTAATTTCAACTATTGTCATCGACCCCTAAAAACAATGCCATCTCAATGAGACGATAAACCGCATAAAACATAATATGCCTTTCAAATATAAAAGACAATCTATAATATGTTTAATTCTCTGCTTATGAATAATGACTGAACTACTATAATTATAATTTTATCCAATAATAATATATATAAATCCAAAATAGAACCAGAAAAAATGTAATCTATCACATACCTAAACTTGGTTCGACGACGCCAATAAGCTGGTCAAAATACTCTCAACCCCTTCTTGAAAATACCACCCCTAGGACATTATTACAGTCGGGTTTTTGTTAGATTGAGAATTAGCTATTTCAAAGAAATCGGGAGAGTTGGTTTTCGACTAGACATAGTTCTTATTATTGGTTCGGAATCAGTTTTGCACAGCGTTCAGTAAAACAGTCATAGCTTTCTCATACAGAGTCCGTTTCCAATGTACGACCACTTAAATTGTTCATAAAAAAAAGTGCATATGAATGTTTTCGCCAAACATTAAGCTAGCTAGTGCGGCCGCCCTACCTTCCCTAAGGGGAGACCCGCCCTCATGCTGGCAAGCACAAAAGCCTTTGTGAATGCTTGGCGAAAACCTTTGTGAATCTCTCCTTCCTCTTCCGGGACGATCTTGGAATCGCCTCGGTAGTCGCCAAATAGCCAAAACCCTAGACGGGTACGAGACGTTCAGAAAACCACTGTGAATGTTTATGTTGTTTAGTTATTTTCTTGGGTCTTCTTGCGTATTTTGGTGGAGGCATATATGTTTGTATTTGTTCATCTTTATACGATCTCCCTATGGACGTGTACTCCCTCCGTCCTCAAATAAGTGGACGTTTAGCATTCGAAATTTTTCCATAAAAGAGTGTACATCTACCTTCCCAATGTACTAATTGAAAGTAGATAATAATGCTTCTCTCTCATGACACACACACGGGAATGAAGCCCAATAACATTCAACAAACGGTCTCTTCATTTTCTACATGCACTTAGCTCATTGGAGGTGGGGTAATTAAATAGGAGAGAGATAGTGACTTGCATTTTCCCAATGCATTTTTTACTTCACACCATAATTTGTCTTAAAATTTCTAGATGTTCACTTATTTGAGGACGGACGGAGGGAGTATGTCCCTTGGATTCAACTTTTCAGGGAATTCATTTGAACCTTGTAAACCGTCGACACACGGAGGCAAACTATAGGACGCAGAGTGGTCACGTTCTAGACGGGTCTGTACGACTGTACCTATCTTCTGGGAGAATAAAATCCAGGGTTCTCTTAAAAAAGGACCAGCGGTTGGTTGCACCGCCGTGTGGGGGCGTGTGTCCCTTCTGACTAAAAAAAAAAACTCGCTCCCGGCGACGAGCGCGTAGCAGGCGGTCGGTAGGTCGCGCTGGTTGGTGGCGGTGCGATCGCCCAGCTGTTCGCGTGCAGCTTCAGTTTCACTATTTTGGGCAGCCGGCTGGCACGCCACGCGTACGCACGAGCGACGTCCACACCGACGACGCTACAGGCTACAGCCATGCAATATATCCTGGGCTCATCGCCGTTGATAAAAGGCACAGCCACACCGACGACGCTCGCTGGACGCTTGACTCTCGTGTCTATGTATCACATGCCGCCAAGAAACGCCTTTTTCCATTTCAGGGTCAGGCCTCATTTATTCGGCCCTCACTCATCAGTCGTGGCGATGGTCACAGCGTGGTGTGGTCAGAAACGGTCGTACTACTCGCTGTTCAGGAGTAGTTACTGCTCTGTAGTAGTACTTGTGTTGATTATACGATCCTTGCCAGAAACGGTCGTGTGACTGTGTGAGGCCCGCCGAACAATCTTATCATGACTTTTGTTTGTGTTTCTCTTGTGTGAGCGCTGGCGCTGCCGCTGCTGTCATGCCAAGGAAGGAAGTCTTTCTTAACGTCACCCATTTGGATCTGCAGTGTATTGACAAAATCACGCGGCCTTGGTTCGTTCATGGAGTGGAGGCCCGAAATAAACAAAAGAAGAGAAGAGAACAACAGGATCATAGCCACCGTTTGGCTTTACTGAGTCAGTGAGTGAGTTTTTTAAGTTCTTGGCATCACACGAGGTTGGCAAGGCTGCCAACCCTGCTTAGACAAAGACGACACGGCAGCCGGGGCAGTGGCGGCAGATTTAATCCGTTTCTTCCTTACAGCGACAGTGAGCGGGGCGCCACCACGAACGCGTCAGCCGCTACGTCCACCCCCGACCTGACCCCCGCGCGGAGAACGGCGAGCACCACACGCGGCTCCACGGTGGACGTCCAGACGCGGTGGCAGCGTGACTGGCGTCGGCGACACGGTCGCATCTCCCCGCCCCCGGACCCGGCCGTTCCACTCGCCCCAGCCCGGGACCTTTCCACTCGTTGTCGTTGAAGCGGTCCCCCGCCCGCCTTCCTCCCCGGCTCGCTCGCGTATAAATATTTCTCCGCAGCGCACGCATCGTTTTACATGAGGTTGGAACGTCTTGTCGCGAGTGGACGTACGCCGAGGGGAAAGTGGGAAAGGTGGAGTTGAGTCTGAGTGGGTGCTTCGTTGTACCTGTCCGGCGAGGGATGTTCTTGGGCCTTGTCGGCGGCACATGGCGATCTCGGACAGCAGCGGTGGCGGCGGCGTCCGCCATGTGAGGTGCCCCAAGTGCCACAGCGTTCTCCAGGAGCCCAGCGGCGTGCCGGTGTACCAATGCGGCGGGTGCGGTGCCAGCCTCAAAGGTAAATTCTGAGTTTCACACTTGATGTTGAAAATTCGATGCTATTTTTGTACTACCAGTTTTCTGACTGAATTCTTTCTTTTTTGTCCACGCAGCTAAAATCCGCACCGGTGATGCGCAAGACGCGGATGTCGGTGCCGCTCCGTCCACGGAGAGTGTCTTGCCGCCCCGACGTCTGACGGCTCCACGTCCGAGCCAGAGCGCGCGCTTATTGGGCTCCGGTGATGTCGCGACCACCAGCGCCCCTGCCTCCACCCCTGACGCTCCGGCCACCGTGCCTCACCAAGGCGCTGGTACGACGGGCCGATCAGCGACCGGCGATCTCACGCAGGCCTCCGCGCAAGCGGCGCCGAGCGTCGAGAAGGAGGGACGTGATCATCGGAGTGCCGATCAGGAGGAAGCTGAGGGCAGTTCTGGACGTCACAGGGGAAGGGGTGCTGTTAGTGCCCCCAACGCCAGTGCCAATTTCTCCAGGGAAGCAGAGACGCCGCCGCCGAACTGCAAGATTCAGAGGGGAGACGACAAGCCGAGCCTGAACCTGTTGATGCCACGACGAAGAGAGGTTCAGACGAAGCGTCTGCCGGAGAAGCTGCAGCAATATCCGCTCGTGCCTCAGATTCCCGATCTGCGCCGGCTGCGGTGAGCTGGAAACAGCAAGACGATGTCACGGCGGCGGCGGTTGCCGAGAAGAAGGGACGTGATCATCGGAGTGCCCATCGGGGCGAAGCTGACGGCAGTTCTGGACGTCTCAGGGAAAGGGGCGCTATTAGTGCTCCCAGCGCCAGTGCCAACTTCTCCAGGGGAAGCAGGGATGCCGCCGCCGAGGTGCAAGATTCGGAGAGAAGACCAGAAGCAGAGCCTGAAATTGATGCCGCGAGGAAGAATGGTTCAGGCAAAGCGTCTGCCGGAGAAGCTGCACCAATATCCGCTCGTGCCGCAGATTCCCGATCTGCACCGGCTGCGGTGAGCTGGAGACGGCAAGGCGATGTCACGGCGGCGGCACCGGCGGTTGCCGAGGAAAAGGCACCGAGCCCTCCTCCTCGGCACGCGCTCAGTCCGCAGAAGATGAGTCCCCTGCACGAGAAGATCCTGAAGACGGTGGACGAGCTGAAAGACGATCTCTCTGAGCTATTCAGCAAATCTCCCGAGCTCAAGCCAAGCACACCGCCGCGCACTCCTCGCCATCCCACGCATGAAGGCCATGCCTCTCGCCCGGCCATCCCTACAAGCAGACCTCGCCATGCTGCGGCCGGTGCTGCGCTGCACCGTCGCGGCAACGCAGGTTATGCTGCAGAGAAGCACGGCCAAGCTGCTCCCCGCGGCTTGCCGTCGCGAAAGTACCGCCGGTGCAGGGCCGATCCTTGCGGCGGCCACGACGCGCGTCCTGCGGGACCATGCCGTCGGCACAGCTGCTGCGATCAGGCCAAGCCCGAGTGCGGCAGCTGCAGGGGACACTGCTGCGGTTCATCCAGAGCGCCGCGGCCGCAGGCCGCCGTGGCGGAGGCCAGGCGGCGCGCGCCGCCGCCGAAGCAACACTGCCGACCGGTCCTGAAGGGCGCGCCATTCATCGTCTGCTCCAGCTGCTTCACGCTGGTCCAGGTGCCCGCCGGCTTCGCCGTCGCGAGCGCCAGGGTGCGCGACCTGCGGTGCGGCGCCTGCTCCGCCGTCCTCTCCTACTCCTACCGCGACCCGGACAGGAAGAAGCCCGCCGACCAGCACGGCGCGGTCGGCTCTTCTCCGGCGTGCCACGTCGGTGGTGCGCGGCCGGACCTGTTCTCGTTTATCGAGGACTTCGCGGGCGGCGTGAGCAGCTACTCCACCACGGAGGACGAGCGGCCGCTGCACGTGTCGAGGAACTCCTCGTTCGACACCGTCGTCGCGGCGGAGGAGGAAACGGGGGCGCGGCCGCACAGCAATAGCCTGCACCGGCTCATGGGTTACGGCTCGGCGAGAGAGCTGCTGCTGCGCCGCTCCCCTAGCCTGTACGAGTACGGGAGCTTCGACAAGAGATCCACGCCGCCGAGTAGGCGGTACGTCGACAGGAAAGGGAAGGCAATCTGCCTAGACACAGACGCCGGCGACGATGATTCGGATGACAGTGGCGCTCTGAGGCGATCGAACGTGAGAGGAGCTGGCTGGGGGATTCCTACACCGGGAGCCATCAGGATCAGGTCGTAGCAGAGGAGATCGATCATCGACTCGTGTATACTGTAGACAAAATAGATTCAGCCGATAGAATTCTGACAGGTACAGTGAACTGATTTTGGTTTCACCATTCGTTTTGGTAGGCAGCAAAAGGACCGGGGCGCATTGGTGTTTAGTTGATTTTTTCCATTGTTTGAGGGTTGCAATGTTGAATGTGGATACTCAGCCTCAACGTAGAGATTTTTCAGTCCCTTGTTTGGAAGTGTCAATTGAACAGACCCTTTCTTGTTCACCATTGTTTTGGTCCGAACTGCAAACTGATTTTTGGCTGGTGATCCTACTTTAACGGTTGACAGTACAGACTGAAAAACTATACTCCACTAATGCATTGCTAGTGATCCTACTTTAACGGTTGACAGTACAGACATTATTAACTAGTTGAATTCCCGTTGCTACGAAAGGATAAGTACCATCTCCACTAATGCATCCTCTCAAGCCCAACAGTGGCAACAAAACGGTATAGCGACACGCACAAGAATAACATCTCTCTTGCTCTCCTTCTCTCTCTCAAGAAACATCCTATCAAAATGGGAAAGAATTCAGCTAAAAATATTGTGGTGGATCAAGAACATCGCATCAGGATGGATAAAATCGCTGCAATTTTGAGGACTTCGACTCGTTGGTGAATTTATACCTGAAGCTTCATCCAAGATCGAGGAGAGTCCTGGAACTTGAGGCGGATCAGGTGGAAACGAGGAAGACCTTGCTTTGACAGACCCAACTCCTCGCAGGCAAGAAGTGCCACCAGATCTACTCATCAGCTATGATGCACCAAGTTCCCGAAGTAGTTACTCGTGGGGAACGCTGACGATAACGACGCCGAAGACCCTCGCCACCGCGCCCCTGTAGAATACCTACTTTTCAGGATACAAAACTGTAGAGGTATTTAAAAAAAAAAAACTGTAGAGGTATCTTATAAGTACATGCTAAATACCACCTACTTGTCCACATACTTTTTCACTCAATACATGTGGGTACAACACATTTGTGTCCCAGGCGTAAGTGAATGGTGGGTACATATCCAATGAAAAGTACAATTATTTTGTCCACCCACCCTTCTTTTCAGTTTCATTCTCAAGTTTGTATCGATAATATCTTTTAAACCAAATGTCTGATTTATGATATTTTTACATTTGAGTTCCTGATGACGAGATATTCAAAACAAGATCAATATTGGACACATTTTGAAAAGTTTTAAAAATCAACTCTGAAATTGAATTGAACTTTGAATAAATTAATTTATCAAAATCGACTTTTTCAGTCCGATATGACATACTTACGAGCATAATAGGGATTTCATGCATATTTCATTGTCTTTTCTTGCGAGACCACAAAAGTTTCATAAATGTTTCACGCAAGTAAAGATTTTTATAATGTTATTAACAAACCTTTTACAGATTTATCCCAAAAAAGATGAAACCATAATGAAATTTAAAACTTTTACAAAAACCGTAATTTATTGAAACATAACTGAAATAATCCAAAAATATGTACAAATGTTTATGAAATAACTAAAATTTGCGTTGCAAAAATTTTAAATTTTAAAACTTTTTTGTAACAACAACATGTCGCCGAAAATTATAAGAAATTGATTAGAAAATGAAAATTTGAATCATTTATTAAAAATATTTTGTGGAAATCCATTGAAAAAATATTTTGAAATTTATAAATATTCTTATTTTCTGATGAAAATATATTATTTATACGTTACAATACGAAAGAAATATAGATCTATGTATACGTAACCGGCCGCACGTGGCAGCAGCTGGAGACCCCCGTAGGGCGCGGCTCCGCTAGAAATCACTATCTGCTACTTTTCATCTTTCTCACGGTCTCCCTCTTCCTCCCGATGGCTGTCGCCAAGGAGCAGCTTGCGCCTCCCCTTCCTCTGGGAAAGTAGGATGCACGAGGAGGAGAGGAGACGGCGAGGGCTGACGGTGGCAGGATCCACGAGGAGGAGAGGAGGCACAGCCGCAGCGAGGAAGGCAGGGTCATCGTCGGCTTCCGAGAGGCGACCATTTGGGAGAGTGATACGTCCATTTTGCATCACTATTTTATCATAATTTGTCATTATCTATCCTTATATTTCATATTAATACATGATACTTATGTTATTTTGCCTTATTTTGCATGTTTGATGATTATTGGGAATTATCCTTCCGGAGTCAGGTTTCTGCTGGAAAAAGTGTCGTCAAGTCAATATCAGCGGAACTCTAAAAATCATGAAACCAATTCTGGGGGTCTTATAATGTCAGATGCCGGAGGCAGCCAAAAGGAGGCAGCCAGGTGGGCCAGGTGGGGCCCCACGCCACACCTGGGCGCGGCTGGCCTGTGGGCCGCGCCCAGCTATGGCGTGGCCACCTGGGTCTACCCCAGGTTGCCTCTTCGCGTATATCTGCCTCCCAAAAACCTAAGCACGGGGGGTACGTCCACAAAAATATTCCGCCGCCTCCACGGGACGGAAACCACCGAGAGAGAAAGAGCTCTCTGGCAGGGAGATCCTGCCAGGGAAATTCCCTCCGGGAGAGGGGAAATCATCGCCATCGTCATCGTCATCACGCTGGACTTCATCGGGATCATCATCACCACCATCCACTGCACCATCACATCATCTCCACTGACTCCACATCCATCTTGCTGTAACTCTAGGGTTGTACCTTGTCTAGTTCATTGGGGAGATCTCCCGGTGTTGATTACTCCTTGTTATTGATGCTATTGAGTTTGTTTGGTGGATTAGTGTTCATGTCCAGATTGTTATTCATTGCCATATCATCTTGATCATGATCCATATGATGTGTGTGAGTAGTTTGTAGTTCTTGAGGACATGGGGAAGTCATGTTGTTAGTAGTGAAATAATGCTGCGTTAATATTTAATGGTTTGATATTTAAGTTGTGGTGTCATTCTTCTAGTGGTGTCATGTGAACGTCGACTACATGACACTTCACCTTTATGGGCCTAGGGGAATGCATCGTGTACCTAGCTTGCTAGTTGAGGGGTTGCCGGAGTGACAGAAACTGAACCCCCGTTAGTAAGATAGTGCACGAGGGAGCGTAGGGTCTCAGAGTTTAAAGTGTGGTTAGATTTATCTTAATTACTTTTCTGCATTCGCGGATGCTTGCAGGGGGTATAATCCAAGTGCGTATTAGTCCTAGGAAGGGCGGTGCGTTAGCATAGATTCACCCACACAACACTTATCAAAACAATGAAGATTAACCAGTTGCACGAAGCGAAGCACTTGACGATATTCCCATGTGTCCTCAGGAACATTTGTCTCTTATAAGTAACACATCGGCTTGTCCTTTGCACTCAAAAGGATTGGGCCACTCGCTGCATTTGTTGCCGCGCTCGTTTATTTACTTGCACTGTTTTTACTGCTGTTTCGAATACTACTGAAAACTGTCTGCTAGCTTTTACAGTGAATTCTTGATCAAAACTACTTGCTAGCACCTTCTGCTCCTTGTTGGGTTCGACACTTATTTATCGAAAGTACTGCGATACACCCCCTATACTTGTGGGTCATCAAGACTATTTTCTGGCGCGTTGCCGGGGAGTGAAGCGCTATTGGTAAGGAAATTATTTACTGTAATGACTGTTATGGAGTCAAATCATTTGGTTCGCTGTTTGGGAGGACTACTACCACTGCTACGGTAGTAGATGATCTCCATCTGCTGAGATTGTTCCATTTAAATATACCTACGAAAATTGTTGGACGTATTATGGATAACCGCTATGATGGAACTGTTCATCCTGGTAATCATTGCTTTATATACATGAACTATGCGGTTTGTTCAAGTGTGCAGGTATTTCGATGGACATTATTAAAAGGAAATTATTTACTCTGTCGCTGGATGGCAGAGCTGCTGAATGGTTTAGTTGCTGAAGAATGGTCCTTCATTGAGCTGGGCTGAAATTGTCCCTCTTTTATTACAAGTTTTATCCTCAAGTGAGATTCATAAGGATCGGATTCTATATTCACTTTTTGGCCTTATGAGGGAGAAAGTATTGCCAAGCTGGGGGAGATTGAAATTATTAGTGCTCAAATGCCCTGTTCATGGGATTCCAAGTAATATTGTCATCAATAACTTTTATGCAAGATTTCTATCATGATAAAGATTTATTGGACACTTCTTTTCTTGGTCATTCACTCGTATGAAGGATGAAGATAAATGGGATCTTTCTTGATCGTTATCCAGGAAAATACTGAAGGATGGGAGAACGACCAAAAGGTAGGGAGTCAGGTATAAATTATGATTTCGAATGCATTAAATCCTTTATGGAGACTGATAGTTTTCGTAATTTTAATGTACTTATGGTCTTGATTCTTATGAGCATTGTTAAAATATAGTGTTCCTTGTGCTTTC
This sequence comes from Poa pratensis, assembly GCA_947311845.1. Taxonomy (NCBI): domain Eukaryota; kingdom Viridiplantae; phylum Streptophyta; class Magnoliopsida; order Poales; family Poaceae; genus Poa; species Poa pratensis. The sequence goes on along the minus strand of CAMZMU010000128.1, from coordinate 12,323,817 downwards.
TGTTAAAATAGGTGAGCATTGTTATTATGGTCTCTGTGATATTGGTGCTTAGTTCCAGCGCTATTCCTTATGCTCTCTACAAGGAAATCAGGAAGGAAATTGATCCTTGCGAATTGGAAGATATTGATGTGGTTATTCAGCTTGCTAATAGGGAAACTATCTGTCCAGTTGGCATTGTCAGAGATGTTGAAGTTTTATGTGGTAAGACTAAATACCCTGCTGATTTCTTAGTTCTCGGTTCTGCTGCTAGTGACTCTTGTCCTATTATTTTTGGTAGACCTTTCCTGAATACTTGTGGTGCTATTATTGACTGTCAAAAGAATTTTTTTACTAGATTCGATGGAGGATGTCTTATGAGTTTAATTTTTCAAAATTGCGAAGAATCATTATGAACCTGAAATGCTAATGAGAACTTTCAAGTTGAACAACTTGCTTCTATTGCTGTTGGTCCTAACAATGCTTTGCAGCAATTTTTAGAAGACCACGAAAGTGAAGTTTTTGCAGAAGAAAGAAGGGAGATTGACGACATCTTTCTGCGTCAACTCAAATGCTTAAGCATGATTTACTGTGGGGGGACCTGGGAATTGCGCCCCTCCTAAGAAGACCCTGTTTTTGATCTTAAGCCTTTACCTGATAATCTTAAGTATGTTCATATTGATGATAAGAAAATATATCCTGTTATTATTAGTTCTAAACTTTCAGGAGATGAAGAAGCAAAATTATTGCAAGTTTGGAGAAACATAGAGGCGCAATGGGCTATACTCTTGATGATTTAAAAGGGATTTCTCTGCTATTATGTCAACATGCTATTTAATATTGAGCCTGATGCAAGCCTGTTGTTGAGCATCAACGTCGTTTAATTCCTAAGATGAAGGAGTGGTAAGAAATGAGGTATTAAAACTTCTTGAAGCAGGTATAATTTATACTATTGCTGATAGTAGATGGGTTAGTCCTGTTCATTGTGTTCCTAAGAAAGGAGGAAATAATGTTGTGCCTAATGAAAATGATGAGCTTATTCCTCGAGAGTTGTAGTTGGTTATAGAATGTGCATTGATTTTCGTAAGGTCAATAAGGTTACTAAGAAAGATCATTATCCTTTGCCTTTTATTGATCAGATGTTAGAAAGGTTGTCTAGAAAACTCATTTTTGTTTCCTTGATGGTTATTCTGGTTTTTTCCAAATAGCTGTTAGAAAGGAAGATCAGGGAGAAAACCACTTTTACTGTCTTATGGTACTTATGCTTTAGACGTATGCCTTTTGGTTTATGTAATGCTCCTGCTACTTTTCAGAGATGCATGTCTGCTATTTTTCACGGTTTTTGTGAAGAAATTGTGGAAGTCTTCATGGACGATTTCTCCGTCTATGGAACTTCTTTTGATAACTGTTTGCACAATCTTGACAAAGTTTTGCAGAGATGTGAAGAACCAATCTTGTTCTTAATTGGGAGAAATGCCATTTTATGGTTAATGAAGGCATTGTTCTTGGGCATAAAATTTCTGAAAGAGGTATTGAAGTTGATAGAGCTAAAGTGGAAGCAGTTGAGGAAATGCCATGCCCCCGAGATGTGAAAGGTATTCGTAGTGTTCTTGGTCATGCTGGTTTTTATAGAAGGTTTATTAAAGATTTCTCTAAAATTTCAAAGCCACTTACCAATCTTCTTCAAAAGGATGTTCCATTTGTTTTTGATGAGAGTGTAAAGAGGCATTCGAAATTTTGAAGAAGGCTTTAATAACTGTCCTATTGTTCAACCACCAGACTGGACTTTACCATTTGAAATTATGTGTGATGCTAGTGATTTTGCTGTAGGTGCTGTTTTAGGACAGCGAGTAGATAAAAAGTTAAATGTTATTCATTATGTAGTAAGACTCTTGATGCAGCTCAAAAGAATTATGCTACTACTGAGAAGGAATTTTTAGCAGTAGTGTTTGCTTGTGATAAGTTTAGACCTTATTATTGTTGATTTAAGGTAACTATTAATACTGATCATGCTGCTATTAAATACCTTATGGATAAGAAGGATGTTAACCCTAGACTTATTAGCTGGGTTCTCTTGTTACAAGAGTTCGATTTGCATATTGTTGATAGAAAAGGTGCTTAAAAATCCTGTTGCTGATAATCTGTTAGATTAGAAAATTTATGCATGATCCTATACTGTTGATGACAATTTTCGAAATGAGCAGTTGGCTTCTATAAAGGTAAATTCGAATGATTGTCCCTGGTATGCTGATTATGCTAACTTTATTGTTGCCAAGTATTTGCCTCCAACTTTTACTTATCAGCAAAGGAGGAAATTCTTCTGTGACTTGAGGCATTATTTTTGGGATGACCCACATTTATATAGAGAAGGAGTTGATGGTATTATGAGAAGATGTGTTCCAGAGCATGAGCAGAAGGAAATATTGGATAAATGCCATGGTAGTGCTTATGGAGGACATCACGCCGGAGACAGAACTGCACAAAAGGTTCTACAATCAGGTTTTTATTGGCTACTCTTTTTAAGATGCAAGAAAATTTGTTTGACTGTGATCAATGTCAGAGAGTTGGGAATATTAGTAGACGTAATGAGATGCCTATGAATTATTCTCTTGTTATGAACCTTTTGATTGTTGGGGATTTGACTTTATGGGTCTTTTTCCGCTTTAGATGGTTATACTCATATTCTTGTTGCTGTTGATTATGTTACTAAGTGGGTAGAGGCTATACCAACTCTAGTGCTGATGGTAAGACTTCCTTAAAATGCTAAGGATGTTATTTTCTCGAGGTTTGGTGTGCCTAGTATCTCATGACTGATGGTGGTTCACACTTTATTCATGGTGGTTTTAGAAAAACTCTTGCTAAATATGGTGTCAATCACAGAATTGCTTCACCGTATCATCCTCAAATAGTGGTCAAGTAGAGTTATCAAATAGAGAAATTAAGTTGATTTTGCAAAGACTGTCAATAGGTCTAGAAAGAATTGGGCTAGAAAGCTTAATGATGCTCTGTGGGCTTATAGAACAGCATATAAAATCTATGGGCATGTCTCCTTATAAAATGGTTTATGGAAAAGCTTGTCATTTACCTCTAGAATTAGAACACAAGGCCTATTGGGCAATCAAAGAGCTTAATAGAGATTTCAAATTAGCTGGTGAGAAAAGGTTGCTAGAGTTAAGCTCTCTAGATGAATGGAGACGTGAAGCATATGAAAATGCTAAACTTTTCAAAGAGAAAGTTAAGAGATGGCATGACAAGTGAATTTTAAAAAGAGAATTTTGCTAGGTGATAAAGTTTTATTGTTAGGTCTCGTCTCAGATTTTTTGCAGGAAAATTACTCTCAAAATGGGAAGGACCTTACATTGTGGAAGAAGTTTATCGTTCTGGTGCAATAAAAATTAATTCACCTTGACGGTGACAAACCTCAAGTTGTTAATGGGCAGAGACTTAAACATTATATTTTCTGGAGAATCTTATAATGAAAATGTTGATATTATTCAAATGGTATCTCCGGAGGAATTTATTAAAACTCAGAAACAGGAAACTGCAGAGTCTGATTTGAAGTAGGTATGAGTTTCGGTAAGAAAAAGTCTGCGTTTTACTTCGAAACTTTTATATTAGTTATTTTTATACAATTTTGGAAATATCAAGACGAATAAGTGCCGGAGGAGGTGCCGAGGGCACCACGCCACGCAGGGCGCGGGCCCCTGGGCCACGCCAGCTATGGCGTGGTCACTCCTCGGAGACTGATGACGTGAAACACGTTCGTTGGGAGACCCCAAGAGGAAGGTATGATGTAGTCAGCAGCAAGTTTTCCCTCAGAAAGAAACCAAGGTTATCGAACCAGTAGGAGCAGCAACTCTTCAGAAGGTTGTCAACGGCGCCAGAAAAATAGTGTTGTTGATGGGAGTCTGGACTGTTGACGTGGAATCTGCACACAACACAATCAAACTACTTTGCCCCAACGAAACAGTGAGGTTGTCAATCTCACTGGCTTGCTGAAAACAAAGGATTAAACGTATGGTGTGGAAAATGAGTATTAAATTGCAGAGAATGAAAAAGGAACAGTTTGCAGTTTGTGGTTGTTTAATCAGTGTAAAAGAATGGACCGGGGTCCACAGTTCACTAGTGGTGTCTCTCCATAAAAGATAACTAACATGTTGGGTGAACAAATTACAGCTGGGCAATTGACGAATAGTGAGCGCATGACAATGCATATACATGACATGTTGACTACTATGATATTTAATTGGGCATTACGACATAATACATAGATCGTTATCCAACAGCATCTATGACTAATAATCCACCGCCGGGTTGTCATCCGAGTCCCCATTGGTATTAAGTTGCAAGCAACGGATAATTGCATTAAGTAAAGTGCGTAATGTAAACAAACACATATGTCCGTGGACATAGCATCGTTAGGTTATCCCTAGTGGCAACAGCATCCACAACCTTAGAACTTTCTGTCACTGTCCCAGGTTAAACGGAGACATGAACCCACTATCTAGCATAAATACTCTCTCTTGGAGTTACAAGCATCTACTTGGCCAAAGCATCTACGAGTAACGGAAAGCATGCAAGATCTTAAATAACATATAAGATAGATTGATAATCAACTTGACATAATATTCAATATTCATCGGATCCCAGCAAACACAACATGTAGCATTACAATAATATGATCTTGATCATGTAGGGCAGCTCACAAGATCTAAACATGATGGCACAAAGTGGAGAGACAACCATCTAGCTACTGCTATGGACCCGTAGTCCAAGGATGAACTACTCACGCATCACTCCGGAGGCAGGCATGGCGATGTAGAAGCCTCCGGTGACGATTCCCCTCTCCGGGGTGCCGGGAAGAGGTTCTGAACCCTCCCGAGCTAGGGTTGACGACGGCGGCGTCTCTGGAACTTTTCGTGGATATTTGCTCAGGTACTTAGGGTTTTCGCGTCGGGGGGAATAAGTAGGCGAAAGGGCGGCGGCTGGAGAGGCCCGTGGGGCCCACACCACCCCAGGGCGCGGCAGAGGGGGGCCGCCCTGGCCACGTGGGGCCCACTGGCTCCCTCCCTCTTTGGTCCGTCATGAGTTCTGGAAAAATAGGGACCCCGTGTAGTTTCGTCCAATTCCGAGAATATTTCCAGACTAGCTTTTCTGGAATACAAAAACAGCAGAAAACAGGAACTGGCACTTCGGCATCTTGTTAATAGGTTAGTCCCAAAAAATGTATAAAAGTGATATAAAGTAGATGCAAAACATGTAGCAATTGGTATAAAACAAGCATGGAACATCAAAAATTATAGATACGTTTGAGACGTATCAGCATCCCCAAGCTTAGTTCCTACTCGTCCTCGAGTAGGTAAACGATAAAAACAAGATAATTTTTGAGGTGACATGCTACTATCATAATCTTGATCATATAATATTGCAAGGCACATGTAAATGAATGAAGTGATCCAAGTCAATGGTCTATAATTTGCTATCAAATAGATAATGAGTAAACAATGAATCACACAAGCTAAACGTTTTCATGAATAGTACTTTCGAGACAAGCATCAAACAGTTTTGCATAAGTGTTAACTCATAAAGCAATAGTTTCTAAAAAGGTATTTAATCAACACAAAGGAAGAATTTAGTTTCAGCATTTGCTTCAACTTTCAACATATTTATCTCATGGATATTGTCAACACAAAGTAGTATAACAAGTCCAATACATTGCATATAACGCATGTTGTAACAAATTGACACTAGTGTTTGCTTGTGGAAGACAGAAAGAATAGGAAAACTGACTCAACATAAAAGTAAAAGAAAGGCCCTTCGCAGAGGGAAGCAGGGATTAAATCATGTGCTAGAGCTTTTAGGTTTTTGAAAGCATATAGAGATTGCATAAAATATTTGATACTCCTCCCAACCTTGCTAACACAAGCCATGGCTAACCGAATCCTCGGGTGCCTTCCATCAATCACATACCATGGAGGAGTATCTATTTTTGAGAGGTGTTTGTTAATTGTCAACGAATGGTAGCGGGTGAGAACAGTATTCTACCTGTCGAACGGACTTTTAAGAGCGGCTCCCATGAAGGACGTTATTTCTACCAGCAAGGCAGATCATCCTCTTTCTCTTTGGTTTACACACATTCAGGTATTTCACTGTTTGTCATTGCTTACTGATGAATCAGGGCAAAAGTGTGAAGAGAATTAATTGGTTAAAGTTGTAATTAATTGGGACTGGGCACCCCGTTGCCAGCTCTTTTTGCAAGTTATTGGATAAGCGGATGTATATGCCACTAGTCCAGGTGTAAAAGTCCACTCGACAAATAGAATAAAGAATAACCACACTAATTCCTCATGAGCTAGTAAACATTGACACAAAAAGGGAATAATAACATTTTGAATAATTTAAAGGTAGCACATGAAAAATTTACTTGGAGTGGCAAGGAAATACCACATATAGGTAGTTATGGTGGACACAAATGGCATGGATTTTGGCTCAAGGATTTGGATGCACGAGAAGCATTCCCTCTCAGTACAGAGTTTAGGCTAGCAAGGTTATGTAAGCAAACAAGAATATCAACCCGTACACCAAGTTTTATATGACAAACATATTGCAAACGTTATAAGACTTCATACCGTCTTCCTTGTTAACCAAACCCTGTTATTAGAAAATATCTAGACCTTAGAGGTACCGATGCAAACCAAATTTTCAACAAGCTTTACGGTAGTTCTTCACTAATAGGCTTAACTCATGTGATGCACAATTTAATCATGATCTACTTGTTAACTCAAAACAATTGACAAGCATCAAGTTATCCATTTTAGTGATCTACAAGATTAAGCAAGTTTTTCCTTATACCAATTACCACATGCAACATTTTCTGAACCAACCAAACACCAATCAATTTATTTCATCAACTCTCCAAACAAATATAAGTGAAGCAAGAGAGTACTTTCTACAAAAGAAAGCTAATAGCTCTGACAAGAGATACATGAAAACAAGAGCTAAAAGCTGAACAGCGCTAGATATGAATACTCAACAAATATAAGTGAAGAATAGGAGTATTCTCATGAAAAAGCGGAGCGTGTCTCTCTCCCAATCAAGAATGCTAGGGTCCAGTCAAGCTTTATTGAAAATAAAATGCAATACTGAAAATAAAAAGCACACAGACGCTCCAAGAAAAGCACATATGATGTGAAAGAATTAAAATATAGTTTCACTAGAGATGACCTGATAATTTTGACGATGAAGAAGGGGATGCCTTGGGCATCCCCAAGCTTAGACGCTTGAGTCTTCTTGAAATATGCTGGGGAGATCCATGGGAGCCTCCCCAAGCTTAAGCTCTTCACTCTTCTTGATCCTATTATATCATCCTTCTCTCTTGACCCTTGAAAACTTCCGTCACACCAAACTCAAAGTAGATCTCATTAGAGGGTTAGTGCATAATCAAAAATTCACATGTTCTGTAAAGACGCAATATGATTTGTTACTTTAAACATTAGCTACAGCCACTGATGTTATGTGAAGCTCTTCCACCCAAAAAAGAATTTCACTCAACACTAGTAAAAGAGAGAATGCGAAAAATAAAAAGGCATAATCTGTCTAAAACAGAACAGTCCGCAAAGACGAATTTTTTCGAGGCACTTACGACGCTCAGATCGAGAAACTCTGAACTAATGAAAGTTTCAGACATTCATAAAGATTACGCACAAAAATTTCAGATTTTTTAACAATCTGGTGATTTTAGGAATTTCGTACAGTGAACAGCAAAAATCTGTTTCTGCGCAGCAATCAAAATTAAGCATCATCTTATCATTAGAGGCTACTCTTGGCACAACAATGCGAGAAAATAAAGATACAAAGGAGTTGCTACAGAAGTAAACAAACTCCTTGACTCAATAAAAGAAAAATTGCAGAAAAATAAAATGGGTTGCCTCCCATAAGCGCTTTTCTTTAACGCCTTTTAGCTAGGCACAAAGCATGCATCAAGTATTACCAAGTGAAGAAAGGTCTAATTCATCAAAAGCTTCATCAAGAACAGGGTTTGTCACATTAGGACTTTTCAGTTTACGTAATTCTTGGGAAGAAAATTTAAATAGACCATTATGTGACTTACCCTCAAGCTCATTGAACACGTTATCCGTTTTAAACGCACCCGTGGGTTTTGGTTTAGAAATTTTTGGAACATACATAAATTTTTGCTTTCTCCCCACAAAAGCCTTTTGCCTTTTAGTTTTAATAGAGGTAAAAGTAGAACTTATTGCATCCATAGCCTCCTCTAATTCACCAATCCTAAGATTTTGATTATCTTGAATAGTACTAGTTTCTAAAACAGCAATTCTTTCATTAATGGTTCCCAGTGATTCATCAACTTTGCTAGTACTATCAAGGAGATTTGGCAAATTTTTCTCTATAGACTCCAATTTCTTTATAACATCTTCCAAGGTGATCTCATTTTTAATGTTACTAACAGGTGGTGTTCCTACTAGGCTCTCAATAATATAACTAGCTTCCAACGCAGGGTACCAAGAAAGTTACCTGTCAAAGTGTCCAAGACATATCTATACCAGCTAGTTATGCCAACATAAAAATTTCTAAGCAGGATCATAGTGGAATATTTTTTAGCACACCTACGATGAGCATCGCTGATTCTATACCAAGCATCTTTCAAACTTTCTCCACTTTGTTGCTTAAAAGATCGAACCTCAACTTCAGGAACCAAAACATGATGAGCCGAACCAGACATGATAACTAACAGAAAACAAAACTGAAAATAAACTAAATGCAAGTAACTAATTTTTTTGTGTTTTTGATAATTGAAAGCAAACAAGATAAAATAAAATAAACTAAGCAAGACAAAAACAAAGTAAAGAGATTGGAAGCGTGAAACTCCCCTTGCAGAAGACTGCTGTCTCCCCGGCAACGGCGCCAGAAAAATAGCTTGATGACGTGAAACACACGTTCGTTGGGAGACCCCAAGAGGAAGGTATGATGTAGTCAGCAGCAAGTTTTCCCTCAGAAAGAAACCAAGGTTATCGAACCAGTAGGAGCAGCAACTCTTCAGAAGGTTGTCAACGGCGCCAGAAAAATAGTGTGTGAGGGAGTCTGGACTGTTGACGTGGAATCTGCACACAACACAATCAAACTACTTTGCCCCAACGAAACAGTGAGGTTGTCAATCTCACTGGCTTGCTGAAAACAAAGGATTAAACGTATGGTGTGGAAAATGAGTATTAAATTGCAGAGAATGAAAAAGGAACAGTTTGCAGTTTGTGGTTGTTTAATCAGTGTAAAAGAATGGACCGGGGTCCACAGTTCACTAGTGGTGTCTCTCCATAAAAGATAACTAACATGTTGGGTGAACAAATTACAGCTGGGCAATTGACGAATAGTGAGCGCATGACAATGCATATACATGACATGTTGACTACTATGATATTTAATTGGGCATTACGACATAATACATAGATCGTTATCCAACAGCATCTATGACTAATAATCCACCCGGGTTGTCATCCGAGTCCCCGTTGGTATTAAGTTGCAAGCAACGGATAATTGCATTAAGTAAAGTGCGTAATGTAAACAAACACATATGTCCGTGGACATAGCATCGTTAGGTTATCCCTAGTGGCAACAGCACATCCACAACCTTAGAACTTTCTGTCACTGTCCCAGGTTAAACGGAGACATGAACCCACTATCTAGCATAAATACTCTCTCTTGGAGTTACAAGCATCTACTTGGCCAAAGCATCTACGAGTAACGGAAAGCATGCAAGATCTTAAATAACATATAAGATAGATTGATAATCAACTTGACATAATATTCAATATTCATCGGATCCCAGCAAACACAACATGTAGCATTACAATAATATGATCTTGATCATGTAGGGCAGCTCACAAGATCTAAACATGATGGCACAAAGTGGAGAGACAACCATCTAGCTACTGCTATGGACCCGTAGTCCAAGGATGAACTACTCACGCATCACTCCGGAGGCAGGCATGGCGATGTAGAAGCCTCCGGTGACGATTCCCCTCTCCGGCAGGGTGCCGGGAAGAGGTTCTGAACCCTCCCGAGCTAGGGTTGACGACGGCGTCTCTGGAACTTTTCGTGGATATTTGCTCAGGTACTTAGGGTTTTCGCGTCGGGGGGAATAAGTAGGCGAAAGGGCGGCGGCTGGAGAGGCCCGGGGCCCACACCACCCAGGGCGCGGCAGAGGGGGCGCGCCCTGGCGTGTGGGGCCCACGTGGCTCCTCTCCGTGCCTCTTTGGTCCGTCAGATGAGTTCTGGTAAAATAGGGACTCCCGTGTAGTTTCGTCCAATTCCGAGAATATTTCCAGACTAGCTTTTCTGGAATACAAAAACAGCAGAAAACAGGAACTGGCACTTCGGCATCTTGTTAATAGGTTAGTCCCAAAAAATGTATAAAAGTGATATAAAGTAGATGCAAAACATGTAGCAATTGGTATAAAACAAGCATGGAACATCAAAAATTATAGATACGTTTGAGACGTACCAGAGACCCCCTCCGACTCTGCTTCACCCTGTGCTTTCCTTTTCACGCGTTATTTTCTGCTATATATTTACCCGGATCTCCCGAGGTCCGTATCTCGTGTTTTCGTCACGTTTGTTTTCGAGCTGTTTCTGCCAGGGTTGTAGAAGTCTTGAGCACCATGGTCGCCTCCAACAACCCTGACAAGGAGGGCCTGAAGAAAGATCTGAAAGACCAAGATGCTGAGGAGGAGAAGGAGAAGACTGAAGCTGTCGGTGAAGAAGAGGAAGATCCAAGTCCTATTCCCACCGCTACCGTTGCAAGCATCGGAGTGGTGCAGAACAAGCCCAGGGCCAGGCAGGGCGCGAGGATGAGCACTGGTGGGAGAGTTCCTCGTCGCTTCCTAGCTCCAAGAACACTTCCTTCAGATACCAAAAGGCCTTTTCACACTCTCATCCATAAGTATCCCTTTGAAAAAGTTCCAGAATCAGAATTGCCCAGTAGCTGGGATATGGATCGTTCTGACCATGCAGGAAAAGGGAGCTCCAAAGCTGAAGAGAAGTGGGGTAACAACTCCAAAAGCTGGGATTCACCCTCTGACAGGATGATGAACCGCATTGAGCAGAATTCAGAGCTTGTCCGCACCCTCATTGGTAGAGTTGATGAGTTAATGGAGCTTGCCGAGAAGCTCATTAGAGGGGCGCCACCACCATCACCGCCAAGGGAGTAATTCACCATGGGTAACAACACACTCCCAGCTTGTTTCAAGCTTGGGGGGGTGTTTTCAGTATCACCATCTTTATCTTTATCTTTATATTTTTGCTTAGTACCATGAGTAGAGAAGTTATCATATGAGATAGTTTGCAATGTGGAGTATCACTCCTTAGTTGGTTATCGTTGTATCCGTTGGTGTGAGGTTTATTGTGATGGAATATTAATGAGAAGCTTTATCTTTACTTTCTGCACACTTTATTTTAGCCAGCAAGTCCTTTGTCATATGCTGATCTTGTTACATTAGTATTGGCATCACTTTGGGTGCAGCAAGTAAATTTAGTTGGTTGTGGCAAACTTAGACTGGTCAGTAGTATCAATACTTTTTACACTTAAGTAGAAAAGAGGGAACTGGTTGCAATAACATTATCCCTATTGTTTTCCTCTTTGTTGGCCAATGAGTTTATTATTCTTGAATTAAAGTGTTTTGTGCCCACAAAGTAGATAGCATGGTTGTTCTATTAGATCTATAAGTGTTTGTCTCTCTCAATTCTTGTGCTTGCTACTAAACCTTGCTAGCCTAAAACCTTGTACTGAGAGGAGATACTTCTCGTGCATCCAAAACCCTGAACCAAAGCACTCCATTCGTGTCCACCATAACTACCTATCATGTAGTGTTCGCACTACTCCAAGTACATTTTCTCGTGTGCTACCTTTAACTATTCAAAACTATTATTATATCCCTTTTTGTGTCACTGTTCACCAAGCTCATAAGGACGTGGTAGCAGATGTGTCATCTTCCATGCTAACTGATTTACAAGGATTGGCAGCTTCATCTGCTTCTCCACCTTTTATTTTGCATTAAAAGAGCTGGTTAGTCCACCCTATAAATAAATAAATAAATAGACACTCCTCCACGGTGATTGTTGGTCGGCAACCGAGGATTCGGTCAAGCCATGGTTTGTGGAAAGAAATGGTTGGGAGGAGTGTCATCAATAAGTGCTTGTTACAAGTGCAGTTCTATAAACTCTCGGAACCGCTCTAAAAGTTAATTAGTATGGAAGATGACAAGGATTCTACCACTGATTTGTTGACCAATAGCATACACCTCTCAAAGCAATATTTTTACACTCTCTATGCCTTCGGGAACTAAAAAGCTCTAGCACACGTTTTAATCCCTGCTTCCCTCTGCGAAGGGCCTATCATTTATTTATTGTTGAGTCAGTAAACCTATTCCCTCTATCCCGAGCAAGCACTCGAATTGTTATAGATACAATCATTTATAGTTCATAATATTTCCTATCATGTTTTGTCTACTTTGCTTGAGCACATGAAGTTTTATCTTTGAGAATATGACTTTGACAGTTTTCTTTGGAATGTGAAAGGAACAGTGATGATTGAGCAACTCTATTTCTGCAATATAGCTCTAGTATAAAGACTCTTCTTGAAAGATAAGTTAGAATGTTGATTGTTCTCTGACCAAGAACACAGTTTGCCACATCCAATTGGTTTGCTTAATGTACCTTTATTTGTGGTTGTTCCATTACTTGTTCCAAGTTAAGTAGAATGCGTAGAGACTGCTGTTTAAAATGACTTGTTTAGCTGAGTAAATACTGATGCTTCTTGTCCGTATTCTTTATTATCGACACTTCACTCCATAAACATGTGGACTTGTTTACTGAGCTCAGTTTTCGCTTGGGGACAAGCGAGTCTAAGCTTGGGGGAGTTGATACGTCCATTTTGCATCACTATTTTATATCATAATTTGTCATTATCTATCCTTATATTTCATATTAATACATGATACTTATGTTATTTTGCCTTATTTTGCATGTTTGATGATTATTGGGAATTATCCTTCCGGAGTCAGGTTTCTGCTGGAAAAAGCGTCATCAAGTCAACATATCAGCGGAACTCCAAAAATCACGAAACCAATTCTGGGGGTCTTATAATGTCAGATGTCGGAGGCAGCCAAAAGGAGCAGCCAGGTGGGCCCCACGCCACACCTGGGCGCGGCTGGCCTGTGGGCCGCGCCCAGCTATGGCGTGGCCACCTGGGTCCACCCCCCAGGTTGCCTCTTCGCGTATATCTGCCTCCCGAAAACCTAAGCACGGGGGGTACGTCCACGAAATATTCCGCCGCCTCCACGGGACGGAAACCACCGAGAGAGAAAGAGCTCTCTGGCAGGGAGATCCTGCCAGGGAAATTCCCTCCCGGAGAGGGGAAATCATCGCCATCGTCATCGTCATCACGCTGGACTTCATCGGGATCATCATCACCACCATCCACTGCGCCATCACCATCATCTCCACCGACTCCACATCCATCTTGCTGTAACATCTAGGGTTGTACCTTGTCTAGTTCATTGGGGAGACTCTCCCGGTGTTGATTACTCCTTGTTATTGATGCTATTGAGTTTGTTTGGTGGATTAGTGTTCATGTCCAGATTGTTATTCATTGCCATATCATCTCTGATCATGATCCATATGATGTCTTGTGAGTAGTTTGTAGTTCTTGAGGACATGGGGAAGTCATGTTGTTAGTAGTGAAATAATGCTGCGTTAATATTTAATGGTTTGATATTTAAGTTGTGGTGTCATTCTTCTAGTGGTGTCATGTGAACGTCGACTACATGACACTTCACCTTTATGGGCCTAGGGGAATGCATCGTGTACCTAGCTTGCTAGTTGAGGGGTTGCCGGAGTGACAGAAACCTGAACCCCCGTTGGTAAGATAGTGCACGAGGGAGCGTAGGGTCTCAGAGTTTAAAGATGTGGTTAGATTTATCTTAATTACTTTTCTGCATTCGCGGATGCTTGTAGGGGGTATAATCACAAGTGCGTATTAGTCCTAGGAAGGGCGGCGCGTTAGCATAGATTCACCCACACAACACTTATCAAAATAATGAAGATTAACCAGTTGCACGAAGCGAAAGCACTTGACGAAATTCCCATGTGTCCTCAGGAACATTTGTCTCTTATAAGTAACACACTCGGCTTGTCCTTTGCACTCAAAAGGATTGGGCCACTCGCTGCATTTGTTGCCGCGCTCGTTTATTTACTTGCACTGTTTTTACCTGCTGTTTCGAATACTACTGAAAACCTGTCTGCTAGCTTTTAGAGTGAATTCTTGATCAAAACTACTTGCCAGCACCTTCTGCTCCTCGTTGGGTTCGACACTCTTATTTATCGAAAGTACTGCGATACACCCCCTATACTTGTGGGTCATCAGAGAGCGAGGGGCCGCCGCGCGGGTTCCTCCAGGTGGCGGCGTGCGGTGATATGCATCGCGCAACGTGGGGGCGTGGTATTCTACGATGTAAGGTTTGACGAATGGTGCATTTCTACGGCGGCGACGACCTCGCCGGGGGACCACAGGAAGGGACGGTGGCGGCAAACCCTAGCGCGACCAATCGACTCTCTATCTTCCCTCGCTGCGGGAGGAAACTGACGATACGAGGAGGAAGCAAACTGGTAAGGGAGGACCGCGGGTTGATTTTTCAATTGTTCAGGGTGTTTCGCGCAAAACGTACATCGATGGTAGAAGCGAGCCATGGTCTGCCAGGTTACACGAAGCACCAACTCCCATTTAATAGTAAATATAAGAAGACATTTAAATATGTGGTGCCAAAGTGAATTTCCGCTATACAAACAACAAAAAGTCTTGATGAAAGAAAATAAGTTACAACTAGAATTTGAAATCAATTTCAACCTCCATATCTTGAGAGGACATGTCATGTCCATTTGAGAGGTGTCCGCACAATTTGTTAGGTGGACAACTCAATATTTTCTTTTCTTTCTATTCAATTTGATAATAAATTCTAATACAATGCAAATAATAAAGACATAGTCTAAAGATAAAATGACATAATATTAGAAATATATTTAAAATTAAATAATTTGAACGACCTGATTTAATCAACATACATAATGCAAAACATTCTACATTAGACAACATAAGTCTAAACAACTTAATTCTAGACGACACAGATCATCTATACTCCTATATAGTGCACCAATTATGTAAATTAGAATTGCCATGATTTTTTATTTAATCCCTTTTTTCATTTCTTCAATAATTAATTGGAATTCCAATTAATCATTTTGGCTGACTGTTTTTACATAAATAATAATTTAGAAAGAAGTAGGAATTAGAATGAATAGTGCAGTAGCAATAAATGTGAGAATATTGACTTCCATAACCACTTTATTTTTTATTTTCACAATAATTCGGTATGTAATCCCATGGAGAGGAAAAGGGGTATCCTGTAAATTCAAGGGCAGGGCTTGCATTCTGATAATACTGAATCAATTCAGTATTATGAATATCAGATCTATCAATCAATTCATAGTTGAGAGTGGAATATAACATAGGAAAATCCTCTATCCATACTAAGACGCATGGTATCCAGAATCAATACCAACCATTGATTCAAGTCACCATAATGAAGATCTACAGTTGGATTCATACTGAATGAAATCCAATGGACGGGATCTTTGGGATTAGCGGTCTGCCAGCGCGCACACCCTTGATTCCGTGTCTTCACCACACGCTTGAACTGAAGCACCTAGAATCTCGGTAGCAGCTTCCAACACCCCTGCTCTACGGTTGAATGTCATCTCTTTCACGTTTGTGCTCAGTGCCGCTCTCCCAACACCCCTGCTCTCCCAATACATATTGCGGAGCTTTGGTGGAATCACAAACATTTACTATTAAGGGAATGAAGGAAAAAAAACAGATAATCATTGAACAAGGTCCACCAGCAAAGTACAGGGAGGGAGCCCATTTCAGGTTGTTACAAATGTGTTTGACTAACGGATATAATCATGACAAATGAGGTATTATTTAATATTTTTATTTTTACATGAAGTTCGAGGTCGTCACCTAGACCATGATCGTCGCTTTTCTCTTTTCACGTACTAATTATACTAGGCGTACATGTGCGCTTCGCTGTGCCGCCTACAACATGTTTGGGCAAAATGTGGTAAACCGGTATTCCGGTGGTTGATGTTGTTTATACATATGTTCTTTTTTTGTGGACTGGGTAGTTCATACATCTAATAAATTATTTTCGTTTGCTCCACTTTCCTTTCTAGGTTTCATATGAACTCCAGCAATGCTAAATTCCTCGTGCGTGTTTTTGTTATGGTCAGGTAGTAGAATTTGGTCACAAGGATGAATAAGTTGACACGAGCCATACACTTGGACGAAGCAAACCGACCACCAGACCAATTACCTGGAGACACTGAAACCCAGTCGCAAACCCTAGGTTGTTTAAATCTATGTATCTTCACTTATTGAATGGACACACTAGGTTGTTTCGTAAGCATATCTGGTAGATAAAATGCCACTGAAAATTAAGATATTCATGTGGTTATTTCATCAAAAAGTGCTTTTGACAAAATATAACTTGGAAAATAGGAATTGTTTGGGTAATAAGAATTTTGTTGTGTGATAAAGTGGAAACTATACAATATTTATTCATTTCATGCCCTTTTGCAATGATAATTTGGTGTATAGTCCATATGACTTTTAACTTATTGCCTCCGGCCATTCTCATAAATAAGTTTGCTAATTGGTTGAATGGTATGTCTAAAAAGATAAAATTCATATTTGAATGGGTGTTTGTGCTTTACTTTGGCATATATGGAATGTATGCCATAATTTTGTGGTACCAAATCAAGAGCTTTATATTTTTACAGGTTATTCATTTGGTCGCGCATTGAATCCATGCGTTGTCCTTTCTGCAGACGGCTGAACGCATTTTAAAACGGTTACACGGGATCTATATAACTGGTTCGGTTAGGGGCTTGACAACAGAATATCATTTTGATGTGATGATACTACATGTTATTGGGTTTTCTAAAATGGTTGATTCATGTCTTAATCTTATGCAATCATTGGGTTATACTCTTATATGAACGGAGTTATAATGCAACAAAATGGTCATATGCATCAATCGATACAGAGACAACTTTCCCTTTTTCTATTTTTGTTGTTGTTGCTGGAGTTGATCTTTATACCACCCCAAGCGTGCACCCTCTGCACGAAAGTGTCAGGCTACCGTTAGCGCGTTGAGTTCTATTTTATCATGGGTCTGTTGCTATGTACTCCTCTGTTCCTGAAAATACTATGGACAGTATTTGCGTGACGAATCACGAGTGCAGGCTGGTGATCTCTCGTCTGTGTCCTCTAGTCAAACACGTTGATTCATTTGAGCCCCCTCATTAGCAGGATAAACAAAAGTATAACCGGGATTTAGATGTGACAGTGCAGTAAATAACGGTGGCGTGAACGATTATTATTATACAAGTCAAATTTCCTAAGGTGAAGCAATTACGATAGGTACATTTGAATCTTTATTTTTTTCTTTTGAGAAAGTTCCATTGACGTTGTCCAGGTCGGTTATCCATAACGAGCTGCGCCTATGGGATCAAGCCATCAAGGAGTGAATTTCATGCTTTCTTCTACTATAAGGTTACACATAAAGGACAATCTTATATATATGCATTCCAATCACGCCGGATATTTTTACCTACAGGAATGGATATGCTTAACTATCGAAGGTGACGACTGAATCCTACCATAAATTTCTGGCTAATTAATAGTTGCACGCGGAGCACGTTCTCTATGTGTAGAAAATGATTCCTTAAATGTGAAAAAACCGTTTAGGAAATATATATGCATATGAAAAATCTGAGGAAATAAAAAAAGTTCTGAAAAAATCTGACAAAATCAGAAAAATGCAGAGGAGCACGGCGGCAGATGCGCCAATCTCCTCCATGCCCCCTCCCCAGCGCGCCACCGCCACCTCCGGGCCCCTCCGCTCGAGTCATCCTCGACAGCACCCCCGTGCCGCCCGTGCATGCGTACGCCGCCGCGCCGGCTCTTCAGCTCCCGTCCCAGCGCGCTGCCGGCCCTGCTGCGTCTCCTCCCAGGAGCTTCACCTCGTCCCCGCCGTGCTCCTCTGCGGCTCGCTGCAGCGGCCCAGGGGCCTGCTGGCGGCTATGGCGGAGCAGGCATCGTGCTCGACGGCTCCGCTGGTGCCACGTCACCTTACAGGTGGGTCCGGGCAGTGAGATTCGGTGTCAATTCGTTCTGGATTTGTTTATGCTATCATCAACTCTGGAGAACACGATGCCTTTTCCCCCTCCACCTTCCTTTCCATTTCGCTCCAGTGTCGTTGAGGAAATCTCGGGTACATGTGATTGGTTTTTGACTTGATCCAACCAATACAAAGATTTGGAGCCGCGTAGACTTGGAGCTAGTATATTGAGGCCATCACTTGGTCCTCTCTCCTCCTTGCCATTTCTCTCGTGCACGTCTGCTTGCTTTCTTGCTTCTTCTTCTTCTTGCTCCTGTAATTCTGATCTGGTTCTGGTCGTGTGTCCACATCCAGTGGGGATCCTAGATTTGGAGAGGGAGATTGGTGCCTGGAAAGGTCAGTCTTGTTCTTTTGCCGGGATTGGTAATGAGCGTGAAACAAGTGATGGCAGCCTGATTCGCCATTTTGGTCTTTGGGATTGGTTGTTGGGGACCAGAGGTAGTTGGCCCGCCCGTTTCCTGGCAGGACTGCTTCTCTTGGTGCGGAGTTTGTTTGGATCGGGAAAGGGGCAAGCTCCTGATCGGTTCCTGACATTTCTTGTTTGTGGGAACTGAAGCAAGCCTGTCGGAGGAGGAGATGAGGCTGAATGTGCGTGTGGTCGCAGCCCGCAACCTGCGTGCCATGGATTTCAACGGCTTCAGCGATCCGTATGTCAAGTTGCAGGTTGGGAAGCAGAGGTTCAAGACCAAGGTGGTCAAGATGAATCTCAACCCGGAGTGGGATCAGGAGTTCAGTTTCGTCGTCGCCGATGTCCGGGAAGTGCTCAAGTTCGATGTCTATGATGAAGACTTGATCGGGATTGATGACTTCCTGGGCCAGATGAAGGTGCCGTTGGAGGATCTTCTGGCTGCCGAGAACCTGTCGCTCGGTCAGCGCTGGTACCAGCTTCTTCCCAAGAGCAAGAGTGACAAGGCAGTTGATTGTGGTAATTTTTCAACTTGTCTAGTTATTTTCTCACTAGTCATCATCCTGTGCACTTGCACGGGCTAGCAATTTTCAAACCATAAAAATAATAAGATCTGAAATAAATGAGATCACTTGAACTCTAGAAAATTTCCCATTTGAAAAGTATTATTAGTGACGTTGTTTTTATGTCTTGAACGATAGAAACATGTATGTTGTGTCATAAACTTGTGACTTCAAACTTATCTGGACCATTTCTACGAAAATTATTCCAGAAGATATGTTTTAACTTTACATATCAAAAACAATATGTCAATGTAATCCGAACTATATTCCTTAACAAATAGGTCGAAATCATATTGTAGTAGTCAAACTTCTTATTTTTTTGATCGTTTATGTATATAAAATATATTAATTGATCAACCAAAAAATGGATCATTAGATTTGTATTTGTGAACACCTTAACAACAGAAGCTTGCCAATTAAGTGAGAAATACCTTGACAACAGCAAGTTTGTTCTCATTGTAAGGTCAATGTTCAAATAAATATTTTTATTGAGACCTCAAACATATTTGAGTTGCGCACAACCAAATAAGATCGCTATTGGTCAGGCTTGCTTACTGAAAACAATATATACAGTAATTTGCTTTCAGCTGTTGAAGATTATACCCAAAACAACTTAGCACATACAGACATGAGTCATGCAAACATTAGATCAAGATAAATTTTTAGGAGTATCAGAATGGAAATGATACCTCTCATAAAGCAAAGTTGAAAAAAATGGATAGTATCCTTTTACTGAACGCACTATACACCCAGCATTCCCAGCTTGGTTTGCAGAAAAATGAACCAATTTGTACTCTTACAGAAGTGTAGGATGGCGGAAGAAAATTCACCCAGCTGAAGGCTAATTTATTAAGCAAAGAAGCACCTGGTCAGTGCAATCTTCCGTTGAGTTAGTATCAGCACTTTGCCGGTAAAACTGTAAAGTGGGTCTTGAGTACCACAAACAATATGTTTTTCTTTTGCACCTTTAGATTTAACTAGAGAACCACCTACATAAAGAAGATGGTAATTATACAGACTTATTTTGTCAAACTAATTCAAATGAGATTCCACACAGAAGGAAACAATTTAAACAGTTCCCTCACCACAATCCATTATATCAATATGGTTTCATGGGTATTCCAGCAACGCAGCCCTTCTAGGTGCTCCTGCCAAGAGAGCTAAAGAAGATTCAGAACATGTGACACCACATTATTTATTCAAACCAAGAGATACATAGACAAACATTGATTTACGATATCTAAGATATTGGGAACTTCTACGGTTTTTACTTCTTATGGTGGAGGATTAAAGGCTGCTTCCATTTAGATATATATAAAATCGTTCATTTAGATTGAGGAAAAAAATGAAAATTTATGTAGTACTTTCTAAAGCACATTCCTGGCATCCATAGGCAAGGAAAAAATTGAATACATGCTTATTGCTTGTTTTGAAATTTTTCATATAATAATAAGCTCCATAACATGGCTACGGGGTTAAAATTAGTTGACCTAGTATTGTAAATCCATAACCATGTATTTTAATGTTCTAGAACCAAATTAAAAGTGAGATGAGCAGGGCTAGTTTGATGCATGTTGAATAGTTCTTCTACCATGAAGGTTACTAAAGCTTCAATATAGAATTTTGATTTACCTCCATTTGCTGGCCCAGCCATACTATTCTCATGATGTACGAAATAGGAATTTGCAAGGCTGGGATGCTTAGATGATGAAATGAGTTGCTCAACAACTACACTCGTGCATGACCATGGATGACATCCAAATTCCACAATTCAGTCATGTAATAGTATTAGTACTCTGGAGGATTCTTTCCCTCTGAACATCTTACAAACATCCACACATCTTCTTTTGCAAACGACATTCTGGACTGGCTATTAGACATAAATTATATAAGTAAAACTATTTTGGAGCATGAAGTTCAAGTATACTGAGTTTATTGTCTATTGAGTGGACTCAGTAAGTAGACTCAGTAGCCACCAGCGACAAAATCGAACAGTCTCGTACCTGCGCCCTCTGTCAGCACCTCATCTGAAGTGTCACAACCTGAAGCTGAATATTACATGCAGCCTATGGTGGAGATGTGTCCCACAGGTTCAGCCAGAACAGTCAGAATATAATGAAATTTTACCTGTTGTTCTTAGCACTCAGTTTTCCTTCTGGTTCTGTATTAATCAAACTAAGCAAACCAAATATTTGTTGGCACTTTGGCTTCTATATAAAGCACAGTGAGAGATTGATGGGAGGCAACGAATGCAAAAACCTGAACTTATATTGCACTGTATCTTCCTGTCTTAGCCTTGCTAGCTACTTTACTGTTCGACTATTTTTTCTGCAACACTGCCCTGTTCTAGCTGTAGAAGCCCTCTATATTTGAGAATCGGGCGGCCGTGCCGTCCGAATTGTAGTCTGAAGCCCTCTATATCAGTGGATCCTCAGCTGTTCTAGCTGTAGAAGCCCTCTATATCAGTGGATCCTCAGCTGACTCCTTTCGTCTTGCTCCTCTAATCGTTGTAGCCCTAACACCCTTAGTCCAACACAGTTCTTTAGCTCGGCATCGCTCGCCGCGCCCAATCTGCTTCTAACAGCTGTCAGTATACCCCTCCTCCGCTCAATCAACTATCACGTGATAATTCATCAATGTATCTAGACGTATTTTAGTGTGTAGATAAATCCGTATTTTACAAAACGGTGTCAACTTTCCCAACCGGAGGGAGTAGTAAATATAAGATGGTACTTTGCTATGTTACGTCATGCCTTTTGTATTTTTGCATATGGATTCGGTATCTGACTTTCTCAAATTGCAACATGCTTTCATCTTACTACTGTTATCACCTTTACGATCTAGAAGGGCATAAATTATACTTATTTCATTGTGTGAAAAAATCATAGTCACTTTTCTGTTTGTTGCACCCTGCAGGGGAGATTTGTGTTGCAATATCTTTAGAGACAGCTGGGGCCACACGATCATGGTCTGATGCAGCCGAACTAACTGGGATACAGAAACAGTATTCACTGTCATCAAGTCCAAGCACAGGATCGTCAGCTGCATTAGCTTATCAAGAAAGTGAAGCCTCTAAAAAAGATAATGTTAATGAGTATTCTGATGGAGCTGAAATCCCTGAAGAGGATGAACACAGCAAAGGGACTGATCAAACAGCTGCAGATGACAGATTTAATGGGAATCCTAATGAAATTTCTAGTGATGCCGAAACTTCTAAAACAGAAAAGATTGACAGACCCTCATTTGTTGATCGTGTCTATCAAATGTTTGTCAAGAAAAATGATGATCTTTCATCAACATCTTTGGCAAAGACCGAGGCATCTGAAGAAGTCCATCAAGCACTAGCAGGATGTGACACTCCTGTAAGCCAAAATGGTGATATGTGTTCAGAGGCTCCATTTGATGAACTATTGAGATCTTTTGAATTAAGACATGAAGGAGTCGAAATGCCTGTGAATTTACAAGGAATTCTTGTTAATCAGTCATATTTTGCGTCGCCTGGTGATTTGAATAACCTCCTCTTCTCACCAGATTCAGAATTTCGGCAAACATTGGTACAGATTCAGGGTTGTACTGATTTCAAAACTGAACCCTGGAGAACTGATAATGATGGGGAATCCCTGAAGAGAGTGATAACTTATACAACTGCACCATCCAGATTGATTAAAGCTGTTAAAGCAACAGAGGAACAATCTTATTTGAAGGCCGATGGGAAAGAGTATTCAGTTTTAATGAGTGCTAGCACCCCTGATGTTCCTTGTGGTACTTATTTTCGGACAGAGATTCTTTTCCGTATTATGCCAGGTCCTGAACTTGATTCCGAGCAACAGACTTCACATTTGGTCATTTCTTGGCGCATGAATTTTCTTCAGAGTACTATGATGAAAGGTATGATAGAAAATGGAGCAAGACAAGGCTTGGAGCAAAGCTATGCACAGTTTTCTGATTTACTGTCAGAGAAGATCAAACCTGTTGATTTAGAAGATGCTGGGTCAGACAAGGAACATGTCTTAGCTTCATTGGAAGGGGGTCAGGAGTCTGATTGGAAGATAGCATTCCTATACTTCTGCAACTTTGGTGTCTTGTCCTCTTTTTTTGTAGCCCTGTACATTGCTGTGCATGTTTCACTAGTGAATTCAGGTGCAGTTCAGGGGCTTGAGTTTCCTGGATTAGATTTGCCAGATTCACTCAGTGAGATTGTCATGGGTGGGCTACTGTTTCTTCAAGTGCAACACATATTTAAGAAAATTGTATGTTTTTTTCAGGCAAGGGAACAAAAAGGTACTTTATCCCCTTCCAATCCTTATTTTCATCACTTTCCATATCTAATTTGTATGTACCTGTGGGAACCTCTTTGGAAATACAAGATTGTAATGATTAATAATCATGGATATGTTGTCGAATAACAATGTTCAGCTGAGTTGCTATTTAGGATGTCTTACGGAAATTCTCGACTCCCCTTAAAATAACTTGTAAATAAGAAGAGCCTCTAGTTTGCTTCATGCAAAAGAAATACGAAACCTCAGTCCTGTCAGTTTTCTCGCAATGAACTTATGGATCTATACCATATTAAATTGACCCTCATGTTTTGATGTACAGTTGTACACTACTGAATCTTGTGGACATAAATGTGATTTTGTGTTAGGCTAATATTTTTCTCATGTAGTTGGTGATCATGGTGTCAAAGCAAAAGGCGATGGATGGTTGTTAACGGTTGCCTTAATTGAGGGAACCAAGTTGGCACCAGTTGATGCTACTGGTTTCTCTGATCCTTACGTGGTTTTTACTTGCAATGGTAAAACAAAAACAAGTTCAATCAAGTTCCAAACACTCGAACCTCAGTGGAATGGTATGTGTTTTGTGGTAGACTTTCTGATTTCCTTCCTCGACTATTACATTCCTTCCATAACCACATATCAGTAAGAAAAGTAACTTGGAAATCCCCATTTTAGTAGAAAGATAGGGCCATGGTTCATCATGTATCGGGCAACTAAATACATTTCCCTAAATCTTGCAGACATATTTGAGTTTGATGCCATGGATGATCCTCCATCAGTGATGAATGTACATGTGTACGATTTTGATGGACCATTTGACGAAGTTACTTCTCTTGGACATGCTGAAATCAACTTCGTCAAATCAAACTTGTCGGAGCTATCCGATGTATGGATTCCTCTTCAAGGTAACTTGGCCAAGTCCAGGCAGTCTAAGTTACACCTAAGAATATTTTTGAACAACTCAAAGGGCACTGGTATGGTCACCGAATATCTGAGCAAAATGGAGAAAGAAGTTGGTAAGAAGGTGAGTACTTTCCTTTGCATCTTCTTCGAAGCATACTTACTATGTGAGTTCACCTAGTCTGATCTGGGTTACTGCTGACAGATGCCATTGCGGTCTCCCCGAACTAATACTGCATTCCAGGAGCTCTTCTCTCTACCATCAGAAGAATTTCTCATCAGCAGTTTTACGTGCTACTTGAAGCGTAAATTGCATACACAGGTACTTCTGAAACTGCGACTACCAGTATCGTACAGAGGAAAGCCAAACAGCAAGGCTTGATGGGGATGGGGGACATTGGAAAAGGGAGTTATAACATAGATTGGGATGATAGAGTATTAGGGAGAGAATATATTGGTTCATATATATTTTTTAGAAAAACAAGAACAATAGGAAAACAAAGTTACAATCATATTTCTTTTGCTAAAATATGGACGGAATTTTGGCAAAATACTTTTCCAGATTGGCTATTAAATTCTGTTTCAGTTTGACTATGGGGCTTAACATCTCTGGACATTAAGGATTTTTTTTCAGATTGAATATTAAAAAGAGTTTAACTACACGTCATCTTTGGACTATTTAATCCACTTTCCAGAACCTTACACAGTTTCCATTTTAAAAAGTTTTTCCAAGAATTGTTTTCCTGCTTTTACTTGATTTTTGTAATAAAATATACGTTGCTGACATGACAAGGTGCTGACGTGTGTAAGTGACACCATGCATGTCGTCCTAGTCAGCACAAAACCACTTGGGATAGGACCATGGGGGGTAATGTAAACCGATTCAAGCTTTCAAAGTTAGAAACAACCGGTTTCGGAGTTCAAGGTTGAACATATGTTGAACTTGAGGAATCGTTAACTTTGTAGTCCTTATTCAGTTATTCTTAAAATATATGGAAATTCATTGATTTAGATGTGGCTAACATGTTAGGATGTGCACACATTGTGTCTACTATGAGCATCTTATTTTGCTAGTTTCAAACATTTGTATTGAAAAATGAAGTTTAGAAAAAGATGCATGTGCTACAAGATGTGTCATTTCAGATAGTAAACTAACAAAAAATTAACAGCTTACTAAGCGTTCTGTCAATTAAGAAGATCATCTGTACTTGTCCTTTCAGGGCCATCTTTTCTTATCTCCAAGAACGATTGGGTTTTATTCAAGCATGTTTGGCCGGAAAACAAAGTTTTTCTTTCTATGGGAGGATATTGAAGACATACAGCCAATTCCTCAATCACTATCATCGTGGAGTCCATCCCTTACAATAACTCTTCACAAAGGTAGAGGCATGGATGCAAAGCATGGTGCAAAGACCATTGAGAGTGGAAAGCTGAAATTCTGTCTGCATTCTTTTGCATCGTTTAGTGTGGCCAATCGGTAAATTTCCACCTTTCTGAAATAATATGAATTACTAAAGTTTCGCTTATCTCCAGTAGAATAAACCGTTTGAAGAGTTTTCCTATTACAATTGTCAGTCTAGACCATCAAGAAATTTCTACATTGGTACACTAGACCATAGCACGTAGAAATTACCTTTTGTATGTCATTATGATTATTGGCATTTCACTCTGACCACTATAGATATTTTCTGGGATGCTTTACAGGACGATAATGGCTTTATGGAAAGCAAGATCTTTGAGCTCCGAGTTCAAAGTACAGATTGCTGAGGAACAATCCCAGAATAAAACCCTCCAGAGCGAGGACAGTGGAATTTTCGTTGGTGTTGAGGATTCCAAGAGCCTTCAGATGAGCGAAGTTTTCTCCTCAACCATATCTGCTAATGTAATTTCAGTTAACTTATGCAGATCATGACCACTTTCATTTGCATCTGAGTTGTACTTGCAAGTTTTGTAACTACTTATGATGAAATTTATCACAAGTTGAACTGAAATACATGTTCCTCTTGCCAGATGGCCTCACTTATGGAGATGTTTGAAGGAGGTTCGTTGGAGATGAAAGTCATGGAGAAAGTTGGGTGCCTTAAATACTCGGCTACACAATGGGAATCAGAAAAATCCGATGAATCTGAAAGACAAATTCATTACAAGTTCAGCAGGAAATTGTCTCCTGTTGGAGGAGAAGTGACTGGTACCCAATTGAAATCTCCTATGCCCAATAAGAAAGGGTGGATTATTGAAGAGGTGATGGAACTTCAAGGAGTCCTCCTTGGTGACTTCTTCACGGTACGTCGATATACTTGAGACGTTTGTGCATGGCTCTTGGAAAAACAGAACCATGCTTATACTAGTGGCTAAGTTGGCTTGAGAGTAGCACGATCTCAACGGAAAAGTTTTGCTTCTCGGTGCATTGATAGAAAAAGAAGTTTAGATACACGCCTAGGACTCACATGCAGTTGCATGATTTTCATGTGACACCATTCCCAAATATTATGTTTTTTTTGGGAAGGTGACAAATGTATGTAGCTTGCCCCTTTGTCCACTTTCTTGATTGTGGAGGAAACCTCAGGCTTTTACTTCCATCCAAAGAAGAAAACCGATGTCCACATGGTCCAGAGGTCATAAAAGGTAGAAGAGAGAAATTAACCTAGAGGTAAGAAAATAAGAATGGGTTTGCAGCCACCTTAAAATGTGAAACAAAAAGTAGCATAATCCAAAGCAGTGAACAAAGCAGATAGCAGCAGCCCTTCATCTTTTTTCCCCTACAAGAAGAACCCCTCGATCTTAATGAGCCGACTGTACGTAATGAACCGACTGTTCCAACTTGTTCATTTATTTATTTTGAGGAAATAAAACACGTTATGTGCATAAAACCGAATTAAACATTGTAAATGACATGTACACCTGGCTTTTGCATGCAGCTTCATATAAAATATCAAATCGAAGACCTTGCTCCTAAACAAAAGGCGTGCAGTGTCCAAGTGTATCTTGGAATAGAATGGTCAAAGAGCACCAGGCATCAGAAGAGGATCGAGAAGAATGTTCTTTCAAGTTCATCTGCTCGTCTGAAGGAGATGTTCAGCCTTGCATCAAAGCAGCTCTCACACGCCAGATAGGATCATTCATCTGTGACATCCCCCCTGTGCATAATACCGAATGGCTGAACATATCTGGACAACCGGTATGATCTTCTGTACATACATTGCTTGATTGAAGATACACACGGGTGACCGATTCATTGTTAGACCATATTAGAGTGAGCTTTGCGGATCCTGCAGCAGCTGAACCATTGTGGCTGAACTCGGGATACCATTCCGTTAGTTCTGTTGTACTGTATCTGCTGAACCGTACGTGTACCCAATTTGCACAGATGACAGCATTTAGACCAGCTTCACTATGCAGTGATGAACTATAGTTAGACTAGGATCCACAATTTGTTTCTATGTAGACTCTAGTGTATGTTTCTGCATGGACGCACATAGGATTGCAGTGTTGTGCTCTGCGTTATCATTTGTACATGGAATTGAACCATTTGAAACCTTTGCTTTGAAGATCACATGTTGAATTTGAATTGTACAGAAGCAAAAATAAGTGATCCAATAAAGTTGTGAAGTTTATGGACAGTCAGTTCACTGAACCGTACTACTTTCTTGTGTTCATTTGTGATATATCTTCTTTTATTCTGTTCGGTATGATCTATTCCGTACATAAATGCGGGGATGGCGAAGGCGTGAATATGGAGAAGAAAACAAAAATGCTATGTTGAAAAAAGAAAACAGTACTGTACTATTCTTATCCCATCTGTGCAAAACCAAAATTGGACTCACAAGTCTCATACAACATTTTCGGTCAAGGTTCAAACGTTGCCGATGCGACCTGCGATATCTGCGGATCCTCTGACATATTTCTATGTGCAGTAGTGGAACCATCTGATCATTCGTGTCATGGTTCTCAGATTGCCAAAAAATTGCAGTTCAACCAACTTCTCTGTTGCCAATTTGCCAGTTGTGACGGTAGCGCATGCACCATCGCGCCAGGTGACACAAGTACTCGAGAGGTTTATGACCCTGGTTAGAAATGGAGTATTTTTCGTTCCATCTTGTAAATAAAAATAAATAAACTATCACTGCATATGGGCCATGTAGTCGAGATAACAACTTGATTGCTCAGATAATTGATGAAGCTTTTTCCGTACTTTTCCGTATTGTTGGGGCAAAGGAATGTGAAATCTTAGATTTGTTTGAAATAATATGGTAGCTCATTCCATAGGGAAAAACAAACATGCGGTCTTATCTTACTGATGACGTCATCTATCGTTTCCACATTTTTCTTGCGTTACATCCAAATAACACATTTGCAGTTTTTCTTTGGTCTTGATTCCTATAAAAGTTCAGAATACATGACACCTGAATTTTAACGTATTTTCTAATTTCTATATTGGGTTACAATGTATAGCTTCCAAAAACCAGCACAAACAAATTCCAACGCGTTTCCATGGCGGTTTCGCACCTCCTTGACGTCGGCCGTGACGTCACCCGTTCAAATTGAACTCCAGACCAGGACGATTTCGGTATTTCTAGAAATTTCGGTCAAACAGTTCGAGTATCCTTTGTCGGATCTTTTTCAAAACTCTTTTTTTTTTATAATAATCTTTTTCAAAACTCCAACATGACGTCACAAACATAACAACCTACCCTGCCTTCTCCGAAAACAATTACCGCGTCTGCCCTTGTTCCTCTTCCCCTGTTCGTGCAAAACCCCTCCCTCTCGCGTCTAATTCAGAGGAGCCAGACGCGACGAGAGTTGCAAATCCACAGCGCCAGAGCCCCCAATCTCCCCAGCCGCCCCTCCGCCGCAATCCCCAATATCTCCAGATTTCTTCCTTCTCGTGTCCCAATCGCGAGGATTTGGAGGATTCTGTAGCCGCCCAATTCCGGTCTCCCGTGCCGCGCCGCGTGCAAAACCCTCGCTCTCCAATGCCCGAGCGAATCGCTTGAGGACGCCGCCGCAATGGGGAGGAAGAAGTCGCAGCCGTCGCGAGCGAGGGGGCTCGGCTTCGCCGCGGAGCCCGACGCGCCGAGCCCTAGCGGCGGCTCCCCCTCCAAATCGAAGCGCGCGGCCAAGGGCGCGGCGAGGAGAGACATCCTGGTGGAGGTCGATGGCAGCACGCGTGGTCGCGCTGAGGACGAATGCCGAGACATCGCCGAGTTGGTTCTCCGCGGCGTGAGGCTGGACGGCGAGGGGAAGGAGGAGGGGATCGACTTTACGGCGCTGAGCGAGGAGTACTCGGACCTGGAGAACAGGGGGAGGTGCTCGCTCCGTCTGCGGGTGCGGGACGCGCCGGAGGACGGGTTCAGGCTGGGCCACTGGCCCGTGCTGCCGTCGGACTGCGTGCTCCTGGAGTTCCACACGGAGAAGCTTGCAGGTCGTGTGTTTATCTCAGGCCGTTTCGATGGCCCCGATGAAGGCGTATCTGGGGTCGTCCATCTGGTTAGCTTGGGGTTCATGACGCTGCGGGTCGTGGAATGTAGCTTGTTCCAGATTGATGCTATGGTGCTTCGGGTTAGAGTGGAGGTGATGGACCGGGCTTTCGCTGCGTGTGAATCTCTTTTGGAGGTCACCAGGCATCCATGGAGGAAGAGCTTGATGAATGTCATGGCTTGGGTTCGCCCCGAGGTTACCACGTCTGCTGTAATATATGGGATCGATGGTCTTGTTCCACCCATGGACGGTGACGCTGATTGTGAATCCGCGCCAAAGAGTGACTCACAGTTTGATCTTGCTGCTTTCTACGAAGCGGTTAAGCCTTCGATGTGAGTGCCTTACATTTCATCATCTCATGTGTTGTTTGTTATTAGGAAACATTTGAGGCGGTTTTTCTGAACTTTTAAATTAATGCTTCAGAATTATTCTTGGAGTATAAAACATTACACCCAAATAAGCTACCTTCTGCTGTGCATATGTTGGCTTGGTAGAAATATTTGGTTTTGTGTGATCTAGAATCGTATATAACAATGTTATATGTAGTAGTATTATGACAGCACCATTCTCTTTCTGGCTTTTATATGATGCTTTTTTCTTGCTACTTTTTGACAGGGGCGCAGGGCTATTGGAAGAGGAACTTCCTGATTTACTTCCTCATCTCAGACCATATCAACTTCGTGCAGCAAATTGGATGGTTGAGCGTGAAAAAGGAAATACAGCTGTCTCATCACCCAATGAGGATTACGTTCATCCTGCACCCTATTGTGTTCCAATAGATTTTATTAGTAAGAAGTCCAGGATGTTCTACAACCCCTTCAAGTAAGACTCCACTGCATTTCAATTGTACTTCCCCGATATTGCTGTGCTTTTCTTCAGTGTAGATTAACATGCTTGAGCTACTGTTATATTAATTATCCTTAGCTTTTGTCACCATGTAAGGAATATATACGGCAATTTGGTTCCATGTGGGGTGATGTTGGGTAGTGTTGTGTGAAGGAAAGAAGCGTGTATGTGGTCAATTATGTTGAGATTTTTTTTCGGATGTCAAAGTTTGGTTTGATTTAGGATTTTAGCCAGGGAACACAGAGCATGGCCGCAATGCTATTGGGATATGTGCATTTTATTATCTGCTTTGCATATCTGTCCTCTTACACTCTTATTCCAGGCTCTGGATTTGGACGTTATTTGTTCCTAGCAATATCCCTGAATAGTTCAGTTTCATATAATTTGTTACTTTGCAGTGGAAATGTTTCATTGCAACCGGAGCCTTCTCCACCTTATGTCTCTGGGGGAATTTTGGCTGGTATGTTGATATGATGTGTGAACATAATTACAATGCACTAATGTGTTAGACACTAAGGATATCCATCGCTAATTTTTCCTTTTATGACTAAATAATTACAGATGAAATGGGTTTGGGGAAAACTGTCGAGCTTTTAGCTTGCATTTTTTCTCATCGTAGCACATTTTCCATACTGTTCTGTCTCTCCAAACAGAAAAGAATTAGATCGGATAAGTAGGCCAAAAAGAGAGAGAATTGAATGCATCTGTGGGGCTGTAAGTGAAAGTTCTGCCTACAAGGGGATATGGATCCAGTGTGACATTTGTGATGCTTGGCAGCATGCTGATTGTGTTGGTTACTCACCCAAGCAAGACTTAACCTTTGATGATGATAATGTGTTGTCAAAATGTGAAGAAGGCACCATGAAGTCAAAACGTAAAAGGCAAAAGAGAGCCACATTTCTATTGCATGGACGGAAGAAAACTACGCTTGTGCAGTGTGCTTGGAACTTGCTGAAGCTGCTCAAACTACTATTTTCAGTCATGCTACATTGATAGTCTGCCCATCGCCAATATTGGCACAGTGGCACTCTGAAATTACACGGTACGATTTCTCTTGTCCAGACAAATGTTGCACAGTATTGTTTTAGTTCTTGAATGAATAGCAGAATGCTGCATTTTTCGAAGTTCTTAAATACCCAGACCCCTTGTGAGAAAACTTAAAGAATGTGCATGGCCAACTGACCATTCTGTGTGCTGTTATTTCTTTCTATTTCAGATGCATATCTCTTTCATACGAATGTAGAATGGCAATTTTGCTTTACCCGTGCCAGTCGCATAAATTTTTTCTCTTCTTCTCTGCTTGTAATCAGATCATTGTAGAAGCTCTGCAACTTTGAGTTGAAATCCTTCACACGTGTCTATAGGAATTAATAATGCTCATGACAAAAGGCTTTTAGAATAAGATGAGTATGTTTTTAAGAAGCACCCCCCCCCCCCTTTCTGAAAGTAAGGCCTATTATAGCTGTTGATATTTTTTCTAAAAACTTGGTCAAATTTTGCATCGTTGGACTTCTGAAGAACTTATAGGCCTTACTTCAGGAACGGAGGGAGTATGAAGAAAATTTTTAGTATGCGCAACAGATTCCGCCAGCTGCTTCCAGTGTAGTACAATAATGCATAAAATTGAAGCTTCGAGTGCCTTATTCAGTCTCAGTTATTTCCATGCTTAGCATTACCTCTTCTGTTCAGTGATTATCTGCATACTATGATACTGCTGACTGTTAAGTTCCTTCTTACTAGACACACAAGGCCAGGATCTTTGAACGTTCGCATTTATGAAGGTGCAAGGAACTTGGACTCCGCTTCTAACCAAAGAAATGATCTAACTGAGATAAGCACTGCTGATGTTGTTTTGACAACTTATGATGTCCTCAAAGAAGATCTGTCACATGATTCTGATAGACATGATGGAGATCGCCGTTTCTTGAGATTTCAGAAGAGGTAATGTTTATTTTTCTCAGGAAGTTTGGCCATGCATTATATCAGTTGGATTATGTTATTTTGAAAGTTGACTATATATGGCACTCTGAACCCCAGTTAATGTGTCTTAACTGAAAAAGGAGTGTTGTCCCTGACTTGTAGGTGCAGCACTTCCTAGTTAACCTTTTACACGAAGCGAGGACAGAATTGTAAGTGAGGTGTGCAAATACGTGTCCACCCCATGGCGCACATGGCTGTTATCCTATTTGAGCCCCAGGGTTTTACACATTTGTTATTGCATTTTAGGTCGTATGGTTTGCTTCGAAGCAAGGGAGGATGCTTTACGAGTTTGTTATGAATTTATGATACATATCGTCTGGTCTTGAATGATGTGAATGTGAGAACTTGCTAAACCTGAAAATGTTAGCATTAAAATGTATTTAACTTGAGCTTTGTTCTGCGTAGAATCATGTTATACTGGTAATAGCTGACATAGAAGCGAACTAGGAAGTGCCATTAGGCCCGTGGATATCATAGCCAATTAGGCTCGCCAATCATTCAATAGTATGAAATAACTACGGCTTAACTTCTACTGAACTCTCATTGGACACCTAGGTACCCCGTCATTCCAACTGTCCTAACAAGGGTCCACTGGTGGCGGCTTTGTTTGGATGAAGCTCAGATGGTAGAGTCCAGCAAAACTTCTGTTACTGAGATGTCAATGAGGCTAAATGCGCAACACCGTTGGTGTATCACAGGAACTCCAATACAGCGCAGGCTTGATGATCTATTTGGTCTTCTACGCTTTCTCAGGACAAGTCCATTTGACACATACAGGTGGTGGGTGGACATTATTAGAGACCCATATGAGGTACACTGACTGCTAGTGCCATCTGTGAGCATTTAATACATCTTTCTTAAACCTATATGTTCCTCTAACAATTGAAAAAAATTAGACAAAGTATAATATTTCTACGAATGGTAAATAATACATCACAGTTTTAACCTAGGAGGTTATGGGTTTTACTGTTAGCTCATAAGCTAATTGCTCATCTGTAGGTTCATATATTTCAAAAACATGCATTCATAATGAGCATATATGAAGAACTGTACAATCTGATTAAGAATACCAATCTTAGTGCGAATTTGTTGATTGGCATAGCAATATCTGAATGATGCTGTGATGGAAGAGCATGCAATGCTGGTTACTGCTCTACAGCTTTCGCAGCATTTGTTTCTTGAGATGGTTAGAGTAATTAATCCTTTTCATCATTTCTCATTGAATTGAACTGCAGAGGGGAGATATGATAGCTATGAATTATACACACAAGTTCTTCAAGGAAATCATGTGGCGCTCCTCTAAAATTCATGTCTCGGGGAATTACAGCTGCCTCCACAAGAAGAATGTTTCTCGTGGCTCATTTTTTCATCAATTGAAGAATATTTCTATCAGAAGCAGCATGCAACTTGCATGGACCATGCACATGAAATTATTAGACGTTTAAGAAATGACGCCAACAGAAGTGAACCTACATCAGGTACTCTGTCCATTATATCAATTATTTACTGCTAGTTGCTAGATTTATACTGCAGGGACAGGATTTTAACAATTCCATTCCTTTTATGCTGCTTGCTTTATTTTTGTGTTTGGATGGAAATAATTGAAAGTCTAAACGACATGTCATACAGAACAGCAATATACAAGACAGTGATGCAAGATCTGCATCTTTTCTTGTTTTTTTCTCTCAAATGCCAATAAGATAATTTCTGTCGAAACTTCCAACTTTTTCCATATCTGCACTTGAACAAAGCAACCATAAAAAGTTTTGTTGATGAGCATAAATTCACAATACTGGTAAAGGTGTTGTTCAGTTGCTGTAACAGATACCACGCTGCACAACTTTGTTCAAAAAATCTGAAACTGCTTTAACATCTTGTTGTTTTTCGTAGATTCAAATGTTTTATCAAATGTGTACCTCTCCAACAATGACACTGCCAAACTTCTAGTCCCACTGCTCAAGCTTCGGCAGGCCTGTTGCCACCCGCAAGTGGGTAGTTCTGGTCTCTGCAACGTACACCTTTGTCGATGGATGAAATTTTACAGGTGAACAATTAATGGTTTTACCTCCCCTATTGGCAGCTATTTTTTTCACGTGATTTTGTGCTTAAAGTTGTCGATTATCCTTTTCTATCCAGGTACTTATTGGTAAAGCAAAAGTTGAAGGGGAGGAAGAACTTAGAAAAGTTGTTGTTTCCCTAAACGGTCTTGCTGGAATTGCTATCATCGAACAAAAGAACCACGAAGCTATCTCTTTGTACAAAGAAGCACTGGATTTTGCTCGTCAAAATATTGATGATTTTCGTGTTGACCCTTTGTTGAATCTTCATATCAACCACAATCTTGCGGAGCTGCTCAGAACTAGTTCTGAATTTTTAGAAGAATGCCCACTAAAAATACAAACTTCTCTTGTCTATAACAAACGAAAAAGAAAAGAAGCTAGCCTTCCGGACTCAAATTTATGTGCCATAAAGCGAAATAAAGTATCTGAGAACAGCGGATCAGTTTTGGCAGCTGATGGTGCTGAAACTCTGAGGACAAAAATATTATTGGACAAGCATCTACAAGTGTAGAGTTGCATGCAGAGAAGGATGTGGGATGCCACTCGTCATCTGAATGTTTTGCTGATGGTTGCTTGAGAAAGACATGCAACACACTTAAAGAAAAATATTTGTCAGTTTTTACTACAAAGCTACTAATAGCACAGAAGGATTTCAATGCATCAATGGAAGAGGTTGATCTCGTCACTATACTGCTATTGTTTTTTGGGTTGCAGCTTGCAACAAATGATCTTGATCCATGTCTCCTTCTTTGGAATGTTCTGTGTATTGTTGTAACATTGTTGTGTGTTTTCGATCTTGCTTTGTGCTCTATTCCATGATGTTTTGCCTCCGCTCATTAGTTCTTACAGTGTTCTAGACTAAATTCATCACTGTTCTCTAATGAGCTTCTGCCTCTAGGTCAGCACTCTATATAAAGAACTACAAAATCAGGGTATGGATTGGCTATACGCTTTGGACTGCATCGAGAAGAATAAGGAATCCGCCAGTGAGCTATTTAAGAAGATCGATAGTTCTAGCATTAAGAGCACCACTGGCTTGGGTACAACGGGAATATCGTCCAGGTCAGCACGAAACTTGGTTCAGTTTGTTTTTGTTGCAATTTATGGTGGTTTTATTATTTAGGAACTTGTGGTTTTAACTATCTCGGAGTTAATATCATGAAATTAATGAATGCAGATTTGTGGCACCCGAGCTCCAGTTCAATTTTTTTTAAAATGGCACTTTGGAGTTTCAAAAATTCTAATTTTTTGAACGTAATACATATACATGGTATTATATTTGCGCAAAGTTTCGGTAAAAAAGGCATTTTATTTTGGGCTACAGAAAAATAACAAATTTGTGGCTGTATAAATAAAGGAGTACAAAACTCTTATTTTGTCTGGAAAGTTGTCTTTTTAATGTAGCTCAAAACACAACGTACTTTTAAACGAAACTTCTCGTGTACATAGTAAATATGTATATGTATTTCTATACTTTTTGGCAGATTTTTTTGGGCCCTAAAAATACGATTTTCTTTTTGGAAAAATAAGCTCCAGTGAGCTCGGGTGCATCAACAAGTTTTCCGAAATTAATATCTTTTCAGTAGTTGATGAATAACTTGGTTGTTTTTTCGATGCATAGGGTTCAAACTATTGCTGGCTTGAAGTATACCATTCAATCTAGCATTGATTCCTTGCAAGGTTCAAGGCAACAATTAATGATTAGGCTTTTGGAAATTGACAAAACAATGGATAACCCAAGGGACGAGGATATTGAGGGTCAGCGATATTGTCCGAACTGCTATGATGGCACTGGTTCTTTGTGCATCCAGTGTGAATTGGATGAGCTGTTTCAGGTAATCTTGTATGCTCGTACTCTTTAATGTATTCGTGATCAGATGGAATTAATCATGTGTTATTTATCTCGTCACTTCTAGGGGTATGAGGCACGGCTCTTTGTTGTTAAGAATTCAAACAATGATTCTGTTATTGCTTCAGTAGATGAAGCACAGGATTTACAAAGGCGAAAATACGAGTTGAATCACTTTTTCCGCAAAAAAAAGCCAATGAAGGATCTGAAGTTGGTGGTGACAATAACAATCCAAGATCTGCTCGGGAAAACATACAGGTAAATTTTGCTTTATCTTGGTCCAGATGATTGTCATGTCTTCCATTTGTACATTTAGTTCAGTAGCTGTCACTATATTTAATTATTCATTGACAATTACTATATTTAATTATTCATTGACAATTTATCTAGGATAGTGTCGCACTTTTCCATTTTTGAAAGGAGCTAGAATATCCTTTACTTTACCCTTTTAGAGTTTCATCCATCTATGTATTGTACTGAGTATCCTTTTTGTCCTTCTAGACACTTCCATTCAGAACTTGTCTTTTATTTGTCCTTTCAAGTACTAGTTCCATCTGTGGAAACATCGTGCCTTTTACAACCATCATTTTAACATATTGCAGGCCTGCATAAATTATGTAATCACATGCTCATGTGATCTGCTTTAACCTTTCAAAGTCTATTGTATGTTTTCATTCCTAACCATCTCACTGTTTTTTTTGTAAGCTCGTTTTTTAGCTAACTTTTTTCAGCCTCTCTCTGCCAGACTAGAATCTTTCTAATAACTATTAAGACACCAGTGCTACGCTATAGAACCAAAAAAACGATGGGAAACATTGTTTACTCAAGTTTTATGTCAAATTAATTCTGCTATGCTCTTTGGTTTGTATGGTCGTACTTATTTAACTTCTCTCTAACTGAAGTTAACTAGAAATGTTTTTTATGTCAGCCATCTTCTTTAAACCTGGCATTTAAAGGAATTCAAAAGTATTCAATTATTTATCTGTTATTATTTTCAATGCTTCTTAGAATACATTATTAGAGTCTTATATGCTGCTTCTCTTTACAGGTCTACAGACATCCTTCTCAAACTGAGACTGCCCTAAGGGCTATTCGGGCCCACTCAAAACTGTACTTGGAAAGCAATATGTTGAAATTGCGAAGAAACATTTGCTTCTTTTTGAGGTAAATCATAGTTTGTATGTTGACGGCTTGACGCCTTCTCTTTTCGCATGGTTGAGATGCTCATATGTCAATGGCAATTGGTAAATTTTAGCACTGGGCATTATTCTACCGTAGCACAGGAAATATCAAATACAAGAGGGCACACGATTGAACAAGGAGTAGCTTTTCCTTCAAAGTTTGAAGTGATTTTTTGTCATGTAATGATTTTTTATCAGAGGACAAACACTTGTTTTGTCCAATACTATTCGGCCTGTTATTGGTGTAAAACCTGCAATTTCTTGTTTGATGAACGAGATCAAGGGGACATCTTGAAAGAGAACTGTAAGGGAGACCCTCACAATATCAATAGGAACCCAAATTCGTGTCGGTGGTACTTGAACCCAGGTGGCGGGGTTGT
Organism: Poa pratensis; assembly: GCA_947311845.1. NCBI lineage: Eukaryota > Viridiplantae > Streptophyta > Magnoliopsida > Poales > Poaceae > Poa > Poa pratensis. Next base: position 12,285,613 of record CAMZMU010000128.1, on the reverse strand, counting down.
ACGTCCACTCCCCCAACCAAGTGAACTAGGCTCACTTCCTACTGTAGAGGCCACTCTACTTATTTAGCCATCATTTTAGAAATCTTGGCAGATGTCAAACCTTAAAATGTTGCTTACCTACTGTATATTTAGTTTAAAGTATGAAGGTTCAAAACATATCTTGAGCTAGGATATTTTCTGACCATGGCTGTTAATTTAGGCTATGCGCAAGGAGTTTTCACTTGCAAGAAGTTTGTCGATTTCTCAAAACCAATTGCTGCGTGCTCATGATGAGATCAAGATGTCTATTTCACGGCTACAGCTCAAAGAGAATGATGATGAGCCTAGTGCTGTCAATATTGTAACCAGAGAAGAGCTCATACCATACAACGTGCAGTTCACGGGTGACAAATTTTTAGCTCTTTCATCTTTAGCTCGTATAAGGGGTCAACTCCGATACTTGAAGGTTAATAATCACTCTTGTGCTCTTCTGTCTACTTGATATTCTGTTCTGAAACTGTCTTCCTGAAAGAAGAACTATTTTCCGTCTGAATAACTTCTAAATCATTTAGTTTAAATCTACTTGTATGTTCCATAATCTGTTTCAGCGAGTTCTTTTTATAGAGGTTGATCACATTTCCATGTACTTTTAGGGATTGATGCTGCCCAAGTCAGGCAACAGTGTTGCTACAGCAGCTTCCTTCCCTGCCACAGGGCAAACTAGTTCTGAGATCAGCAATGAACCATGCCCAGTTTGTCAGGAGAAGATTCTCGAGCAAAAAATGGTTTTCCAATGTGGCCACTCCATGTGCTGCAAGTGTGAGTACTCTGGTTTTCTCCTCAAATTTATTTACCAGTGATACTGTATGTAATTTTGTTTAAATTTACTTCAGTTGAAGAACATCTTAACTGATGCAGTTGATTCCTCTGGCCCTCTACTATTGGCTGTTCTGTTATAAGTAGACAATATGTCTGCTTGCTTGTTGTATTATGGATTTTGCTTTATCAATCTTTCCCCAAATATTCTGACTAAACCATTGATTATTAATGACATGTCCATTTGATGTATAATAAACTCTGTCTTTGCTAAGTTTATCTCCTCGTTGCTCTCAGGTTGTTTGTACCTGACAGAACGAGCTGCTGGGAAGCACCAAAAATGGATTATGTGCCCTACATGCCGTCAACTTACATATCTTGAGAATGTTGCTTTTGTGGTTGAGAAACAGAGTGAAAATGCTGATAAACAAGCTGAGGATTTGGCAGAAAGCGCTATTTCTGTCCAAGGTTCATACGGAACAAAGGTTTCATTTATTTTCCTTACTTACGAGTTACGACCATTCTATTTTTTTGTTCTTGCGAAGTGAATGCTTATGCTGTTAAATAAATTTAAGCAGAATAACTGGTTCTCCAACAGTCTTGCTTAGTTAGTGCAATAATCTATTTAATCTTTTTGTTCTTTTACTTGAACTAAGATTGAAGCTGTGACAAAAAGGATTTTGAGGATCACTTCAACTGACGGAGCAGCTAAAGTACTTGTTTTTTCAAGTTGGAATGATGTTCTTGATGTATTAGAGCACTCCCTTGGTGCTAACAACATCTCATGCTCGTATGAAAGGAGGAAGGTGAGATACTTGTAGCCCAGGGCGCACATATTTTAATTTTCTGTCTCACTGCTGAGCACAATAATGTTATGAAATTAGATTTCTTGAAGTTATCCCTTTTCTCTGTTCTGCTTCCAGTCCCGATAGTCGTCATTTTAGCAAAGTATTTTGTATATGTTGATCTTATGGACAACGCAGTCGCTTAATGAAAGTCCATTTTCCTTCAGAAAATCGCAAGTGGCGCTCCGTCAATTTAAAGGTCAGGCATCCACCATAAATGGAGAGAAAGTGAAGAAGGCAGTTTCCAAAATGCAGCCTGTTCAAGTATTGCTAATGCTTATTCAACATGGCGCAAACGGTCTGAATCTGCTAGAAGCACAACATGTAATTCTATTGGAGCCATTACTAAACCCATCAGCTGAGGCACAGGCTATCAGTAGGATCCATAGAGTTGGGCAAGACAAGAGCACATTTATCCACCGGTTTGTAGTAAGCACCATATCCTATGCAAATTTATTTCATTCAAAATATGCTTGGAAAAAAAACTCAAAGAACTGTTGATGTCAGGTGAAGAAGACAATAGAAGATAGCATATACAAAATGAACAGGGGCAGAGCTGTCTGCTCCACGATCAACCGCAAGTCAAAGAACTTCAAAGATGAGCTTGCTTTGACTCTGAAGGATGTCGAGTCACTATTTCCCGTGAAAGCACCTGATCAGCCCCCAGATGAAGAGATTAAGGATCATGGTGATAGCTTGAGGAGTTTGCCTCCATCTGTTGCTGCGGGGTTGGCTGCTGAATTGAGGGCTACCAGTGGAGCAACATGATAACCAGCATCAAGTTAACAGAAGGGGTCCAAATTCAGATCACAGGGGGAGAGCAACAATAATTTTAGATGAATAGATATGATATGGTCATGAAGTTGCTGCATCACGAGAATCTGGCATCACTGATAGAATGACGTAGAGCACCGAAGCCAGTAAGGCCGTGAAGGTGTAGTTTAGGGAGACGTGTAACATAGGTTGGTTAGTTTGACAGAAGCATGATCATGCAACATGGCCCATCTCATTTCGCTTATTTGTTATGGTGATTCTGCCATGACAACTTGTGTCAGGTGTACAATGTTTATAAACGTGGCATATGTATAGTTCTGTCTTAAAAATAGCGTAACATGTACATGTTGTGTAACTTACGCCATAATTTAGCTTCTGCACCCTGGGCACGCCCACTTGTGTGTTGTGACTGCGGCTTGCGTCGAATATTCGGCTGTGCAAGTCGACAGGGCAAATGGGCAACAGTGTGTTATGTCTTGCTTCCTTGGTTTGGTTTTCTGTTCTTCTTCTTCTGAATTTGTCTTCCTGTCGTTTTTCTTCGGAAGTTGTCATCTTGTCCTTGCTGCACCTAGGTGGAAGAAATAGACATGGCTTCTCCACGCACGAAAATAACCATATCAGTTGGGGCCCAAGCTAGGGGTTTTCCGTGTTTACTTCATGCATGCATGTGTTGAGGCCCGAGGCAAAGACCAGTCATCCTATATACAAGTATGTTGACCAGAAAACTGTCTATGAATAGCTGTCAGTTGCCTTGGCAGATGCTCCCCACTTGGCCCTTGCATAGTTTGTTGATGTGCACAGTGCACTGCACAGCAAAGTCAGCAACACATATGTCGCAATTGTTGTTCTCTGAGTGAGAATTATTAGTTCTCTAATGTATATGTACGCGTTGTTTAGGGATAAACTGTTGAGCCAAACGACTTATGTCCCTTAGGAAAAGTGGCACGCATTGACCCTTTCCCTCACGCTTTTGCACTGCATGACAGGTGAAAATTCTTAAGTGCTAACGTGGAAAAAAATGTACTCCCTTTGTTCCAAAATATTTGACGTGGATTTGTCTAAATACGGATGTGTTGTAGTGTATAGATACATCAATATTTGGACAAAGGTGCGTCAAGTATTTTGGAACAGAGGGAGTATGATAAATAAATATATACGGATCATGTATTTGAGAAAACTACGTATATTCTACCCATTGCTAATCTCCTTGCTGTATAACCCTGGGTTGGGGGGATGTGAACAGAGGTTGATTTACACCAATCACCTGCCAGGTTGTTCCATCCATGGGCAAAAGGGTAACATTTTCTTTTGTATTTGCTTCTTTCATTTGTTTTTTCTTCTTCTTCAGAAGTACTCCACTCCTCTAGTCATCCTACGTGGAAGAGATTGAGGTGTCTTCTCAACACATAAAAGTAAACCATACCTATTAGTCTATTACCTTGTTTATAAAATCCGTCGAACCAAATAGACAGTAAGCGTGTTTTGGTGAGAAGATTGTCTCTGAAAGACCGGTCGTCTGTGTTGCCATCATGCAAGTTGCTTCTGCCGGGTCAAATACCAGTCGTCCTAGATGCAAATGTTTTCGTAAGAAGATTGTCTTGTCTCTGAGCAGTTAGTTGTCTTTGGCAGATGCTCCCCACTTGGGATACAACTTGGTACTGCTAAATTACTAGTAGTTTCCTGAATGATAAATTAATTGGTTACAGGCACTGCCGTTATATATGTTTAGAACATGACTATATTATTAGTTTCCTGGCTACTGCTAAAAGTTAATACCACATTGTACTTACGGTTAAAGTCATGTGCTAGACGACATCCATGACCCGAAAGAAAACTGGCACACGTTAATTGGCCCTTTCTTTTGTTCTCCAGCTTGCACTGTAGAAAAACAAGGATTACTACTGTTCAATAATCAACTGGTGGTAAGAGTAGTGTCCATTCGTATGCTTGATTTTTTTGAGAATCTATATGCTTGATTTTTTTGAGAATTTTATGTGTAACAACAATTTTTTGAAAAAAAAATGGGGGCACCCGGAGCACTGGTACCCGGGAGCCAAAACTCCGCGTCCATTCATACGGAAATACGTTTTGGATCTCGGGCACCAGTGCTCCTGGTGCCCAATTTTTTTTAAACTTTATTCTTTTGCCAAAAAATCACAAAAAAAATCACACAGGTAGTAGTCTACATGTGTGCTTAACTCATAAATTTGCAAAAAATAATTCGAAATATTTTGACCTGTGAAATAAAAAAAGAAATCTGGGCATGTTTGCACTTTTTGAATTTGCTTTGTTGACTGCTGATATTTGTTATTTTCACACATCCTGCAAATATTAACATTTTTTTTACAACTTTTTCCTATGTTAATGAACATTCAAATCTATATGCTTGATTTTTTTGAGAATTTTATGTGTAACAACAATTTTTTGAAAAAAAAAAATGGGGGCACCAGGAGCACTGGTGCCCGGGAGCCAAAACTCCGCGTCCATTCGTACGGAAATACGTTTTGGATCTCGGGCACTAGTGCTCCTGGTGCCCAATTTTTTTTTAAACTTTATTCTTTTGCCAAAAAATCCCAAAAAAATCACACAGGTAGTAGTCTACATGTGTGCTTAACTCATAAATTTGCAAAAAATAATTCGAAATATTTTGACCTGTGCAAAAAAAAAAAGAAATCTAGGCATGTTTGCACGTTTTTGAATTTGCTTTGTTGACTGCTGATATTTGTTATTTTCACACAGCCTGCAAATATTAACATTTTTTTTGCAACTTTTTCCTATGGTAATGAACATTCAAATCTATATGCTTGATTTTTTTTGAGAATTTTATGTGTAACAACAATTTTTTGAAAAAAAAATGGGGGCACCAGGAGCACTGGTGCCCGGGAGCCAAAACTCCGCGTCCATTCATACGGAAATACGTTTTGGATCTCGGGCACCAGTGCTCCTGGTGCCCAATTTTTTTTAAACTATATTCTTTTGCCAAAAAATCACACAGGTAGTAGTCTACATGTGTGCTTAACTCATAAATTTGCAAAAAATAATTCAAAATATTTTGACTTGTGCAAAAAAAAGAAATCTAGGCATGTTTGCACGTTTTTGAATTTGCTTTGTTGACTGCTGATATTTGTTATTTTCACACAGCCTGCAAATATTAATATTTTTTTGCAACTTTTTCCTATGGTAATGAACATTCAAATCTATATGCTTGATTTTTTTGAGAATTTTATGTGTAACAACAATTTTTTGAAAAAAAATGGGGGCACCAGAAGCACTGGTGCCCAGGAGCCAAAACTCCGCGTCCATTCATACGGAAATACGTTTTGGATCTCGGGCACCAGTGCTCCTGGTGCCCAATTTTTTTAAACTTTATTCTTTTGCCAAAAAATCACAAAAAAAATCACACAGGTAGTAGTCTACATGTGCTTAAATCATAAATTTGCAAAAAATAATTCGAAATATTTTGACCTGTGCAAAAAAAAAAAAATCTAGGCATGTTTGCACCTTTTTGAATTTGCTTTGTTGACTGCTGATATTTGTTATTTTCACACAGCCTGCATATATTAACATTTTTTTTGCAACTTTTTCCTATGGTAATGAACATTCAAATCTATATGCTTGATTTTTTTGAGAATTTTATGTGTAACAACAATTTTTTGAAAAAAAATGGGGGCACCAGGAGCACTTGTGCCCGGGAGCCAAAACTCTGCGTCCATTCGTACGGAAATACGTTTTGGATCTCGGGCACCAGTGCTCCTGGTGCCCAATTTTTTTTTAAACTTTATTCTTTTGCCAAAAAATCACAAAAAAAATCACACAGGTAGTAGTCTACATGTGTGCTTAACTCATAAATTTGCAAAAACTAATTCGAAATATTTTGACCTGTGCAAAAAAAAAAAATCTGGGCATGTTTGCACTTTTTGAATTTGCTTTGTTGACTGCTGATATTTGTTATTTTCACACAGCCTACAAATACTAACATTTTTTTGCAACTTTTTCCTATGGTAATGAACATTCAAATCTATATGCTTGATTTTTTTGAGAATTTTATGTGTAACAACAATTTTTTGAAAAAAAAATGGGGGCACCAGGAGCACTGGTGCCCGGGAGCCAAAACTCCGCGTCCATTATTCGTAGTGCTAACATCATGACTGTGCAGCCCATTTTGCAAGGGATTTGTGCAGGAGGAGACCGAGCCACGACCATGCAATGCGTGAGAGACGGCCGCGCGCGCGTTGGTGAGCTCACCCCGCTGCGTCACGGCGATGACGCCCCGACGTCGCAGGGACACACATTTGGCCGGGGCCCGCCTGCGCGCGTCTATTCCGCGCCACTTCCTCCCTCTCTATCGTCTCTTACTTTTCCCCCCAACTTCCTACACCGCGCCAATAAAAACTGGAGGCCTGAAGCCCTGACCAGTGAGCGCACCCTACCTAGCTAACTACTCTACGGTCGGCCGGGAAGTTGCCCTCCTACTGGCCGCCTTGCAAGCCTACCATGACGTCCCACGACGGTGATGATGACGCCGAGAGCTCACGGCCGGCGCCAGCGCCTCCGCCTGTGGTCTACGACGACCTGGTCGAGGTGCACGAGCACGCGAGGATGCTGCAGAGCGTGCTGCAGAGTTCATCGCCTCGCGTGGCCAGCCATGCTGGGGAGCTGGTGAAGGGGATGATGGCCAAGCTCTCGAGCGCTATGTCGGGTCTTGGCACCACCGGTGACGGGGTGGCGCCATCGTCATCGGGCGCAGGCAAGGGACTGGGCGGGAGGAGGAAGAAACCAGGCGCCGCGGCGGCGTCCGGGCCGCACCGCCGGAGCAGCTCGAGGAGAAGGTGAAGAAAATCTAAAACCCACCCTTAATTAACCCCCGTGCTAGTAGCTTGCTAGTAGCTCTCAGTATACATGCACTTCACTAGTATGGACGCGATTTAACAAGTTATTGTGCGGCTTCCTCTTTTTCGCAAATTGGACTTTTAATTCGGCCTAGTGGGGGGACTTTACGCGCCAATGATCAGGGGAAGGAAATTAGCTATAGCCTTGTGTTGTGAGATCGAAAAAGACCAAAAGTGCATGCATCTAAGATCACTTGGCCACTTGGGTGTTCCCTTTCAAATAACAAAAGAGATCACTTGGGTCTTGGGGGCATGGATGCATGGGGGGGGGGGGGGGGGGGGGGGGATGCATATCAAATCATATATAGTTGCTAATTAATTCGGTTTGTTTTGCATGGCAGGACGAAGAGCCCTTTCATCAAGATGGTTACGGCGACGACGACGGACGACGGCAAGTCATGGAGGAAGTACGGGCAGAAGAAAATACATGACTCTTCTAACCCAAGGTACACGTGTATATGTCAAGAACTATTCTTGCATAAATGTACTATTCATGTTTTGTGTCTTAATTTGAAAATAAAATAGCTGTCCTAGCAAGAAGCTAAGTGAGATCTTGCCTCGTGCGGTTCCGGAAAAGAACATCACAATTCCAATATGTGGAGTTGTCGAAAAGTACGTAAAGAGTGATTATTGAATCATTCATGAAGCTGCCTAGGAAAGGACACACTTGCCAACTGGTTGATTATATCCTAGCAAGTTGAGCATTTTAATTTCATCTTTTGGTGAAGTTGATCTTTTGATTGTTCGAATGCATATTGTGCTTCCCTACATATATCATTAGTTGTTGCATAGACTCGTAGGTCACATTGGTAGACTGGGTAGGAGTGCTAACTTACAAATGCGCATATGTATCCAGGAGCTACTACAGGTGCACGCATAAGCCAGATCAAGGCTGCATGGCCACTAGGCAGGTCCAGAGTTCCGAGTCCAACCCCTCCCATCTCGAAATCAGCTACTACGGTCAGCACACTTGCAGGGATCCCTCCATTTTTGCATCGTCCATCGTCCAAGGTGCCGGCGCCACCACTGCACCGTCCGACGGTGGAAATCTCATCAGCTTCGCACCCATCAATGGCGCCGCCGCAAGCACGACCACGACCACGAGCGCTTTTCCTCATCGTTTCGTCAAAGAGACGACGGATCATCGGATGCTCTTCTCCCGCTTCTCCAGTTACAGCTCCTCGCCGGCACAAGAAATCGCCCCTAGCGGCTCGCCGTCGCCCTCTTTCTACGAGAAGTCCATACAGTATGCAGGCGGGCAGCTCGCCGACGTTCTGGGGCGGACGACGTCCGCGTTGACCGTGGGGTCAGCGCCGGCGGAGTACTGGCCGGTCGTGGAGATAGCCGGCGTCGGAGTGGATGCTGGCGCACGCATGGACAGCTTCCCTTCCTCTCCGAGCAGCCTCGGGTTCATGTCAGGCTCCCTAGAATCGTTTGGCGGCAATAACCTTGGCGGCGACGACGACTTGTTTGGTTTCGATTCGTGACGATGGCTATTGCACCATGCATGCATGCTTGCCTGCTGTAACACGCTTGCAATTTGCCTGCATCGTATAATAGTATAGCTGGTGTACTATATATATTTTCCTGGAATGTAAAGATATGAACATGTATATTTACGTATATATATCTAGTAAACAAGGCTAGTTAGCTGCAGAATCTGTAATATATTGGCGTGTAACAAGCTGTCGGTTTGTATGTGTCAAAAACGTAAGTACCTTAAATTGTGGTTTAGTAAATGTTGATACTCCTGTCCTAAAATAAGTGTCACAGATTTGCCAAGAAGTGGATGTATCTATACTTATTTCATGTCTAGATACATCCACTTTTGGGCAAATCTAAGACAATATTTGGGAACGGAGGGAGTATATGTTTCGATAGTGTTGCTATAGTAATGCTACTTAGAGTTTTCCTAAACAAAATCATGGTTCTAATCGATTTTTCTGACAACTCAGGATCCAGTAGATCAATCCGTTAAACTGCAATTGATGATACAATTTTAATGTTCAAAACAAATAGTTGAGCCATTATCGTGAAAACAACGACATGCGTTATTACTTTTGAGGAACCTCAGAAAAGCAGGACTAGCACTGTAATTCCATTAAGAAGAAAATGGCCATGCTTCTAAAAAAACACAATAAAATATATTGTTTTCTAAAATTATTAATATCAAGAAAATATCAATTACACCTGGCCTCCAAAACAACATAATGTTTAAAACTAGTTGAGACATTAAGAATGCACAAAGCAATTAAAAGAAGAAAAAGAACATGCCCACCAAAGAGATCATCGACTCGCAAGAACATGAAACAACCACCACCCCTTTTCTGATGTAAATAGCTCTGTAAATACTCTTTTATATAAATATAAATATTACGGTAGGAGCCTTTCCCGCTGTTTAGCCTAAAAAATCTACCACCACCATTGACAACACTTGGACTCTGAAAAAGTTTCTTCAAAAGTGACTTCTCGAGGAAGGAAAAGACTACGAAAGCGTCATCGTCGGCCGCTCTAACCACCGAAGTCAGGCCATGGGATTTCACCCTGGAGGAAGTCCGAAAATTTCCAACAATGCCCTCAACAAGGGTATAGCTACAAGTCCGCCATTTTCAGGTACAACCAATGAAGGTCAAGAGTTTTCACCCTAAACATTAAGACTTGGTACTGGAAGTCCACTACAAAAGACAAAGTCACCTTGTGTTGCCGCCACCACTTGCCGAGAACATCGCTGCAAAGCACCAATCACTGGGCTCATAGTCATCACACATATGGTTTTAAGTTTTAACGATGGACATCACAACGCAAACAAAACCGACTTCACACAGTGTATTGTGAAACATCATCTCTCCCCATCTGTTGCATACACGCGTGAACAGCCGCAAACACTCATGGTAGCGAGCTGCCAGGATGTTGTTTTCATTCTCCACCTCCACCAACACGGTCTCAAACTCGCCTGCGCCATTGAGATGTGCTTTCACCTCCATACCCTTGACGAACTCTTCAAACACTTCCTTTATATTCCCCGCCTCCGTTAGTATCGCGGTAACTGCGGTGGTGGATTTTCCATAGTTGGCATACCTAACAATGCGGACGAAAATTCAGGTAATGGGCCGGTGATGTTTGCCCTAGTACTCGACTAGGCCCGCAGCCTGGGTGATGTAGACGCCACGCCCGAGGATGCATCGGGCCGGGTTGAGGTCCCGGAGACGCAGGATGTTGACACATCGAGGCAGCGGCCACAAGGTATCGGCGACGAGACACAACGAACGACACCAGGTCTACCGGAGCAGGTAGCCAAGCACTCAATCCGGTTGGCCGCCGAGCCCCAAAAGGCATAAAAGCCTTTCTCTAGGAACCACACAAACCAGATATATCAGTGTGTTGACGATGACCACATGAAGAGGATGAACATGGCGGGGTAGGAGATGGAGGACAATTATACAAAGATGCCCACGGACGGCCTCCTCAGGCTGTGGCAAGGAGGAGGATGCAGATATGAGGAGCTTTTTTCATCGAGGCATGATGGCGGCGCCACCGGAGTCTCCCTAAGCGACCAGGGAGGCAAAAAAAAATCTTGGCCCAATGCTACCTTTCGAAGCAAATGATAGGAAAATTGGGGATAAAACAAAACGGAAGTGGCCGAGTTACTTGAAGAAAGTGAAATAATTCCATTGCTCTCTTAAAGTCACATTGCTTTTCTACGAGTTCTTTCGTGCCATCTGAGTGTATAGAACATAAGGCAAGAAGACCACATATAACTGACCTGGCTATGTAAAGATACCTTCTTGAAAGTTTTGCCTAGCATTTGTGTAATCTTTGTTCGCTTCGGTCAGCCATCATAAGATTTGTGGTAGTCTGGTGATGATAGCATCGCGAGTTATACAGGTTCGGGTTTTTTACCTTGACTTGTTTGTTATTGTTACCTAGCTTTGCCACACCTTTTGAATAATGAATAATTACGCATGTATTGGATGCAGAGGCTGGGGATATTTCCCTTTTCCAAAAAATGTAACCTTATAAAATATAAAACTTACGAGCAATTGTCACATCACTTGAGTATGCAGATCGCACAAATAACTCATGACAAACTCGTGATTTAGTGAGAACCAAATTATTTTCCATGAACCACACAGAACATGACACCACAGTCCACATCAGTAGGAGCAAGTCTTCTGCTTCTAAAGAATTATTGTCCTTAAAATAGTTTTCTACTTCTGGGAAATGCAGTGCCCATACCTATCGGCTGAGGATTATAGTTAGTTATTGGGAGTAAGTAAGCATGCATGCACATCTTTGAAGGTAATCTCTTCCCCTTCGATTGACTTGGTGAACAGATCGAAGAAGGAAGATTATATTTACCAACGCACATTATCACCAAGATTCTACTTTGCGTCACTACGGGAAAGCCACAGTACGCCGACGGCCATACTGTACGCCGACGGCTAAATGTCGGGGCCGTCGGCGTACAGCGCGAGCTAGGGCAGCCGCCCACACAGCCGTCGGCGTACGAAGCGCCGTCGGCGTATCCAGGTAAGGCCGACGGCAGCCGTCGGCGTAAACCGTGCCGTCGGTGTACACGTGTACTGCAACGCCGACGGCGGCCGTCGGCGTATAGATGAAACTTTTTTATTTATTTCTCTATATAATATTTATTTATTTATCTATATAATATTTAATGTAGTTATAATTTATATATATATATTGGACCTATAATTTCCCGCCCAATTTCAGTATCCCACCCCCGTAAAATAACGGTTCGAGTTTCCGGAACCCAACCCTACAACATATACATGTAAAATAAATAAAAACAACACATGTAAAATACCTTCCTATGGCCTAACCTAACACAACCAAGCAAAAAAGTCCACTGGCCTACCCCCTTTCGACGCACGTCTATGGGGGTAGACGAAAACGTTAGGGTTTTCCAGTGGATTCGGGGTTTCGCTGAAGCGGGCCCCGGAGCGTCGGAACCCTACCAGAACCTAGGTTGTGCCATACCATATGTATACAAGTGTGTTAGGTGTTGTAAATGTGCAATATCCTACTCCGGGGTGTGACCGGCTTCACCGGCTTCACTTTCTCTCTAGTGAGTTTCTGCACTTAGAGGTGAAAACTCCCGTTTCGGGAGAACCGGATGGAATCTTGTGTTGATTTGGGGTAGACTTTGGTTTCTCACCTTCCTATGGCCTAACCTAACACAACCAAGCAAAAAAGTCCACTGGCCTACCCCCTTTCGACGCACGTCTATGGGGGTAGACGAAAACGTTAGGGTTTTCCAGCGGATTCGGGTTTCGCCGAAGCGGGGCCCCGGAGCGTCGGAACCCCACCAGAATCTAGGTTGTGCCATACCATATGTATACAAGTGTGTTGGGTGTTGTAAATGTGCAATATCCTACTCCGGGGTGTGACCGGCTTCACCGGCTTCACTTTCTCTCTAGTGAGTTTCTGCACTTAGAGGTGAAAACTCCCGTTTCGGGAGAAACTCACTAGAGAGAAAGTGATGCCGGTGAACCTGCTCACATCCCGCTGTGGGAACTTGGACATCCACAACACCCAACACACTTGTATACACAGACGAATGACAACAAAAACTTGGGTACATAGACGAATGACAACAAAAACTTGGGTACATAGACGAATGATAACAAACTTTGGGTACATAGACGAATGACAACAAACTTGGGTACATAGACGAATGACAACAAACCATTTTGTCCTAACCAATGATGTGGCTCAGGTTAGTCATACTCTTGCCTAGGCCTATAATACTCGTGGGTGTAGTCGTCGTAGTCGCCGTCGTCGTCGTCGCTGTCGTCGGACGGCCGTGATGTAGTCGTTGACGGGGGTTGTCGCCTGGACTGTAATTGAGGGTTGCGCAGGCGGGGGTTATCGCCGGCCGTGATGTAGTCCATGACCCTCTTGAGAGTCCGGCCGGCCCACCACAGCCGACGGCCGGCCTCGTTGAAGTTCGAAGGACGCGGGCGGTCCTCCTCGTACCTGGCGAGCGCCTTCTCACGCCTTTCGATGAAGAAGGCGTCCCAAGTTGGGCGATAGTCTGGCTGCCAGCGGGAATCCATCCGCTGCTCCGGAGTGAGTTCGAGGTAGTAGTGGTTCGTGATGGCCGCCCGGTGCGCCAAACCTTGAGGGACAGGAGGGACCGGCACGCCTCCGGTGCTCAGCCTCCAGCCAGCGGGGACGTTGTAGCCGGGTGGGCAGGGGTAGTTCGAGGTGCAAAGCGCCTCCGCCTCCGAGTAGGTTAGAGTGGGTACGGTGGAAGCCATGGGAGAGTGATGAGGTTGCAGATATGAGTTTAGATGTGCTATGCCAATGGAGGCCATGAATACATATATATAGTGAGAAATGGCGGGAAGAAGCACACGGAGTTCCTTCCAGCGCTTGTGAGCCGTTGGATCAGCGGTGTGTTTCTTTCAACGGCTCACAAGCACTAGAAGGAAACACACGATCCGTGTGCTTCTGCCTGATCCAAGGGCTCACAAGCGCTCGAAAGAAACACACCGATGATCCAACGGCTCACAAGCACTGGAAGGAAACACACGATCCGTGTGCTTCTGCCTGATCCAAGGGCTCACAAGCGCTCGAAAGAAACACACCGATGATCCAACGGCTCACAAGCACTGGAAGGAAACACACGATCCGTGTGCTTCTGCCTGATCCAAGGGCTCACAAGCGCTCGAAAGAAACACACCGATGATCCAACGGCTCACAAGCATTGGAAGGAAACACACGATCCGTGTGCTTCTGCCTGATCCAAGGGCTCACAAGCGCTCGAAAGAAACACACCGATGATCCAACGGCTCACAAGCACTGGAAGGAAACACACGATCTGTGTGCTTCTGCCTGATCCAAGGGCTCACAAGCGCTCGAAAGAAACACACCGCTGATCCAACGGCTCACAAGCACTGGAAGGAAACACACGATCCGTGTGCTTCTGCCTGATCCAAGGGCTCACAAGCGCTCGAAAGAAACACACCGCTGATCCAACGGCTCACAAGCACTGGAAGGAAACACACGATCCGTGTGCTTCTGCCTGATCCAAGGGCTCACAAGCGCTCGAAAGAAACACACCGATGATCCAACGGCTCACAAGCACTGGAAGGAAACACACGATCCGTGTGCTTCTGCCTGATCCAAGGGCTCACAAGCGCTCGAAAGAAACACACCGCTGATCCAACGGCTCACAAGGACTGGAAGGAAACACACGATCCGTGTGCTTCTTCCTGATCCAACGGGTCACAAGCGCTCGAAAGAAACACACCGCTGATCCAACGGCTCACAAGGACTGGAAGGAAACACACGATCCGTGTGCTTCTTCCTGATCCAACGGGTCAGCGGCGCCAGAAAGAAACACACGACGCCTATAAATAGGCCACTCCTCAGACATGTTATTCACTCACACAAAACATTCCAGCGTCAGTCGGAGAGGCATCTTTGGGCAACCAACGGCAAGACGTCTCTGATGATCTGCGACCGTTCCAAACGGTTGCAGATCATCAGAGATGTTTTGCCGGACGGTTGTAGATCATCAGAGACGTCTTACCGCTGCTTGAATCGAAGTGGCACTCAAACACAAAACATTCGGGTTCCCTAGCTATGCCCGACACTGAATGCAACGACATTCGACCGTGAATCAGTGTCGGGCTGTAGCTAGGAGAAACCGTGTGTTTTGTTCTATCAAGAAATCCAGTTTCCCGCCAACGTTTCCCGCCAAAATATTTCCCGCTATCGTTCTCGCCACCGTTTCCCGCCAAATGCCGCCACCGGTAGTTCTATAAAACCCAGTCGAAGGTACGCATGGTACTCACTTGAGCGCAAGCATGGTGTATATTGGTCCTTGCGAGAAGTGTGTGTCCGGGTTTCACATTTCCGCATCCGAGCATCTCGCCAGGCTTTCGAGCAATTTGAATGTAGATGGTAGGGTAGTTCCAATTGAAGAAATTTTGCACACTGATAGTCATCTCGCTTTGCTCGGGGCGAAGCTATGCCGCGATGGGTTTCCGTATAGGACCCCACTCCAAATTCGTGCAGAAATGCTCAGGCTTGCAGATAAGTTTGACAGGAAAGTTACGAATAGTCCGTTCTACCGAACTGAAGCTGACCGTGCTTCGTACGGCCGTTCCTGTCTCTGGGTAGTAGACAGCGATGATGACGACGACTTCATGCCGTCGTCAAAGGAAAGGAGGGTTGAAGCACTGAGCAAGAAGGCTGAAGCTTCGTCCAAGGGCAAAGGCAAGAAGGCAGAATCTTCGTCAAAGGGCAAAGGCAAGAAGGCATAATCTTCGTCAAAGGGCAAAGGCAAGAAGGCGGATGGTGCAGGCTGCGTTGATGGGAGATAGGTAGAGTCTTTGTTTTACTTGTGTTGTATCGTAATTTCAAGTTGTACCTTAATTTGTTCTATCCAGTATTTAGAACTAGTGAAGTTGTAACGTAGATCTCTATCCAGTATCCCGAAGTTGTACGTAATTTCAAGAAACACACCGCTGATTTCCCGCCCAAATATTTCCCGCTACAGTTCCCGCCATCGAGCATCCCGCCACATTTCACATTTGCGAGAGGGGCTCCGGAGCGTCGAAATCCCAGCGAGGCCTAGAAATATTAATGAAATGAATTATAATGGTCTAGAAATATTAAGAACAATAAAAAATAATAGAAGAATTGAAAAAGAAAATAATAGAAGAATTGAATTTTTTTTAGCAAAACCATACGCGACGGCAAGGCCTGGGCCTGAATATGTGAGCCAAAATCGGCCCGAGTGGCTTCGCGCGCCACAAAATCCCCAAATCCAAACACAATCCCTAAATCCCCCACCCCGCCGCCGGCCGTCCCCGACCCCGCCGCCGGCCGCCCCACCCCGTACGCCACCCACCGCGCCCCCCACCTCGTGATTGCAGCCGCTGCCGCTCCTCTGCTCGCCCCACCCCGTACGCCACCCGCCGTCGCCATGAAGCCCGAGGCGCAGAGCACGTCGCCGGCGTGATACCGCGGCCTCCTTCCTCCCCTTCGCGCGTACAGCTGCCCCGCGACCTCCTCTTCCTCCTCGACGCCGCCGCACGTCCGAGTTCTTCCCCGACACCGTGCGCTCGCCTCCGGCCTCCACAAGCCACCTCCTCTCCTCCTTCCTCCGGCCTCCACTGGTATTGTTTCCTCTTCTCCTTCCTCTTGTTAATTTAGAGCTTATGGATGCCGAAACTTGTTGTGGTCAGGGTGTGTGAGCTCATGATGGTAATTATACAATGTGTGTATTGTATTGATGTGTGTTGTGTGTGCTAATGAGTTGCAAAAAGAGGTGCTAATGAATTTACCCAGACTTGTATAAGAAATATGTTAGGTAGCCACTTTGTAAAGTGAAAAAAATATCTAGCTTTAGAAACTACTATGGAACTTAATTGGAAATGGGAGGCTCCAGGAATGTTAGAAAAATATCTAGCTTTAGAAAAATATCTAGCTTTAGAAACTACTATGAAAAAATATCTAGCTTTAGAAACTACTATGGAACTACTATGGAGCTTTAAAAAATCTACTATGTTAGGTAGCCACTTTGTAAGATCACCAATTTAGTACTAAGCTTGGTGGAAATCATTTAACGTCTTCATGCTTCTTAATTGGATCATGTCTTTTATGCTTAAAAGTTTACCCTTTCTCAATGCAGGTGATTGACCAAGATGAGCCAAGGCAAGGAATCATCGGCCTCCTTGCTGAAGAAGGTGCGCCAGAAGAAAGTTACTAAAAGTGGAAGAGAACATATTCCGAACCCGCGTTACCTGTCTGACAGTGGTGAGAGTAGAGGTGATGCAATTATTAATTTGTTCATGTCTTTATGCTTAATTGTTCACCCTTTCTCAATGCAGGTGAGGGTGGAGATGCTGGAGGAGGGGGAGGTGCCGATGCTCCAGTTCCTCCGAGGGGACGAGGTGCAGGACGAGGACGAGGGCGAGGTGTAGGACGAGGGCGAGGTGAGGGAGGACGAGGGCGAGGTGGGGGCGACGTGTCTTCGGACATACCCTCTGCTTCTGTCGACGAGGGTTCGGAGGAGACGGGCCCCTCCACGGACGTGGGGGCGGGCCCCTCCACGGACTTGGAGGCGGGGCCCTCCGCGCTGCCGAAGAAGCCAAGGATTCGAGGGGAATCCCAGGTCCCTGATGAGGACAAGGAACCTGCTACCGAGGAGGAGAAGATCCTCATTACGCCTAATGGGAGAGAGTAAGTGACTATATATACTAATTTTGAACATGGTAACTTCATTGTGGTCAGGACAATTTGACATGTACTAATGTTTAATTATTGTGCAGCAACTGGATACATCCTGCGGGAGCCCGTGTGCCTAACACCCTGATTGGAGCTTTGATTAGGAAGTTTTGGCCGGGCTTGTACAGTACCGTCCCCAACGGCGCGACGAAGCTAGCCACCCATTGGGTAGACTATCAGGCCGCCAATTACGCGAGCGGCGGGAAATGTTCTGACGCCGTGATCAACAAGTTTTGGGTAAGTTGAACTTTTCGAATTTCGTTCATACTTGATGTCCCCACCATGCTCTCACAATTTGTTTTTTGTGCATGATTAAAGAAGTTCTATAGGGTACTTCCTGAGCAGCGGGGCGATGCGGACAAGACTTTGGAGGGGGCTTGTAGGAAGTTGACACGACAGCAGTTCTACAATGCAAAGCATACCATGATCAATCATTTCAGTACTGAGACGTTAGGCAAGACGGCGGTGAAGCATGCGATTGTGGAGAACCCACTTGAGGTGACCGTAGATGACTACATGGCGGTAAGTAGATTGTTAATGAGATTACATGTTGCTGCTAAGTTGCAATTGCATTATCCGTTCTTCACATGAGTATTGTTTTTTCAGTTTAAGCCCTCATGGGCCTATGGCAAGGATGACGCGTGGAGGGCGTTGGTGTCTAGGTGGGCTGGGGAGGACCCCGCGTTCAAGGCCTTGAGCGA
Source organism: Poa pratensis (assembly GCA_947311845.1). Lineage (NCBI taxonomy): Eukaryota > Viridiplantae > Streptophyta > Magnoliopsida > Poales > Poaceae > Poa > Poa pratensis. Next base: position 12,267,346 of record CAMZMU010000128.1, on the reverse strand, counting down.
GCGAAACAAGTTAAACCGCGGGAGCGGGGGGACACATCGTGCGGGTGCCCGCAACCATGATCGCTTCAAGGCAAAGCTGGTATATATATACATGAAACAATCTTCATTTATTTCCCCTCATGTTCCTACTTGATACGCATGACACTTCTTTGGCATTGCAGGAGGCCGATTTCGGGGAGCCTCTTTCGGACATGCAAGCATGAAGATGAAGAAGCCCAATTTTTCTGAGCCTCAGCCCTCGCAGCCCGATTACTTCGGCACTGCCAAGGAGGGGCTAAAGGCATACGTCGAGACGTTCAAGGGTATAAATCCGGAGGTGGACAACCCTCTTGAGCATGACATCGACGAGAGAGCGGTGGTCCTTGCCGGGAACGGTTGGGAGCATGGCCGTCCTCTCATGCTTAGTGCGGTACTCACGCGTACTCCTGAGTTGGGCCTCTCGCGTGTCAAGGCTACCCTCACCGCCGACGACCCTCCCGTCCTGCCTCGTCGGCCTTCCCGAGCTCGCCCCGATGTAAGTTTTTCTCAATTTCATTCTCTTTCCGACATTCGTTCCTAGCTAAGTGGCTAAGTTGACGAGATGCGTTCCCTTTTAAAACTGTAGGCTGATTTCGAGGCGGCCTTCGATGCCGCTTACGCGAGCTATGAGAGAGAGTATCAGTTGTGGGTACAGAAGAGCCAGGAGTATGAGGAGTGGGCAGAGTTGAGGGATGCTGTAAGTTTCAACTTTTATATTTGCAAAATATGACAAGTCCCATTTCCTCAGTTTGAACCTTCTTTTTCTACAACTCCTGACATCTAAACTATCTTGTAGGCTGACGAGAAGTTTCATGCCACTGGAGAGCGGTCGCAGCTGCCTACGCGTCCACCTAGGCCGGGGATCATGCCCGTCGGCCCAACGAGGGAGTCGGTCGCTCGCACATACAAGCCAGCGACTCCGGTAAGTTATTTGCCAAACAAGTTGTTACCGCCATGCTGTGCTTTCCAAGTTGCTAACTTGGACTCAAAACATGTAGGGATCGGAATACTCGAGGACTGCACCCTTTGGTCGTGCTTCCGCCTCGCCGACTTCGACGCGCGCGCTCGTGGAGCATGGCACTGGTGGTGCCTCGCCTAGTTCGTCGCGTGAGACCACACCGTCCCGTGCCTCGCCGGATTCCTTGTGTGGTTCGACTGGCCCACGCGGTCGGTCGCCTATTCTCACGCTGTCAGAAATGGATACCTCGGGCTCTCGGGAGGTGTAGGATGTGTTCGGGTGTAGCGTGTGTGAATTCGAACTATGTTTATGTCATTTTTGAGTTTGGATGAATTTGAATCATGTTTGTGTCATTTGGATATGTATGTGATGTTTTATTTGATGTTTCTGTGATGTTTTATAATTTGTGAAATTTTAATTGTATTTAAAATGCGCCAGAAACCAGCAGCAAAAAGTTTCAGAAACTGAAAATATGGTCTACGATACGCCGACGGCATAGGAGCTGTGGGGACGCACAGGATGGCGCCACGTCGACGCTGGATGCCCATATGGTCATCCCAATGCCGTCGGCGTACGAATCCTCCCAGACGCACCAGAGCAGCACACGTGGCATCCTAGGCCGACGGCACTGCCGTCGGCGTATAGGTGGAGCAGACGGAGACGTTCGACGTCCGTTTTGTGGGTCCCACTGCTGCGTCGCCGACGGATACGCCGACGGCAGTTTTCGTACGCCGACAGCGTCCTACGCCGACGCAGATACGCCGACGGCGTCGGCGTAGGCCTACGCCGACGGCGATCGTTGCTACGCCGACGGCGGCCCGCCATCGGCGTTTTGACGGTTTCCCGTAGTGCGTGGCAGTTGATGTTGATCCGCGTGTAAAATCTCTCGACCTAAAAAGTAGCTGCCACTAACATTTTATTTACTTCACAACACATATAGGCCTCACATATCCAAGCTCCATTTCCCTCGAAGTCTTGAACGCATATCCAACGATCTACATCCCACTGGATACGCCGCCTCGTAGGAACTGGCCAGATCAATTGGCTTTACTGAAAGCAAGTCAAGACACTTCTCCATGCTGATTGGAAGTAAATATTTGTCGTGTAATTGACACCCCATGAACACAAGCAGAAAGCTATAGATCCACATGCACCCAAAAAATGGTTCACACTTCACAAAACGTGGTTGAAACTTCTTCGGGGAGTGAAAGGACCATCTTTAGACTTTCAGGGTTGAAGCTTCTGTTAGCTCGATCTTTACCCCGGTAGCACATACGCCAAGGGAGAAAAAGCGCCCAGCTTTTACACATGTAAAGTCCTCAGATAAGATGTGGATGTTAACTGACTGACTTGAGAACCTGACCACTCGTGGTGACCAGGAAAGTACTTCTCATTTCATTGCTTTGTTTTTTCGAGGAACATAAAAAATAAAAAATAAAGATGTAGAAGAAAACTGCACATGTTCTTTACTTTTGTTTCCATGATCGAACCCATCACCTGGAGAACAGATGCATGCATGAGCTTTTTGTTTTTGTTATTTCTTATGTGAAATGTTTGAAGCCATGTGTCGAGTGGTTGAGCCAATTGCAGTAGTTTCGGCACTACTATATATGCACTGTAGTCAAAGTCTTTGGAGTGAAGGACTGAAGGACTTGTAAAGTTGGCATGACAATAGCTTTGGCAAAGGAAACATTTTCAACTTTCGTTGTCACTAGGGCCAACGTGGATATCCATTGGTCCAGCTAAGCATGGATTCCGACCCTAGTTGTTCGTTGGTTTCAAGGGCTAGCTGGTGACATGTAATTAACTTAATTGAAATGCTATATCAATATTTGCTTCTCCTGACTTGGCTTTCATTTAGTAGGCCCTGACTTGTCTTTTTCTTTTGGCCTCGGCCGTACCATGTTTGCTTCTCCTATTTCCATATAAAAGACAAACCTTTTGCCTAGTTTCAAAAAAATTGAAATGCTATAAAAGGTAGCCATAAACCGGGTCGATATACCGGCAATCCATGTACAATTGTTTAACATACCAGTTAATCAAAATAATGCATTTTAATACCTTGCGGAGATGGATGTTCTGTCCAATATTATTTTCGAGAAATTGTCAAGAGTACCATATTTCAATCACGAAACAATGAAATGATAGTAATAAGTGGTTTGATTAAGGGTCAAACCTGGATACTCCGAGCATCCACATACCGACTATTCCAGAAAGCTACAGAGCACATATCGTTGACCAATGTCAAGCGATGCAAGCTACCTCATAAAAGGGCATATTCCTTCCATTAAAAATATGATAGTTTATGTTCTTACAAATGGAAAATAGTGATGATTTAGTGACCAAAGTGGAGAGTCATAAATCAACACATTTCTTGCGGTGAAGGATGAACAAGTATGCAACAACTATTGCTCAGGTACAAGAGAACTACAAGCATATAATGGAGGAAGTGCATCAAGAAGTATGACAAGCAAAATAATGATGAGTTTTAGCAATCCAAGAGAATGAGAGAAGAACCAAGAGTGCTCAAGAACAAGCTCCTGACATGGAAGAAGATGTTGATGTGGACACCACTGCCAAGGAGCCAAACATTCAATAACTAATAACTTCAAGCTGATGAATTAGAGGACAACTCAGATGATGAAGACAACTCCAGCTCAGGAAGCACAAGCAAAAAGATGAATATTAAGATGCTCTTCGTTGCTAACATGTTTGAGTGGATGTTAGATTTTCTATAAAATTTGTGCAAAGAATACCACCATATGTTTTTTTTAAAGATTTGAATCCTACAAAACTTCTATTCAAGTACTTTGAATCAAAGAGGCCCTAAAGCTTATGGTACGTCGGCTTACACTGAAAGAAAAACATCCTGACTGGCTAACCCATTTTTTCTAGTAGTAATTTGTGCAGGAGACCGAGCCGCGGCCCACAAGGCCACAAGCCCACAACCATTCACGAGACGGCCATGCGTCGATGAGCTCACCCCCTTGCGTCACAGCGATGACGCCGCGAGCCGCGACACGTCGCTTTGCCCGCGCGCATGCAGAGACACAGATCCGGCTGGGGCCCACCTAGCTCTCGCATGTTCCGCGCCACTTCCTCGCTCTCTATCGCATCTTACTTTTCCCCCCGAACTTCTCACCACATGCGCCACGCAGCACAGCGCATCAATAAAAACTGAACCCTAATTGCTCTACGGCCTGCCGGGACGGTAGCTTTACTTGCTTGCTTTGCCCACTCCGACAGTCCGGCTTGCATGACGACGTCCTGTGGGGGCGGCGGCGACGATGGTGGTGGTGGGCGCTCACCGCTGGCGGCGGCCTACGAATACCTGGTCGAGGTGCGCGAGCACGCGATGATGCTGCAGAGGGTCCTGCAGGGTTCTTCGTCTCGCACGGCAGGTGAAGCCCAGGAGCTGGTGAAGGGGATGATGGCCAAGCTGTCGAGCGCTATGTCGGTGCTGTGCACCACCGGCGGTGCTGCATCGTCGTCAGGGGCAGGCCAGAGACCGGGTGGGAGGAGGATGGGACCAGACGCGGCGCCGTCGTCGCCCGGGTCGCACTCCCCGAGCGGCTCGAGGAGAAGGTGAAGAAAGTCTGAAACCACCTTTCAAATTAGCCACAGTGCAATTAGCTTGCTAGTAGCTCTCACCAGTCACCATACATGCACTTCACTATGCACACGTTTTAACAAATTATTATTTGCCTTCCTCATCTGCAATTAGGGGACTACATACTAATTTGTTCTTGTGGAGGAACTTTAGCTCCAAAAGTAGCCTGTTAGCTTCTGATGACCAATTTCGCGTGATATGTATACTACTAAGATTACTTTTTTTTGGGTGTACTAAGATTAATTTGGCATGCATGCATGGGTGTGTCAAACCATATTTTAGTTGCTAACTAATTCTGTCTTTTGTGCACACATGCATGGCAGAACGAAGAACCCTTTCATCGAGATGGTCACTGCTACGACGATCAAAGATGGCAAGTCATGGAGGAAGTACGGACAGAAACAGATACATGCGTCTACTAACCCGAGGTACATATGTGTAGGCCACCAACTATATATAGATCTCATTAGTATCAGTATGTACAGTACATGGATGTACTTTACAACTCATTCTTGTATATCCTAATGAAGTGAGATCGCTGCATGCAGTTCAGCACAAATTTCAGTATATATTTATGGGTGTCGAAGTTTAAGTAAGGAGTGATTATTGAATCAATAGTTGGAGCAAGCCAATGATACTTGCCAACTGGTTAGTTAACTAGTTGATTAATCTTACACCTTAGCTAGTTGAGCCTTTAAATTACATTTTTAGGGAAGTTGAGCTTTTTGATTGATCAAGTCCATAAGGTGCTTTTCCATATATATAGTACTAGTTGTTGTATTAGGGTACTATCTAGGCTCTAGCTAGCGTATTAGAAAAGTCCCATATGCATTCGGTCACATAATACGTAGGAGTACTCATTTGCATATGCACATATGTATCTTGTATCCAGGAGCTACTACAGGTGCACGCACAAGCCAGATCAAGGCTGCATGGCCACGAGGCAGGTCCAGGAATCCGAGTCCAACCCGTCCGAATTCGTTATCAGCTACTACGGCACGCACACATGCAAGGACCCCTCCACATTATCATCACCCGTCGTCCAAGACGCCGGTGCTGCCGCGTCGCCGAACTGCGCAAACCTCATCAGCTTCGCACCCCTCAATGGCACCGGCGGTGCCGCCACCGCAAGCATGAGCACCAGCGCTTTCCCTCATCGTTCAGTGGAAGAGAGTATGGATCATCCCATGCTCTTCACCCACTACTCCAGCTACAGCTTCTGTCCGGCGCAGGAAAGCGCGCCTAGTGGCTGGCAATCTCCGGCTTGCTACGAGAAGTTCATGCAGTACGCCGGCGGGGAGATCGGCGATGTTCCCAGCAAGATGACGTCGGTGTTGACCGTGGGGTCTGCGCCGGTGGAATATTGGCCGGCGGTGGGGGTCTCCAGCGTCGATATGGATGCTGGCGCAGGCATGGTGCGCATGTTCCCTTCCTCGCCTATCATCCCGGGTTCATGTCAGGCTCGCTCGGATCGTTTGGCAATAACGACCTTGGCGGCGACGATGACCAGTTTGGCTTTGATTCCTGACGCTGTATCATGCAGCCATGGTTGCTTGTTTATTGTAACACGTTTAAAATTTGCATGCATGGTAAAGGTTTGAACATGCATATATACGTACGTATAGCTAGTCAATAAGGGTAGCTAGCTACATAATGTGTATTGTATTGGCATGTAACCAATGTCAGTTTGTATGTGTGGAGGGTAGAGAGGCCTGAAGAGTCGCGTGGTGTCACGTTATGCGTGACTCTCATGTCAGTCCTGACTCATGTGTAACGAAGTTGTAACTTGGCCATCCTTGAAAAAAGTTTCTATGTGTCGAAAATGTAAGTACAAATATAGGAGTATGTACGTACGACCTTAAATTGTTGGTTTGTAAATGTTTATATCTATTTATACATTATTGCTACAAATATATGTTCAAAACCAAGTTATTGGGAAAACATCGGCAAATAATATTAGTTTCGAGGAACCTTAAGAAACATAGCTTGGTCTGCAATTTTATCAAAAATAGAATGGACTTGCTTATAAAAAAGGATAAAAAACATTACATCGTGCAGTTAATTGAAGAAAAAACTGGACAAAAGTAGAATGGTCATGACCGTGTTACATGGGAGATGTGGGATTGGCCAGCTTTATCATACATGTCATAGATACAAAGTAGTTTACACCCGGGCTCTGCATAACAATGATGTACACGGCCAAACGAATCAGAAAAAGGAAATAAACAACGACGATTACAAGAACCATAGAGAGCTCATATAACGCCTATGAAACAAGAGTGTGCCAATTAGAAAATCATGTTGCCAACCATGTGAGGTAAAAACCGCATCTTCCAACTGTGTAAACACCTCTATAAATAGGTAGTGAAACTCCACACGTTATAGAGACGACCATAACGAAGCTTATGTGTGACTGGTAGATGACCTGCATAAAATAAAAGTTCTTACCATTAACCAGGTTTATCATATAAATTCACCTCCCCTCCTCTTCGAGTTTGTGGATGTTTGGATGACACTCTAGGCCTCTTTGGTTCACGTAATCGAAAAATGCCGGAGTTAGGTATATAAGTTGTTTGGTTGCACCATAGAAAAAGTCATGGTTTTTTCTCATGGAAATTGAGTACATGTAATATTATTTATAGACACGTGGGAATATCTTATGAAATGAATGCGCAAAGGAGTACTGATAATCTCAAATTAGTAACTCACATGGGAATATCTAATTTGCCTTATTAATGCCAAAATTGTGACCCACCTGTGCAAGGATTACACATTCGCAATGACCGCTTACTATCACCTAGTTAACCCGATGAACAAAATCAAATGTTGCTATCTAGCTCATGTGTATATAGCATGGTCGTCCAGAGTGGAGATTTGGTGCTCCCGAGCTCCATGATCTTGTCTTTTTAAAAATTCAAAAAATATATTTAAATGTTAAAACATCAGAAAAAAAAAACTCATGCATGTTCTGAATGCTATATTCTACAAGAGTGCAAAATCTCAATGCAAAATACTTTACGGTTTGAGCTTCACTAAAATGAAAAATGTACAGATCTGAGTATAGTGAACAATATGTAGTTTCAATATTTCAACATTTGTCTTTTATTTTTCTAGCTCAAAACGTATTGTATTTTGCATTGAGATTTTAAGGTTTGTATGATATATCCTTGAGAACATGCATGATGTTTTCAGATTTTTTAAAACTTTCAAATATATGTTTGAAGGCGAAATCACTGGAACTCGGAAGCCAAAATGACTTTCCAGGTCGATGATTGGTAGAATACTCTTCTAGCCACAAATCACCATGAATAATTGCAACACCCTTATTAGCAGTCACCTAACTATACGTACGTGCTCCCGAGCTCCAGTGATCTTGTCTTTTTTTTAATTCAAAAAATATATTTACATGTTTCAAAAAAATCAGAAAAACTCATGCATGATCTGAATGTTATATTCTGCAAGAGTGCAAAATCTCAATGCAAAATACTTTACGATTTGAGCTCCACAAAAATGACAAATGTACAGATCTGAGTATAGTGAACAATATGTAGTTTCAAAATTTCAACTTTTGTCTTTTATTTTTCTAGCTTAAAACGTATTATATTTTATATTGAGATTTTCAGCTTTGTATGATATATCAGTGAGAGCATGCATGATTTTTTTTCAGATTTTTAAAAACTTTTAAATATATGTTTTGATTTTTTGAAAAAGGCGAGATCACAAGAACTTTCCAGGTCGATGATTTGTAGAATGCTCTTCTAGCCACACATCACCATGAATAACTGCAACACCCTTATTAGCAGCCACCTAACCCTAACCGACGTCACGTAGAATGTTTGGAAGAAGAGAGACCACCACAATTTAACAGGAGGAGGATGAACCTTCCGCGAGATAGCATCCATCACCTTCAATGACATTTGTCAACAATCCACATGTTCTCTAACATTTTGGGAGTACTACGCACGTGGATCTCAGCCTCTCAGGGTTTCTAGATTTTGCCATTAGTAAAACCGTTTGTAACTATCATGATATCGAGGCCTGCTTCAGTGCGCCTCCCTTAAACTTATCAACGGTACAAATCCCGGAGCCGAGCCGCTTTCTGGAGCCGAGATAGCTAGAGACTCCCGGAGCCAGCAGAGCCAAGGTACAAATCCCGGAGCCGAGCCGCTTTCTGTAGCCGAGATAGCTAGAAACTCCCGTAGCCAGCGGAAGGCTCGTTTATAAAGAAGTCGAGGAAAAAGGGTACATATACATATTATCTAGATACGTACCAAATTTCGCTCGAAAATACGTTTTATTTTAGGCTACACAATAAAGACAATTTCATGACAAAATATGTGTTGTTTTTACAACTTTATAGACACATAAATTTGTTATTTTTCTGTAGCCAGAAAAAAAATCAACCTAATCTTTGCACAAAATTTTAAATTTGTTATACCATATATACATATGCATGTTCAATTTTTTTTTCTTCTGAAACTCAAAAGTACCATTTTTAAAACAAATTCAAAACCAGGATCGCTGTGCCCATGTGCACCAAATCCCCTCTCGATGGACGGATCACACCGTATATAACGCACACAACACATGTCCTAGCTATATGGAGAAGATTTTCATCGTTCTTTGACTCACTAATCATAGAAACTGAGTACCAAATCATTTAAAATAATTTTTAGAAATTAACAACATGAAATTAAAATAATGATAAACCCATTTTCATCAAAAATTATAGCACATTAATAAACATAAAAAATACAAGACATTATGTCATTATGTGCATCTTGTATGCTCTCATCGCGGGGGCATGGGGCGAGGTGTGCCCGGTAGCGAGAGCATCACAACGTCGCCTTCTTTCCTTCATATGCTGGCCGACTCTCTGTTCTCTGGATGGTATCAAAAAGAACATATTATCTCGCCTCGCTCGTGTGAAGTGTTGCATGTGGGTCCACATGTCCCAAATGTGGTAAGATATATATGACTATGAGAGTGTTTCATGTGGGTCCACATGTCCTAAATGTGTTGGGCTCAAGATGGCTATGGGTGTTGCATGTGGATCCACATGTCTCAAAGGAGGTAGATACATAACTATATGCCCTATTGGACATTTGGAATCACATGCACCACTATCATGTGAGTCCTACAACATATAACATAGTTAGGAGTGTTGCACGTGGGTCCACATGTACGAAAGGTGGTAAGATATGGCTATGAGATTGTTTCATGTGGATCCACATGTCCTAGATGTGCTGGTGTCAAGATGGCTACGGGTGTTGCATGTGGGTCCACATGTTACAAAGGTGGTAGATACATATCTATATTACCTACTAGTCCTTTGGAACAATATGCACCGACACTAGACAGCTTGACTTAGAACTATCATGTGGCTCATACAACATACAACATAGTTAGGAGTGTTGCATGTGGGTCCACATGTCCTAAAGGTGGTAAGATATATATGGCTATGAGAGTGTTTCATGTGGGTGCACATGTCCTATATGTGATGGGTCAAGATGGCTAGGGGTGTTACATGTGGGTCCACATGTACCAAAAGTGGTAGATACATACCTATATGCCCAACGAGACATTTGGAATCACATGCAGCGACACTAAACAATTTGATTTAGAATTATCATGTGGGTCCTACAACATATAACATAGCTAGGAGTGTTAAATGTGGGTCCACATGTATCAAATGTGGTAAGATATGGTTATGAGATTGTTTCATGTGGTTCCACATGTCCTAGATGTGTTGGTGTCAAAATGGCTAGGGGCGTTGCATGTTGGTCCACACGTTACAAAGGTGGTAGATACATATCTATATGACATACTAATCATTTGGAACAATATGCACCGACACTACATATCTTGACCTAGAACTATCATGTGGCTCCTACACTAGTAGAAAAAAGGCTACCAATGGCGCACCAAAATCCACTATCAGTGGCGCACCGTGGTGCGCCACTAAACCTGCGCCACTGGTAAGTGTTACCTATGGCGCACTAGCGGTGTGCCACAGGTAACCAACTTATCAGTGGCGCATTAAGCAGTGCGCCACTGATAGTAGCATATAGTGCGCCACTAGTAGCCCCTGATAGTCACCAACTTTTTCTACCGGTCTGTTTTTCACCGTTTTTCGTATTTGTACATATGCACAAAAGCAATATCAACACATCAGTAGTAATAAACAGACAAGTTTAGACAACTAACATGAATTACATATAATACATCTTGATAAAACGGTTCTCTAGGTTTATAAAAGTAATTTAGTCAACTAACTAGAATTATATATAATACATCTTGATCGAGTCGCTAGCTAGCAAGATAAGTTCTCTGGTTCATTCTCCCTTCTTCCGGTCCCAAGCCATGTCGAACTCCTTGTCAAAATTTCTTCCAGTACTCATCGTCGCTATCATCGTCCTGAGACGGAGCCGCACCGTGCGAAGGACCCGCCGATGACGAAATGTCTACATCCTGTGAACCAAACACCTGGCGCTGGTACGCCATCAGATTTGGCTCCTGCTGCAGCAGCTGCCTCACCAACGGGTCGTCATGGGGGCGGATGTTCCGCCGTGCAATCTGCGCCTGAGCCATACTGTGCTCCCTCTCCATGTCCTTGGTAATCTGTCTGATCCCCGGCGGTGCTAGTTCGTCTACGCGGTGGCGATCCTCGGGGAAGTTGAGCTTCTTTACTGCACGTTCCTCTCCATACTCGTGCATGCAGAAATAGTCGTACGCGCGTGCCGCCTCCTCCTCGATCGACCACTGCCCGACCCAGCGCTTAACCTTGCCAATGTGGATCTGGCTCCCGTACATGATCGTCCCATCGGCCCTAGGCTTCACCCTTACACCTGTATATTTAGACATATCTTGCTGAAAATGAAACACAAGTAGCAAATTATTTAATAGAACATGATAATGCCGCTTACAATTTACAAAAACATACATCTACACGCCATGGCAACATTTACAGTAGAACTACATGTAGTTTTTATTGCCAATTTACGTCTACTGAATGCACTTTTCATCTAATATATGTAGAAAAATCAATGGATCAGAAAAAATACATGCTACATGGAAATATACACGAAGAAAAACATCTGTGCACAAGGCATACGCAATGAAAAATGCTAGGAAACTACCACAACTACAAACAGTTCTACTGATCTTCAGAACATGGATGCAAATACCAGTGTACTAACAGATTTAACATCACATAAACTACATCCTAATTTGCATCTTCAGAAACTCACGCAATATAATTTTTTCATTTTACCCACCACAATCATACTTGATATCATCATGAAACTCACAAACAATTTGCATACCTAGCCACTGGATCCCTTTCAATTCAATAGGAATAAAAGACCCAAATTTTAGCAGAGGGGCCTCACCGGCCGGGAGGGGAGCAGCAGGTTGGGGAGGTGAAGTGCAGCAGCAGCAACAGGATGGGGACGTCGCCGGGCTCGGTTAGGTGGTGGCCGGAAGACGTCGTGGCGCTTCACGGGGGCGGCGGCGATCTGCTGCTGCTTCGCTTCAGGGGCGGCGTCGATCTGCTGCGTGGAAGAGAGAGAGGGGGCGCCGCAGTTCAATCTACAGAGCCATGCCACGCGTCCCCAGAGGCGGGGGCCTGCGGAGGCGCTGGGCGGCGTCGTCGCTGGGTGGCTGGCCAGCGGCGGCGCCGCTTGGCGTGAGAGAAACGAGATCGATGAGACCACCCATTGTGTGCGCATGTTTGGCGTGGCGTGTCTACGGAGAGAGTGGCGCAAGTACTGGGTCTCGATGAGACCACCCACGTAGATCTAGGGTAAAAAAATACCTGTGGCGCACCAACCACTGTGCGCCACTGGTAAAAAATTTACCTGTGGCGCACCACTGCCTGGTGCGCCACTGGTAAAAAAATTACCTGTGGCGCACTGGGGCTGGTGCGCCACGGGTAACCTCTCTCCTCCACCTCGAAATTTTTCAAGTTTTACTGGAACTTATCTGTAGCGCACCACGTTTACGGTGCGCCACTGCTAAAAATTTATCAGTGGCGCACTGGAATCTTGTGCGCCACTGGTATTTTTTTTTTCAAAATCCAGGAACCCAGGTGTGAGACTATCAGTGGCGCGCTGGGATCTGGTGCGCCACTGATAGCATCTCACCTATAAGCTTTTCCCTACTAGTGCTACAACATACAACATAGTTAGGAGTGTTGCATGTGGGTCCACATGTCCTAAAGGTGGTAAGATATATATGACTATGAGAGTGTTTCATGTGGGTGCACATGTCCTATATGTGATGGGGTCAAGATGGCTTGCGGTGTTACATGTGGGTCCACATGTAGCAAAGGTGGTAGATACATACCTATATCCCCTACTAGACATATAGAATCACATGCACCGACACTAAACGACTTGATTTAGAACTATCATGTGGGTCCTACAACATATAACATAGCTAGGAGTGTTGCATTTGGGTCTACATGTACCAAAGGTGGTAAGATATGACTATGAGATTGTTTCATGTGGGTCCACATGTCCTGGATATGCTGGTGTCAAGATGGCTAGGGGTGTTGCATGTTGGTCCACATGTTACAAAGGTGGTAGATACATATATATCTATATGACCTACTAGTCATTTTGAACAATATGCACCGGCACTAGACATGTTGACCTAGAACTATCACGCGACTCCTACAACATACACCATAGTTAGGAGTGTTGCATGTGGGTCCATATGTCCTAAATGTGGTAAGATATGGCTATAAGAGTGTTTCATGTGGGTGCACATGTCCTATATGTGACTGGGTCAAAATGGCTAGGGGTGTTACATGTGGGTCCACATGTACCAAAGGTGGTAGATACATACCTATATGCCTACTAGAGATTTGGAATCACATGCACCGACACCAAACAGCTTCATTCAGAACTATCATGTGGGTCCTACAACATATAACATACCTCGGAGTGTTACATGTGGGTCCACATGTACCAAAGGTGGTAAGATATGGCTATGAGATTGTTTCATGTGGGTCCACATGTCCTAAATGTGTTGGTGTCAAAATGGCTAGGGCTATGTCATGTGGGTCCACATGCAACAAATGTGGTAGTTACATATCTATATGACCTACTGGTCATTTGGAACAACATGCACCGGCACTAGACAACTTGACCTAAAACTATCATGTATGTCCTACAACAAGTAACATAGTTAAGAGTATTACATATGGGTCCAAATGTCCCAAAGGTGGTAAGATATGGCTATGAGTTCTGCATGTGGATCCACATGACCTATATATGATGGGTTAAGGTGGCTAGAGGTGTTTCATGTGGGTCCACATGTCCGAAAGGAGGTTGATATACATACCTATATGCATGAACTACTAGACATTTGGAATCACATGACCGGCACTAGACAACTTGATCTAGAACTATCATGTGGATCCTACGACATACAACATAACTAAGAGTGTTGCATTTGGGTCCACACATGTCCTAGATGTGTTGGGGTCAAGATGGTTAGGGGTGTTGCATGTGAGTCCACATGTCCCAAAGGAGGTAGATACATACCTATTTGACCTACTGGACATTTTGAACCACATGCACCGACACTAGGTTGACCCAAAAACTATCATGTGGGTCCTCAAATTACAACATAGATAGGAGTGTTTCATGTTGGTCCACATGTACCATATGTGGTAAGATATGCCTATGAATGTTGCATGTGGATCCACATGACCTATATGTGATGGGTTATGGTGGCTAGAGGTGTTGCATGCGGGTCCACATGTCCGAAAGAAAGTAGATACATACCTATATGACCTACTAGACATTTGAAATCACATGTACCGACACTAGCTAGCTTGACCCGGAATTATCATATGGGTCCTAGAACATACAACATAGTAAGGAGTGTTATATGTGGGTCCACATGTCCCAAAGGTGGTAAGATATGGCTATGATTGTTGCATGTGGTCGGATCCACATGACCTATATGTGACGGGTTAAGGTGGCTAGAGGTGTTGCATGTGGGTCCTAATGTCCTATTGTGGTAGATATACAAGTAGATGACTTTGAATGTTGCATGCAGGGTCCTAATGTACGAATCGTCGCCTACGAAGAACGCCGCCACTCTCATTCTCGACGAGGGCGCCGGATAACTACTACACTTCCACTAACGAATGCCATTCTCTCTAATGGGACCCTAGCTCCAGCTCCCATCAAAGATCACCGGCTGACGACCATTCACGCTGACAAAGCCCTACAAGATGCCATCCATAGAACGGATAATCAGTGAGCATAGCAAGAAAAGAAGGCGACGCCACGATGCTCTCGCCGCCGGCCACGCCTCGCCCCATGCCCGCAAGTAGAGAATACAAGATGCACATAATGTCTTGAATTTTCTATGTTTATCAATGTGCTATAATCATAAAAAAAATGAAAATGGGTTTATCAACATTTTAATTTCATGTTGTTAATTTCTAAGAATTTATTTTGAATGATTGGTACTTAATTTCTATGATTAATGAGTAAAAAAGATTGAAATCTCCTCCATATAGCTAGGATTTGGTGCACATGGGCACGAGTGATTCCGGTTTTGATTTTTTTTAAATAGTATTTTTGAGTTTCATAAAAAATCTAATTTTTTAACGTGAACACGCATATATGGTATATTTATGTGTGCAAAGTTTCGATCGAAAATACTTTTTATTTCTGGCGACAGAAAAATAACAAATTTGTGTATCTATAAAGTTGTAAAAACAGCACGGATTTATCTTTTTTTTTGTCTAGCCTAAAATAAAACGTATTTCAGAACGAAATTTGGTGCGTATATAGATAATATGTATACGTATGACATATACTTTTTTCCAGATATTTTTGAAACATACAAATGCGGTTTTCAATCTTGTTTAGAAAACGGGATTACCGGTGCCCATGTGCAAAAAAACAAGTTCCGCCATCTCTTTTCCCTTAACTATGATGGACACGAAAGTTTGATATTATCTAGCAAGATGTGTACTATAGCATTGAGACATGTGTATCGAAGTGGCTTTGCTCCTTGTCTTGCACTGAAGTTCGAATCCTAATAATAATCTATTTCTTTTGCCTTTTTCCGCGTGTCCAGGTCGGCTCGGCTCCAGCACACGCTTGCTGACTCCGGGAGTCTCCAAGAGCTCCGCTCAATCTTAGACTAGGGTCGACGCACTGACGCAAAAGTGCATGATATCTCTGCTTAATTGAAGGGTAGTACTCCCGCCATTTTCTAAAAATACCAAAACTGCACAAAAACCCCACCTCTCCCACAACATTTGCACCTTTTATGGTTTGCCAGTATATCAACCCGGTTTGTAGCTACCTTTTATAGCCCTTTGATTAAGTTATCCGTATGGTTTTGTTTATTAGATGATGCTTGTCACTAGCAAGCCCTTGAAACCAACGAACAACTAGGGTCTGCATCAATGCTTAGTTGGACCAACGGAAATCCACGTTGGCCCTAGTGACAACGAAAGTTGAAAATATTTTCTTTGCAAATAGTTATTGTCATGCCAACTTTCCAAGTCTTTCACTCCAAAGACTTTGACTTCAGTGCTCATATAGTACTGCAGAAACTACCGCAATTGGCTCAAGTACTCGACACATGGCTCCAAACACTTTTACATAAGAAATTAACAAAAACAAAAAACTCATGCATGCGTTAGTTCTCCAGGCGATAATCTCAGGGAAAGAAAAGCAAAGAACATGTGTGTAGTTTCTTCAACATCTTTTTTTTATGTTCCTTGAAAAAACAAAGTAACGTACGGCTTAAAAGTACTTTCCTGGTCACCACGAGTGGTCTCAAGTTCTCAAGTCAGTCAGTTAACATCCAGTTCTTATCTGAGAGAGGACCTTTTTTTAATGTGAAAATCGAGTGTTTTTTGTCCCTTGGCGTATATATACTACCCAGTAAAAGCTGAGCTAATACAAGCTTCATTGCTGAAGAAAGTCTAAAGATGGTCCTTTCACTTCCTGAAGAAGTTTCAACTACATGCTGTGACGTGTGAACCTTCTCTGTCTCTCCGGCTAGCTAGTGCATTCTTATCCTACTTTTGGTGCATTTGGATCTAGCTTTCCGCGTGTTTTCATATGGGTTGTCCCTATTTAATTTATAATGAAGTACAACCCATATTATTCATGCATCATTATTGCAATAATCACTACATGCTCTTTATAATCTAATACTTGTGCAAACTCACCGTCACGAACAGCTAGGAAAGACCAACGTGTGAGATAGACATCAAACGTTAAACCTTGTTTCATGACCCTTAAATTTGGATGTTTCGTAAACAAAGCTAAATGTAGTTAAAGTTGTCAATAACACGACAAAGTTTTAATCTGCTTTCAGTAAAGCGAACTGATCCAGTGCCCGGGAGGCGGCGTATCCCGCCAGTCGATGTAGATCATCGGATATGCGCGTGGATATGCATGGATGGTGAGGCCTGTGTGTCGTGAAGTACAGTAAATACAATCTCAATGACAGCTACTTTTTAGGCCCAGAGATTTTACGTGCGGATCAAAACAACCTGCCACGCAAAGTAGAATCTTAATGATGGTATGTGTTAGTCAATAAAATCTTCCTTCTTTGATTAATTCACCAACTCCTCCATCGGTGGGGAATAGATTTACCTCCAAAGAAGTGGCATGCATGATTTCTTGCTTCCAGTAATTAACTATAAGCCCCGATAGCTATGGCCACTGCTCACGGGCAGAAAACTAGTGCAAGGATAATGATTTATTTAGTTGCGATTTTTACTGATTTGAAGCAGAAGACTTTGTCTGGTTCATGGAAAAAAGTTTGGTCCTCGCTAATCACGTGTTATCTGTGTGGCTGCTTATTACTAGTGATGTGGCAACTACTTGTACATTACCTGTGGCAATTACGGTACAACCCCGACCACTTCACAATCAACCACGAAATTCAACCAAAAGACAAATCCAAAACACATAGATCGAGTGAATGACAAGAACATGACCCCATGGTGGCCAGCATCTATGTAACTTGGCTCTCGCTTAGGAGACCAAACAACATTTGTGAACTAGACAACGACAACCAGACTGTCACAAGGCTACACCTCCATATTAATTGTTACTGAATCGGGTAAATCTAGACATGTTCTAGTTCTATATACATCCGATTTAACGACAATTAATATGAATCAGAAGACATACTGAAGATGAGCAATCATACATCGAACAATGAATCAACTATTTTCCTTCTCCTTTGCACACTTCTTGTCCAACTTTTATAAGGCTTCTTAAATCTGGAAACTCAAAATGGAGGCCAAGCTACATGTAGCACTTTATTTTTATAAAATTAAATTTATATTTTCTTCAAAAAAATTGGAAGAAAATCTGGATGTAGCCAATGATGTATACTACATGGGTGAAAATCTCATACGAACTACTTTGTATTGCAGGCTAAACAAAAATAACAAAAGAGTGGATCTGAGTATAGTAAATAGTACACATTTCAAACTATAAAATTTGTCAGATTTTTTTCATTTTTGTGTAGCCTAGAATATAAAGAATTTCACATTGAGAATTTGCACTCTTGTAGGATACATCATTGACTACATCCAATATTATTTATTTAAAACTTTTTTTTTGAAAAAAGCAACGGAGGGCGAAAAGCCCACCTGAACCATTTTTTATTGAAAACTTGTTAGTACAAACACAGCTCAACTCACGGAGCGATCAGAATTACAGGGGGTTTAGGGGGGAAGGGACGCACACCAGGCGACAAGTGGACCGCAGTCCAGACGACGAGGCGCCCTAACAAGCCACAGGCGAAGGTGTTGCTGAACGATTTCGAAGAACTCCAGAGTCGTCGTGTCCAGCCCGTCAAACACTCGGCGGTTTCTGGTCTTCCACGCAACCCAGAGGAGTAGAGTAGCAGCGGTCATACGAAGGGGGAGCGCCCAAGCGGGATGGGTGGCGGAGAACGCCCCCACCATGTCATCAAGCTGGAGGGCGCCAGCACCGGGAGCCGCACACGCCCAGACTTCCTGCATGCGGGGGCACGCCACAAACAGATGTTGGACGTCCTCTGCGACGCCGGGGCAGAAGGGGCAGTCCGGGGACCGCAAAATACCAAGGCGGCAGAGGCGCGCACGCGTCCTGGTTCGCCGGTGACGTAGGATCCAGACGAAGACCTTGACCTTGACGGGGGAGAAATTCGCCCAGTTGAGGTCGTGCAGCGGAGGGCCGCATCCAGAACTGCGGAGGAGGCGGTACGCGTCGCGAGCCCTGAACCCGACGGCTGTCGAAGTAACCGACCTACGCTGGTCAGGAGCAGCGTCGAGCGAGAGGCGCGCTAAGATGTCTGTGACTAGCATCATCTCAGTTGATGCCGCAGGTGAGAGGCGCTCCCGCAGGTCGAGGCTAGACTCCCCGCCTCGCCCTACAGCAGCCACCGTAACGTCAGTGGAGAGGCAGTGTGAGAAAGCTGCAAGCAGAACCGAGGCCAACGCGCCCAAGGAAGTCCAATTGTCGTGCTAGAAGGACGTACAAGTCCCGTCCCCCACTTTGACTGTGGTGATCGATCGGACAAGGGGACGAGGGCCTGAAACTCGCACCATGACGGTGTCGGCGGGGGAGCATCTCGCCCAAAGTACCAACGCCGGATCCACACAGTCCACGGATTGTCAGCCCCGGAGAGGAGCTTGAAGACAATCTTGAGCAGCAGGCATGTGTTCTACACCTCCATGTCAAGAAGTCCTAGCCCCCCCCTCTGACCGAAGGCGACACGCAGTGTCCCACGACACCAAGCAGTCCCCGCCAGAGCACGTCTTGGAGCCGGCCCAGAACATCGCGCGGCATGGACGATCCATTTTGGCAACTGTACCCTTCGATAGGGGCAACACTGACATGGCGAATGATGGCAGTGCGGACAGGACAACGCTGGTGAGTGTCAAACGGGCGCCGGGGTCCAGGGTGCGTACCTTCCAGCTCGGGATCCGTCCTGAAATGTTATTTGCAAGGAAATCGAGCGCGCTAGCAGGAAGTTTACGGTCAGACAGCGGCAGCCCAAGGTACGTCTGGGGGAACGCTGAAATCGGGCACCCGAGGATCGATGCAAGCGAAGCAGCGTCTTCCGGAGGGACACATATGGGTACGAACGTGCTCTTGTGGTAATTGATGGCAAGCCCGGTGGCAGCGGAGAAGGCGTCAAGAGCATCCCGGAGGAGGGCAACCTGGCTGGGGATTGCACGGATCAGAATCAGCGTGTCGTCCGCATACTGGAGCACGGGGCAGGGGAGGTCATCGACGAGAGGGTGGAGTAGCGTGCCACCCTTAGAACCGACTGCCACACGCTACCGGAGCAGAGCTGCAACTATGAGGAACAGATATGGGGACATCGGGTCGCCTTGCCGCAGCCCGTTCTTGCACTCCATCCACCTGCCCGGGACACCGTTGAGGAGAACGGCTGCCTTCCCGGTGGCGAGGATATCCCTGATCCACGAGCGGAAAAGTTCGCCGAAGCCGCGTGCGTCAAGGATCGCGTCGAGGGAGCCCCAGTGAACGGAGTCGAACGCCTTTCTGAAATCCAACTTCAATGCAATCGTGGGCGTTTGCCGGAGGCGGCAGCATTGGATCAATTCCACAGCATAAAGGAAGTTGTCCGAAATGCAACGCCCCGCAATGAACCCAGATTGCTCAAACCCCACAAGACGGTCGATGAAGCACTGGAGGCGAGTCGTGAGGATGCGTGTGATCACCTTCATGACACAATTCTGCAGTGAGATTTTTTGAATTTTTGAAAATAAAGGGCTACATGTACCAACAGTCACATAGTTAAACCATCAATAAAAACAACGAGTAGCTATTCCTACCCGCTTCCATACTTCAAGGTTTTAGTTGATTTTTGTTTTGTTTTCATGGTAACTAATTGATTCTTTTTCTTTTTCTTGAAACACCGAGCATAATATAGATGCGTGAAAAATAATACCACTATCACATGCACACAATTTCAATATTACATATTGAAGACTGGAGTCGTGGAGTATCAAGATTGATAAATATTATCACATACGTCTCGCTATCGCTATCGATAAAACATCACCTCCCCCCTAAAAATAATACGAAGTAATCAACATTTATAAGACTGCTTGAGTTCTTTTTTTCTAGGCCCATCAGAAAGACCCGACCCATGCACCGTAGTTCTCCTCTTCCTCGCTCGTGTTCGCATAGGCCCATCAGAACACGCAAGAACCAACAGATTTTAACAAGTCTTCTCCATCTTCTTCCTCTCTCCGAATATTTCGTTCTCCTCACCTGCCACCGGAAAGGGTAAGCAACGAGACGCGAATCAGCGGCGGCGATGGCTCTCCCGGTGTCGACCACCACCCTCTCCCGCTTCCTATCGTCCCGCCGCATCCAGCCCGCGGACGTCACCGCCCTCGCCACCTGGGGCGTCGCCGCCGGCTGCGCCGCCTTCTACCTCGTCCAGGTTGGTGTTAAAACTGTCAATCGACGACGACTCGTATCCATTCCCCTATACACCCATACGTTTGTACCGTCGATATGTTTGTTCTCGTGGCCGGCGCTCGATCCGTCGATATGTTTGTTCTGCCGGTATTAGGGTTTGATTTCTGTAGATCCGATCTGCCATGATTAGGTGCTTGTTGTTGGTATAGATCTGTCGCTTGCTGGATCGGTTTTCTGGCTCCGCGAGGGCGAACATGGCGTGATCTGAGAGGGATCATTAGAAGTTTATCACGTTAGTCAAATTTGGATCTAATAGTACTCCATTGGAAGGAGAAGACGAAATGATTATGTGATGGTAACAGTTTCTTCTTGCCAACAGCTATGTTTAAGGTGCCTTAGCGATAGGAACATGCTGCAATAAATAGGTCAGGAGAATGTTAAAGTAGCTATGGTCACATCTGCATCATGCAAACATGGTATTTGACCAAAAGATCAAGATGCAATGCCTTTGGTTAATCAAAACACAAACTTCTAATGGTTAAAACACTTGACATAGTGCAACATAAACTGGATGCAACATGTTATTTGAATTTCGCAAACATTTGATGGTACTAGGTTGGTAACAGTATTTTTCTTTGCTCCCCTCCTTGTTATTTTCTTTAGCGTTTGCTGTATCTGTTGTTCCACATAGCAAAGATGTACATTGTCAGTATGGTCCTGGAAATTCTCTATCCACTTTGTTTTAATCTTTCCATTAGAAACGTGATCAATATAGAACCTCTTTTTAGAGAGGCACTATCTATTATGCTCATCCTAAATACCGCGAAATCACCCCTTAAACATTTCATACTTTATCACTCGATAGTGGAAATGTTTCCTTTTGTGTAAGATGACATCAATCTTTTTGGCGTGTGGAATTTTGAAATGCATTTGTCAGGTCTTTCTGATACATATTATGTATGCTTATCATCTCTGGTTATTACATCCTGTTAAGAACTTTGGTATCTAAATCTTTCCCGACATCCTATTTATTATGTTTCATAGGATTTAGTTCCCAGCTTTAAAGTCAAACACTTGAAATTTTCTTTTGCTGAAACTGGATCCTTCCTAGTTCCTACTTGTGGTGAACAAGCATTCCGTCCTGCCATGCTCAACATCTAATGGTTCAGCCAATTTTGGTTAACATCCAATATGCTAATTTTACAATTAGCATGCCTTATCCACTCAACTTCCCCCTCTTACATTTTGAGCCTGCACAGGAGCTCTTCTTCATCCTTGAAACCTACAGCCAAGATTTTGGTGAACATCTATTCCGAGTTTCAAAGCTATAATCTTGCTGTTAATTTTTTTGCAGCCATTCGACTACATTAAGAAAACTTTCTTCGAGAAGCCCGAGCCAGAGGCATGAGTATCATGAGCACGGACGACTACAACTTTTGATACTCTTACATTTCCGGGATGATCTCTGAGCTGAAGTGAACTTGCCAATAATATATAAGACCCTGTTGTTTCTTGTTTGATATTTCATGCAGATGTAGGTTTCCTCTTGTTGTTGCATGTAATCCTCACCAGGGGAGGTGAATGATCATGTAAACTTATTTTTCATCACAGAGAAAGAAACTGTGCTTTGTTCAGTTCTCGTCAGAGTGAGCTAGCAGCTGAGCCTGACTCCCGTTCTCGCTCAGCGCTCAGCCGTGGTGCTGTGAGCATACCCATCTGGCCTTGTGCTTTTCTGCTTAGGCAACCTTCGTCTTGTGGAGCTACTCCCTCCGTTTTTTAATATACTCCTAAGATGTTTTAACCTTTTCCCACATGCACATGTATACGTATGTATCTAGAGATGTTTTAGTTTGTATGTACACTCACTTTAGCGTGAATCTAGTCAACATGTGTAACACCTAAAACATCTTATATTTAAAAACGGAGGGAGTAAATCAGATCAGAACTTTAGCATCAGGTGAACCGGTTCTTCAACCAGAGAACACCAATTTTACTCTCTTGAGCACACGATGGATGTGACCAGATTTTCATCTATAATATCCGAGCTGATCAACCTCATAATTTGCATGTAAATTGTCCAGGAGGCAGTTATCCGTCTACTTGCATTGTGTGTGTTTGTGAGATGTTGAGCGCTGGATGGCGACTCCATTTGCTCCACGCATGCATCAGCTCTCCACAAGTCAAAACTCCGTACCTCGTTGGTCGGCTATTCAAAAGTTTTAAAATCTGTTGGCCCCACCAACGAGTCATCATAGTAACAAAAACTACAGTTTCTTCACCGAGAAGAACTACCTTCTGATCACAACACTACCTCCGTCTCTCTGTGACACCAAATAGGCAAATAGCCACCACCGCCACGCCACCGCGTGGACCGCCTCCGGAGTCCGGACAACCCACCGGAGCAAGAACGGCTTGCCTCCAGGTCCTGCCAGATGCCACGCCGCGGCGGCGGCGACGGGTGGTGCCCGCCCATGCATAGTTTAAAAAACTGGATCGGTGATCGAACCGGCGAGGTCCTCGGTTCGCGGTTCACCGGTTGAACCGCCGGTTCGCTCGGTTCACTTGCTGGTTTTTAAGGATAGAATAAGCAAGAAATAGCAAGAATCTGTAAAAAAAATTAATGTATTTAAGACATTCGTGTAGAGGGATAACACAAACATGGCTCGGCCAGTTGGCCAGCCCAGTCTGAGTGCCAACGCGCGCAGCTTGAGGTCAGAGGTTCGATCCCTCTCCAGCGCAATATATTTTTCTCGCGCGCGAGTGCATGCTCCGGTCGGACCGGCGGCCTACTGGGCCCGGTTTTTCCACGAAACCGGCGGTTCGACCGCGATTTAGGCGGTTTTTTCTCGGTTCGCTAGCGCGCACGGTCCAGTGCGCTTAACAAACCGGCAGGGCCTCCAGTTCCGGTTTTTTCCGGTTTAACCGGTGGTCCGGTCCGGTTTTTAAAACTAGGCGCCCATGGATCTAATGCGGTCGGAGGCGGTGCAGGTCATCATCCCTGCCGAGTCCGCGCGCCTCGCCGTCTCCAACCTCGGCGACCTCGACCTCCTCCAGTTCAAAGATGTACGTACGCACGCACCTTTGCCTCTTGGCCCATTTTAATCTGTTCATCGCCGGTGGGGATGCATAGGGTGGGCAATTAATCGCGTGCTATGACATGCCATGCCTTCAGCTAGACTTGTCACACACCTGCGCCCGGAGTTGACCGCCGCGAAGGTGGACAGCAAGGGGATGGGAGAAGATGCCCTGTCAGCAGTGGGGTAGGCTTGTAAGCGAGTTAGAGCAACTCTAACAGGCAACAGCTGCCCTAAATTAGGAGCCACTTTTTTGGTTATAGGGCACCTGTTTTAGCGTTTTAAGGCACCACAAAGTTTTCTGGTTTACCAGCTGCCCTATAATAAGGCACCTTCTCTCCAACAGCTGTCCTATTTTAAGACATACATAGCTTATTTTGAACTAAATTTGACAGGAATTCAAACATAGTTTGACGATTTTTTGCACAAAGATTCGACAAACTGAGCCAAATTTAAAAGTTCAACACAAACATCGAAACTACACCTAAACTAGCGGCCCCTAGCTAGTGCCTTCCAGTCGACACCGGAATCGTCATCGGAATCAAAGTCCGATAAACCGGACTCGTCACCGGAAGAATCCTCGACATCGATCACCAGCGTCGAGGATGTAGAAGGGCCGGCCTCCGTCTTCGGCTTCTTCGCTCCCCGGCTCGCGAAGAACTCCTCCTCCGCCTTCACGAGCTCAGGGTTCTCCCGCCGGAGCTTCTCCATCGCCGCTTCATCTGCCTCCGCGGCCCGAAGCTGGCGGCGTGCATCCCGGTCTTCCTCCTCGAAGGCGCGGCAAACCACGCGGAACTCCGGCGCCACGGCAGTGGCATCCTCGACGGTCTTGACGTCGGAGAAATTCATCTCCGACATCGGACGGCCGTACTGCCACGCCACGGCGTCGTAGGCGCGCACGGCAAGCTCCGGCGTGGCGAAGGTGCCGAGCCACATCCTTGTGTGGTCTATGGTGATCTCCGCGGCGTAGCGGCCGGAGTCACGGAGCCGCACGCCGCGGAAGCCCGTCGAGCTGCGGACCGGCGGCGGCGCGGGGCTCCTCCTGTCGCGGCGCGGCCACAACGGCGAGTCGCGGCCGTAGCCACTACCGGAGCCACCGCGGCCGTAGCCACCATAGCCGCGGCCGTAGCCGCCGGATCCGCGGCCCCCGGAGTTGCGGCGCGGCCACATCACGGCGCGGCGGCGGGCGGCCAAATCGAGCTAGGGAGTGGCCGAATCCGGCCCAAATCGGCGGCGGCGAGGGGTGGGGAGCGTCGGCGGCGGGCGAATCGGGGGCAGAGCGGCAGCGGGGCGGTCGAATCGCAGCGGCGGTGGGCAAATCGCGCGCGAGGGCGGCGGGAGGAGGGGAAGGAAAATGGCGGTTGGCCACGCGCGCGCGCAAAGGGAAGAAATAGGGCACGGGGCGCGCGTGGTCGCTCGTGCCCCATATATGGGGCAGAGAGGAGCAAAATATAGGGCATTCCTATAATAGGGCACCATATAGGGCAGCTGTTGGAGACTGATTTTTACCCCTTCCTGCCCTATAAAACCGTTTTTAGGGCACTAGGCCTAATTTGGGGCAGCTGTTTGCTCTTAAGTGAGCGAGAGAGGCATGCGTGTCAGCTTGGGACCACCTGTCGGTCAGAACGCGTGCAACTAACCTGTAACGTAAACGGTCGGTATCGAAGCTGAAGTAGTCTGAATTTCCATCCCCTCTTCTCTGTTCTCTTCTCACTCCAAATCCTCTCATTATCCCCAAATAGTGTGGTCCGAATGCTTTGGAGCTTTTTTATGGTCAGTTCGTCACAGCCCGGCACTGTATTAATAGGCCAAACACAGCGCCAAAAATAATTGAGGGATTAAAGTACGGTTGTTTAAGTTTTCTATTATTTGAGGTACTGAAGAAAGACCTTCGAATGAGCGTAAAATCACGAAACATCACTAGGATCATACATGGCTCTCGAGTAAATAATAGCCTAACTGTAGGTCCTCATGATTAATGTGAACTATAAACATTTGTAATTTAGTTAATGATTTGAAGTTATTTTGTATAACTGCTGACATGTAACTGTATGTGTAGCTCTATGTCATAATATTATGTAATCTCAAGTGAAGGTAAAACCTTAAACCCGCTGACGTAGCTGATTTTGGTCTGTGTTAAGTCATGCATTTTTTCCTTTCTGTCCAGTTCAGGAGAATCTACTCCCTCCGTTCGAAAAAGGATGTCACAAAAATGGTCTATCTATAGTTCATTTTTGTGACATCCTTTTGCGAACGGAGGGAGTAATATTTACCATTTGTTTCAGCTTAATGCGGACAAGAGCCCGTTCCAACGGGCTTATGCTGCCCAGGTACTCAACTTTCTTAATGCTTTCTTGTTGCCATCCAGCTTATTACGAGGAGCATTTCTTGAACACTTGGGAAGGGCTAAATCCCATACTGTTTTGCTATCAACTTAAGTCATTGTTTGAATTTGGTGTGGCACTGTTGGTACTTTTTGTCACTATTTTTACTTTATGCTGTAAAAACACTTCCTTGTTCTGATGAGACAAAAACGATAAGGATCTCAATCATTCGTAACCTCAACTTTTTTCAAGAAAACTTCTAAACTCAAATTCAAACAAAATAATGTTCAGGTTATTGCTATTTACATATGATGCACTGTGAGTTAATATATGTCTTCATGATGTATGGAATCAAAATACCCAGTTAATGCATTGATTTGGTTTCAGCATCCTAAGTTATCGTGCTTATATAGCCTAACGCAAATGGACTAAACCTGTATATTCTGCGAGAGTTAATTGTACTGGCGGTCACACAACTCGTCGGGTATGTGCATTTAAGTCACACATCTGAACTTTTGGTGCACGCTGGTCACTAACCACACATGTCAGTCCGTTTTTCGTTGCAGGAGGTCACGCGCGTGGCACGTGACGCTGACGTGGACATGTAATTTTGCAGAAAACCCCCTGTATTTTTAGACATTTCGCAAAAGAACCAAATGTCATGGCAAGTAGGCCCCACTTGTCAGGCAAATTAAAAATTATAAACATGTCTGTCATTTTGGTGTGGTAGACCGTGGGCCCCACTTGTCAGGCTAATACAAAATCAAACATATCTAAAAAAAGAAAACCTAATCCCGTTGACCGGAGCGCCGGCCGCCGCCAACTTCGACTCCGCCACCGGAGCGCCGGTAGCCGCCAATCTGCCCAATCTGTCCAATCGGGGCAATTGATGATAACCCCCTAGTTTGCGCGCCTTCTATCATATGCCCCCCTTGTGTCACTGACATGTGGGGTCCGTGACACAAAGGAGGGCATATGATAGAAGGCGCGCGAACCGGAGGTTATCGTAGATTTTGCCTGTCCAATCTGCGCCGGCCGCCAATCCGCCATGGGCGCTCCCCAATCTGTCGGCGCAAGTGCTAGCCTGTCAACGAAATGCAAGAACAAACTAGAGAGCTGGATCCATCGACGACTAGCTACAAGCTAAATATCTGAGGCAGGAGGAGGAAAGCAGGGGAGATAGGCTCGAGCTGACCTGGGCGTTGGGGTCGTTCTTCTTGCACTTATTGATGAGCATGTCCTCGCGGTGGAAGGACTCCCCGTACTTGCGCTCGAAGTCGCGGCGGTTCATGGCCAGCTCGTCCTCCACCAGCACGTTCCGAGGAAATCTCAGCGCCGGCGGATTGGGGAGCGCCCATGGCGGTTGGCGGCGGCCGGCGCTCCGGTCAACGGGATTGGGTTTTCTTTTTTTTTTATATGTTTGATTTTGTATTAGGCTGACAAGTGGGGTCCACGGTCTACCACACCAAAATGACATGTTTTTAATTTTTAATTTGCCTGACAAGTGGGACCTACTTGCCACGTCATCTGACATTTGATTCTTTTGCAAAATGTCTGAAAATACAAAGAGGTTTCTACAAAATTACGTGTCCACGTATCACGTGCCACACGCGTATACCTGGCCAAACGGGCTGGGCCAAACGGGCGGCCCGAGGCACGGCACTGTGGGCACGGCCCAAGCACGGCCCAGCCCGTGGCGAAACGTGCCGGCCCGCCCGTGCCCGTGCCGTGGTTGCATTTCGAGCACGTGGGCCGGCTCGGCACGGCCCGGCAGCCTCGGCCGGCACGGGCACGGCACGGCCCAAGCACGGGCACGGCCCGTCAGTCGCCGTCCATCTCCTTCCCCTCGATCCCGTCGTCTCCTTCCCCTCGATCCCAGGTCGTCTCCTTCGGTCCTTCCCCTCGATCCCGTCGTCGCCGTCGATCCTAGCCTCCCAGGTCGCCCCCTTCTCCTCCAGGACCACCACTGTCGCCCAGGCCGTCGCCGGAGCCGCGCCGCCGCCGGAGATCGACGCTAATCATCGCGGGCCAAGCCGTCGCCGGAGCGTGCCGTGCCGCTGCCGTGCCCGCCGTGCCGTGCCGAGCTCCGATTTGGAGCCCGCGTGCCGGCCCGGCACGGCACGATCCGTGCCGTGCCGGCGGCGAGCCGTGCCGTGCCGGGCCGTGCCGCCCGTTTGGCCAGGTATACACACGCGTGACCTCTTGCAACGGAAAACGGACTGACACGTGGGTTAGTGACGAGCGTGCACTGAAAGTTCAGTTGTGTGACCAAAAAATCACGTTTTCCAGATGTGTGACTTAAGTGCATATACCCGACGAGTTGTGTGACCGCCAGTGCAATTAACTCATTCTGCAATAAGGTTCTGTCATTGATTAAATTGCATATGGAACTGTTCGTCGTTTCAGAAGTCTTTTAGTTTACGTTGTGTTCTAAAATCATAAATATGTTTACTAGTGCCAATGCATACACCTTGTGCAGGTTAAGAGGTGTGGTGAAATGGCTCGCAAGTTGCGTTTTTTAAAGGAACAAATGTCGAAAGCTGCCATATTGGCTTCTTCCATGCAATTTTCAGGAACTCCTACGGAAATTGATGACCTGGAGGTATTTAGTTCATGAACTTATGCCCTCACTCATCATGTACAGATTGTAGTATAGAATTTTCTTTTAACATTATCAACTGGCAGATAAAACTCGGGGAATTTGAAGATGAGCTAATTGAAGTAAATGCAAATAATGGGAAGCTGCAGAGGACATACAATGAGCTGGTGGAGTACAATGTTCTTCTACAAAAGGTATGGCCCCTTTAAAGTATGATGACATAATTTATATGATGTGATCACCTTTTCTCTTTTTGTGTATTGACGATAGGTAGATAGCATTGTATAGCCTTCCATAATTGAAAAGAGCTAAATTCTGAAATATCCCTGAGGTGTAAGATATGAAAGAAACAAAAAAAACTTGCCTGTAGAATATTTGTGAACATGATTTTTGCTACTACATGGTTGTACATGTAAACATGTTTGACACTTTCAGATGAGGGATGGTTTCAAGTTTACTAGAACTAAGATATCTAGCAGCAAAATGTCATTTTTTTTCTATCCGTATGCTTGCACAGTAATGTTGTTTGGCTGGTGGAGTTGCCGATTGAGAATCTTGGCCCTGAACCGAAGCAGCACGAGTTCAGCCTTGGGAGGCGGTCGCATCGTAGAGGCAGGAACAGAAATTGGAAACGATAGCTGGGATAACTTTCCTCTTGATTTATGGATCGATATGCTTTGGCATTATTTAGCCCTCTTACAACTTGGGGTAGAAGCTGAACTAACAAACGTTGAAAGAAACTAACTTGAAGATCATAAATATCTCAGATCTAAATTTTGCTAAAAAGATAAGTGGGTAGCTAGTGATACATAAACCCTAAGGAGCTGCCGTGGCCTTCTACTGGGTGGCCTTCTTGCATTGGGAAAACTTATTGCCCCACGTAGCAATAGACATATTTGAGCACACTTCAACTCGATTCACAATTACACGATGGAGTAAAATTTTGTGGTTCTTCGACATGGACATCTCAGTACTAATAAGCTTATGGTTGTTGGACCACTCCGTACTTTTCTTTTTTTCCTTATTATGGTTGTTGGACCACTCAGTACTTATATAACTGCCTTTTATACTGAAGTGTAATGTTGAGGACTGTTATACGTTGTTTACTACTGATTCTATCAACTTTCAGACTGGTGAGTTTTTCTATTCAGCTCAAAGAAGTGCGACACAGCAACAGGGGAAATGGTGGCAGATCAGTCTGGTGATTCTTCTCTGGAGAGCCCTCAGGTGTGGACCATTATTCTAGGAAATCAATATCTCGAATGTTCTTCCTTGCCTTCATGCTTTTTCTTCAAGTTCTCATAATTTTTTCATTTCAGGAAATGGTGACGGATCCATCGAAACAAGTGAAGCTAGGTTTCCTGAGTGGTGTTGTGCCAAAGCACAAGGCTATGGCCTTTGAACGTATACTTTTCCGTGCCACCAGAGGCAATATGTTACTCCGACAAGAATCTGTTGATGAAACTGTAACTGATCCTCAAACTGGAGAGAAGGTTACTACTTTCCTTAGTCCTCAACTCCTTTCCACAAATTTAGGAGTTAATTATGAGCCAAACTTTAGTCCTCAACTCCTTTCCACAAATTTAGGAGTTAATTATGAGCATTAAACATGATGCTTCTTTTGTTTTTATTTTTGTGTTGAAGAGAGATGATCGAAAATTTACCTAACCAGTATTACTGTGAATCTGAACAACTTATCCTGCAACTTGTGGGTTTTACAAAATATGCTCCCTCCATTTCTGAATGTAAGGTGTATAGTTTTCTTGCACGAATATTTAAGACGTGAGAAATTTGCATACGGTGGACTCATTTTCCCCTGGAAAAACCTGGCAGAGAGGAGTCCCTAATAGTCACAAATTGAAAACAATCAATTAAATCACTCCGTTATAGATTGGAACTCAATTGTGGATGGGTAAAATTTTCCATAAATCGTAATACATCCAATATTTTAGAATTTTCCTCAAAAAACTATACATCTTACATTAAGGAACGGAGGGAGTAGTATTTTCTGGGCAACGATGTTTAGTATTCATCTATTAGAGTTAATACATTTGGTAATGTTGTTATGTTTTCCCACTAGTTATGTAGTTCTGACATATTCTTTTTCCTCATTACTACAATATATTTACAGGTCGTGAAAAATTCTTTTGTTATATTCTACTCCGGGAGAGAGCAAAATCCAAGATTGTGAAAATTTGTGATGCTTTTGGTGCCAACCGTTATCCATTTCCAGAAGACCTTGCTAAACAAATGCATACTATTCATGAGGTTGGTGTTTATCCCCATATTGTTCTTTAATCCATGAGAGCAGTTTTTCTGAACACTGACTCAGTTACACCCCCTATCTGGGCTGTTCATAGGTGCATCGAGATCTGTGTTAGCCTTTTTTTTTTACTCCCAAACAACTTCTCTTTTTATATCTCTCAAACCCTACAACATATGGATTTGAAACTTTACAATTGACTACATTAAAATTGTTCAGAATTTTTCTCTCATCAATTATATATAATTAATGATTTTTTGAATTTTGAATATTTAAAAATTAAGTTGCACAAACAATTCCAAACTATTTTTTCACATTCAACATGTATTGTTTTAGTGACCTGTAAAATTTAAATTCATATGTTGTATTGTTTGAGAGATACAAAAGAAAAACTCAAAAAAGTGTGGGGGTGTAGGTGTCATGGGTGCAATAAAACTTTCCCTTAATCAAAGCTGTATATGTATGCGATTTGGTTGTGCATATACTGTACATTTCACATTGATGTATCATGTACTCCCTCCGTCCCAAAATAACTGTCTTACATTTGTCAAAAAGTGGATGTATCTAGACATTAAACAAGTATAAATACATTCATTTTTGGACAACTTTGAGACACTTATTTTGGGACGGAGGGAGTAGTAGACAACACACCAGCATTGATGTCTTTTATTATTATTATTAAACCCACTATTAGAAAGTGCTTATATCAAAAGTGGCATGTTTCTATAAACTGGAAGGAGTATTTTTGCCCCTTCTATTTTGATCCTTCATTTTGGATGATAGAGGTGGTGTTGTTGAAATTTGTTACTTTCTGTCCCAATTTTGTGCATTTTCATAAGTACTGAATTATAATCCAAGACTCTTTATTTTTTTATGTTTTTTGGTTCTAAGCTCACTTAATTACTGTCATCTGTTCTGATACACTTACAACTCATTAGGTATCTGAAAAAGTGTCAGAGTTGAAGGCAACTATCGAAATAGGTTTGGCTCATCGTGACAGCATACTTAAAAGTATAGCCGCTGAGTTTGAACAATGGAACAACCTGGTAAGTATGTAATATTTCCTATCATACAAATCAGAAGTGCTATTTGAATTGAACAACCATTGCTAAGTATATTAATTTCCTTGCATTCAAGTTTAATTCTGATTGAAATACAAATGCTTCAGTTGAAGAAGGAAAAAGCTATTTACCACACATTAAACATGTTCAGTCTTGATGTGACAAAGAAATGCTTAGTTGCTGAGGGGTGGAGTCCAGTTTTTGCTACAAGTGAGGTATCCATATGATCTTTTCTGCGTGCTTTCTGGTTTTCGTTGCTCTTCTTTTGTCCATAAGGTTTAGAGTTTATTTTACCCATTGCAGGTCCAAGATGCACTTCATCATGCTACTACTGATAGCAACTCTCAAGTTGGTTCCATTTTCCAAATTCTAAACACACAAGAATCTCCTCCAACATATTTCCGGACAAATAAATTTACTTCCTCCTTTCAGGACATCGTGGATGCATATGGGTAAGTTCTGAAACTAAAAACATTGCTGGAGTGGACTAGGTAGCAGCTCCGCATGCATGACATCAACAAGATTCTTCTGGTTTTGAATTTTTGGAAACTTGATATTTCAAACCGTGTACCAAAAACTTTTATCTCGAGAAGTTTTTTAATCAGTAGTTGCTAGATTATAGTCAGTTGGTTACCAGGTTATAATAACATGGTTACCGTGTTACTAAACTTTACTACTTTTATGGTGTGCTACCATCTCTTGTTGATGACACTTGAATACTCACGCTCTATTTGCGAGGCTGAGAGGTGAAAGATTGTGGGGGGCTTTTGTGAGATTGTTCACTTTCTTGCTGGCTCTTAGGATCTATTTGTGTTTGTTGTGGATTTTGTAAAATTTCTCTCCTATATATAAAAAGGCGTGCTCCCTTGCGCATTCCTGAAAAAAAATACTCACGCTCTAGCTCTGCATAACGTTGCAATGCCTCAAACGTATAAATTATAGACTGTAACTATCACAATTATCGTGGCAACTATACGCTGTTAAAATGACAATCACAATACTATAACGTGTTAACTGTTGACAACGATTTTTTTTATTATGCACTAACTTCACAATAAACATATTTTGCAGTATTGCGAAGTATCAAGAAGCAAATCCTGGTTTATTTACTATTGTAACATTTCCCTTCTTATTTGCTGTCATGTTTGAAGATTGAGGGTCATGGAATTTGTATACTGCTTAGCGCATTGTACCTCATAATCCGAGAGAAGAAGCTAGCTTCACAGGTAACCCTTCTGTTATTTCATTCACTAGATATATGTTTTCCAACGATATTAGTACTAACTATCTTTTATTCCTTGCTCGCAGAAACTAGATGACATAGTGGAGATCATGTTTGGTGGCCGTTATGTGATTTTGATGATGTCCCTTTTTTCAATTTACACTAGGTTAATATATAATGAGTTCTTCTCGGTTCCATTTGAGCTCTTTGGTAAATCTGCCTATGCATGCCGTGATCCTTCGTGTGGGTAAGGAACCTAAAGTGCTGAATTACTGCTCCTACTTTGATCTTTATGAAAACCTTATTTGATTTTCCATTTTCTCTCGTTTTATTTATAGGGATGCTACAACCGAGGGATTACTTAAGGTGAGGCAAGCATACCCATTTGTGTCGACCCCGTGTGGCATGGAAGCCACAGTGAACTGCCATTTCTCAACTCCCTTAAGATGAAAATGTCAATTATTCTTGGAGTTGCACAAATGAACCTTGGAATCATATTGAGTTTCTTTAATGCAAAGTTTTTCAAAAATAATGTTAACATTTGGTAAGTTGATATCTTAGCAGAAAGTCACGTGACCTCGTTTTTACTACTATCTGAGAATTTCCTTAAAACAGTAGAACATAATCATTCAGTTGCGGCGTAGTTATTCAACATGTATCAGTTTGTTCCTCAGCTGATCTTCCTGAACAGCTTGTTTGGTTATCTGTCAGTCCTCATCATTATTAAGTGGTGCACAGGCTCAAAGGCTGATCTATACCATGTGATGATATATATGTTCCTCAGTCCAACAGATGATATTGGGGAGAAGCAGCTATTTTCTGTACAGAAAATTGTGCAGGTTTGGTGATATTCATTGCTGCTGCTATGTTTTGATTCTGTGAATTACGCATAACGTTTCTTGTTTTCTTACAGCTTGTTCTACTTCTACTTGCTCTGGTGTCTGTGCCATGGATGCTGATTCCGAAACCATTGTTCTTGAAGAAGGAAAATGAGCAGGTTGTAGACTTTTGCGGAATCCTTAATTGACTTCCCACTGTAATTTATATACCCACTTTGTAACTTGTTGATGGTATCATTTTGCTCCATCAGAGGCACCAAGGCCAGCACTACACCATGCTTCAAGCCACGGAGGAATCCATGGCGCAATTGGGAGGACATCATGAAAACCCAAACCATCATGAGGAGTTTGAATTTAGTGAAGTTTTTGTTCACCAGCTGATCCACACGATCGAGTTTGTGCTTGGTGCGGTCTCAAATACTGCCTCATATCTTCGTCTTTGGGCTCTCAGGTACCACTGTACTTTATATGATACATCACACCCAAATATGCAAACATTATCCTCACTGCGTAGGCATCGACAATTAAACCAATGTTTTTGTTTGTGTAGTCTTGCGCACTCGGAGCTCTCTAGTGTCTTCTACGATAAAGTTCTTCTTCTAGCATGGGGGTATGATGCACACTATTTGTCGGGGGGTTACCCCCGGGTAGGGTAATGATGAGGTAAAGACATGTAAGGTTAAGGTAGTAAGCTGTCCGAGGTAACGATTGAGCAAGGACGCAGGAGGCGTCATCCGACGTAAGGTGTACGTCCGAGGTATTTCTCCGAGGTATATCCTCCGAGGTATCAACCTCGGGGCAGTCAGCTAGCTACCACAGGAATAAGGTATTCTCTACCGAGGTATAGATCAGGAGTGTTATCCGAGGTTGGCAGCAAGGATCGAGGCATGTCAGAGAGGTCACGGGCGCCGCAGAGCTCGTAGCCCGAGGCTTCAGAGGACGGCGAGGTCCGTCCACGGGTTTCCCGGAAGCTCGGGGGCCTAGGAGCTGACTCGGCTATTTCGGGAAAGGTC
Organism: Poa pratensis; assembly: GCA_947311845.1. Lineage (NCBI taxonomy): Eukaryota > Viridiplantae > Streptophyta > Magnoliopsida > Poales > Poaceae > Poa > Poa pratensis. The sequence goes on along the minus strand of CAMZMU010000128.1, from coordinate 12,231,920 downwards.
TACAGGCTAGACCTCGGCAGGCTACTGAAGTATGACCGGAAGAGGAAAGCTAGGCCTGGCTGGCCTGACAGTCCGGCCGTTGAGCTGGCAGGAGGCAGAGGCTTGTCTTCTACCTTTTGGCCATGCCATTGTCAGTTGTAGGCAGGGGTAAAAATGTACTTCGGCCTGTGTATATATGCGGCATCTCTACCTCCAGGGAGGAGGACGGCAAAACCCTAGCTCATTTCCCCCTTCATAGTTTCATCTTCTATCTAGAGCTCTCACTTTGGAGCATCATACAGCTCGAGGAGCACCTTGTACCTGAGAACACACTGATATATTGAGAGAGGAAAGGCAGGAGTAGGGGTTTTACTTCCTCACGAAGGCCCCGAACCTGGGTACATCGTGGTGTCTTTTGTGTTCTTGGCTTTCTTGGTTTCTTGTTCATGTTCTTGTGGTTTCTTGCATGTTCTTGCTTGTGCACGTCTTGAGTGCATAAACCCTCCCCGGATTCCCCCAACGACCATTCGGCCCCAACTAAGCCATACCCATGGCATCTGCCGTGATCCCACCACGACAGTTGGCGCCCACCGTGGGGCAGATTGAGGCGTTGGGTGGAGTTTCCATCCGGACGGGCTCCTCTGAGTGTGTTCTTTCTGGCCTTGTTGCCAAGATCGGCGAGTTCGCCTTTGTGAGTGACAATGCGGGGTGCTTCGCCGGCAAGCCTTTCCCCACCATGGTTTCCTCATGATGCTCGGCAGCTTCCCCACATACGTTGCTGTCGAGGTGGTTCGCGAGTACCCGGAGCAGGTGCTCGTGGACGACGAAACTCCTCTCCTGGCGGCTTTGGGCCAACGTGTTACTCGCCCTCCGAGGTGTGTGGAGGTGATGGTGGCTGGTACCAGCCTGCAGCTAGCAAGGCAGATGCTGGCAAGGTCGCGCTAGCCGAGGTGGAGGCGACGCCAACGCGCTGCCTGAGAAATCAGGTCGGGCGGCGAAGTTTCCGTACGAGAAACCTAGTCAGAATGAGCAGTTGGGCATGCCAAGGGAAGAAGTTCCCTTAGAAGCTATCGTTGATAGGTTAGCTCGGCCACTCGCAGTAGAGGCAAGTGTGGAGCATACGGTGGCCGGGTTAGAGGCAGAGCGCCAGAGAGTGATGAGAGAAGCTCGGTTGCTGGCCGAGGCTAAGCAGCAGTTCGATATGGAGCAGAAGGAGTACAATGCTGCACATGGTATAGAGGATGGTTTTACTCCGGTTGTGCGGCGTAAGAAAGCTGCTCTGTTCAACCGAGGCAAGGACCTCTATGAGGAGATGGTTAGGGCTGCAGTCTCGGGCTCGAGTAAGGCAACAAGTAGCAGGTCGGCTACTGGTAGGCCGGTGTATAGTTCACCAGCTAAGAACCTTAGAGCAGCCGAAGCAGTAAGGGCCGGGCTATCGGAGTTGACCGGAGATGCATGGCGTGAGCAGCAGAAGCGGCTCAATGAGTTAGTGCATGTGGCCAGCAAGCAAAATGAAGCCCTCCGCAAGGCCGGGCTTGGCGGTTCGCAGGCGGTCCATTCGATTAGGCCAGTTAGCCAGGGGTCCAAGGGGCAAGCCTCGTCTCCACACGTCGGAGGAGCCGATCGTGCCCGGAGTGTCACTTCAGGTCGGAACAAGGAGATGCAGCTGCAAGTGTACGATCCGGTGTTAGCTGGGAAGCAAAAGGTCGGTGACGCTAGCCGAGCCAATGGAGACCCCGGCCCAGGTGATGCAAGCCGAGCTAAAGGCCGTTCAGCTCAGGGAAATCAGAACGGTGGGCAAGCAGCGTCGGCTGGCCGAGGTAAACCACCTCAGCCCCCGAGGCATCAGCAGCAACCCCGGCCGCAGGAGCAGTATCAGCAAGAGCCGGAGTATGTTCCGCAGCCGAAGAACGTCGGTCGAGGTGGCGACCGATATGATGATGGAAATTCAGCCATGGAGCGGGCTGGATTCTATAGAGTGGATGGTGCATTGGGAGAGCGTATCGGAGCTCGGACGTTGCCTACAGGTGACGCGCGATACAAGCTAGATCGGATTTACATGTCCGAGAGTTGGAAGAGGAAGGCCCTCCTGGTCCGGCGTGTTTTGGACCTCGGATCATGAAGGAACCACCTCCACCAGTGTCTCAGTTTCAGTTGGGTCGGAGTACCAGGCCGTACAATGGGAGCACCAAGCCGCAAGATTGGCTAGCTGATTATGTTTCAGCAGTATACATTGCGGGGGGCAATCGCCGATGGGCGGTCCGGTATCTCCCGCACATGTTGGAAGGTCCTGCTCGGATCTGGCTGAACAATTTGCCGGAGAATAGCATCAATTGCTGGCTGGATTTAGAGGAGGCATTCAATAGCAACTTCGCCAGCACTTACAGAGGCCAAACCGACCTCAGCTTTTGCAGGCGTGCAAGCAGGAGGACAATGAGACTGACCGAGAATTCTTGACTCGGTGGAGCAATGTTCGGAACTCCTGTGAGGGAGTTATCGAAGCACAGGCTATAGCGTGGTTTGCTGATGGATGTCGGTATGGTAGCATGTTGTGGCAGAGGCTCCAGAGAGATATGCCAAAGACTCTGGCCGAGACGATTCGGATAGCTGATTCCTATGCCCTTGGCGATCCGATGCAGCCTCTGATGGATGGGAATGCCCGGAACAGGAGGAATCCGATGAACAATCGCAACAACGGACCGAGGTTTGATAACCGTCAAGAGTTCGGGCAAAGAGGAGAGAACCAGATTTCCAAGTCAATGCTGTAAACCCAAGTCAGTCCGGACCTGGAGGCGCCCAGAAACCGAAGACTGAGGGTCAGGCGTGGACTCCGAACCAGAACCAGAATCAGGGAGGTGGTGCGAAGCAGTGGCAGGAGGCCGGACCACCTGTGACTTACGAGTCATTGGTGAATGGGCCATGTATCTATCATGGCAGGAATGGCAAACACCCAACCATACCACTCTGCAGTGTAGTTTTCATCACCGAACCGCTGCAGAAGGGGCGAAAGCTGGGGCAAACCGGAGTGGGCCACCGAACCAATGGCGTAGACCTCAATATCCGAACGCGCAGCAGCAGCATAAGCCGACCATAGCGGCGCAGAATCAGAGCTTAACCGGAGCAAATTCAACCCCGGTGCATGCGGCCCAAAACCAGAAGATGGTGCAGGCGAAACCGGTGAATGCAGTGAGTGCCCAGGGCAACAACAACAACGGTGGTGCCGGCCAAAGCCAAACGTGGTCCTTTGAGAATCAGAGGTATGAGAACCCCGGTAATGATTATAGGGAAGTACATCAGAGTTACGTGGTGTTTGTGACTGAGTCAACTGATAAGAAGAGTATGCTGAGGCGTGCCAAGGAGGTGAATGCAGTAACTCCAGCAGTGGTGAAATACATGAACTGGTCCGAGCAAGAGATCACTTGGAGCAGGCAAGATACACCTCGGATCATGCCGAGCCCTGGAAACTATGCACTGGTGGTGGATCCGACGTTTTGTGGGCCGACCAACAATGTGAGATTCACCCGAGTCTTGGTGGACAATGGGAGTGCCATAAATATCATGTACCGAGACACAATGGTCAAGCTGGGATACTCACCGAACCAGTTGCAGCCTAGCAGCTGTACATTTCACGGTATTGTGCCCGGGGTCTCTTGTGCACCTATGGGAAAGATTTGGGTCGACGTGGGTTTTGGTACCCGAGATAACAGCCGAGTTGAAAGTCTTGAGTTCGAGGTTGTGGACTTGCAGAGCCCTTACCATGCCTTGCTGGGAAGGCCAGCCTTGGCCAAGTTCATGATCTCCACTCATGTGGCCTACCTAAAGATGAAAATGCCGGGGCCCAAGGGAATAATAACCATTTCTGGTGACTACAAGAAGGCTATGCAATGTGCCTCGGCGGGATCCAGTTTAGCCGAGTCCTTGGTGATCGCGGCGGAGAAGAAGCAACTTCAGAAGGTGGTGGCAATGGCGCAGTCTACTCAGCTCGGCATGTCCGGACTAATTACTCCGGACATGAGCGCTTCATTCGAGGTGCCCAAGGAGACCAAGAAAATCCCGCTGGACTCGGAGAACCCGGAGCGTTTCGCCATCATTGGTGCTGGCATGGACGAGAAATAGGAAAGCGCGCTCTGTCACTTCCTCCGTGAGAATCGGGACATTTTTGCATGGTCGGCTAAAGACCTGCCAGGTGTTCCGAGGGAGTTGGCAGAGCACTCTTTGTTTGTTCGGCCAGAGGTGAAACCAGTGCGTCAACCGACGCGGCGGCTCTCAGATGACCGAAGAAAGGTGGTACTCGAAGAACTGGCGAAGTTACTGGCTGCAGGCTTCATCATGGAAGTGCTGCATCCGGACTGGATATCTAATCCAGTCCTCGTGGAGAAAAAGAAGGACGAACCGGCGATAGTCAAGGTGTGGCGCATGTGCATTGACTTCACCAACCTGAACAAGGCGTGCCCGAAGGATCCCTTTCCTTTACCTCGGATTGATCAAGTGATCGATTCTACGGCTGGATGTGAGCTGTTGTCTTTTATTGATGCATATTCTGGTTTTCACCAGATCCCACTGAACACTGATGATCAAATAAAGACTGCCTTTATTACCCCGTACGGGGCGTATTGCTATCGTGTCATGTGTTTCGGTTTGAGAAATGCCGGGGCAACTTATCAAAGGTGTATGCAGAAGTGCTTACACTCTCAAATGGGCAAGAATGTGCAAGTGTATGTCGATGACATTGTTATCAAAACTAAAAAGAAGCATACTCTCATCGAAGACCTCGAAGAGACATTTGCAAATTTAAGAAAGTATCGGTTGAAACTTAACCCGGACAAGTGCACCTTTGGTGTCCCGGCTGGAAAATTGCTCGGTTTCCTCGTATCGAGCCGAGGTATAGAAGTTAACCCGGCTAAGATCCGAGCTATCGAAAGAATGAAGTTGCCGAACTGTTTAAAAGATGTGCAGAAGTTCACGGGATGCCTTGCATCTTTAAGTCGGTTTGTAAGTCGGCTAGGAGAAAAAGCCTTACCATTGTATCAACTTATGAAGAAAAGTACCAGTTTCACTTGGACCCCGCAGGCGGACGCGGCGTTCAATGAGCTGAAGAAGATGTTGTCCACTGCTCCGGTGTTGGCATCCCCTTTGCAGAATGAACCGATGTTGATATACATTGCGGCTACAAACCGGGTCGTAAGTGTTGCAGTGGTGGTGGAGCGAGACGAAGGAGGCAAATCGGTGCAGAGACCAATCTACTACCTGAGCGAGGTGATATCCACGTCGAAGCAAAACTACCCCCACTACCAGAAGATGACGTACGGAGTATACCTGGCGGTTAAGAAACTGAAGCATTACTTCCAAGAGCATCCCATGACGGTGGTATGTGATGCTCCAATCTCGGAGATCATCGGATGCAAGGACGCAACTGGGCGAGTTGCCAAATGGGCGATCGAGGTATCTCCATATACTCCGCATTATGAAAGGCGAGATGCAATCAAGTCGCAGGCGCTACCGGACTTTTTATGCGATTGGGCCGAGATGCAATATGAGCCGCCCTTGCCGGACTATAATTATTGGAAGATGCACTTTGATGGGTCCAAGACCAAGGTCGGATTAGGTGCCGGCATAGTCCTAACCTCGCCGAAGCAAGACCAGTTGAAGTATGTGCTGCAAATCCATTTCTCGGCGTCGAACAACGTGGCGGAGTATGAGGCCCTGATCCATGGGCTCAAGGTGGCAAAGGAGATAGGTGTCCGGCGTATAGAATGCTTCGGCGATTCAGCTTTGGTGGTGCATCAATCCACCGGCACTTGGGATGCATTGGATGCGAACATGGAGTTGTATCGGTTTCATGTGCAAAAGGTGTCTGGGTTCTTCGAAGGATGTGAGTACAAGCACATACCTCGGGGGGAGAATGAAGCCGCCGACGTATTGTCCAAGCTCGGTTCATCCAAAGAACCGGTGCCACCGGGGATAGCGCTGAACCATTTGAGAACTCCTTCAATCAAGCCTCCCTGACTCCGAGTCAATTTTCTTACCGCCAAGTTCGGAGTCTGAGCCTATTCCTATGGAGGTAGACGTCGGATGCGTTTGGCCGGACTCGGGGACTGCTTCGCAGTATCCGAGGACTGATGGAGCTTTTCCTATGGAGTAGATGATGGGAACTTCGGGTCTGACCCGGGGACTTCGCACCAACACTCGGGGACTGGCCGAGCAATGGTGGAGGAAATCATGAAGGAGATCATGGCGACCGAACCAATGGAGATAGATGAGAGGCTTTTTCCTCTGCATCCAGTGCCGGAATGGGCGGAGCAGATCATGAACTTCATAGCCGATGGAAGTTTGCCAAGTGATACAACCGAGGCAAGGAGAATCCAGAGGAGAGCTAAGGGATACACCATCATCAACAAGGAGCTATACAAGAGAAGTGTGACCGAGGTGTTGCAGGTGTGTCGAACCAGCTGAAGGCAAGGAGATGCTTTTAGAGATCCACCAAGGAGAATGTGGACATCATTGCAGCACAAGAGCTCTGGTGGCCAAGGTGTTCCGGCACGGGTTCTATTGGCCCACCGCCAATGCCGATGCAGAAGATATAGTTCGGAAATGTGAAGGGTGCCAAAGGTTCGCCAAGCAGCAGCACATGCCAGCTTCGGCGCTCAAGACCATTCCTATCACGTGGCCCTTTGCAGTTTGGTGTCTGGACATGGTGGGAGAATTCAAGCCAGCCCGAGGCAATATGACTCACATACTGGTGATGGTGGACAAATTCACTAAGTGGATCGAGGTGAAGCCAATCCGAAAGTGGATGGTCATACGGCAGTGACCTTTTTGAAGGAAATAATCCTGAGATATGGATATCCTCATAGTATCATTACAGACAACGGCACGAACTTTGCTGTCGGAGAGTTTGCTCGGTTCTGCATGAGTAAGGGAATTCGACTTGATGTAGCCTCGGTGGCTCATCCACAGGCTAATGGGCAAGTAGAAAGGTCAAATGCATTGGTATTGGCCGGAATCAAAGCTCGGCTATAGAACCACTGTTGAAAACACCGGGGTGTTGGATCGATGAGATACCAGCAGTTCTGTGGGGTCTAAGGACCACACCGAACAGATCAACTGGCTATACGCCATTTTTCATGGTCTATGGGGCCGAGGCAATGCTGCCAACCGACATTGAATATGATGCGCCCAGAGTGGCAATGTACACAGAAGCCGAGGCTAAAGAAGCTCGGGAAGATGCTGTAGATTGCTTGAGGAAGCAAGAGAATTGGCCTTATCTCGGTCAGCAATATATCAGCAGGGTCTCCGACGCTATCAAAGCCGGCATGTAAAACCCCGAAAGTTTAATGAAGGAGACCTAGTGCTGAGGCTTGTGCAGCGCAGTAAAGGCCGGCACAAGTTGTCACCTCCATGGGAGGGACCGTACATTGTGAGCCGAGCTCTGCACAATGATTCATACTATCTTATAGATGCACAGGAACCAAGGGGAGATGGGCTGGACAGACCCGATTTGGAGCTTCAGCGTCCATGGAATGTAGCTCTACTCCGACCCTTCTACTGTTGAAGGAAGTAATGTATGTACCTCGGCTGATCTTTAAATAAAAACTTCGGCACCTCGAGAGTGAGCTCGGGGACTGCCTCGCTCTTATGATTGCATGTTTCTTTTTTGTACTCTTTCTTCGTTCGTATGCCGACTATTTTGAACCTCGTCTCAAACTTCAAGTACTGTATGCTATGTAACTAATCTTGTGACTCGACTGACGAACGCCAGCATGGCAGTCAAGAGCAAAGACGAAAGAACATGGGAAACATGAAAATGAACTCGGGGACTCGGTCCAAAAAGACAGTTCGGCATATGTCGTTTACTAACCCCTGTTTTTACTTCTTTTTTATGTCGGATGACTTTGAAACATACCTCGGAATTTACCAAGTACTGTATGCTATGAACAACAATCTTGTGACTCGACTGTCGAACGCCAGAATGGCAGACAAGAGCAAAGAATGCCAAATATAGTAAACACGAAAGTAAACTCGAGCAATCATTCAAAAGGATTCGACATAAAGCTTAGAAAAGCATGGTTCGAATGAGCATAATAGTAATAGAGGTAGCAAAGGAACTACTTAAGTTTGATTACATCTGCGTCCCGGCATACCGGGGATTTAATGAAGTTTTTTGGCCAAGCATAAGTTCAGGTCGAGGCATCAGGAATTACGTCGGCAGCAGCCGATGCAGCAGGGATTTCGTCCGGAGCCGAGGTAGCCTGGGAAGTGCTGGCAACGTCGGCAGTAACCTCGGCATCAGGTTGTGGAGAAGCCTCGGTTTCTGCTTCGCGGGTTTCACCGCCGTCACCTTGCTCGGCCTCGACGTCGGATTCTGTTTCGTATTCCTCGTCTTCTGGCTCGTAATCCTCGGCGTCGGAGTAGGTGTCTCCTTCGCTCAAGTTCTTTGTGTTGGCATATCCAGCGAAGAAGGCAGCCATCTTTTCGCGGCGCTTGATGAGAATTGGGTCCGAGGACCAGGGCGAGCCTCGGCGAAGAGTGTCCATCTTTTCGAGGTCGATCTTCTCGCACCAAGTCATGATGAATTTGAGAGCGGCATCAGCTCCAGCGCGAGCTGAAGATGAACGCCACTCTCGGAGTCTTTGTTCGGCTTCACGAAGCTTGGCGGCGAGCTCGGGCGTAGTTTGGGAGCGTCGGCAAGAGGCCATAAGGCTCGGAAAGCAGACAGACCTGCGTCGAGGAGTTCGGACCCAATGGTTTCAAGGGATGGATCCGAGCTTGATGGCCACGATGTGGTCCTCAACGGTCCAACGGGGTTCGTCTCGTTACGCCTCTCCCTGTGCCGAGCAGTGATATTGCGGGCCGAGACTTGGGTGTAGGTGAAGTGCTCTGCAGAGGGTAGCCTGTTAATAATGAAAGAAACAGTTCGGCAAAGAGCCAGTAATGTTGAGGACAAAGCAAGGCTAAGGGGGGCAAGAAGCTTACTGTCCATTTCTTGGTTGATATGTTGCAGCGTCGGGAGGAGCTGGTTAACCGAAGCTTGAAGGGCTTCATAAGCCTCGGTGGCCGAGGTGGCGCGGGTCTCGGCTAACTGGAGCGCATTCTCGTGATCCTTGGCGGCATCCTCCCGAAGTTTCTTCTCTGTTTCGACAACACTGGCCTTTTCCGCCTGCAGCTGCTCTTTTTCAGACGTCCGCAGCTCAGTGATGCGCTTGAGCTCCTTTACCAGACGAGCTACTTCGGCTTTCTCTTGTTGTAGCTTCTCGTCCAAAGAGTTCTTTTCTGCAAGGACGGCCTTGTGCTCGTCGTGGAGTTTCTTGTGGTCAAACAAGAGGGTATGAAAGATATCCGTGCGGACGTTCATAGCATTCTGCAAGGAAGAAAAATATAGCTCGGTTAGAAAGGCTATACCTCGACAAGAGTCTCGGGGACTCGGAGTCAAATCATTGGGAAAATGTTGCCGGGGTATGCCTCGACAGGAGTCTCGGGGACTCGTACCCGAGGTGCATGCTAAAGTGAGATAAAATGGATTGGATACGTCGGATGAAAATGGAGAGTTAAGATTCAAGCCAAACAATTTTAACTCCGGCGGAGCGTCAATAGTTTACCTCGAATCTCGGGGACTGGAGATGGTGGATATTAGAGGAGATACTGCATGAAAGTAAAGAAAGTGGAACTTACGTTGACAGCTCGAGTAGCAAGCAAAGCAGAAGTTTGCATTTCAAGCATGCGTCGGGCGCAGGCGCTGCTCCCCGCAGGATGCTCGTCCCCTTGGGCGGTCAAGGAGGCAGAAGAGACCTCGTCCATGTCTGCAGAATTCCAGTCTGCATTGTAGTGTTCCAAGGAGCCGAGGCTCTGGTCACTATCAGTGCGCAGAGGAGGAAATCCCCACGGTCCGCCCTGCTCGATGCCCCTAACCGAGGCCTCCAAGGCCAAAGTAGCCTCGGAGCTTGAAGCAGGCCGGTTATCCAATATAAGAGATGCCCTCCGAGCATATTCTTCGGCCGGAGGGGCAGTCTCATCAATGGGTGCGGCGAATGGAGGAATTCGGCGTGTCACCGGGGGAGGAGACCTCGGTTGCATCCTTGAGGGAGAAGAGATAGTCAGGGTGCCAGACCCAGATGTTGGTTTGGGGGTGACCTTAGACTTCACCGTCTCTTTTTCTTTCTCCTTGCCCTTCTCCAACGGCAAGGTAGTCTGGCGAACTGGTTTTTGGGGCTGCTGCTTGGGCTGTTGCTTCTGCTGATGCTTCTGCTGTTGCTGCTGTTGGTTGCGGGCAGTCTGGCTGCGGGGGGAGAGTCGAGGCTCCGGCAAGGCGGTAGCCGGAGTTCTGGCGCGATTGATCCCCGCATCCGTTTGAGGACGCGGAGAAGTCTGACCTCGGGTGGGGGCAGATTTCCCCAAGGCCGGGCCAGACCTCGGTGGAGGAGATCCGGGGCGAGAGTTCGTCGGGGTGGTCGTGGCTTCAGAGGCACCAACGGGTGCAGTCATGGAGGATACCTCCTGATCCACGTCTATGGGGGCACTGCAACGAAAAGAAGATGGTCAAGTGTTAATACCGAGATAATATGTTTAAGCAACAAACATTGTTGGCTATAGAAGCAAAGCATTACCCATCCGAGGTAGGAAGCCTCCTGCCCCCCGGGCATGAGGAGGAAGTCCGGACTTCTTCAGCCGGCGTCTCTTGACCGGAGCCTCAGTGGGTCCGGAGGCTCCAGTGGCGGATGGTTCGGCGGCCGAAGTTGCGGCACCAGCGCGTTTCCGGCTGGTTGCTGGAGTAAAGTTCGGAAGGTGAGGAAGGCGGGAGAGAGGTACCGCGTTTATTGGTTCCATGACGAGGAACCCCTCCTCGTCATCCGAAATCTCTTGAACTGAAGCTTGTGCTTGAGGCTTACCCGCGGTGGTGATGCGGGCCGAGGCAATGGGCATATAATCCTCGTCGTCAGGGTCCACGTTGGATGGTGGGTCCTCGACAGGGAGATCCTTGCCGAAGTGGTCCGCAGGATGGACTCCATCCTCGGCGGTCTGGCGGGCGAACAGCTGTATGGCAGACATATGAAAAGGAGTTAGGAAGAAAAATTGTCAAGGTGAACGTCGGTAGCAAGACCTCGGTGGTAAAGGAGTATCGAAGAAAACGTCGGAATAGCGTACCTGTTTCGCTGGATTGGTCCGGTAGTGGGGTTCCCTTCCCCATGTCCAAGCGTCAGAGATCTTGGACTTGGTGATAGCTCGGACTCGCCGAGCTACCGCGGCGTTGTCCAGTGCAACGTGCGTATGACGGGTGGGGTCATAAAGACCGCTCATGTGGCAGATCTTGTGAGACCTCGCCTGGAGAGGGGAGACCCTGCGCTTCACGAATGTGCAGGCCAGGTCGTCGGCCGTCAGGACTTTCCCGTCGTTCCCGGGGTCCTCCGGGTCCTGCCATTTCGCAATATACCCATGGATGGACTTGAGTTCGCCGGTGTGAGGGGGAGTGTAGTCCCAGTTGAGCTGTTCTGTAGGAGGGCTGAGGTTAAACGCCGGCAGGTTGAGGAGGTCCTCTTCGCCGGAGTTCTTCACGTAAAACCACGTCCGGAGCCACTTGCGAACGGTGTCCGGAGTAGTGATACGTGGGAAGATGGAGTTTCGGCGAGGAGCTATGGTGGCAGCTCCGCAGGCGGTTAATTGCTTGGGCAGATCCTTGTTCTTTGGATCCGGGATCACTTGCCGCTTGAGTTGGAAGTAGCGAGAAAAGAGGTCTACCGTGGCTTCGAGGCCGAGGTATCCCTCAGAGAAGGAAACAATGCAGGAGAGAGTGGTGATGGCGTTGGCGGGGAGGTGATGAACCTGGAGTCCGAACTTGTCGAGGAAGCTCCGGAAGAAATCACTAACGGGCAGTCCGAAGCCGCGCTGGAAGTGCGCGACGAAGACCACCCGTTCCCCTTGCTTGACTTGAGGCTCGAGTTCGCCCTCTGGCAGGCGACACTCTACCCCGGCGGGAATCCGCCGAGTCGCCCTGAGCCACTGGATTTCGTCCGGAGTTACATCCGAACCTTCCCAGCCGGCTCGTTCTCCGACCTCCAGTTCGAGGTCTGGAACCTCGGTTTGTTCCGAAGTCTCAGGAGGAGACATCTCGGCAGAATCAATCTGCAGAGAATGCACAGAAGTTTAGCAAAGGAAAAAGTAAATCTGGAATCTAAGGCTATATCTGGCTAACTCAGGAGGAGTTGGGGCTATCTTATGTACATAGAGGCACATATATGCTAGGCGAACGTCTGTCCGAGGTATGAAACTCATTTCTACCCAAAAAGTATGCGAGTAAGATCTACCGGAGGAGGTAAATAGAGTTTTATTCAAGAACATATGAAGAACCAAAGCGCGAAGAGGAAGAAACCTAGAGCAATGCCTAGGGTATCAAGAAAGGGAGTACATACCGTGAAAACGAGGTGCTGAAGGGCGGCGCCGGTGACGCGGTCGCAGCGGCGACGAAGGAGCTGCTCGTCGGCGGCGGCGGGAACGCGTTTCTTCTCAACTGGAAGCGGCAGCACTGGTTGCGATGGAGGCGAGACGGCGAGTGAATGAGGAAGAAGAGGGAAGCACTGCCCTGGGCCCGTATTTATAACCGCGGGCGGTAACTGCGCACTACCGCGCGGTTATCGGAGCGGCGAGTGGGATCGTTTGTGCACAATGCCCACGTGGCACGAAGATAGCGGTGGACGAGCAGGCCACAGGATCGGTTGCAGGAGGCAAACCGTCGTGCGGCGCGGTTACTGGAGCGCGAAGCGGCGCAAGCGGGAAACCTCCGCTGACGTGGGCCGCGTGGTGGAAAGCACTCGAGTGCTTTGACTATCGTGGACCAGGAAGTGACGGATGGGACACGTGAACAGTGTTCTCTGACCGAAGTCAGTAAGATGCAGAAATCGAGGGGTTGACGTCCGAGATCTCGGCGGATACTTCGGAAAAGCAGTATGGCCCGAGGAACAGACCGATGGATTTCTCGGAGTATTGGTTCGGTAACCTGCAAAACATCGTAGCGCATGTGGTTTCGGGTTGAACCTGGTGCGGCCTTTCATCCGAGGCTGCAAGACCACATCAGCTTCGGGGACTACTGTCGGGGGGTTACCCCCGGGTAGGGTAATGATGAGGTAAAGACATGTAAGGTTAAGGTAGTAAGCTGTCCGAGGTAACGATTGAGCAAGGACGCAGGAGGCGTCATCCGACGTAAGGTGTACGTCCGAGGTATATTCTCCGAGGTATATCCTCCGAGGTATCAACCTCGGGGCAGTCAGCTAGCTACCACAGGAATAAGGTATTCTCTACCGAGGTATAGGATCCGGAGTGTTATCCGAGGTTGGCAGCAAGGATCGAGGCATGTCAGAGAGGTCACGGGCGCCGCAGAGCTCGTAGCCCGAGGCTTCAGAGGACGGCGAGGTCCGTCCACGGGTTTCCCGGAAGCTCGGGGGCCTAGGAGCTGACTCGGCTATTTCGGGAAAGGTCTACAGGCTAGACCTCGGCAGGCTACTGAAGTATGACCGGAAGAGGAAAGCTAGGCCTGGCTGGCCTGACAGTCCGGCCGTTGAGCTGGCAGGAGGCAGAGGCTTGTCTTCTACCTTTTGGCCATGCCATTGTCAGTTGTAGGCAGGGGTAAAAATGTACTTCGGCCTGTGTATATATGCGGCATCTCTACCTCCAGGGAGGAGGACGGCGAAAACCCTAGCTCATTTCCCCCTTCATAGTTTCATCTTCTATCTAGAGCTCTCACTTTGGGAGCATCATACAGCTCGAGGAGCACCTTGTACCTGAGAACTACACTGATATATTGAGAGAGGAAAGGCAGGAGTAGGGGTTTTACTTCCTCACGAAGGCCCCGAACCTGGGTACATCGTGGTGTCTTTTGTGTTCTTGGCTTTCTTGGCTTCTTGTTCATGTTCTTGTGGTTTCTTGCATGTTCTTGCTTGTGCACGTCTTGAGTGCATAAACCCTCCCCGGATTCCCCCAACGACCATTCGGCCCCAACTAAGCCATACCCATGGCATCTGCCGTGATCCCACCACGACACTATTAGATTTTTTTGTATGCTATAGTGGCCATTCTAATCCATATTATGCTCTCTTCGTAGATACGACAACATTGTCATCCTTGTCGTTGGAGTGATCGTCTTTATCTTGGCCACTATTGGTGTCTTGCTCTCGATGGAGACCCTAAGTGCATTTCTGCACGCCTTGAGGCTCCACTGGGTTGAGTTCCAGAACAAGTTTTATGAGGGCGATGGGTACAAGTTTGCACCATTCGCATTCTCATCGATCATCGAGGAGGAAGACTGAACCCCAACCGGCCGTTGTATGTAATGTATGTGATGTACTCCCTCCGTTCCAAATTAATTGACGCAGATTTAGAACAAACTTGTTCTAAATCTGCGTCAATTAATTTGGAACGGAGGGAGTAAGACCTTTAGAGGCGTTCCAGTATGTGAATAGCCAATGTTTATCACCATTAGAGGAAGATTCAGAAAACTCACGTTCCTTGGGATGGAGCAAGGTTCGTCGAATCATCATTTTGCAATTATTCTGCAGTAAATTATGATGTGTTATAACCATCATGGATAGCAGCTGATTCGCAAAGTCAGCATTGCATCACCACATTTTTGGTGGTGCCATGTTGATTATTTTGTAACTCACATCTGACATCATCAATCTCTATCTTTGTAATTTGTACTACGATTATGTAAATAAATAAGATCTTTGTTTTGAGTTTCTTTCATTATAGGTCTTGTCATTCATCCATAAAATTAAAAATTAATGATTTTTGCTCTTCAAAATCCAAATATGCATGCGCATATTATTTTATTTTACTTGTTTGCAAAGCTGATTTCGGCCTTTGTCTGCCGTTATGCCATTAAGCGCAGTTAAAATGGACACTTCTCCAGCATGTATACTGAGTGTTTTTGTTTGCCGAGTGAACACTTAGAAAACCGTGAGTATGCCGAGTGTTTCATCTCGGCACTCGATAAAGTCACATATTTGTCAAGTGCCCGATGAAAAGCACTCGGCAAATCTGCCGGCACCTGGCATTGTTTGTTCCCGAGTTGCATCAAACTATGTCACCTATGATGAAACTGTTCGAATTCATAACGTGCATGTTAATTTTCTGCGACTACGTAACTTAAAGAAATCTATTGTGTAGAGAATCATATTGTTAGGAACTCCAGCCCCACGAAGAAAGTAGTTATCCGTCTCAACGCAATCTACCTGCCAACTGTGACGTCTGATATTGACCGCCAGATGACAACGTGACAATCCACGTTCAATCTACACGCACACGGCGAGCCATCCATCTCGTGTGATTGCGACTCACCATGACAGAGCGCCAGTCTCGTCTCCACTCTCCAAGCACAAGCAGCGGACGCAAGCGTCCGGTTTTGGCAATTTTTAGGAGCAAACTAGAACACAATTATAGTTCAAATTTAAATTATTTTCTGAGAATCGGCCCAAATTCATTTAAATTATTTGATTTTTTTGAGGGATGTGCATATTATTCGATTTTACTGATTTGCAATGCTGATTCCGTCGTCTGTCTGCCGTTAAGACCATGCACTATGTGGGTTCGCATAGAATGATAGAAGAAAAAATGTGTCAGACTTTGATTCGTTTTGGTTTCTTTGCTATGTGTTGATTCGCTTTGGCCAGAGATATGGGCCCACTACTTGCATGTTGTTACAATACTCCACGGGTTTGCATGTTGCATGCATGTGAAGGAAACCTTATTCAATTGAAAGAATCAGGTTTGGAACCGAACCAACAATTTGATTCGCTTTTCTTGTCAGGTGTTTTGAGCCGATGCGCTGCTATGTGCGGAACCGAACCATAGGCCACTTTGGTTCGCTTTTGGAGCACATAGTGGATGGTCTAAGCACGGTTAAAATGGACACGTGTTCAGCGTGTATGCCGAGTGTTTTTGTTTGCCGAGTAAAATGAACACGAGCCGTCCATCTCGCCTAATCTCGAGTCACCGTGACAGAGGCACACAGCGCCAGTCTCGGCTCCACTCTCCAAGCACAAGCGGCGGACGCAGAGGCGCCGGTCCTGGCCAAAGCCTCACGCTGTTCATGCATGAACGCTCTCAATCTCCTTGTGTCCTCGTCACCACGCACGGACACGGACAGAAACACAGAAGGAAAAGGCGGGAGCGGTGGCTTTGCTTCCACGGAAAAACCTGCAGCGCCTTGGAAGCGTTCCAACCCCCACACGAGGAGACCGCGCGCCCTCCCTCCCGCTCCTCCTAGATCCCTCACTCCACACCACAGACCACGCCACTGCTCGATCGGCCTCTCCCTCCCAACCCCCGGTCAAATCCATCCATCCTTCGCAGCCAAGCCACGCTCGCCTTTTCCGCCCACAAAGCCACCCCAAATCGCTTCATCCCCTGATCGATCTCGATCCATCATCCATCGATCATCATCACACCTCCATTCTCCAAACCCCGGTGTTCTTGCTGTCGTTTCCGTCAGGGCAAGTCCGGCCGGGTGGCAGCAGAGGGGTCGATCGAGCGGCCGGGCTGACATCGATGGGAGGGCCGGCGGCATGGCGACGGGCTCTTCTTCTCCTGGCGGTGTTCCTCACGGTGACGGAGGGGAGGTTCGTGGTGGAGAAGAACAGCCTGCGGGTGACCTCCCCCGCGGCGCTCCGGGGCGTCTACGAGTGCGCCATCGGCAACTTCGGGATGCCGCAGTACGGGGGCACCATGCACGGCGTCGTCGTCTACCCCAAGGCCAACAGCAAGGCATGCAAGGCCTTCACCGACTTCGGCCTCTCCTTCAACCCCAAGGCCGGGGGGCTCCCCGTCTTCCTCCTCGTCGATCGCGGAGGTGGGTTTTTCCTTCCTTCGTCGTGTGGACGGTTTTCTTGAATCTCCTTTCCACTTGTCAGTTGTCAGATCGGGAATCTCGTTTTATCACTACACGTGCGTTTCCTTTCGTCCCAGCTAGCCATTACGACTTTTTTTTTGCGATGTAGCTAGCCATTACGACTAGAACATGCTTACATGCATGATAATTTAATACACGTACTTTTCATTTTCTTTCCTAGCGGATGTTAATAATACCCATGTTTTAAATCAGAATCAGGCACTAGGACAGTGGAAGTATGGGTTCTCTGTCTCTTTTCTTTATGTAAAAAAAATGGATTCAGTCTTGGTCATGTTCTTTGAGTGAATAGTTCCGTCAGCGTGAGATGGCACTCGCGCGTTAGAAGCTAGTACTCCTACTATATATCGGTACTCTGTAGCATATTTTCGCTTGTCCAATGGTTCGTATGTATGTTCTTTCTGTTGGGCAATTCTGGTATAAAACTTGGTCCCGGACTCCCGGTTCCTAATTAAATACTCCTAATTGCTCATGCTCTTTGAGTGGAGAGGTTTTTGTCAGACACTGCGGTCTGCGGTGTTAGTTAAAAAGAAAGTAGGTATTGTGCTTTGACCTAATTTGGATATCTACCTCAAACTGTCAGTTTCCTGTCATATTTGGTACTACTTTCTTTAGCAAAAAAATTCCATATACTGCAATAAACGTGCGTTTTAATCAATGCACGTGTGTTCTACCGATTACGACTACATACATGAATAATTCAATACACGTAATTTCACATTTTCCCTGTACATGTTAAGAATCCAAACGTTTTAAATTGAAATCAGACACTAGTGTCTTGGACCGTCGGAAGCATGGGTTCTCTATCTCTTCTGTTTAATTATATAAAAACTGGATTCATTCGTGGTCATGTTCTTTGAGTGAATACTTTCGTTGTCAGCGGAAGATGGCGCTCGTGAGCTATGACATGTTAATATTTCACATGTTCAATGGTTTAGTTGGGATCTTCCATTCCAACCAACATTCAGCTACGCAATTAATTTGGTCCTAATTCCCAATTAAGAACCTCTGATTGCTCATGTACTTTGAGTGGATAGGTTCAGACACATATGTACAACTGTATTTAGTTAACAGTGTGGTGTTTGTTCAAACCCTAGTTAGGTATGTCGGAATTATTTATTTTGCTTTGGCCTTTTGAGTGAGTCAGGGTACAGAACTTGCTAATTTGGTTGTCTGCCTCAAACTCTTCAGTTTCCTGTCATATTTGTACATCTCTTTAGAAAATCAATTCCTACAACTGGTAATGCCCCAAAGAGTGGAATCTCTACTATGGTGCCATTAATATTAGAAGGGTTTCCATTAGATTTGCCATAATACTATTCAGCCATAGTTGTTGAACAATGAAGATGTTTTTTTCTAATGGGCCAATCCTCTTTCCATTAATTGCTTAATGGAAATTCTTTTTTTTGGAATAGAGGAATGTCTGTGGCTCTGCATCAGCTATTCAGGCAAAGTCATGCAAAGTCGATCTCGGGAATTTCAACCTTAAAGCCGATTTTCCAGCAACCACCTTCAACAATGGCATGACACAGACCTGTGACGACATTGTTTGATCAGAGATCTTGTTTTCCACCAAAGTGTACGTGCATAACTGGTATCCATACAAAAAAGGCATTTTTATCCCATCCATGGTAAAAAGGTCTATTCAAATCCTCATTCTCCTAGGGAGCCCGAGAGTTTCGTAAGCATTCGAAAGAGTAGGAGAAATGTGCAACAAAATGCCAAGATTAGGACCAAAGAACTCCTTATAGTAAGCGGCAGCATAATCAAGCATTTTATTAATGGTTTCGTTTCAAAAGGGGGGAAACCCACATTAAGATATGCATAGATCCATATATATTGCAAAATTTAAAGTTTAAAGTTGTGAATGCATGATATTTTCTTATCTATGAAAGAAGAAGTATTGTTATGATCATTGAGAGACATGAGAACTTTATCAAAGTCTAAAAGGGGTGGGGTTATGATCGGAATAATAACATGGACAGGGGGAAATATCTTCCTAATTTTGTCGTAGTAGGAGACATGAGAATTTTGTCAATGTTTCTACAGAAGGAGAGCTTTGTTTAATAGACCAAGTATAAATCTGTTATACTTGTTATCATCTTAAATCTTCTTTCTCCTCTTAACTATGTTAATCTCACTAACTACTATTCTAGATCATTAAGCAACAACCTAGGTGTTATCAAGGCACACTTCTTGATATCTACAATGAGTAAAACCTTTATTCCTTTAACAATCAACTTGAGACCATGCGATTTGCGGTGAAAGCGAAACATGAATATATCACCATTTTGTATATTTTGCTGCACTACCATATCCATCCACTCAAATGTCATCAAGGCACACTTTACTTCGCCCATCTTGATTCGGACATCATCACATATCTTTGAATTGTAGTAGACTCATACAACTGTTGGGTTGGCAAGATATTTTTCAGGTAGGCCTTTCTGAAGTTTTTGTGAAGTACTTGAATAGTCATTGTGCATACATAACAACAGAGAGAAAAAATATGGATCAATGTTTATCTTGACTATTAACCGGATGATGTTTTATTTCGGCATAGTGCGGACATATAATGGTATTGCTGGTTTCTTAACAACAATTATACCCTCGGAAGATCAACTTGAGCATGATCCAATGCAACGCGGTTGGGAACAGGCAATACGTGTCAGATCCCGAAATATTGGGACCAACATGTAAGGAACTACATAAGCAACTATAATAACCCCATATCGAACAATAAAATGAATGGAAAGTACTCACGAATGGTAAAAAAAATTATGAACTATTTTAACACGCCTAGGAGAAGCAACACAAGTCCTGGAACTAGATTCACTCTCTTCTGAATAACTAATTTTGATGTCGTCTACATTCAGTACCATTATGACCTAATTGGATGGTTTACTCAGAAATCCCAGGACATGACATTTGTACTAAACATTTTTACCTTTTTAAATTGATATTCATTCTCTCGCATAATTTTAAAGAAATATGAGTTTTTATTATACTTAGAAGAATTAAATAGGTAATAATGTGGAAAATTAATATAAATCATAAGTTTATATAGAATAATGTCCACCATATAAAATGAATTTGAATTTATTTAAAGTACACATTGCAAGGATAGTGATGTTAGATCTTTCTTTTCAACACAATTCTCCTTAATATATTTGGTTAAACCATATTCTTCTAGATTATACTAAAATAAAAATAAAACCCTCCATGCACAATTTTAGGCTACTTGAATGAATTGCAAATATATGTAGTATGTGTGAGTGCCTATTTTTGTCACTTCAATATTATGTGTAACATCTCTAAAGTGAACAGAGGTTTCTAGGTGCATGGTTATGTCTTTTGGAGGTAAGAAAATATAATGGATAATTACCAATATTCTAAATGGAAATATCTAGAACGCAAAAATAACAGATTTTTTCCTTGAATCATTGCATGGCTTATTTGCTGGCTCTTTACTGGAGAAATGATTCCTTTTTGCTCCTTGGTTGAGCGCATGGATTTTATACTTTGTCTTCAGAGAGCATCATTGAGATCAGCTTGACTCAGACGTTTCTGCATTGTGGTATGCATTAAAAGGCTAATGAAATTGCTAAAGTAGTATAAACCGCAATTGACATGTAACAAATTGTGTGCACTACATTTTTTAGTTGGTTAATCTACAACAAGCAGTGTGACCAGCTATAGTTGACCCTCGTGTTTGTGCGGCTAGATTTACTACGTGTTTTATATTGTGTACAATTTCTTTGCAAGATATTTAATCTTGCTGCCAACTTATTTTAAATAACCAAAATTGTATGCCTATGGAAACACGATTTGCACCATGATAGGTACGTATTTCTGTTATTTATATTGTGCTGTTGGTAAACACCGTTAGGAGTCCGATAGAAATGTGGATTTCAACTTGCTGTGTAAACCCGTGGATTGACAAAGTGTCTTGTTATGTAGTATATGACATAAGTTTAATTTTCTTGCAACTTTATTGGTAAGAAACCTCTCTTAATTACTCCCCTAAGAGTATTTTCATGATCGTGTCTTTATTGTTTTGCCTTTCCCTTGCTCATAGATAGCAAAATAACTGTTAGTTAGTGCATAAGTAATTGCGGGAGAGATAATCTAACAGTGTGGGTCATGTCCTTGTAGACAACAGAAATACTGATTGAATTTTCTATAAGCCTCTTACTCACTACTACCCCTCCGTTACATTACAGATTTATAGGTGTATTCTTTGTTCCGTCTCAGTGTATCCGTTTTATCCTGCTGCTACATATACTTATTCAGTAAAATGAAAATGTATACTTGAGATTATTTGTTACTTGTAAACTGTTATACCGTAGCCACACTACTGTTTTGCTTCTTTTATGAAGTAAGATACATCGCTTGCACACGTGCACGCTGAAACCGGTCCTTATATTATCCTTACGAAATGTCGTGCATTCATGGCACCCTGTCTTCCCATATACATATACACTTTGATTCTTCTAAATCTAACATTTGATTGTGGTTCTAGCTAGATGTCGTGATCTTTCTTAGTCATTGTTGACTCGAGCATACGTCTGTCTTTGTTCTTACCCAAAAAAATGGTGTTTTAATTCTCTGTGACATGCAGACTGCTACTTCACAACCAAGGGATGGAACGCACAAATAGCCGGAGCTGCGGCGGTCCTCGTCGCCGACGACAGAGCAGAGCCGCTGATCACAATGGATACCCCAGAATCCGCCGGCAAGGAGCACCTCGAGAACATCACCGTCCCTTCAGCGCTCGTGTCCAAGCGGTTCGGGGACGACCTGAAGACCGCGCTGGAGAACGGGGACATGGTGAACGTCCTCCTCGACTGGCGGGAGTCCCTCCCGCACCCGGACGAGCGGGTGGAGTACGAGTTCTGGACGAACAGCAACGACGAGTGCGGCGCCAAGTGCGACATGCAGATGGAGTTCGTCAGGAGCTTCAGGGGCGTCGCGCAGGTGCTCGAGCAGAGGGGCTACACCCAGTTCGCGCCGCACTACATCACCTGGTACTGCCCCGAGGCCTTCGTCCTGAGCAAGCAGTGCAGGTCGCAGTGCATCAACCATGGCAGATACTGCGCCCCGGACCCGGAGCAGGACTTCAGCACCGGGTACGACGGGAAGGACGTCGTGGTGCAGAACCTCATCCAGATCTGCCTGTTCAAGATCGCTAATGAGAGCCGGAAGCCTTGGCTGTGGTGGGACTATGTGCATGACTTCGCGATCAGGTGCCCGATGAAGGAGAAGAAGTACACGCGGGATTGCGCGAATGGTGTTATCAAGTCACTTGGTGGGTCAAGTTTAATTTACTCATTATAGTTACGTCATTGTTTGCAGTGATGATTTCTTAAGAAATCTTGGCTTTTTATTTAACTGTCAATTGTTTTACAGGAATGGACATTGACAAGATTAACAAGTGCGTGGGAGACCCTGACGCCGATGAGGACAATCCAGTGCTCAAAGCGGAACAAGATGCTCAAGTGGGACTCTTGATAAACTCATAAATCATAATACATTCATTCGCTCATGACAGACTGATTTTATGCCATTTATCCTTCAGATTGGTCATGGTTCTCGAGGGGATGTCACCATACTACCGACGTTTGTCGTCAATAACAGACAATACAGAGGTGTGTCCATTGTTCTACTGTACATTCTTACCTCAATGCTATTTATGTTTATGTTTATTATACTGTTTAGGAAAACTAGACAAAAGAGCTGTTCTAAGAGCAATATGCTCAGGATTTGAGGAGACGACTGAACCTGATATTTGTCTGACTCAAGGTTTGTGGAAATTTTTACCCATTTTTGATAAATTAATGTACCTGGAATTTCTCTTCATGAATTTTTTTTGGCTTCATCTCTTGTGCACAGATATCCAAACAAATCAATGTTTGGAGAACAATGGAGGTTGCTGGCTGGACACTAATAGTAATAATTTTACGGCATGCAAGGTACAGCGTCATTAGAGAAATGCTGCTGAAACCATTCACCTCTCCCTTATTCTGTCTGGGTACACATTTCTAATTTTCCTTGGTGACATATCCTAGGATACCTTCCGTGGGCGAGTTTGCGAATGCCCAATTGTGAATGGTGTGAAGTTTGTTGGTGACGGATACACCCACTGTGAAGGTATACTTCTGTAATTTACTTCGTGAACTTGTGCTGGTAGCAACTCCATAAGGCATGATTTTGATTTCACTGAACCAAAACGGTTCTCATAGGACGGCTTATGCTCAAGATGTTTTGTTTCGGCAGCTTCTGGTGTAGGTAGATGCCAAATCAACAATGGAGGCTGCTGGAAGGAAACCAGGAACGGGAAGTCTTTCTCTGCCTGCTCAGTAAGATCACTTCTCATAGATGTCTTGTTTGCTGTTTGCTTGTGGCTGCTTTGTGCAGTACAGAACTGATACTTGGAATTCTGCAGAATGAAGAAGCTAAAGGCTGCAAATGTCCAGCAGGTTTCAAGGGGGATGGCATACACAGTTGCGAAGGTATTACTGTCAGGATTATTTTTCTGTACCCTAGAACATTCGCGCAAGTACTGAAATTTTGAGCTTATTCATTACTTTCATACAAATGTAATATCTCTATGTGCGACGCTTGCAGATATTGATGAATGCAAAGAGAGAACTTTCTGCCAGTGTAAGGACTGCAGCTGTGAGAATACATGGGAAGCTATGAGTGTGGGTGTGGCGGTAACAACATGCTGTACATGAGAGAGCATGACACTTGTATCAGTAAGTTCCCTAAACTGAACTATTTTGTAGCCTTACAACATGGTTCAGTCAGCTATGGCTATAGTTTCAGTTTTCTATTCCAAATTGTTTGAAACATGACTCTGAATGTCTGCGTCAAGGAAGTTTTTTTTTTTAATAAGGCCAAAGATTTTTTTTTTCTATTTTTTTTGGGCGTCAAGGAAGTTTCCACTTCAAACAGTACTTTGTCTTTGACGCACTAATTTGACGCCTTTTCCCCATCGCTATGCAGGCAAAGTTGCCAGTTCATCGGTGGGCTGGGGCTTCCTGTGGGTTATTTTCTTCGGCCTCGGTTTTGCAGCAGTTGGAGCATATGCTGTTTACAAGCATCGGCTACGGGTAAACAACTCCCCATCCAATAGTAGATGATATATGAATTTATTTGCTAGTTTGTTCTACAAGGACTTTGCACTAATTGATGAGATGGGAGACTCATACTTTGTGTCATTGATAATTCCGTTCCAGAGTTACATGGATTCGGAGATCCGCGCGATCATGGCTCAGTACATGCCTCTGGAGAACCAAGATACCTCGAGCCGTCAACGGCCAGTGGAACACCCTGACATCTGAAACATCAAGGGTTTAGTCGGATCAAGCATCATATTTATGATCAGAAGATTGGTTAGCTTATGATTCTGAAAGAGAAAACAGCTGCTGCACAACCCTCTATTTTTTGTTCCGTTCTGAAACTTGAAGAACCGGTTTAGGATCTCAGCAGAGTATAATTAGCCCTCCTTGGCCCCCTAGTCGTCATAATTTTGAGCTTCTGGTCTTGTTCTCCGCCCTGCTCACTCCTGCAAGATAGCATCGTGTAAATACCCTTGTCCAGACTAATCCATCGCTACTGCCGTTAATAAAGAGACCACAAGAACATCTAGCCAAATTGTTCTCTTTTCCAGCTGTTGCAGATTCCCAGTAAGATAAGTACTTTTTTTTTACACGCGCCCCCACAGGGACCAAATTTCATTACCACAGGATAACGAAATACAGAGGTTCCGAAGCATCCAATTTGTGCGAACTTGAAAAAGAACAGAGACTAAAAACGAACTAGGAGCAACTAGCTAAACACTAGAGCCTGAACCTTCTAAAACAAGCATCGTAGCAATCTAAACAGTAGACCACACAGGAACGACCAAATTACT
The DNA here is from genome assembly GCA_947311845.1 of Poa pratensis. NCBI lineage: Eukaryota > Viridiplantae > Streptophyta > Magnoliopsida > Poales > Poaceae > Poa > Poa pratensis. Next base: position 12,207,135 of record CAMZMU010000128.1, on the reverse strand, counting down.
CCATTTGTCCACGTGTGAATATATTAAGACATGTTACAAGTAGAGATACATCCATATTTGGACAAATGAAAATCATCTAATTTAGAACGAGAGAGTAGTAATTTGTGTATGATCTTCACAGTGACCTCTACTAGTTTGGAATCAAGTGAGGTTAGGGCTCTGGCGGGTTACAGCCTTACAGGCTGGCAGGTGCAGCAAAGAACAATCATGATGTGCCGTGCCTATGCGTGTATGGAATTATACGAGGAGTAGACTGGATTCGATCATCCGGTAGCAGTGCTCTAGTGGTGGTGGACCAGGAGGAAGATGAGGGGAGGCGATCCATGATTAACTCCCCAAAACAGAGCAGGCTTTGGCTCATTGGCTGGACCAGACAGAATGCGAGACCCACGACGGATCGCCGGCTCGCCATTGGCTCGTGTAGAAAGAACAGTCTCGCTCGGTACATTTTTTTTTTGAAACAAGGCAAAAGCTTTGCCTTTTATATTGATAAAGAAGGAGCAAACAGTGGAGGCCAAGGCCCAAATAAAAAGAAGATACAAAACCGGCCGAAGCAAAATTCAGCCAGTTCAAACTTCTACTTGGCCCTCAACACGGTCCAGAACGCTGGACAGGCAGCAGGGTGACGTAGGCCTCCTACTCAGCTGCAGGCGTGAACTCCACACCACCTGGGCCAGCCAGGCCTATGAGGGCGTCGTCAACGGCGGCAAGGCTCGGTATTTTGAGCTTGAGAAAGACATTGAGCGCCTGCATAGACGAGGCAGTCATCTGCGTCTTGAAGCTACCCTCAAATAGCTTGCGAGCCTCCACGAACGGGACATCGTCCGCAACCTGAATTCCCATCTTTTTGTTCAGCACGTGGGTTACTTTATCCATGGTGTGCATCCTCGGTTTGTCTCCCAGCCGAGCACTGTGACGAATTTCCGGCGTCGACCTCTCAACACGGGCCAAGACCGGTGTCCGAGGTGCAGGACAAGGAAGCAGGGGCACATCCGGCATGGTGAAGAGGTCTTGGACTGAGCTCAGCAACGGGGTCACGACGTCTCCGACCGCGCCCACCCCTCCCGCCCCGCCAAGGGCCGACGAGGGAGCTAGGAGATCACCCAACAAGGTAGCTTCAGCGTCCTCTTCTGAACCGGCATCCCGCGACGGCTCCGAGTCATCATCCTCGTCTAAATCAGCATCCCGCGATGGCTCCGAGGCTTCACCGACGATAGTGAGCTCGACGGCGTCCTCAACGAAAAGCTGCGTCGGCGCCACCCCGAAGCACAAGGACTGCCGCAGCCCAACAGGACTTGGAGTGGCGTCAATACCATCTAGCTCAGAGCTGCCCGCCGGCGATGGACAAGGCGACGTGATCTCGTGGCAGGGCTCAGACCCACCATTCAGCTTCATCTCCGGCAGCAAGCGCGCCGCTTCGACGACCTGCACAGCCTCGTCGCCGCATAGAGAAGGCGAGGGGGCCAGGGAGCTCGCCCCACAGATAGGCAGCACGACGTCGCTGAGCACCTCCGCCCGAGAGGTGATGCCGCGAGCGCGCTCGATCCTGTCGCACGCGGCCGAAGAAGCGGCGAGGAAGGGAGCGATGGCGTCGGCCACGAGCTCCTTCAGCTCGGCCCGGAGAGATGCCGCCATGTCTGAGAGGATGTTGCGCATCTCGTCGGCGTGGAGGCAAGTGCACGGGCGGACGAGCTGAGGCTGATGAAGCGCCGCGCAGCAGGCGTGCTCCAAGGGTGGCGGCGGCGGGGGAGGCGCGGCAGACTTTGACGGAGCAGGCTCGGGGACGACGCGTGGGACAGCGGTGACAGCAGCCCACGAAAGGGCTCCCGGCGCGAGGGGAGATGAAGCAGGCTGTCGAGGAGGATGGCGAGCAGGCCCGGGGCGAACGGACTTGGCGGCGCGTCGGAGCGGGCAGTCTCGCTCCTTGTGACCGGAGAGCTTGCACGAGAGGCAACGAATCGGCTCACCGCAGGCGGAGGAGCGGTGGTGGTGAATGGGGACTAGGCAGCGAGCACACAGCCCCCTCGTGCGTCTTTGGAAGCGCAGAGCGGCCTCACCGACCAGGGAGCGTCCGGGCCTGACGCCATCGCCGTCATGTCGGCTCGTCGGGCGGCGCCGTGGAGGAACGGTGAGCCATCCCTCATCTTCCTCGGAGCACGGCGGCACGACGATGATGGAGCGGAGCGGAGGGCGACTCCGCGTCGAAGGGGGCGAGCAGGAGACCGCGTGACGTACTCGGGCGGCGGGGCTGGAGCGGCGCGCCGGCCGGCCTGAGCCACGCGCCGGCGGCGACGGAGATGGGGCGCCGAAGGGGCTCCTGCCGCGAGCGTCGCAGGAGCGCGAGGGCTTTACGCCGCGGCAGACGCCCTCCGGCGGTGTGGCGAGGACGAGGTCGGACGCCGCGAGAAGACGAGCTGCAGGAGCCGCGTTGACGAAGGCCGGTGAAGAGCGCGTTGTCGGAGTAGAGCGCGTGGTCGTGGCAGAGGCCCGGCGCGCCGGCCGGCCGGGGAAGCCGGCGTTGACCGATCCCGATCCAGATCCAACATCCAGAGCAGGGCGCGAGGTTGCAGGGCCCAAATACGCCGGGCGGAAGTTGGTGGGGATGGTGGCAGGGGGTGGTGGGAGCTTAGTAGGAGTAGTGGCACGGCCGGGGGCAGCGTGGGCTACCGGCGACGACGGCGACCGGCGTCGCGCGGGCAATCGCCCGGCGCGTCGCGAGAGCTCCTGGCAACGGTCATTTTTCCATTTCGCTCGTACATTCATCGCCGCGTAGGAATCGGGTCGTGTAACTGTATGCAAACAACTGTCGGCTGCGAGTCCGGCTCCGGCCTGAAAGTGGCAGGCAGGGAGGCAATCTCTTGCCCGATCTTTTCGGGTGAATCATGCCAATCTATTGCTGCGCTCGCGCCCGCATCACGCGGTGGTTTTGGTTACCGGTCGGGAAATCACTAGCACCCTCGGGAAATGGTTATACAGGACGAAAAATCTCGAAATTTTGAATTTTAACAAAAACTTTCGGTAAATGGTTAAATTGGGAACCAAAAATTTTGAATTTTCGAATTTCGGATTTCAAATTCGTCCGTTAACCGGTCAGTATTTTCCGATAACCACGGTAACCGGAAATCCCGACCACCCTCGGAATTTTTTTTCTACCGGTAACCAAAACATGTCCACGCCACGCCGCGCGGGGCTCCACGGTGGGACATGCGTATATTCCCTCCATCGATTCAGGCCCACACGAGTTCGACACAGGACGGAAGCCTTCGGCGCGAGAGGAGTACGTGTGGAAGAACCACCGTCGTCGCCCAGCCCTGCGAGTCTTTCGACGCTCGGAGAGCCGGTTGCCGGCTATGTTCCCCGTGTGGCCGCGTCCACCACCGGAGACACGGTGGTAGCCTTGACTGGGTGGAGAGTACGTGTGGAACGTCCGGTCGTTTCGACCGTTGGGGAAGGGGATGTTTGTCTTCGCACGTGCGAAGGATCGCACGGTTTGCCCCGCTAAACGACAAACCGGGGGCAAAACAACAAACCGCCGGAGAGGAAGAAGACGTGCCGCAGCACCCCGCAGTCATCGCCGAACTAACCCTCGTCTGCCCCGCGTGGCCGGCGTCGCGGCCGATCTCCTCCTCCACCGTCGCCCTGGACATCCTTCTAACCACACCCTTCTTCTCCGCGCCCCAAACACCCTCACCCCCCACGATAAGTTTCGGTTTCGCCGCCACCGCGGCTAGCCGCGGCTCCGGAGGCTCTGGCTCGGCCTCGCCGTCAAGGAAGGAAGGATCGCGTTGACTCGGTCCGTGACGCGCCGTGCACGTCGGCGCTCGCACGCGCGGTGATAAGCTTTTCCGGTTTGGGGAGGAATGAACAGGGGGCGCTGCCGGCTGCCTGCTCGCGTGAGCACACTACTGCTAGTACGTACGCTTTTTACTCCACGCAAAAAGAAAAGAAAGCTTTTTACCTGCTTTAATTTGCCGTGGAAGCGTTTTCGCATTAGACACCACCACCACGACACGATTTTTTACGGATCGTCTCTTCTCCCTGCGCTCTGTGTCTGTCACGATCACTCGGACACAAAAGTGGATTCCCTAGCATTGTCTTTGGCGATCCAAGTCTCGATGTGGATTTTCCAACCACCTTGCCTTGTTCGAGACGGTACTAACCTCTCTGTATGCATACATGTGTATGGCATGTGTACAGCTACGAAAAACTTTCCTAAAAAAAAAAAAAACTGATTTAGAGAAAGGGTTGTCCCTCGATTTCATTAAGGAACCATATTACGCTACAAAGTACCACAAGAACACAACCACCTCAACACATTACACACCTACCTACATAAGGAACAGTGTAAGAACATATGAGCAATAATGGTTTTATCTTTTCCACAAAAGAGGCATTGTTTATCACAACGGCCTCCTCTATGCAGGAGGTGGTCAGGAGTTAGAATGCTTTTCTTCAAAACTAGAGGGATGGAAGTTTTCACTCGAAGAGGAATCCCGGCCTTCCAAAGGAATTTATAGGGAACAATTTGACAAAATTGCATTGCAAGATAGCAGGAACGAAAACTGTATACACACAGAACTACGGATATAGCCTGGAAGCAGTGGGAGAAAGAAGGGAAAAACATAGAAACACAAGTCGCCACCGGGAGAAGATTTGAGTACATCCGCCACCATAACCAACGTCAAAGACATCTTCAATACCTGTTGTCGACATCCTACCGCTATCTTCCAACAATAGAGAGTAGTTTCATATCTCTCCATGTGCTTCGATATCTATAGATCATATGAGTTGCCCTACATATGATATTTGTTGTACTACAAGATCATGATAAACTTTATGTATCTTTGATGGTGGATCATTATTTGTTTATTTATGAGATGAATTATTCTATGCAATTTATTGTTATGTTTGATTGTGATATATTTATAGATACATACTGATTACTCAAAGTCATTCCGGTGTATCAAGGTCAACATGAAAATCCTTCTTCCAAACCGGTTGACCTACTCCTTAGATCATGCCAAGCTGCTTATTAACGGGCAAACCGGTAGGGTTTTTCGACCACTAGATAATTCGTGCAAAACAAGATGCACTTCTTTGTCAGAAGACAATGCTTCCATCCAGATGGGCCCTTTGACAAACGTATCCCTTCAAGATCCCATTCATCCTTTCGAACGGCATCATGTTGTTCATGAAACTCGGTCCGAGATCTAAGATCCTCGGGACAATATGGACTATAACGTCAAAGTTTGCGGACATGAAGTAGATCTCAAGGTCACATAGTATGACAGTGATCTCTTCCTGTAGCCTTTTGAGACGCTGAACACTTATCTACTTTTGAGAGATAGCGTCGAAAAACCGACAGAGGTCAAGAATTGTGCCACGGATGTGCTTCTCCATTATGCCTCTAAGTGCAACCGGAAGTATTTGTGTCATCATCACGTAACAGTCTTGAGACTGTCTCGCACTGAACCTAATTTTTTTTCCGCATCTAGATATCTTTGTATACTCCCCGAGTAACCGAAACTAACTTTGATACCTACAAGGGCTTGAAACCTTGACCGGGCTCCTTTTTATCTAGAGTGAATAAATAAGGAGGGCAATAATGTATGCACTTCTTAGCCGATTCCATGTTGAACTGAGTCAACACCTTATCAATGTATGCACTTTGAATCAATACCTATGAGGCGTCGCGATCTATCACCATAGATTTTGATTCCCAAAATATACTTTGCTTCTCGCAAGTGATTCATGTGGAAATTCCTTTCCAATGATTTCTTGGTAGATTGAAGTAACTGCACACCATTTCCGATCAACAATATGTCATGCACACGTAAGATTACAAAATGCTACTGAGTCACCACTAAACTTTGTGTATAAACAAGACTCCTCCTCACGCTTGATAAAGCAAACCGATTTGACTACCACGTCAAAGAAAATGTTCCAGCTCCGAGATGCTTGCTTCAGTCTGTAGATGGAATTTTGAATTTTCCATCCCTTGCTAGCTTCCTTTGGATCGGCAAACCCTGCACGAGCCCATAAGGCATCTTACTCATCTTTCAATAGCTGGAAATACAAGTTAATACCATTCCCTAATAGTGTCGGCCTTTGAATTAGCATAATCATGTGTATGTACTTCCTCTTCATGCATAACCAAGCAGGGTCGTTCCAACCCATTTTTCGTTCCCGGGGCAAGTTAAATAAATATAATTACACTCAATTTTTATACTTTGTTGGTTATTTTCACCATATTATGGTTTTAACAAATATATGGTGTACACTTAGTTAGCATCGTTAACTATAATATATTATTAATTGTTTTCCATTATATAGTTTATATCTAAGTTATGCAAAAAAGTTTTTCTTTGTGAGATATTATTCTTAACAAGATAGAGATTCATCTTAAACGTGAAAAACAAACAAGAATTGAAAAATGCACGGCTTCTTGATGTTCTTACAATTGATTAATTATATAGCATATATGTATATTATTGTATGGATGTTCTTTTGTATTTTTAGTATTAAATATTTTGGTAGGAATTTCAATGCATACAAGCTAGATAATTTCTACAGAGGTGTGTGTGGTGTATGGTTATGTAAAAAAAAATTATAGAAACTTCGGGAATATAAATTGAAAAGTTGACATCATTTTTTACTTGGTCAAATGTGTCTTACAACTTACCGTGGGTTTAGTTATAATATGTTGATTATGTATACTATTTACTGGAATATCATTGCTTATAGTAATTACTGACGAACATTATCGCACTTATAAAATTTAGTCGTTATATATGCTCACCGCAATGTGTTTATGTAGACGATTGGTTATGCTTGGTTTTCAAATAAAAAGTTATGCATGAAATTAAACATTGGAAATATATGAAGCAAAACATTAATATAGCATGTTTAAGGCATTCACATGGGAGACTAGCAGTCAATTTAAATTTACCACCGTTGAATTAATTGGTTTGTTATTATGTGGTACTCCCTCTGTTCCAAATTACTTGACACACATTTGTCAAAACACGAATGTATCTAGACACTAAACAAGTATAGATACATCCGTTTTTGGAGAAGTGCAAGTCATCTAATTTGGAACGGAGGGAGTACAATATATTGATCTGTTGTGTGGAATTGTTAATGTAATCTAAGGTCGAGTTTTTTGTATTTATAGATAGTCAATATTATCTTATACTCCCTCTGTTCACAAAAGGATATCTCAACCTAGCTCAAATTTGCATGTCTAAATACATGCAAAATTGAGCTAGGTTGAGACATCATTTTTTGTGAACGGAAGGAGTACATGATAAATAAATGATAAATACTTACTTCAGTATTTGGGGCCCTCCTCCTCTCGGAGCCATGGCGATCACCCTGTTTGACTGGCCTATGGACCAGCCCTATAACCAAGGGGTGTTGTACATCCATACATACACAGACTCAGTGCTATGTGTGCTGGTCTGGTTGCCAAACAAATTTATTCCATCCGTACTCATACCCAGCGAGGTTTCCTTGATTCCTTAGGGAATTCTTCATCTTCAATGTTGATTCCGTTCCACTAGCTGATGGGTTTCTCAACAGGCGATCATTTGCCTTTGCATGCTTCCTATCTGTGTGCACCGGGGTCATTGACCCCTCAAACGATTTGTAATGCGCAACCGACTCCAAACTTACAACCATGGAGCTGGTTCTACGCACATAACCAACTAAGTTAACATCGGAGTCGGTACCCGTCAAGAAAAAAAACATCGGAGTCGGCTTGTGTCGCGGAAGTGATTCCAGTTTTACCACAATGGAGGCCGTCCTGCATAAAAATTTGTACAAAACAGACTGAGGTAACCATTGATCTGAACGAAAAGAGAGCTCCATAACCTCAATTAATTAAATAAGAGCGGACGTACAATCTTGAGCGACTACTTGCTCAAGTTGCCATATGACATGAAGTTAACAATATCTTAATTAAGCGATGCATAGTTGCATACACGTAAGACGTAACATGTGGTGCATGCACGGCAGTTTAGTCTCTTCGTGCGTAAAGCACTGTTCTGCTCCTTTTTTTTCTTCCCCCAATCCCATCTGCAAGGATTCCACAATTAACAACGTGAGAGCAGTAGGACGAAGCAGCCCGGCCGTGATTGCGCTAATGAATAACAGCAGGTTGCGTAATTAAGAATCACCCGTTTAATTTTCAAGACCCCACGACAGGATTGATCGAAGAAGTCATTCTTATCCGTTCGTTTTCTTGCTACTCCGGAGAGCTGCATTTTGCACTAAGTCTCCCCGTCTCCGTCAGTAACCATCGCTTTTATTGTACTCTCTTCGTTCGGATTTAATTGACACACATTTTGTTACACATGGATGTATCTAGACACCAAACAAGTATAGATACATCCATATTTAGACAAAACCAAGTTAATTAATTTGGAACGGAGGGAGTAGGTGTCAGTGTGGATTTGCACGTCGGTGGAGTGGAGATTCCAAAAGACGTGTCGATGCCATATCGCCATGCCCCATGTTCATCCTATCGGCAAATCCACCAAATCTAACCCTTATGCAAAACTTTAACACGAAATGAATTGTTTTTAAAAAAATTACCGGATCTAACTTTTTTTTTAGTACCGCTCAACATACTAGCAGTACGGCTAGGGGTGGTACCGCCGGTGTCATTTTGACGTTACCACGACTAACTCTACCACCGGGGCGGTACCAAGTCTGCCGCTAGAAGGTTTAGCGGCAGCCAAAAGGGTTAGATGTAGATCTTCTTTTGAAAAAAGTTCATTTAAGGTTCAAGTTTCATACAAAGGTCAGATTGGTCAAAATTGTCCATACTATCATGGTCTCACTGTCGCAGTGCTGCGGGCTCCACCTGACAGAAGCAAAAGCCATGGGTTTCCACGGCTGCAGAGCAGAGGGGGGCACTAAAGCATGAGGCTGGCGCCACGGCCCACGGACGAATGAACGAACGAAACAGGATGCTTTTCTCCTCGTACAGAAACAAACAGTGCCCTTGCTGGCTGAATTGGGCGTCACCGCCGACGTACGGCACGGCGTCCCGGTGGCCGGCCGATCTCCCTTGGAACCAGGCCAGATAGCGCACCATTTTTAACCCAGCCAATCAGCCAACCCCTGCAGAACCGAACCCAACCGCCCAAAATCCAGCTCGGCACCGTGCGCGGGGCCCACCAACTGCCACGGCGCGACATCACCTCACCTGCTTCTCGCACGGTACAAGCCCTCGTAGCTTTTGCTAGGGGGAAAGGCGCGACGTTGCCGCGCCCAATACGTGTGAATAACATGTACTCCATGCGTGTGAATAACTTCGTTATCCATAAGCGAATTTGTTTCTGTTTTATCATCTTTATTATCTAGCAATGGTTTTCTTGCTGTCACAAACCAAATTCAATTCACACAAAGCATTAAAGGCACACAAAAAATTAGAAAAGATAACAAATTCATGACGCCATAAGAGTATCATTCATCACTAATATTAAGAAATACGCGTGCACACACACACATTCAACTATCTTATATATGAAATATCGCTTAATACAATTGAAGGAACCATTTCTCAACAAAAAAGATTATAAAAAAACAACTATTATTTTGAGAAATTCTAATGTCATTCCCAAAATTTTGAAGAAGATATTGTCAGACAAGAGATAATTACCTCAATGGATCACTACCAAGCTGTGAAACAAACCAAAAAACTACATGGTATTTCCATGAGAATGTTTTTTAAGAAAATCAATAATAGATCGAGAATTAGTAAAACCATTAAGACACAGTGGACATGTGTCCAAAAATAATAGATTGAGAATTAGCACAACCTTGTATAAGACATCGTTGTTGCAACGCTCGTCCCCTCTCAAAAACCCTAGATCCATATCGGACAATGGCGGTACACGGCGCCAGCAGGAGCAGTGACGCCGTATCGTGTCGTGGTGGAGTCGACGACATGCCTGGCAAGGTCAACGCATCGATGTCTCCTGAAAATGGGTACGTAGAATAAGGAGGTAGCGACTTTTAGAGCGTACGCACAGACTGTGCGCACTGAGAGTTTATTGGACTGGTTTATGTCCCCGGCTCGTCGTGGGTGAGTTTCGTGGGGCCTCTGGCTTAGAACCACCTCATTGTCATTTCGGAATTGCTCTGCGCACGACGTTTCTCGTCCGACAAACGTCCGACGCTTTCATCCCTATCGTGCTAATTACTCCTGCCCCGTGACCCAAGGTCCAGCCCAAACCCAATACCGAGCCCTAACCCCATTAACAGAGCCGCCTCATCAAAACTTGCCCACATATTCCCTCCATAACGTTTCACGCCTCCTCCTCTTCCCTCCAAAGCCTCACGCCTGACGACTCATCTTCTTCACGATCTCTCCCCTACTGATCTGCTCCACGACAGAGAAGTTTGATTAGAGGGGCAAGCAATCAGGGCCAAGAAACATTACATGGTGTGTATCTATTGCATAGTCGAGATCAAATCCATACCATATCATCTTCTTCACGAGTTCTTCCCTCCTATTGCAGATCCGTCTGATTCACATCTAATTTGCATCACTGCACAGAAGTTTCATTAGTGAGGAACCATTAGGGTCAGCAAGCATTACGAGGTGTGTATTTGTTTCCCTGCTGAAATCAAATCTTTACCATATAAATTCTGCTAGAGTTCATATTTTACCTTATTGTTGGCAATTTTAGGTAGGTGATGGAGGCAAATTTAACTAGGGATGAGGTGATAGAGCAGAACATAGTATTTCTCGAGGATGATGAAGATGTTTTCGTTGCGGAGGACATTGGGGATTCTTTGTATTTCCAACAAGAACCTATCACGATGTTGGAACCTAAGAAGGGGCTCATGTTTGATACTGAGGATGAAGCTGTTAGGTTTTATAAAGGTTATGCAAAAAGGAAGGGCTTTGGTGTAGTAAGAAGAACCGCTAAACACGGTGAAGACAACAGGCTTAATTATTTTACTCTTGCTTGTAGTAGACAAGGGAAGGCTCAATACTCGGCAAAGAACTCATTTAGACCAAATCCATCGACAAGGATGCAATGTCCAGCTAAGAGTATTTTTTCTCGTCATGGAGAAAAGTTTTGCATCACTTCTGTTATGATTGACCACAATCATCTTATAAGTCCAAGCAAAACCAGATTTTTGAGGTGTCATAAGAAATTGGACTTGCATACCAAAAGAACACTAGAATTGAATGACCAAGCAGGAATCCGTATGAACAAGAATTTTGGTTCTCTTGTTATGGAAGCTGGTGGTTATGATAAACTTGAGTTTGGTGAAAAGGAGTGCAGAAACTATTTGCAACAAACAAGAAGGCTGAGGCTTGGTGCCGGAGATGCAAATGTTGTTTATCAATACTTTCTTCGTATGCAGTCAAAAGATCCAGACTTCTTCCATGTTATGGATGTGGACGAGGATAGACGACTCAGAAATGTCTTCTGGGCAGATGCAAGAAGTAGAGCTACGTATGAATCTTTTTGCGATGTCGTCACATTTGACACCACATACTTGACAAATAAGTATAGCATGCCATTTGCTCCTTTTGTTGGCGTTAATCATCATGGTGAATCAGTTTTGTTAGGTTGTGGTCTTTTGTCTAATGAAGATACTGATACTTTTGAATGGTTATTCAAATCATGGCTATGTTGTATTTCAAACAACCCACCAAATGATATAATCACTGACCAGTGCAAGGCAATGCAGAATGCAATTAAAGAAGTTTTCCCATGAGCCCGTCATAGATGGTGTATATGGCATATCATGAAGAAGATTCCTGAAAATCTTAGTGGGTATGAAAAGTATGAGAACATTAGATATACGATGTCAAATGTGATGTATAATTCCTTGACCAAACATGATTTTGACGAAGCTTGGCTACATATGATCGAGAAATATGATCTTCATGACAATGAATGGCTTAGTGGATTATACAATGAAAAAATCTATGGGTGCCAGCATATGTAAAAGATACTTTTTGGGCAGGAATGTCTTCAACACAAAGGAGTGAGAGTGTGAATGCTTTTTTTGATGGCTATGTGCATGCTAGAACAACTCTGAAGCAATTTGCGGAGCAGTATGAAAATGCATTACGAGACAAGGTAGAGAAAGAAAACAAGGCTAATTCTAAGTCATTCCAAGAGGTAATCCCATGTATTACTCACTATGACTTCGAGAGCCAATTTCAGGCCGCCTATACCAATGCAAAGTGTAAAGAGTTTCAAGAACAATTGAGAGGTAAAATATATTGTTATCCAACTTTCCTTGAAAAAGAAGGGCTAGTTTTTACCTTTAGAGTCAGAGAGGACCGTAAGATTTTTTATGAAGGAGAGGACGGAGATATTAAAGAGAAATGGGTTATTTCAGAGTTCACCGTCTTGTTAAACCAAGGGGAATGTAATGTGCACTGTCTTTGCAGACTATTTGAATTTCGAGGCATCTTGTGTAGCCACATCCTTTCCGTGCTTGCTCTCATGGAGATCAAAGAAGTACCTTCTAAGTACATATTGCAGCGATGGAGAAAGGATTTTAAGCACAAACACGCCTTTATTAAATGCTCCTATGATGATATGCTAAATACACCAGTTGTGCAACGTTATGATAAGTTGTGCAAGCGTTCTCGTTAAGTGGCAGAAAATGGGGCCGAGTCTGATGCATTGTATGACTTGATGATGGATGGCCTTAATGAGTTACAAATAAGGATTGATGAATACCGCAGTAGCCATGAAATTCAGGAGGAGGGTCCTACTTCAAAATATGAAGATACAATGTTAAACAGAGAAAAGGTTATACTCAGTCCAGTCCGGGTTTGAAGTGTAGGGCGCCCTCCCTCAAAGAGAAAGGAATCCAAAGTAGATCAAGTGGTCAAAAGATTGAGAGCGAAGAAGCAGACCATCAAAAAAGAGCGAAGAAGCAGCAGGCACCAAAATGTAAAAATGGAGTATCAAGTCAAAAAGGAAGAAAGATATCTAAATTTATAGTCATTTTTTAAGGTACTTCTTTCTTCCTGTTATAATTTGCTGAAGTGTAACCTGCCTAATTGCAGAAAGGCAGAAGCAAATCAAAAAATAGGCAAGAAAGTAATCCTCTTCCTTCACAACAAACCGAGGTAATTTTTCATTCAGCTAGAGTTAATATATTATATCAGCATGTTTGCTTTTGTCACAAGGTTTTTTCTGTAGGGAAATACACATTGTGAAGGACGTGATGTTGGAACTGTTTGTTTCTTTCCAAATAAGTTTCAGGTACTTAGATTGAGCAGTGTTGATTTTACAATACTATACTAGATTAGTAATATATGTGACAATTAAGCGTGCTACTTGTTCCAGGAACTCCAAACAAGTGAACCTGCTACAACAGTTCATATCGAGTCCTACATTGACATTCTCCAGGTGCTACACTTGCATTTTCAATTATTTGTCTGAAATTATTTATAAGTGGCTAATTGTGTCTTCTGAACTTTAAAAGGGGAAGAAAGATGATGGATTTGCTAGATGCTAGCTTGAACGGATGAAAGAGGCGCACGCTGCACTACTTCTGAAACGATTGAACAGTTTGGCGTATCTCACTAGAAGCAAGTGTTTATGTTGGCCACTGTAGTTCCATATCAAGTCTGTATGACTAAACTATTTTCTGAAATCTCATATTCGATCAGTAACTTGATATTGATAACTTTATATTGATGGAGTGTCGACTAAATTTCCTACAAAGGAGCTTCTAAAAATTTGACACTCACCTTTGCATCGAGCTTGCATCGAGCTCCATCCCCAACTATGTCCAGCCAGCAGGCCGGCTATTGCCTCCCTGTAGTAAACGGCTAGCGCCTCTTCCCTCTCTCCTCGTGCGCCACCGCCTCCTCGATCTTAAGCTCGCACAAGAGAACACGCCATGACTTGCGCCTCCGATGAGCAGCGACCTTGCATCGTTCACCACCTCAAATCGCAGAGGCTGCTGTCGCGAGCATCTCAGGCTTTGCCTTCTACAAATCACGTCTCTCATGGATCTCACTTTGGTGAAATTTTCTCTCACATTGGTATCAATCAAGCGAAGGGGATAGCAGTACCAGCTAGAAGACTCTGTCCTGGTCCTGAGCGAAGGGATAAGCTAGCTTGCTATGTAAAAAGAAGAAAGTATTTAGGAGGTCAGACCTACCAGGACAGAAGAGACAATCTGACCAGCCCGGCCCAAACCCAAATCCAGACCGCGTACGAAGGAATTGTGTCGCGTCGCCCCGCATGTGCGCCAAGTCGCTGGCTCGCTGCCACGTAGCGTCGGACGAAAATCGTACGCAAATTCGTCGTACGTATAGCAACGCCGTTGTCATTTTTAGGTGTTGCAACAAATATTGCTAGAAAGATTGGCTTTGATCAATTGATGTATTTGTGTTTGTCAGACTTTGTTGAATATTATAATAAAAATTCATATGCTCATTTTCATGCCTACAAATTCATGTTAGGAGCAAAACCTATCTCTAGTATTCACAACACGAATGGATGGTAACAATAGGGTGCACGGCTAAGTTCATATTAAAAATCTCTCTCTATGTGACATGTCACACAGCTGCCAAGCGCCCCAAAGATTATTATTTTTATAACCTGAAACGTGGGGAGCGCTCTATTTTTAGCGATTTTTTTCACAACATGATAAGTAGGACCGCAATTAAGTAAAGATCTTTATTTTTAGGAAGCTTAAACGTAGGGCCACAAACATCAAGAGCTCAAGTTCGAGTCCTGCTTCATGCAATTAATTTTTTCTTGCACTGAAAATAAAGAAAATCACTCGCCATCCCTCCCTCACGTCACTTCCACGGCGAATTCGACAAAACTGACCCTTTTTCCAACTTATTTCACAAAATGGACCCAAACTGAAATCATTTCTCGATCTAACCCTTTTGCACGGCGCCCGCCCCTGGGGCGCCGTGCTAGACTACACGGCGCCCCGTTAAAAGGCGTCGTAAACCCTGCCACGTCGAACTAGTCGGTCCCGCACCTCGACACCATGGCGCCCCAGGCCGGGGCGCCGTGCTTACAACCACAACGCCCTGAAGCAAGGCGCCATACAATCTACCCAGTCTTAATTAATCCCGCCTCCTGTGGCTGCGAACCAACATGCATGTATGGCTCCAGCGAATGAAAAAATAGGAAAGCATAGCTATATCCAATTCCAAGGCGAAGCTGCATGCAAAGCGTGAGGTGCACGCATGCATGATATGCATCAATGCATGGATACTCGCACGCTCAGCCGAGCACGCACGGACGCACGCGAAGGACTGGCTCACTCGCATGACCCTGACCCGACCTGGAGATGCAGAGCAGAGAGCTAGAGAAGCGCCGCCGGCCGCCGACTCAGGGATTTTGCCGCCCGCCGCCGCCAGCCGGCCGTTGACATGCGACGCCGATGGCCCGGGTGCCCCGCCCGCGGCGCCCCGGCCCCGCCCGCCCGCGTCCCTCCTCTTCGGCCGAGCGCAACAGCGCATAAGGTACGGCCACCTCGCCCCCATTTTTTGTGGATTGATTCGCTAGTTCGTTTTCTAGACTATTACTTGACTAGATGCAAGATTTAATTTTCTGTTTTACTTGATTTCTTGTAACGTAGATGAAAAAAAGGGACTGCTGGGCGGAATACCCAGGCTTCAGTTCCTGGCGCCGCCACTGATGGCTAGTTGGTCCATTTTCATCGATATTTTACTCCGCTTTAGCTAAAACCTCACGACTCGACACGTTGTGTTTTGTAACTAGTAATCGTGCACGTGCAATGCACGTGTAATTTTAAGAATCAAATCTTAGATGAAATAAAATAAGAACTAAATGCACGTGCAATTCGTTCTGTGTCGTCGAAGGTTGCTTGACGAAGGGGGCAACAAGTGTTGACAAAGAATACGATCATGGGCGTAGTAGCGACGTTTCATTATGACAGGTTTAGGCATTTGAAGCACGTTTGCTAGAGGAATCCGGGAGAAGCCATTTGGAGCAAAGGAATTTGTGTTTTTTACACGCGTCATAAAAAACATATTTTTTCACGAAGTTTTGTGTACGAACGTAGCATGTTCGGATGTACCCCCAATGTTCATTACAAATATTTTGAGATTTTAAAATCCGAAATTTATATAGTGGGTGCATCTACATTTACAATGGTTCATTCTTTTTTACGTCCATGCAGCGGAACCCATAAAAAAAGGCAGGTCGGTGCGTGATGAAGAGACTTTGAATATATTCCATAAGAAATACCCTCCGGACGGCCATTCGCCCATTCCGTCGTTAATTCGGAACGAGTACGAGTATCCATGCATGTGTGCACCTCACGCTTTGCATGCAGCTTCGCCTTGGAATTGGATATAGCTATGCTTTCCTATGTTTTTTTTTTCCATTCGCTGGAGCCATGCATGCATGTTGGTACGCAGCCACAGGAGGCGGGATTAATTAAGACTGGGTAGATTGTATGGCGCCTTGCTTCAGGGCGTTGTGGTGGTAAGCACGGCGCCCCGGCCTGGGGCGCCATGGTGTTGATTTGCGGGACCGACTTGTTCGACGTGGCAGGGTTTACGACGCCTTTTAACGGGGCGCCGTGTAGTCTAGCACGGCGCCCCGCAAAAGGGTTAGATCGAGAAATGATTTCAGTTTAGGTCCATTTTGTGAAATAAGTTGGAAAAAGGGTCAGTTTTGTCGAATTTGCCCACTTCAACGCGGGGCCCATCCCATCCCAGCGCCCGTGTGACTGTGGCGTCGCTGTCGAGGATGTGCGCCATGTCGAACGGGTGCACGTAAACCTCACCTCGTCCCGTCTCGCCACGCAGACGCTGGCACGTAGAGTACATGTTCCTGTGTAGCACTGTCCTGCTCTTTTTCCCCCATCCCATCTGCAAGGATTACACTAGCTTTTTTTTTTTTTGCGAGAAGGAAGGATTACGCAGTTTACGACGTGAGAGCAGTATGAAAAAGTAGTCCGGCGAGTAACAGCAGGTTTTGCGTAAGAATCACCCGATTAATTTCTAAGAACCCACGATACGATTGAAGAAGCCATTAATTATTATCCGTTCATTTCCTTTCTACTCCAGGCGAGATGCATCTTGCAGTAAGTCTCCGTCAGATCATCGATTGTTTAACCATCGCTTTTTATTGTAGGTATCGGTGTGGATTTGCGTATCGGTGGAGTGGAGATTCTAAAACGACAGCTAGCGACGCCATGTGTGTGTTGCCCACCATATTTTAACCCAGCCGATGGATCACCCAACCGCTGCAAGACCGAACCCAATCCAGTGCGGTGCGACGGCGCGACGTCACCTGCTTCTTCTCCCAACACGCACACCCACGAGTAGCCTGCTACTGCTAGGGGGGAATATGTGTAGTGAAATTTGACAAAATTAACCCTTTGGTGAAACTTTAGCTAAAAATAACCTTTTTTTGAAAAAAAAATTAAAACTAACCCTTTTGTGTGGCTCCCGCATCGGGGCCGCCACACATACATGTGCAACTCCCCCAGCTGGGGAGCCACACCCTTATGTGCAACGCCCCAAGCTGGGGCGCCACACATGCACATGTATGTGTGACGCCCCCGATGCGGGAGCCACAAAAAAGGGTTAGTTTCAGATTTTTTTCAAAAAAATGTTATTTTTTGTTGAAGTTTCAAAAAAGGGTTAATTTTGTCAAATTTCACATATGTGTACGTATCCCCCATGTCACTCACGTTCGTCCCTTCCCGATGCCACAGCTTGCTCCTCATTCCACTCGTCCCACCGACGACGACACGACACCCTCCGTCTCCATCTCCATCAAAGAAAATCACTCCCTCACGTCACTTCCACGCGGGGCCAGCCCAGCCCAGCCCAGCGCCCGTGTGAGCTGTGGCGTCGCTGTCGAGGATGTGCGCCATGTCGGACGGGTGCACGTAACGTAACCTCACTTCGTGGCCGCGGAAAGAGATCTCCCACGCAAACGCTGCTAGTACTGTACAACCTACGTGCTCGTGGTACTATACGTCCACACTTGGCAAGTTGCGTTGGCACATCGTTTTCACGCACACCCGACGTTGACTCATGGGCCCCGTACACCGCGGGACCCACGCGTCAGTGGGACTGGGAGACGGGCAGCATGCGTGCGTCAACGTGCGAGGAGGGATGGGGTCACCCCACCAGTTGCGGTGTCCAGCCACGTCGGTCTCCAAGACAACGACGGCCACCACTAGCTCCCTCCAGACTGCCTGCCCTGTTTCGCTGGTTTTACGAGGTGGGCTGGACTCGAACCTACAGAACCAGGACGTCAACAGCGTGCGTGCGTGCGCGCGTGTGCCTCGCCGGAGCACTTACTGCGCTGTAATGGACGTGGAAGTGAGCGCGCGTGGCGTCAGCTCTCGGGCTCGCCCCACCTGATGGCGACGGCACACGCGGGATCGGGGCGGCCAGCCGGCGCCGGCGCCGGCGAGAATTGAAGGCCTAGAAGAAGTACTCGCCGGCGCCGACTGTAGATGCAGGCCGGCGGCGACTGGCTGGCATTCAATTCTGTGCGGCAGAGGGAGGAAGCACAGACACGCATGCAGCGCGTCGTCTGCTTTTTGTTTTCTTTCCAGACGACAATATCATCATCCCTGATTAAACTAACCAACTGAGCTCTATCACGCATGCGCAACCGTGCTGCTCGGAGAATCGATCCCCCTGTGGGAGGGAGGGGGCGGCGTGCTACGATCCACCCCTAACCGTCCGATCTCCAGATTCCCTACATCGATGGCGGGCATTCGAACGCCTAAGAGCATGGCCGACTGCTGGCCATGTCATGTATAGCCACCTCTAAAATCACTCATATAGTAAGGTGGGCTATAAGGTTGGCTGTTAGAGTAGTATCTCATATAACCTTCTTTCTATCTCTTTTCTCATATTTATTACTTTTGCCTAATATCACGCAGAGAGCTAAGCTCTTGCATGAGAGGCCACTCCCCTACTTTTTCATGCCTCTCTCTTCCAAATAGGCAAAAATGTCACGTAAGCGGGCTATAAGCCCACTATTATGCTTGCTCTAAACATTTTTGCCGCTCCCAAGGGCGGTCGTCGACTTCATGGCCCGCGGCACCGTTCTGGGCACTACTCTGGCATCCACGATGTCCTTCTTCTTCTCGTCTAGTGGCCGGAGCCGGTACTTCCCCGCCATCCTGAAGCCCGATCGACGTGCTAGCGTCCAGGTTTAATATCGTGAACGGGATATCGTACTAGGCCGGGGACGGTCCTGTGTACTTCGGGTTCATGTCAGGCACCCTTCATATTGGGGACTGGCCTTTTGCAAATGTGTAGGACGGGCTTGTTTGGGGGCATTTACCCATTTTCCCCTACGATAAACCTGTATTATAAATGGTACTTAAGCTAAATTAGAATGGGGCGATGCCCCCCCCCCCCCCCCCCAACCCAAACTTGATTTTTGAATAGCTCCCATTGCTCAGGCTACCCCCGACCTGAAGGCCACGGCACACACGGGATCGATGCAGGCGGCCAGCACCTGAACCTTTGAGCATTGAAGGCCTAGAACTTTCCTAAACATATCTAAAAATTTGCAAGAAAAGTTTGAGTATGTGTCTACAATCTCTAAAAACTTTCATGTCCAAATTCAAAACATATATAGCATGAATTTGTCTTCTTTTTTTCTCAATGCAGAGGCACATGCACATGTAGCAAGTCGTCTATTTTTTATTTCAGGTCCAAATTCGAAAGGAGCATTAAAAAAGGGCAAATTCATGCTATATATGTTTCGAATTTGGATCTGAAAGTTTTTAGACACATATTATCTTGTAAACACTCAAACCTTTTCTTAGAATTTTTTTAAACAAATAAAATGGTTAGCTAAACCTAGATTATACATGATACTTAAGGCTTAGTTTGGTAGTGAAGTATGTAATAAATCAAAGTATTAGAATACTAAAGTATTTTAGCGCTTGGGCACAAGATAGTTCAGTTTCTCAGTTTCTCCGTTTTAGAAAAAAAGAGGCCCCGGAATGTTTCCACCACGCTCTGCATTTATTTCCTTGCTGTTCCTTTTTGCACTCATCATTACTTTCCACACCATATGTTTAATCCTTTCTATTCAGCAAGCCGGGGAGAGATTGACAACCTTTCTGTTTCGTTAGGGCAAAGTACTTTGATTGTGTTGTGTGTAGGTCCATGTCAGTGATCGTAACGGCGCCGCTGACACCGTGTTGAAGCTCTTCCAATTCCTACTGGTTCGATAACCTTAGTAGATTTCAAGGGAAAATTGCTGCTGCACTATTTCATACCTTCCTCTTGGGTTTCCTAACGAACGTGTGTTTCCACGTCATCAGGGAGTGGGGCGATGATGGCGGTGGGAAGCATTGTGCCACGTTTCTCGGTCGCTTCTTCGGCATCTCATCGACCGGGGTCTATGCTAGGAGATGAAGGAGCCCGGTGGACAGCGGCTAGGGCATTGAGGGCATCGAGGAGGAGCTGGTGGAGCCGGAGAGTGGACGGTAGGGTCCATGAGGAGCTGCCACAGTTGACGACAACGAGGACATTGCAGTCAAGGAGGAGCCAAAGAGGTTACATGGCTATAGACGGTAGGGTCAACGAGGAGCTGCCACATCCGACGACAACGAGGGCATTAAGGTCAAGGAGTAGCCGAAGAGCTCGCATGGCAATAGACAGCAAGGTTAGGGCATGAGTAGGAGCCAACACAAGTGATAGCGGCAAGAGTATTGGGGAGTCTCTGACGAGGCACCTGAGGAGAACTATGCTCTAAGGGTTCATCGGTGGAGGGGTTTATGGGTCATTGACCCCTCGGTCGATTTGTTATGTGCAACCGACTCCAAAATTACAGCCATAGAGTCGGTTCTACGCACATAACCAACTATGGTAACACCATAGTCGGTTTGTGTCACTGACGCGACTCCAATTTTATAACAATGGATGTTGTCCTGCATAGAAATTACTCTATCCGTTCGAAAATACTTGACACGTTTTTTATATCAAAATACGGGTCCGAACGAAAAGACAGCTGCACGACCTCGCTTAATTAAATCAGAGCAGACGTACAACCTCGAGGGACTACCACTTGCTCACGTTGCGATAGGACATGAAATTAGCAACATCTTAGTTAAGCTATGCATCATGTACGATGTGGTACGTGCACACGGCAGTTTAGTCTGTCCATCATGCATGCGTGCGAACCACAACCATATTTGGGTAGATGCACTTGTCCATCTTACGACTCACGCGTGCGAACCACAACGCAGACCCGCACCAAATTATCCAAACAAATCCGCACCATTCTCAGCCTGACTTACGACGGCGTGCTGCACGTGTTCCTGTGCAGCACTTTTCTGCTGGTTTTTTTTTTCCATCCCATCCGCAAGGATTACACTTTTTTTTTTGCGACAAGCAGCGCGGCCGTGATTGAGCGAATGAATAACACCAGGTTGCGTAATTAAGAATCACCCGTTTAATTTCGAAGAGGCCACGACAGGATTGAAGAAGTCATTCTTATCCCGTTCATGGTCTTTCTACCAGGCGCGATGCCATCTTGTAGTAGTGTTCCCATGCATCTCCGTCAGACGTTTGTTTAACCATCGCTTTTATTGTACGTAGGTATCAGTGTGGATTTGCATATCGATGGAGTGGAGATTCTAAAACGACAACGACACCTTCTGTCGATGCCATACCACCGTGCAGCCGTGCCCATATCATGGTCTCACTGTTTTTTTTTTTTTGACGTGATCATGGTCTCACTGTTGCGGAAGCTGATCGAATCCATTGGACAGAAGCAAGTCCATCGATTTGCAGAGCAGAGGTGGGCTAGCAGTAATAAAGCGCGAGACTGGCGGCACGGACGAACACAACAGGCTGCTTTTCTCATCGTCCAAACAAAACAGTGCTCTTGCCGGTGAACTGGGATGGGCGTCACCGCCGACGTACGGCACTTGCGCCCCGGCGACCGATCTTCCTTGCAAATAAGCACGCCGGAGGTAGCCACCGTCTGTCCCGTGCTACCATGCCCCCACCGACTGCCACGACACGACGCCGTCCGTCTCCATCACCAGAAAAAGAAAGGGAATCACTCGCCATCCCTCCCTCACGTCACTTCCACGCGGGGCCCAGCCCAGCCCAGCGCCCGTGTGAGCTGTGGCGTCGCTGTCGAGGATGTGCGCCATGTCGGACGGGTGCACGTAAACCTCACCTCGTCCCGTCTCGCCACGGGAAAAAGAGATCTCGCACGGAGACGCTAGCACGTCGAGTACGCAGTGTACGTGCTACAGTCCACACTTGGCAAGTTGCGTTCTGCATTTCGTTTTCGACGTTGACCCGCGGGCCCCATATATCCTGGGACCCATGCGTCAGTGGGTGCGGGAGGCTGGCCACGGGACCGACGGCAGCATGCGTAGCTGCGGACGCAAGCCTCCTCGTTCGTCCAACGTAAGCAACGTGCGAGCAGGGATGGGAGAACCCCACCGGTTGCGGTGTCCACGTCGGTCTCCCGGACGGCGACCTTTGGCTCCGGGGCCACGCCGGTCAGGCTGCCTGCCGACGCCTTCAATTCCGGTGCCGCAGTTTCGCTCGTTGCGAGGTGACGAGTCGTCCTACTCGTACGCAACGCCTGAGCGCCGGAGCACGTACTGCACTGTACCTGTACGTGGAAGTGAGCGCCGCGTCGGCCGGAAACGTGCCGTGCGGCGTCTCAGTTCTCGGGCTCCCCTCACCTGATGGCGACGGCACAAGCGGGATCGGGGCGGCGCCGGTGAGCATTGAAGGGCCTACAACTCGAAGGCATTCTTCCAACTCAAATTCCCTCCGCATTCAAATTCCTGATTATTAAACTGAAACAAACTGATCTCACGCATGCGCCGCAAAAGTGGCACTATGCGCTAATGCTAATGTAAAGGCAGCGTCGTGCTACTACTTGCTCCTCCTTGTCTCGGACGGCGGCACGCTGTAATAAGCCTGACGACTGATTGGCATAGCATTTGTGCCCATGATGACTCCATCAACGGCAGGCAAGTACCACGGCGCCTGCATCGATCTGCAGCGGCCATAGAGCCAGCGCGGCAGGAAATATTGAAAGAGCAGAGCATGTCCGCCGTCGTGCATGCACGCACAGCACAGCACACCCCAGGAACAAAAACAAAAAGCGACGCCCACTTTACCATTAACTCGTCGTCGCTTTCGATCTCTCTCTCACTCTCACAAAAAATGAAAAATAAGTCGTCGCTTTCGGTTTTTTTTCTAACAGAGAAAATCAAATCGAGAGGAAACAAAAAAAAAATTCTTTCTCCATCGATCGAGTATTAGCAGCACTACTACTCCGACGGTACACGCCTGCCTGCATCGCGGCTTCCTTCCCTTCCCTTCCCCGCATCCCATGCACCAATCGCCACCGATCGATCGTCCCGTTCCGTTCCTGGTGCGTTGGCTGCTCTCTCCACATCCACCGGAAAGCTACGCCTCCCCCACCCTCCTAGGCTTCTACTCTCCTCCGTATCTGGCGGGGTGCGCGATGAGGTGAGGTGGACTGGGCTTTCCTCTTCTGGTCTGGTGGTGGTGGGGGGAGCTTGATCGGAGTCGGCGCGCGGCCATGGCGGGGATGACCACTCGGCGGCGGCGGCGAAGAGGTGCATGAACGCGGCGTGCGGCGCGCCGGCCCCGGGGCGGGGAGTGGAGGAAGGGCTGGCCGCTGCGATCCGGCGCCGGCTTCGCTCTCCTCTGCGACAAGTGCGGGTACGCCCACTCTGACTCTGCCACATCCTCCTCCCCGCTCGCTGCTGCTGCGTCGGGTTTCGCTTCGTGTGCTCCGGATGCAATCAATGGGCGGATGAATCGATTCGTTTCCATGTTCTTACGGTGGGCAATCTTTAGTTTTTTTCTCTCGTTTCCTCTGGTTTCCCCCTTTCCAGTGGCTTCCCAAGTACTGTAGTAATCTGATTTGTGCGCAAACCGTGCCAAGTGGGAACAGTAGCAGTTATTACAAAGTAGAGTTGACTAACTGAATCCCTCCGCTGATGCTTGCGGTGGTTATTACCGGTGAGATGGAACGGCTAGCTCGCTTGACTCTGTACTAGAGCTCATGCTGAATTCAGATTTTGTATGAAACGTTCAGTTACTTTAGACCAGGCATGAAGATGGTTGCAGCGAATTTTAATTGTGGAAATTGATCTTATGTGTGTGTTCACCGGATTGGTGTCCCTGACGAACCTGTCTCCTGCTCGGCAGCAGTCTGATGGTCAAACATCTGTATGTTGCACCGTTGACTCAGAATTGCTGCCTGGTAAAATTTCGGTGTTGTGACGCCGGACGGTTTGTTGGGGTTGGTTTCCGATGATGGTTAGTCGAATAATTGAAGGCTGTTTTCCTGTGGTATAGGAGGCGGTTACTGTTTGCTCGGTCACAGTTTTGCAGTTCAATTTTCTGGACTCGTCGAATTTTTACATATCTACTGTTCTCTACTTAGGTCCGCATACGAGCAGCTTGTCTTCTGTGATATATTTCACCAAAAGGAGTCTGGGTGGAGGGACTGCTCATTTTGTGGGAAGGTGAGATTGGTGACACATGTTGTCGATTATATGCCCCTAAATTGCTTCACGGCAACGATTCTAAGGACCTCTGTTATTTCAGCATCTCCATTGCGGATGTGTTGCTTCAAAGAACTCCTTTGATCTACTTGATAGCGGGGAGTTCAATGCGTGAACTGCATAAAGAATTCAGGGCTCAATCTGTAAGTATCTCTGTCGCATGATCTGCCTTTTGTTTTTCCAAAATCTGATTGTAATTTCCGCAGGTTCCGTGTCAAGCGTCTCTGAAGCTTTTCTTCTCTCAAAGTAACCAGAGACTCTTTGGTAAAAGCGATGAATTATTGCCAGGTAGACCGTTGGAGTCGCCTTCCCTAATGCTTGACTCCCGAAATGATGATGTTGCTATTATTTCCAAGAGCCATCACCCATTCATGGTAAAAACATAGAACCTGGCAAAGCAGTAACATTTGAGGCAAAAAGAAATTGAAAATGGCGCAAGGCAGATTAAGTGGGAACAACCAACCCTCAGTATTGGGGACATGGGAAGGATGCCTTTCTTAATGAGGGCTCAAAGTGCACTAGAGTCTCCCCAATCCCAATCTACTCGAAGAGATGATAATAGAGATCCAACAGCAGATAGCACAACGAGTGAATCAATTTCTGAGACTGTCTCAGCATGAGCTTGGGCATTGCTAATAACGGAAACAAGATGGAGGCTACTTCAACAATGGAAAGACCTATGCCATCACCAACGACACCGTTTTCGAAGGAAGAGAACTTGCCACTACATTATCTCCATTTCAGCATGCACAAAGAGCTCGGCATTTTCTGACCAGACCACCAAGGGTGGCCGAAGGTGCTGCTTTTGATCCAATGAGAGATGGCTTTCCGCATCTTCGCGTTGCGAGACCACCTGCTGAAGGAAGGGGCCGCAATCAGTTACTTCCTCGGTATTGGCCAAGAATTACAGACCAAGAGCTGCAGCAAATATCTGGAGAGTATCCTTAATATTTTTTCTTCAACTCCTTGGCAACACTGATATTGAAATCATTGACTTGCAAATTACATGATCCATAATTGATCAACTAGGACAGAATGTCTTCAATATGCTGCGTACTTTATTTTTGTTGTGTATATTGTGTTGTCTTCCTTGACTGTATTTTGCTTCAAGTTCAAATTCAACCATTGTCCCACTGTTTGAGAAGGTTTTAAGCGCTAGCGATGCAGGCCGCATAGGACGCCTTGTCCTTCCAAAAGCCTGTGCTGAGGTGATTTTTTTCTTCTTTAGCAAGCCTTGTGCTTCCTCTTCATTATATTAGTATGCTCTTGCCACACATTACTGATTTACCTTTGCCATATAAATATAAACCTTCATGCAAAGGAGCACACTGAAGCTCCCCAGTTTGGGGAATCAGAGTTGCCTGAGTTCAACAGATTGATTGTAAAGTAAATTAGCGTTGTGGAAAACCTAGAAGGAATTACATGTAACACACACAATCAGTCAATCCAATACCTGGTTTAAGTCCTTGACCCTTGCTGTTCTACCTAGGCTATATGCATTCTATCAGTAAAATATGGTGGTAGCATTTTGATACTTGTATTCTTAGGCTCCTAAGAGGCCATCCATACTCCTTCCTAATGGATAAGGTTAAACATGTTTCATGGCTATGCTATTTTGCTTACAAAGTGCCATTCACAAAGCCGTGGGATGATGGAATAGATAAGTTTTTCTTATTTGTTTTTCCTGCCATTCTGAGTTGCCGAGATACTCTATGTAGGCATATTTCCCCCCAATCTCTCAGCCAGAAGGTCGTCCCTTGACAATTCAAGATGCAAAAGGCAAAGAATGGCATTTTCAGTTTAGATTCTGGCCTAATAACAACAGCAGAATGTATGTCTTGGAGGGTGTTACACCATGCATACAGTCCTTACAGTTACAAGCTGGTGATACAGGTGATTTGCAACTTACTTCTTGGATATGATTATAAGCAGCACTTGCTCTATTGCATCATGCTCAGGACTTATTTCATGGTTTAAGCTTGATTTTGCATATCCCTAAAAAAAATGGGAGGATTATTCCTTAGTAAGTTTTTTCTAGCTTATTTGCTTTGTTGGATTGGATTGAAAACCTTGGAACCATAGCAATTTTCCCTACAGACTACTTTTGCGTTATTTGCTGTCAAGTGGAACCAATTTGGAACCAATTTTCATTAAGTCCAACCTCATGCAGATTTTCTATTGTATCTGATGACTATGGCGAACATCTAACTATTCAAAAAGTTCCTGTTTTTTCTTGTGGTGCGACCAAACAACTATCCAATCCTATGTTTTTTTGTTATTTTATTTCTAGAATCCCTCAAATTAAAGAGGGCATGTGCTTTTATGGTACTTAAGTTTGCATTTGTGTTTATAGTGGGAGGTAAATTATGAATTTCCTTAAGTACTCCATCTTTCTAAATAGATGCATTGCCAGTTACTATGGACCAGACAAGTTCAAGTGGTATGTATGACATGATTGTTATGTCCAGTGTCGGCTCTTACATGATTAAGTAACCTTTGTCATTTCCTACGTAGTTTCCTCGCTTCATAAAATATGTTAAATTTGCTACACAGAATTATTATGACATGATTTTTATGTCCAGTGTCGGCTCTTACAAGATTAAGTAACCTTGTCATTTCCTACGTAGTTTCCTCGCTTCATAAAATATGTTAAATTTGCTACACAGAATTATCGGCTGGATACCATGTTCTGTGTATTTAATTTTACTGTGAAGGTTCTTATACGTCCTGCTGTTCTTTGTCTACAGTGACTTTCAGTCGGATAGAACCAGGGGGGAAACTTGTTATGGGCTTCCGGAAGGCCACAAACACTGTCAATTTGCCAGTAAGTTCGAATTTCACAGCAATCTTGCTATAAATATATTGTTCCTTTAAATGTTTGTTCCGCTTATTTGTCCCTTACCTCTGTCCTCCAGCTTTACTTAAATGTATTTATGTTACTCCACAGGACTCGCAGATTACAGCTATTGCAACTGGTTCTCTTCTCAGTGATTCATTCTTCTCTAGTACAAATGAGAATCTATCAATAGTAAATGGCTATTCAGGATTTCTTCAATCGATGAAGGGAGCTGCAGATCTTCAGCCAAGTTCTCTATTTGATCATCATGCGAACTCAGCTGACGGAGATGTTAGTTGGCTTAAGACGGATAGATTTGGCGGCAGGCCAGACGACGGGTCTTTGCAGTTTTTGCAAAAAAGAAGCCGCAATATTGGTTCTAAAAGCAGGAGGCTTTTAATTGATGCTGAAGATGCCTTAGAACTCAAGCTTTCGTGGGAAGAGGCTCAGGAGTTGTTGCGTCCTGCTCCATCTGCAAAACCAACAGTTGTGATGATCGAGGACTATGAATTTGAAGAATATGATGTAAGCTTGCTAGCCATTCATTCTTCACGTTTCAGCGCATCAGGGAACCCTTTATTGGAAGCACAAAAAGACAACCGTCCATTCTCAGGAATGGACTTCAATATTTAACCTATTCTAACTTAACTACATTAATGCAGGAACCTCCTGTCTTTGCAAAGAGATCAATTTTTACTGTACGTTCTACAGGGTAAGAAACTTTGAGTTACCATTCATTGTCATGGTTGGTCCTTGCATAGTGGACACAGAGGTGTTCTTAGTATTAATTGTACCAATTTTGGCAAATACCTGATATATTTATTTAGGGAACAAGATCAATGGATTCAGTGTGATGATTGCTCAAAATGGCGCCGGTTGCCTCTTAATGTTATTATTGCCTCCAAGTGGACATGTGCTGACAACACATGGGATCCAAAGAGGTATACTATTTCACACCTGTGATAAAATCTATCAGTTCTTCATCCGCGAAAGGAAATACCGATCAATTATGATTTTACCAGTATGGTGTGCCATGATAAATTCTGCTTTCATTTATCCACGATCTTACTCCACCAAGAATGTTCGTTAATTACACATCCTTTTTTATTATCTGAAAGGATTTGAAAAGATATGAGCCTTTTTACTCTACTGTATACTATTGTATATGATCTATTGATAATGTCTATGAAAAACTTAGTAGCATCAAGCATCTATTAGTGTCCAGTCTCATAAGTGATAAGTTTCTAATTGTCTAATACTCTCAAAACATATTGTGATGTTATGTAGAATATTGTTTTCTATTAGGTCTTGATTCTTCAAACAATATGTAGTCTTGCAGTCATCGCAACTGTCCTAGTTTGAGCTCAGTTTAGTGAAAATGTGTTATTTTGTAATTGCAAGAATGTTCTCTTTGTTACAGTTTCATATTATTTTGATTCCATACTGCTTTCACATTCTCTTTAGCTGCTTAGGCTTATATCTTTTTCTGCTATATGCAGCTGTTCCTGCTCTGCACCTGAAGAATTAGCCCAGAAGGAGTTGCAAAGTATTCTCCAGCAGTACGAAGGTATGCTGCCATTAGATTAACTGGCGATAAAGTAGGAATTTGGTATAGCTTGATCTCATGAAAAAAAAAAATCAAAATAGAAAGAGGAAATTTTTGTACAAGACACCGCGAGTGACAATCTTGTAAGTGAACATAATTCAAATCGCTGACTATCGCCGCAGATATCAGGAGGCGGAAGAGCAGCTATTTTCTGAAGCAGAACATCCCTGAAATGGATGCGTCGAGCCTTGATGCCTTGGCCAGTGCCGCAGTCTTTGGTGAGGTCGGGAACCAAGGTGCTGCTTCGGTTGCGACGACTACCAAGCACCCGCGGCACCGCCCTGGCTGCACTTGCATAGTGTGTATCCAGCCACCTAGCGGCAAGGGCCCAAAGCACAATCCGTCGTGCACCTGCAACGTCTGCATGACCGTCAGGCGCCGTTTCAAGACGCTGATGATGAGGAAGAAGCAACGACAGTCAGAACGAGAGGAAGCTGAGGCGAGCAAGAAGATCGCCTGGGTGAGCAGAGATGACCCCGAGGGAAGCAACCTGTCGCGGTCCCCCCAGACGGTGGACACCACACGGGATGGCGACGTGATCATGTTCGACAAGGCTGACACGAGCAAGAGTCACATAGACCTCAACTTCCACCCCGCCAGCCGGGACGAGGAGCAGCGGCACGGTGGCGGACAGCCTCGGGTGAGCATGATCAGCCTTCTCGAGGTCGCGAACCGCCCCCTTGAGAGCTACATGAAGCAGAACGGCCTCGTGAGCCTGGCGGTGGAGCAAGGGAACCCCGGCACGTCTCCCCTTCCTCCTCAACCTGCTCCGATGGAGAGTGAAGGGCGACCCTCCGATGAGGGGCACACCGCGTCGGTGGAGAGGGAGAGAGATCCTCCAGACAACATGGCCATCGACGAGGCAGCTGATGAGAACCAGGGTAACATGCCAGTGCCGGTGACAACCCTGCTGCCTGAGCTTGAGCTTGCTGACCGTGCGCTCGTATTAACTAGTGGGTGGGTGTTGTGTCTGACTGGCTTACCCTTTTTTTCAAGGAAGAGCTGGTGAGTTTTAATGTGAAAATCTCAATAGAAAATCATAGGGTTTCATCGTGACTCTTGTGTAACATACGTGTACAGGGCTGTGCAATCCCTTTTGTACGTCGTAACCTCGATGCTGTGTATGAAAAGCGGCTTTGGTGTGGTTGAATGGTTTGTGTTGTATCTAACCCTTAAGCATTCGATAAATGGCATTTGCATTCGTTCTACTGCTTCTATTGCACCGAATCTTGATCCCAAAACCATATTCATCATATATCAATAGAGTCAAGCCTTCATACCTTTTTTGTCAACGGCCCCTCAGGCTACAAAACAAAAGAAAGCATAAGAGAGCTACCAGAGCTTAAGCATTCTTACGCCAGCACCCAGCTCAGACGCAAGGCATGCCACCAGGGACTGCATGCCACTAATACCAGCGAACAATTCCTCCTACCCCAAATTATAGCACCAGCCAGGATAATTTCCTTATCGCCATCTTTCTATAAACCTGCCCATATTTCATAAAAGCACAAGCATAACAAGTTATTCCTGCTGGTGATTTTATCACCTTTTTTTTTTCCAAGGCAAGCCCCGTTTCTCAATTTCCAAAGTGCCCAACATAAAGCACCCAGACCAACCACATGGACATCCAAGCAAAAAACTGGGTAAAGTTCTCAGGTCTATCTTGGGCACCATTTGTCAAACTTACACCACTCCACATATATTTGGCTGCAAGGCATATAAAAAATAAGTGATGGTTTGTTTCAGCGTCCTCACAGACATTTCAAATTTCATCGTCACAGGAAGTAAGAAAGAGGAATTGGAATTCTTAACGGATACATTGCCTACTCTACTAAGTTTCAACATAATTTCTTTACTAAATATTCAGGGAGAAGCCACTTGAAATATGAGATGAGATCTCATAATGAGATGGTAGTTCTCCAGATGAAACAAATGAGTACAAGGTGGTTAAGACAGAGTAGAGAAACCATTTGTGTTACTACCTCTTGGTATGAGGAAGAGGCAATGACGATTGCTTAAAGGCTACACTAGTGTCTGTGAACACACATATCACCTTGTGTTTATTTCTATACTCTGCAGGAGAAAATTTTCCATGATCAGATAGAAAACATTCACAGGGCCACGTAGGGCAAGGAAAGTGAGAGCCTGTGACAGCAGTAACTCAAATCAGTATACAAGTTGTCGCCTACACAGCTCTTTACACTATGTGATGCCAAAACTGGATCCATCAGCTCTTTACAGACTAGTAGCCCCAAGAAGCATACGTTGCTCAACGTTTTACAGCATTCCTCCTCCTATCTGTTTACTTACTACTCATCTAAATAGGTGTCATCAAACCGCTGCTCACCTTCCTCAGTTGGCGGTGACCTTCTCCTCAGCAAAAACTGGACTAGCGAGACGGCCGCGACCAGAGCGATTTCCACGTGGTCCGACGTGCTGGCCTTGAGGCAAAGGCGGCCTAGGTTTCTGCTGTTTATGTTAGTGCCGATGGATAGTTTCGACCCACGGCCCACTCGCAAGACTGACTGGAGATTGGCACCGACAACGGTCTCTTTCTCGAACGACACCACAGTGGCTGCCATGGTGGTGCTCCCTTCTCTCACAGGGTAGTCTTTTCCCCTTACTGTTACTTCCAGGCCGCCTCCATCCGCCACTTGGCCGCCGCCAAACATTCTCCCGGCATTGGCTACCAACTCGACCCGTTTACCAATCGTGACAGAATCCTCCAATTTGGCTCCACAAAAATACTTGCTACCAAATTTAGTAACAGAAATACCTCCTCCAGCGGTGTTCCAAGCCAAATTTCGGTACTTGGCATCCCCATGAACAGTACAAACCAAATCCTTACTTGCTGTTTGCATATTCATGCCCCCGTCAAGGAGTAGTCTCTCTGATCAGTATAGCTTACTGAACATTCTGATTGGATATACATGTCTTCTTTGTCCTTTCTCATCTGTCCTGCGATTGATACAGATATGCTCTTCTTAAAATCTTGACATGATTCGAAATTGATCCCGTCAAACCCAATATCATGGTCCCATCCTTGGGGATCCAAAACTGGTCTAAACAATTGGTCATCAGTTATAAGGTGACGGTAGCGGTGCGCTGGATAATCGGAGTCAAAACTCAATGGGATTTCCATGTCTGACATGTGCACAGTCTCTGGGGACGTGCTGCTTCTTCGTAATCATCAGCAACTGCAGATGACACTTCACTGTTTTGAGCTTCAGCAAGCTTCTGCCTCCTGATTCCTTCCTTCCACTGCTGTTTTAGGTATGAAGTCTCACGGTAGTCCAGTTCATCAAGATATGCAGTTCTCTGTTCTTTGGTCAGTTTCTCGAATTCAGATCTTTTGAGAACACGGAATGGTGGTAGCTGATCATAGTCATCCTCCTCATCTGATGCTTCAGTCATCTCGCTGTCAACACCGTCAGAACTCGATGGCGAATAAGGCTTAAGGAGTGACGAAAGAAGATGAGGCAGTGAAGGTAGCCTGGTATTTGCTTGTGACAGTAGAAAACTATCTTGAAACTTGAGTAACGAATTTGCTTCTGCCAACAACTTGGTCGCCCCACACAAAAGCAGAAGTTCTGATACCCATACCTGCCCATTTGGCAGAACCCTTTCACCTCTGGTATTCCGTCTGCACATTGGATGATTGTCAACCAGAACAATAGGGTTCTCCAGCTGTGTGTTAGAAGCTGCTACCTGGACATGACGCTGCACGATATTCTTACAGTAACGGGTGTACACATCATATTCCAAAGGATAACCATCTGGTCCTTCAGGAGGTGACGATGAACAGTGAGTCATTACAAGGACAGTGTTGAACCACATTGAAGAGCCCAATATATCAGTCATAAGCTTCAGCAAAGGGTAATCACTGTATCTGCTGTTAATATGGTCAAGTCGCTCAAAGTACAATACGATATCAGGCGGGGACCTTTTAATGA
Organism: Poa pratensis; assembly: GCA_947311845.1. Taxonomy (NCBI): domain Eukaryota; kingdom Viridiplantae; phylum Streptophyta; class Magnoliopsida; order Poales; family Poaceae; genus Poa; species Poa pratensis. The sequence continues at coordinate 12,174,179 of CAMZMU010000128.1, read as the reverse complement.
AACGCTTCACGACATGCAAAATCTTCCTGTTCCTCCGTTGGCTGTGGTAATGAGGCGACATACCTGGTGTGTCAATAACTGTAACCCTTACTCCTTTGATAGTTCCATCAACCCTCTTTATCCTACTAGTACCAGGAAAAAGTGCATTAGTATCAACCTTCATTTCATCAAAAATGGAATTAACTGTGGCACTCTTCCCCACACCAGTCTTTCCCAGAAGCAGAATTCGCAAGGGAGGTCCAAATCTGGTCCACCGGGTGCTTCTTGTTCTGCTGCTATAACTCTGGCTTTGTTGATAGCGAGGTTGGTTCTTTTGGCATCTGATTCACCAGCCTTGATCAAGTTGGCAAGCTGCAGTCTGTACAGTACCTGTGCCACTACATTAGTACTGGGAGGCACTCCAGTCCTGTGTACCAGCCGCAAAAACTTAATCTGAAGTGCCTCAACTTGCTTTAGTGGATCTGGCTTCCTGCTATCATGATCTGGCTGAAGATGACCAACGAAACTGTACCATCATGTGGGCTGGACATGGCCTCTGATGCATGGCTATCACTGGAAGGAAATCTGTTGGCAGATACTGTGTCTACAAACTCACTCTGAGTTGTGCCTGAAACAGGAAAACCGATACGCGACGCATTCAATTTAGTATCAACATTTAACAGGAGGATCAAATTATAGCGTAACTTTCCCAAATCCAATGAAGGCAAGAAATGTCTATACATGATGGAATACAGAACAAACAATTTGCAGCAGGGCCTTCAGCTAAATGAATTCAAGGCATGACCAACAGACAAAAGGGATACCACAGTTGCAATCACAGCAAGTGAACGTCCCCAAAAGCTATAAATTTTCGTCAGGTCCATATATTAGGACAGCAGAAAATTGGACTAACGAAAGATGAAACCACGTGACATTAATCCCCCAAAATCATCCAAAAACGCGCTAAGGGCCTAATATCACAACCAATTCGATCCGACCGACAACAACCTGAATGAAAAAAAGGGATTATAGTGCTCATAAGGTAAACTAGGTAAGGAGAGTGCCCTCACCGTGGCCCTCGGAGGCGGCGTGGTCGGCCCCGGAGATGGCGAACGGCCTCGCCGACACCAGGGACGACCCGAGCCGGTAGGAGATCCAGTCCCTGAAGTTCAACATCATCCTTTCACCTGCACAGAGGCGGGAGCATCCAAATCAGCGATTCTTCCTCCCGTCACCCACTCACCCCCAACCCGTAAGGTATCAAGGCAAGGAAAAACTTCGCCGCAACGGTACCTCGTCGGTCGGTCGGCCGGCCGGCGGCCGGCGGCTTGGGTGGTCTTGGGATGAGGCGATAGTCGTTGCTGGAGATGTGCTTATTTTTTTTCGTGTGGCGTCAGAAAGAGGGGCGGAGAGGTGAGTGCCTCAGCCTTCCAACCGGACAGCAAACAGTGCCTCAGCCTTCCAAGGCGGAGTAGGTTTTGTCACGTCTGCGAGGAGTTTTTTTTTTTTTTGAGAACTCCGTCTCCGAGGAGATGAGAGGGAGCGGCAGATGGCTCTCTGGTAGGTGGGCCCTAGTGTTCGGTGTTCCACACCTACGGCCCGGTATATAGGCAAGACCGGCGTAAACTTTCCGTCCCGTCGGAGAACCAGAACAGAAATCTCGTGTTTGATTTTGATTTTGATTTCAGTACAAATATCAGATAATCTTTTTTCCGGATGCTTCCCACTGTATTCAGCCTGAATGTTCCGGCTTGACCTCAACCACTCGTACCGACTCGTCGGCACTGCAGAGAGGTAGACGGTGATCAAATCAGCGGGAGCGGCCGCAAATGTCTCTTTGGCATGCCGGACGATGGTGCTGGCACAAGCGATGGGCCTGGAGGCTACGAGTTCAACGGAATGCGCGACGACAACAACACATTATTGAAATCGGCATTGTCATAGATTTACGTTTGTGCTTGTAAGTTTTCGTGATTATAGATTGTGTTCGACATGTGTCGATTATGGTTGCGAATAGCTTGTCTGAAATGTTCTGATATGGTAGTTGTTCTGGTGTTACCGTCGAGACCGCCATTCCGAAGGCAGAATAAGACAAGAAAGAGCAGGGTGAAGAGGTGGAGGTGCAAGACAGAGGGGAGCACGTCAACCATTTGATTTACATGCATGCATACTTGATGTTGCTTGATGTTTTGTAATATATGATCGCTCGGACATGGCGATCGCTTTTGTGCTTAAATATTAAAACTTGACCGTCCATTTTGTATATTTTAATAGAAAAAGGCCATTATGACTGTCGCATTGGTGGATAGCCGATCCCAATAAATGGCAACGTGTGCCGAGCTTCCCACTTAGAACATCTTCACTCGCGGCGTTCATATCATGTCCGGTTGCAGCGCCGAATGGAGCTATTGGCGCAGTCCGGACGCGCTGCCACATAATGGGGACACCTCTCCCCGCTCGCGCCGCCGACACATAATTTTCAAACAAGATTTGATCATGGAAATAGATAGATTTCATTCGAAATTTGACATAATTCGTTCAAACTACTAAACTAAACCTAATTAAGTAGAGCGGTAGGCGGCCACCTGCAGTACGGGCAGGAGCTCGCTCGTGCAGGTAAAGGTGCCCAATGTCAGTCAGTGTAGCTGCAGTCGACGTAGAAGCCGCCGCCATGAACGACGATGCAGGTGCTGGTATTGGTGGTGCAGGGCCGGACGTCGTGCCGACGGAGCCAATGACGCCTCGATTGCGAGCTGCATGCCCTCCCACTCGGGTTCGGGCCACTCCTCGCCATCATCATCATCATCCTTCTCCTTCACCTGCCGAGGTGCCGGCAGTCCATGGGCCACTGCCGCGCGCTGCTCTCCCCGCGGACCTAGCTGCCTCCACAACCTCGTACGCCGCGCACTCCATGTCTATCCCTGTGGCGAAGTCCTTATCGGAGGTGTTGGTGAGGAGTTCGTCGTTGGAGGCGAACCACTCCTGGGGTGGCGATCCACTCGCGGAGGTGGAGAAGAAGTTGTGGAGACGCCCCTAGTACTCCACCTTGATCTGCTCATCCCAGTACGACATGGTGGGAGCGTAGCGATAGTCGTCCACCAGCTCCAGCGATATTTTGCACACTGGTTGAAGTCATCATTATCTACATCTAGGATTGTTTTCAGAATTTTTTGAAACTTAAAAGTGTCATTTTCAAAATTTTCAACCTACAGAACGCCTCACTCGGCGAAAATGCATTGTTTCCCGACCCGAACACCGGAACCGGAATACTCTCACACGGTCAGAGTCTCGGCGACAGGAACACGCACGCACCTGCGCTGCCAGCGCAATGGCGATGCCGCCGAAGCCCCCGCCGGGGCGCAGCGCCAACCTCAACCTCCCCTGCCCGCTACCGCCCATCCCAGGCGGGGCTCATCCAGGCCATCCACCCGCGGCGGCGCCGTCGCGGTCTCACCACCGCCGCGCTAGATCTGAGGTGGCCTTCCGCTTCCCGAACGCCGACGGCGGAGGCTTCGACGAGATCGGCTCAGAGGACGACCTCTTCTCCACGTTCATGGACATGGAGAAGATCGCTGGCAACGGCGCCGGCGCCGGCGCCGACCGTGACCGCGCCGCGGAGACGTCCTCCTCGCCGCCGCGCCCCACCAAGCACCGCCACAGCGCGTCGTTCGACGGGTTCGCCATGGGGTGCGTCGGCGGCGGCCCCGGGAAGCACCAGGATGGCAGCGGGGGCGGAGGGCTGTTCGCAGATGTGCTGGAGGCTAAGAAGGCCATGTCCTCCGAGCAGCTCTCTGAGCTCGCCTCCGTCGACCCCAAGCGTGCCAAAAGGTGTCCCCCCTTTCTTTGGCATCCATCGCATTCTCAAGCTACTTTGGATTCGAGTTGGTGGTCGGTTGGTAGGCTTCTAGGATTACATGCAGCTCTTACTTTTGAAATTTTGATAACCAATTGATGGAGTGCGGTTAAGGACCAATGAGAATTGTGGTCTAGGTAGGCGTGGCTCGCTTTGATTCTGCAAGCAAAGAAACATGGTAGCCAAATTGCAGGGCCTAGGCTATTACGTAGTCAAGTCACGGCACATTGTTGCTGTTAGTGGTCTTGAATCTGGATGGACAGTGACAGGCAGCTCGTAGGACAGGACTGGAGCAAGCTGGCCAACTTGTCTCCTTCTGACATTTCTCGCTTAAGTAGGTTTCTTTTTTAAATACAAGCAGCCATAGAAGTGGTTCAAATGCTAATTTTGTTGTTTTCTAAGTTGCTGTCATTGTTCGAAAAGCTGCTTCACGCCATTTAGTTCATAAATATGCGAAGAGCGTGGGATGAAAAGGGCGGGAGATGGCAACGGTTTCTGCATGCACCTTATTATGGTATATTCTCTCCATTGGCTATGGCTTCTTTGCACCATTTTCTTTGGGTCTCCAACTTAATTCAATGAAGCTTTTGCGGCATATCCTTGAATTTATAATTCTCCTGTTTCAAATTAACCACTTTCCCCTTTTTACGTACATTAAATTGGTTATTTGATGCAATAGTGTTTTGTTTCTTATGTTGCTGGCTTAGTCTGAAAAGCTTCTTAGTGCCATTTAGTTCTTACATAGACTCTTAAATACACAAAGCATGTGGTGGAAGAGGCGGGAGATGGCGATTTATTGCATGTTGCTTAGGCCTGCATTTGGCGCACTTGCCCCACTTTCAAGGCCATTGTTATTTCATGCCCTGGGCCTGCAAAATGTTCAATGAAGTTGCTGTGATCGACTTTTTAATTTGCTCTTTTATTTTGAAATAACTGGCTGAAATATAATTATTTCCTGTTTTGTATACATTAAGTAACATTATAGTTAAATAAATACCTACATTTCTAATGTAGGTTTCATTTGTCCAGCAGCAAAATTTTCCCCATTGCAATCCTCACATTCACATTGATAATAGTTCCTAGACCGTGCTGTTTTCTAGTATAAGGTGATGTTCATCGTAACACTGAAACTTTACTGATTAGGACCACTTTTGCTTAGGCAATCAAATTTGTCACAGCTGTGGACAGCTGATGTAGCGCCTTGAGATCTGATTCTTTCCATCTCTACAAGATAATAGGTTTTCTTTTAAAGCTATGCTCTACTTACAATCCTTCTGCTGTGCGATGGTTATTTGCCAGTGGCATTGTGTTAGCTGGCTGCATTGAGTAAAGGCCAATTAAATTGCTGAGCTTTCTTTGTTTCAGAATTCTAGCGAACAGACAGTCTGCAGCTCGGTCAAAGGAAAGAAAGGCTAGATATATAACAGAATTAGAGCGGAAGGTTCAAACTCTTCAAACCGAGGCTACTACTCTTTCGGCACAACTGACACTATTTCAGGTAACAGTACATCGATCTGTTTGCTTCATGGATTGCACTATTCACTATTATGTTTCTCAGTGCAGAAAAAAGTACTAGTAAGTTCATGTTATTGACAATAGAAAAAGTACTAGTAAGTTCATGTTATTGACAATAGAAAACAGATCCCAATAGAGTATGGTGAGACTGCAATTACCAATCCAAACATCACTCCAGAATCTAATTCTAACACCATTACCAACCTCCCCCCTGTACCCCATTTTTGCAGCATTTGCCGCCCACATGACCCCTTTCCAAAAAGAGGAACAAGGGTTGGGTGAAGCACACATGATATTAGGAGAGAGATCATATTTGAAACCAACAATTTTCCTCCAAATCCTGTTACTATCTAGGTGCTATCTTTTAATCCAGGAAGCAAGCAAACACAAGTTAATCTCCCTCAGATTTTGAATGCCTAAGCCACCAAAATCTTTTTTAAGACATACCAGATCCCAATTGGCTAAATGATATTTTTTCTTATCTTCAGTCACTCCACAAGAAGTGAGACATCTGAGAATTAATAACTTTTATAGCTTATTTGGGAAACTTTATTACAGATAGTAGATACATTGGAATGCTAGCAGTACAAGATTGTAGCAAAACTATTCTACTTTTATAATTCAGGAGCTTACCCTCCAACCAGCAAACCTTTTAAATTTTTTATCCACAATGGGTTGGAGGTCCTCTCTTTTAAGTTTCGAAAAATGTAGAGGCACACCCAAATATTTACAAGGGAACGAGGCAATTTTGCAGCAGAAAATCTGGGCAAGCACCTTAGCATTAGCTTCATCCACATTAATAACCATAAGGTCAGATTTATGGTAATTGATCCTCATACCAGACATACCCTCAAAACAGGATAAGAGCCACCTAAGGTTTCTGGGATACTCAACGTCATTTTCAAGGAAAATGATGGTGTCATCAGCATATTGCAAGCTGATGACACCCCCAGGAACTACTTGAGGTAAAAGACCACGAATTAAGACAAGTCTAGCAGCTTTAAAACGAATTTTGGAAAAAAAACATCAGCAACCAGATTGAAGAGGATAGGGGAACTAGGATCCCCTTGTTTAAGACCTCTCCCAGCTTTAAAATAAGGGCCATTTACTTCATTGAGTCTCACACAAAACGAACCACCAAAAACTTTTGATCCAGTTTCTAAACACTGAACCAAAACCTCTAGAAGCAAGCATTTCGTCCAGAAAGGACCAACATACCTCGCGTTGTATCGTCGAACAACATTGCTCTCAGTCGCAGATATTCTCTCTGTTCCACAATAAGTCTTGTGGTTTTAGTTCAAATTTGAACTAAAAAGAGAGGACCTCCAACCAATTGTGTAAAGGGCTCCTAATAAAAGGCTCCTAATTAAAGGCTCCTAATAAGTCTTTTGGTTTTAGTTCAAATTTGAACTAAAAAGAGAGGACCTCCAACCAATTGTGTAAAGGGCTCCTAATTAAAGGCTCCTAATTAACATGATGCATAAGTTTTTGAACTTATCGATCGCGCGTGATAGTTTTTGAACTTTGTGCACGACCATGACCACGCTGCATAGGGCATGGGTTCAGCAAGCCGGGTTCACCTAGTCGCCGTCGGTATGAAACGAGATTGCCTATGGTCACCGGACCGATTGGTGGTGACCACCATACTGGCGGCGTTATGACTCTCAACAGGGCACGGAGAAGATGGAAAATACAACGGGGGCTTGTCGTAGTGTCAAAAAATGTGAGGACGGAAAATACAGCGGGAGCTCGCCCTAGTGTTGAAAATGCGCTTATTCAAGGTCGGAGGATATGACTAAGTCAACAGTTACAACCGGCTACAGTGGAGGAAGACGAGAACCATGGCGTTGATTCGGTGCATACCGACTTGATTCCATTGGAGGAAAGGAGGGGCGCAACAAAGCGGAGGTGATGGTGCTCGGCCGGTCTTGGGAACGACGATGGGGGTTGTGATGCTAGTGCCAAAGAAAATCAAGCCTCCGAGGGATTAGAGGGTCAGCGAACATAGTTAAGAGGGTGATAAGTTTGAGTTGTTTTAAATCTGTTTTACACCGTAAACAGCGTGATTTAAGTGGGACACATCACATCCCATGAAAGTGAGCTAGCCTTTTCTTCTTCACCTGCAACATAAGAGCATGAACCCATGTGGGTTTCATTAATTCGAAGATGGAATAGCGCCCTTGTTGTCCTCTTAAACCCACGCTGCAGCGCTACACTAATGCGTGCATGATCGAAGGGACCACTGGATTTCGAGTTGTAATTCCTAGCACTAGGGCGTGTTAGCGTGTGGTGTACTATGCAACAGCACACAATATTTGACCCTTGTTTCAACATGTAAGCGGCTATTTTTTTTGTTTGTAGAAATGTTATCCTCACTTTTATATATGTAAAAAAAATGCTTTGTACACTCCTCAACATCCATGAAGCTGACTAAAATAGAGCCTCAAGAGTGAAAATTGCCACACTTTTTTTTTGACACAAAGACGGTAGGGAAAGACTCCCTACTGTGTCATTTTCTATTTATAAAATGGGAGTATTTACATGGTACATGAATCTAACATCCTGTGAAAGCTCATAAAGTATCTAGCCATGACTGCATGCCTTCCTTGAGACTAGGTTTAGCCCTATGCATGGATAAAGATAAAAAAAGCTTTAAATCTCACAATGCATCTTAGAACAGATGGAGCATTTCCATTGAATATAGCATCATTTCTTTGGTCCCATATACTCCAACATCCAGCTTTAAATCTAACAATGCATCTTAGAACAGATGTAGGTCATGGGGATAGCAGTTGCAGCGACATTGGTTGCTGCATCCTACTTTAGCCAAGTAACGACAATCGACAATGCAATTACCACGTGTAGAATTGCAATTCATCCAGCGTTTTGGTTCATGGTTAGTTTATTATCCCCAAGAAATCATTAATCCAGGCCTTTAGCCAAGAACTAACACTGGAACTTCTGCCACCAACCATGTGCTAATAACCTCATAATAGATATACAGAAGATCCATGTGTATAATACATGCGAGTAAAAAATAGTTAGTGCTTACCACTAACAACTACTCCCTCCGTTCTAAATTAGATGTCTTACATTTGTCCAAATGTGGATGTATCTATACTTGTAACATGTCTAGATACATCCACATGTGGCTAAATGGAAGTCATCTAAATTGGAACGGAGGGAGTATTAACCGCCATATATTTTGGATATGCTAACTGACTAACACCGTATACACCCCTCAATTAAATCTCTCTCTCTCTAAACATGGAATCCATTTCCACCATTGACTCCTCAAATCTTTTGGCAATCCATATCTTGGCACCAATTAAATGACATATATAAAACCCATGAATTAAATACGGATCACCTCCCCTATATAAAGGTGCACAGGCCGTGGAGGGCATAGACAATTCCATCCTATTCGTAGGACACACACAATACAAACCTCAGTGCCTCTCCCGACTGATGGCGGCCACGATATATTCTTCAAACCGAGGCCACTACTCTTTCGACACAACTGACACTATTTCAGATAACAGTACATCGATCTGTTTGCTTCATGGATTGCACTATTCACTATTATGTTTCTCAGTGCACCAAAAAGCACAGTACCGCTTAAAGAAAGACACCGTGCATAGTAAACTAGTAATTATCCCTTTAAACCGTGTCAACCAAGCTGCAACTGCTCTACACTCGGTGAATCACCAATCAGCATGCTATTTTCTTTGCACCGATGCATATGCCATCAGAACTATGGTGCATGTTAGGATAAGTTATCTGGTTATTGTTGACTAATGCATATGTAGTGGTAGCGCCAATCCATGCCAAGTGATGATTCTATGTGGTTTTATTAACAATGTAGAGAGCTGAATGGCGATGCCCTGCAACATGAGACGATAAAAGCTGTAACTCTGTTTACCAGAATGCCACAACTGTTAGGTTTCTGTTATCTGGGATGCTTGTATTGTTGTAGTCTGTTGAATTTTGACCAGGATTGTGAATTTAGACATGTTCTTTTGTATAAATAATGTTGTTTGCATAGACTTGCTGGATATCCTTTAAGCAGTTATATTTTGCTGGGCAGAGAGACACAACAGGACTTTCTGCAGAAAACACAGAGCTCAAAATAAGGTTGCAGGCCATGGAGCAACAAGCTCAACTGCGTGATGGTGAGTTTCTTATTATCTTAACTAGTATATTCATGTCAACTCGAATGGAGATTTCTGGCTCCCGGCCTCCAGTAATCCCAATATTCAAAACTAAATAATAATAATATCTACAAGTTTTTAAAAATGTGAAAAATAATTCCCACAAACGTGCAAAATCTCAAATTGAAATACTTTATATTCAGAGGTACACAAAAATGACAAATATGTGGATCTGAGTATACGCACTTCCAAGTCTTCAAAATTTACAAGATTTTGTCATTTTTGTGTAGCCATAATATCAAGAATTACCCATTGTGAGTTTGCATGCTTATATGATGCATCATTGACTATATATAGATTTTTTTAGACTTTTTAAAAACTTGTAAATACAGTTTTTGTATTTTTATAAATAAAGGGATCGCTGGAGCTTGGGAGCCAAAGTGACTTTTCGTGTCAATTTTTGGTTTTCATTGTTTCCAATAAGTTCATGCAGCAACCAGCAAGGTGCTTTATTGTTGCTCTATAGACTTACATAGAACAAAAAACTTCTTTCAGCTAATGTCTATGCTTATTAATATGGGCAAGTTTTCTATGTAAAGGACATTATCATCTTATGATAGGACACTTGGGTATCTTAATGCTCTTTTTTTTGTTGGCTTTGCTTAATGTGCATTTGCTATGTTCATCATGCACTTACCCCTAAAATCAGTGGTTACTTTATGCAATTCTTTTCACGAAATGTAGGCTCATTTCCTGGAAATGTTACTGCTCTGTTTGCTCTTGATTGCATACTTTATGTTTCTGTGTCTGGTTGAATGAGTATTGGAGCAGCTAGTTTATATTGCTGTGTTAAGTACCATGCTCGATTGTTAGGCATAGACATATACTGAAAGCTGGCACATTGTTTCTGAAATTATATCATGTGAGGTCAGTCACATTTGTCGTGCTAAATAGTTTTGACATGTTTTAACAATCCGTAAACATCTAAACTAGAGATGACTTGTTGTCTTAACAGATATACCTTGTGTTTTCAGCTCTGAATGATGCACTGAAGCAGGAAGTGGAGAGGCTTAAGATCGCTACAGGTGATACGACAAAGTCTGACGAAGCATATAATACGGGAATGCATCATGTCCCATACAGCCCGTCTTTCTTCCAACTCTCCAAGCAACACCCAGCTCAGCATCACGCAAGTGTTCATCAGCTTCCACCCCAATTCGAATCACCTCATCCCAATGTCTCAAGCCACCAGATGCTATCCCACCCCAATACCTTCTCGGATATGATGCAGCAAGACTCGCTTGGGCGGCTCCAGGGGCTGGACATTGGCAAAGGATCAGTGGCTGTGAAGTTGGAGGCCGAGGTTGCCGTGAAGTCAGATGGCAGCACCATATCTGCAGGTTAAAGCAATAGCACCTTCTCATTATAGACCTACCTGCAAACAAGTACTTCTTTCATTTAGATTTATTTGTTCATAGTCTGACATCCTTGAACTGCTCCCCTCGCCCCTGTAGACATAATTTTTTCCCCAATTATTTCTATTTACTTGCATTGATTGGTTGTAAGACCTTGATATGTTTGTTTTGGGTCCATTTCCTATGTGTTGTGTGTTGTTGCAAAGTTAGGGGAACTGGACGATCAGCTAGTTCTTTTTCCCCTTGCCTTATAGGCTTATCAATCATGGGTTTTCAGTTTGGATATCTGTATATTTTTCTGTTGATATGCTGATTCTTAATGATCACATCCTGGGAATCTAGATATATCAGATTGCTGGAGAACTGTGTTGTTTTTAGACATCTGAACTTAGAGAAATGTTTTACACACTTTTATATGAAAAATGGTTTACACACATCTACAACTGTTTAGGCGAAGTTTAAGTTGACTACAAAATAAACCTGAAGAGTGTGTCACATGGTCTCATTGTTTACCAGCCACCTGAGGTCAAAATGTAGAGAGTTGGAATGCCTACTTTTCATAAGTATTTATCATGTCTGAGCCCCGGATCCAGCAGTTCCCAGCGGCGTCCTTTGTCCTAATAGACGAGATCAACTGCTACGCCTGTCTACTAAATCTGATTAATGGGAAGTTCATGGTGCCGCACATCGACGTGTGGGATGCCTCGACGTATGGGATGCCTGGACATGAGATACTTGGACCATGTGCAAAGGAAAGAGCCAGTGGCTCGACCGTGCCGCTCATTTTGACTGGAGCAACAAGCTCGACGACGAGCGCTGGGAGATGGTCACTGAAGGCTCCCTGCTCTGTTTGGCCTTCCCCTTCTTCCATGGTAAGGTCTATTTCGCCAGCGTGGGCACATTCACGGGGGTCCTGGTCGTGGGCCGGCTGAGAGAGTGGCTCGCTCTAGGAACGTACCCCAGCTAGAGCCCCACACGCATGGCCAAGCATTGAGCAGCTTCTACGCTAGTTTGCCAGTGGATCATGGGATTGAATCCGTATTAGATTTCCAGTTGTAATTCTTAGCACTAGGGCGTGTCAGCGTGTTGTGTGTACTATGCAACAACACACTATATTTGACCCTTGTTTCAACATGTAAGCGGTTATTTTTCGTTTGTAGAAATGTTATCCTGACTTCTATATATGTAAAAATGCTTTTGTACACTCCACAACATCCATGAAGCTGACTAAAATAGAGCCTCAAGAGTGCCAATTGCCACACCATCTTTTTGTTTTTGACACAAAGACAGTAGGGAAAGTACTCCCTACCGTGTCATTTTCTATTTTATAAAATGGGAGTATTTACATGGTGTATGAGTCTTATATCCAGTGTGAGCTCATAAAGTATCTAGCGATGACTGTATGCCTTCCTTGAGACTAGGTTTAGCCCTATGCATGGATAAAGACAAAAAATTTAAATCTAACAATGCATCTTAGAACATGTCACAATCTAGATTGCATAGGGGTAGTCGTGAGAGGTGGGAGGCCTGGGGCTGGTTTAGGTTTGGGCGCCGTGATGCCCTAGGGTAGATCGGTTCTGGAGGGAAACCTCCCCTTTTTTCTGTTTATTTCTGTGATACCTATTACACGAGTACTACTTGGCTTTGTATAGGAGCCAGCCACCTAGAGATAGAAACCTAATTCAACTAGGGCTACTCGTGTGGCTGGTTTCATTGAGAAATGGAACTGGGGCTCCCCCGTTAAGGGACCCTCTTGATCTAAAAAAAATCAACTAGGGCTCCTGATTCTAGATAACGACCATTACTTGGAAATAAAGAAAGATGACAAATCCTAAGATAGGAAAGTTTAGGTATGGCTGTTTCGCTTGCCCTGCATGACAGAACAGATGGAGCATTTTCTGTTGAATATAGCATCATTTCTTTTGTCCCATACACTCCAACATCCAGCGATCAGGATCTCCATTAGAAAGCTGATTGAATATCTTCCTTTTGCCTCCTGAATCATAGTATTGATGTCATAATCAGAATTCCATTCAAAATCCAATTGCCCACCAAAAGCTTTGACTGAAGCTACATTCAAAGAATAAATGGACGAGGGTTTTTTCAGGGCAAGTATCGCATAATATGCAATCTGGAAACTCCACATAAAAATACTTTTTTTTCTTCACCATGTCCTTTGTATTTAGTCTGCCATGGAGTAACCAGGCAAACACATTTTTTTGAAACGTGGGGCAAAAGCTTTGCCCCTCATATTAATTAAGGAGTTGCAAGAATGCAATTTGGTACGGACCCGTTATTACAAAGGAATAACTACTCTCGCGGCATCAAGTTGCCCAAATGTTTGGCACCCGCTAGAACCCACAACCGGGCCTCAATCTTAATTCTATCAAGCATCACAAAAGGCGGCGTAGACTCGTGTTGGAAAACTCTTGCGTTCCTCTCATTCCAAACCTCCCAAGTTGTTAGGAGAGTAATCGAAGCAACCGCCCTCCGATGAGGGGAGACATCCGCCATCTTTAGCCACCACTCATTGAAGGAGAGGCTCGCCCAAGAATCCGGGACAATGGTGTTGATCCCTAGCCAATCCTTTATCATACCCCATAGCCTACATGTGAGGCGGCAATGGACGAAGAGGTGTGCCACCGACTCCGTGGTTTGCTTGCAAAAGGGACATAGGCCACAATTAGGCCACCCTCTCCTCGCCAAACGGTCCGCCGTCCACACCCTATTTTGGTTGGCAAGCCAAGCAAAAAACTTTGTCTTCGGCGGCGCCCAACCCTTCCAAATTGTTTTCTCCATGGAGGAGAAGATGGAGCCCATGAATTGCAACTCATAGGCGGACTTTGTCGTGTACTCACCATTCTCCGTAAGCTTCCAACGAATCTCATCACAAGTGTTTGGGTTAAGTTGAATGTTGAGTAGCGCCCAAAGACCCATGAATTGAGAGAAATGTGCACCGGTAAAATCCTCATCGAGGCGCACCTTGCTCACCCAACCCGCTCCAACCAAGGCCTCACGAATGGTGCCTCCCTTCTTGCTTGAGGAAGCAAAGATGAGGGGGGCAATGTCCTTCGGCTTCCTTCCCTCCAACCATGGCGCATGCCAAAATGAGGCCTTCGCACCATTGCCGATCGTGATTGTAGTGGCGGAGTAGAAAATGTCCATGTCTTCGTTAGTGCACGGGTTGCCGGATCCCACCCAAATTTTGTTGGCGTCTTTCCATTCTAACCATAGCCACCGCAAACGCAAGGCCATAGCAAATTTGGCCAAGTGAAGGATACCAAGCCCTCCAAGTTTTTTAGGATGACAAACCAACTCCCAATTCACCTTGCATTTGGCACCCGTGGTTGTATCTTTGGCCGACCATAGGAAAGCACGTTGAATCTTGTTCAAAAAAGTCATCGTCCCCGGTGGGATGACAAGAGGAGTCAAGTAATAGATGGCTTGAGGAGCGATGACCGACTTGACAAGAGAAGCCCGGCCGGCCGTGGCTATGTACTTGCCATTCCAAGTAGGGAGCTTGTTCGCGCACTTGTCCTCATGGTGTTGAAAATCCCCCCTACGAAGGCGCCAAACCGAGAGGGGTAGGCCAAGGTAGCGTAGGGGAAAAGAAGCCCGTGTAGCCGGGATGCCCTCAAGAACTTCATCAAGATTGATTTGCCCACATCGAATGGGCACCACGGAACTTTTGTCAAAATTTGTGCAAAGCCCGGTAACTTCCCCAAAAGCTTGTAGGATGGAAGCAAAATTGCCTACATCTTCCTTGATAGGTGCCAAGAAAACCGCCACATCATCCACATAAAGAGAAGTCCGAAGTATAGTCCCTCTTCCCCTCAACTTGTGAAGGAGCCCCTCCGACGTTGCATTTTCCAAAATTTGTGTGAGGGGGTCGATGGCGATCACGAAAAGTAGAGGGGAGAGCGGGTCGCCTTGGCGAAGCCCACGGCAGTGAATGATGGGTGGGCCGGCAATACCGTTGAGTAGCGCGCGAGAGGTGGCGGTGGAAAACAACGCGGCAAGCCAATTCCGGAAGCGGCTAGGGAACCCACGGCGTTGGAGGAGACCAGGCAAACAAATTATGCCTAGAATACTGCAAGTATCAAGTATGGATTGTGGTGTCTCGTGCTGAACTATCAGGGCCGTGTACATTTTCTTTGTGGAATATAATGAGTCAGTACCATTGATTTTCCATATATCATGATCATCATTGTAATTTAGAGAAATCATTTCCTCTCTGAGACTATACATCTCCTCATGTGCAGTAGATGAGAGGGTAGCTGGAACAATTCATAGATATAGTATGTGGATAAAATATTCAGAGCCTTCTCCATGGATAGATTTCATCTTTAGCAAATGAGTGAAAGTGAGGGTATTTATCCTCCCTGATTTCCTTGTTCCATTTATACTTCGATTGGAGGATGGTTTACCATCATTGACATCACAAGTAGTAAGCTTACCAGATAAAATTAACCCATGGAATATCCTGATGATTGGAGAATTTCTGGACATTTTACGTCAGTCGGACTTTATTGTAGAATTGCCACGCCATCTGATGTGATATGGCACCGGTTTCTCCCAAGTATTTATGATATCGTAAGTTTATAGATTTCTCAAAGCCTTTTCATCTCAACACGAGATTCTCCGGACCCTTGCTTCTTTCCTCGGGTAAATGCAAGCATTCTGCCTCGATTAGAAGGGAAGCACATTATTTACAGGGGCCTCGAAAGAGGTCCGAAAAGATAGACAAAAAACAAAGGAGAAAAGACAGAAGCTATTCATGGTCTCCCAGGCATAGGCCCGCTGCTATCTCGCCGTGTAGTCTTACCACATCGAGCAAAGGGAGCGCCACATTGTGAAAACCTGGCTATTTCTCTCCTTCCAAACCCCTAGATGATGTAGGTGATGATCCCATTGGTGGTTCTCTTGTTCCCTTTTGGGAAAACGGAAATGTACTCAAGCTTAATAATTATAAGACAATATCAAAGGATGATGTATTTCCTTGAAGACTTGTTGCAAGCAGCTTCAGAGGATGCACAAACTATTGTTTCTGGCATGCACCTTCCTTGTCTCTGGTTAACCGCTTATATAAGAAAATATCAAATTATGGAGAACCTTATGCTGTTCCAACAATACCTTAAATTCTAACAAAATGTGCTACTCATTTTAAAAGGTTTCTGCCACCGCAGCACTAGTAACGACAATCGACAATACGATTACCACGTGTAAGAATTTGCGATTCCTCGACTGTTTTAGTTCATGGTTAGTTTATTATCACCAAGAAATCGCTTATCTAGGCATTTAGCCAAGAACTAACACTGGGACTTCTGCACCAACCATCTAGTAGTAACCTCATAATAGATATACAGAAGATCCATGTGTATAATACACGTGAGGACAGAATAGTTAGTGCTTACCACTAACAATTATTAACCGCAATATATTTTGGATATGCTAACTTACTCCTCAAATCTTTTGGCAATCCATATCTTGGCACCAATTAATTCTAGAACAAAATCGGAGGGTGGGCTCAAAATAACATATCACTCAAATAAAAATGACTTTGTTGTATTGCCTTCGTTTTTGCCACACAGTGGTAGTGACCGTTTTGTCATTTACAAATCTACACAAAATTAAGAGAAACTTTGTTTCATAGATCAATTCATAATTTACACAGTATAAACAAGTCAATTGTTTTAGTAGACTCAAAGTAAATGTATAACCTGATCCTGATTTGTGGAGTCCGCAATCTGCAACCGTATCAGTTTCATCCAAAGGCAGAGCCAGGCCCCAGGCTACCAGGGCCACGGCCCGGGGCGTGGGAATGTTAGCCCAACTATATTTTAGATCTGGCCTGGGGCGCAGCCCATCTGCCAGCCCAGTAGGACGAAGCAGCCCACCAGATTGGAGAAGGCCAAATCGTTTGGTCCTGCTCGGCTGCTCGCGTCCGTCCTCGACTGCTTCTGCTCGTGCGGGAAACAAAAACATAGCAGGACAGCAGGTCATAGCTTGCTCTGTGCCGCCGTTATCCCCTTCCCCGCCGACCTTCTCCTTCTGATTTTATCCCTAGCTCGACCCAATCCTTTGTTCTGCCGTTCGCCGCCGTCCTCCTTGCCAGATTCCGGCAGCATCTTCATCCACTCGCCACCTCCATCGATCCCTAGTCTTTTCCCCTCTCTCGCCATGGCGTTGCGGAGGCGACCCGGGTTTTGACGGCGGCCGCCGCCGCTCGCGGCTGTGCTTTAGGCGTCTGGTTACCTTCCAGCCGCGACGCCCTTCGCCCACTCGTGCCGCGACGCCGCCGCCGAGCAACCCCGCATCCGCATCGGCGTCTCCACGCGACCACGACGCTGTTGCCCGAGGTAAAAATCCCCCCTTTTGCTGCTCTGGAGGATACAAGAATTTCTTAGATGATTTTTTTCCCTTAGTATTTGGCCCGGGGCGTGAGCCATTTCTGGCTACACCACTGGTTTCATAGATTGGTTTTCTTGGGGCAACTAGAGATCGATTTGTTTTTTATAGGGTATTTTTTAGGGGGTTATAGGGTAATAACTACTAACTTGCGATGGATTTTATTTTGAGGGCATCGATGGATTGATGGAACTGCTGTACATAAAGCCCGGGTAGGAAATCACTCAAAAAAGGGTTCAATTGATAATTTTCCATCCTTTTTCTTCGTATACTGCATGAACCTCTAGGAACGGAAGAATCTCTCATCCATGGGTAAATATCTGTAGCACGTATATTCGACATTCTTTTGGAAAAATTGGAGGGTAGGCTCGAACCATACAAAGCCTACCTGGTAAAATCGCCCCTGGACATAAAACCCATGAATTAAATTCGGATCACCTCCCCTAGATAAAGGTGCACGGGCCGTACGTGGAGGGCATAGACAATTTATCCTATTTGTATAGGACACACAATACAAACCTCAGCGCCTCTCTGGACCGATGGTCGCCATGTCGTCCTCTGCCGTTCAGCAGCCGCTCCCCCGCGACAACCCTTGCTCGTACGTACATGCTCGCGCGCGCGCTCTCGCTCTCACCTGCACATATTACTAGTTAACAATAACGGTAAATCTAATCAGCAGGCGCCTGCTGATTAGCCAATCTATACGCACCGCCTGTTCGTTCGGAAATTTGCACTCGCTCGCGGAAAAAATTCAGCGCCAGAGGGATCGAACCCTGCTCTGCTGGTGCGCTCTGTTGCCTACTCATGATGATCATCTAGTCCATCACAGTTTGATGCTTTCATATAGAAGGTTACACTATTTGACCATTCTACTTTATGTTTTTTATTAAAATTACGCTAAATCTAATCAGCAGGATTAGCGGAAGTCGACGCGACTCACACTCCTCCGCGCACGTGCAGCCACCCTCCAGCTCCGGCCGCCGCCTCCTTCCCGCCTCCTCCCTCTCCTGCCGGCGGCCGCCCCTCGCCTCGCTCTTCTCCCTCTCCACCCCATCGTTGGCTCCCCTCTCCACCGCGTCGCCCCCCTTCCCCGGCCGCTTCCAACCATGCCGCCATGGCCGTGCCCGCCAGTGTGCCTCCTCCATGCTTCCGCCCGCCGCCTCCTAGATCCTCTGCTCCGGCCGACGGCGCTGCCCTCGATGACCTCCACCACCGCGCTGCTCCTGGCCTAGCTCGCCTCCCTGCTCGGTCGTGCTTGCGCGCCCGCCCTTATCCGCCACGGCCAGAGGACGGCACCGCCGTCCTCGACGCCTCCAGCTCCGGCCACCTCGCCGACCTCGACGCCATGCCCTCCTACTCGACCTCGGCGAGCTCGCCTTGCCCGCCTCATGCATCTCCGGCCAGGGCGCCGCCAAGCTCTGCCCCGGCGACCAGCACCTCCACATCGACCTCCAGCCCGTCGTCCTCCACCAGGTCGTTGTCCTTGCGCCGTCTCCCTCCTCTGGTGCCTTCCCCGGCCTTGCTTCGTCCCCGGTGTGAGCTTTGTCATCAACGGCCGCAAGGTGTTCGATGGAATGCCGCAAGGAATCCGGCACTACGCCTTCGTCCATGTTTGTCCACCTGTCGTGGTGCTGCTCCGTGTGCGCCGTGCGAGTCTTTCTGGTGTCCGTGTCGTGTTGCCGTGTTCGTGCGCGTCCGTGAACCATCGCCAAGACCTGCCCGAGCTGAGCCTGTGAGTTTTACCGTGCCCGCTATCCGCTGCCAAGACCATCACCGAGCCGGGAGACGTTGCCGAGCTGTGTACCTCGAACGTCGACAAGATCAGCTACCACGACGACCCAAGTACAACTACTTCGACTACGTCCACGACACCGACAAGATGACGATGTTGCGGTTCCGCATCGACTACTCCCTTGACATCGACAAGATGGCGATGAGACAACCGGAGGACACCCACCTAGTTGTCGGGGGGTTACCCCCGGGTAGGGTAATGATGAGGTAAAGACATGTAAGGTTAAGGTAGTAAGCTGTCCGAGGTAACGATTGAGCAAGGACGCAGGAGGCGTCATCCGACGTAAGGTGTACGTCCGAGGTATATTCTCCGAGGTATATCCTCCGAGGTATCAACCTCGGGGCAGTCAGCTAGCTACCACAGGAATAAGGTATTCTCTACCGAGGTATAGGATCAGGAGTGTTATCCGAGGTTGGCAGCAAGGATCGAGGCATGTCAGAGAGGTCACGGGCGCCGCAGAGCTCGTAGCCCGAGGCTTCAGAGGACGGCGAGGTCCGTCCACGGGTTTCCCGGAAGCTCGGGGGCCTAGGAGCTGACTCGGCTATTTCGGGAAAGGTCTACAGGCTAGACCTCGGCAGGCTACTGAAGTATGACCGGAAGAGGAAAGCTAGGCCTGGCTGGCCTGACAGTCCGGCCGTTGAGCTGGCAGGAGGCAGAGGCTTGTCTTCTACCTTTTGGCCATGCCATTGTCAGTTGTAGGCAGGGGTAAAAATGTACTTCGGCCTGTGTATATATGCGGCATCTCTACCTCCAGGGAGGAGGACGGCAAAACCCTAGCTCATTTCCCCCTTCATAGTTTCATCTTCTACCTAGAGCTCTCACTTTGGTAGCATCATACAGCTCGAGGAGCACCTTGTACCTGAGAACCACACTGATATATTGAGAGAGGCAAGGCAGGAGTAGGGGTTTTACTTCCTCACGAAGGCCCCGAACCTGGGTACATCGTGGTGTCTTTTGTGTTCTTGGCTTTCTTGGTTTCTTGTTCATGTTCTTGTGGTTTCTTGCATGTTCTTGCTTGTGCACATCTTGAGTGCATAAACCCTCCCCGGATTCCCCCAACGACCATTCGGCCCCAACTAAGCCATACCCATGGCATCTGCCGTGATCCCACCACGACAGTTGGCGCCCACCGTGGGGCAGATTGAGGCGTTGGGTGGAGTTTCCATCCGGACGGGCTCCTCTGAGTGTGTTCTTTCTGGCCTTGTTACCAAGATCGGCGAGTTCGCCTTTGTGAGCGACAATGCGGGGTGCTTCGCCGGCAAGCCTTTCCCCACCGATGGCTTCCTCATGATGCTCGGCAGCTTCCCCACATACGTTGCTGTCGAGGTGGTTCGCGAGTACCCGGAGCAGGTGCTCGTGGACGACGAAACTCCTCTCCTGGCGGCTTTGGGCCAACGTGTCACTCGCCCTCCGAGGTGTGTGGAGGTGATGGTGGCTGGTACCAGCCTGCAGCTAGCAAGGCAGATGCTGGCAAGGTCGCGCTAGCCGAGGTGGAGGCGACGCCAACCGCGCTGCCTGAGAAATCAGGTCGGACGGCGAAGTTTCCGTACGAGAAACCTAGTCAGAATGAGCAGTTGGGCATGCCAAGGGAAGAAGTTCCCTTAGAAGCTATCGTTGATAGGTTAGCTCGGCCACTCGCAGTAGAGGCAAGTGTGGAGCATACGGTGGCCGGGTTAGAGGCAGAGCGCCAGAGAGTGCTGAGAGAAGCTCGGTTGCTGGCCGAGGCTAAGCAGCAGTTCGATATGGAGCAGAAGGAGTACAATGCTGCACATGGTATAGAGGATGGTTTTACTCCGGTTGTGCGGCGTAAGAAAGCTGCTCTGCTCAACCGAGGCAAGGACCTCTATGGGAGATGGCTAGGGCTGCAGTCTCGGGCTCGAGTAAGGCAACAAGTAGCAGGTCGGCTACTGGTAGGCCGGTGTATAGTTCACCAGCTAAGAACCTTAGAGCAGCCGAAGCAGTAAGGGCCGGGCTATCGGAGTTGACCGGAGATGCATGGCGTGAGCAGCAGAAGCGGCTCAATGAGTTAGTGCATGTGGCCAGCAAGCAAAATGAAGCCCTCCGCAAGGCCGGGCTTGGCGGTTCGCAGGCGGTCCATTCGATTAGGCCAGTTAGCCAGGGGTCCAAGGGGCAAGCCTCGTCTCCACACGTCGGAGGAGCCGATCGTGCCCGGAGTGTCACTTCAGGTCGGAACAAGGAGATGCAGCTGCAAGTGTACGATCCGGTGTTAGCTGGGAAGCAAAAGGTCGGCAACGCTAGCCGAGCCAATGGAGACCCCGGCCCAGGTGATGCAAGCCGAGCTAAAGGCCGTTCAGCTCAGGGAAATCAGAACGGTGGGCAAGCAGCGTCGGCTGGCCGAGGTAAACCACCTCAGCCCCCGAGGCATCAGCAGCAACCCCGGCCGCAGGAGCAGTATCAGCAAGAGCCGGAGTATGTTCCGCAGCCGAAGAACGTCGGTCGAGGTGGCGACCGATATGATGATGGAAATTCAGCCATGGAGCGGGCTGGATTCTATAGAGTGGATGGTGCATTGGGAGAGCGTATCGGAGCTCGGACGTTGCCTACAGGTGATGCGCGCTACAAGCTAGATCGGATTTACATGTCCGAGAAGTTGGAGGAGGAAGGCCCTCCTGGTCCGGCGTGTTTTGGACCTCGGATCATGAAGGAACCACCTCCACCAGTGTCTCAGTTTCAGTTGGGTCGGAGTACCAGGCCGTACAATGGGAGCACCAAGCCGCAAGATTGGCTAGCTGATTATGTTTCAGCAGTATACATTGCGGGGGGCAATCGCCGATGGGCGGTCCGGTATCTCCCGCACATGTTGGAAGGTCCTGCTCGGATCTGGCTGAACAATTGCCGGAGAATAGCATCGATTGCTGGCTGGATTTAGAGGAGGCATTCAATAGCAACTTCGCCAGCACTTACAGGAGGCCAAACCGACCTCAGCTTTTGCAGGCGTGCAAGCAGGAGGACAATGAGACTGACCGAGAATTCTTGACTCGGTGGAGCAATGTTCGGAACTCCTGTGAGGGAGTTATCGAAGCACAGGCTATAGCGTGGTTTGCTGATGGATGTCGGTATGGTAGCATGTTGTGGCAGAGGCTCCAGAGAGATATGCCAAAGACTCTGGCCGAGACGATTCGGATAGCTGATTCCTATGCCCTTGGCGATCCGATGCAGCCTCTGCTGGATGGGAATGCCCGGAACAGGAGGAATCCGATGAACAACCGCAACAACGGACCGAGGTTTGATAACCGTCAAGAGTTCGGGCAGAAGAGGAGAGAACCAGATTTCCAAGTCAATGCTGTAAACCCAAGTCAGTCCGGACCTGGAGGCGCCCAGAAACCGAAGACTGAGGGTCAGGCGTGGACTCCGAACCAGAACCAGAATCAGGGAGGTGGTGCGAAGCAGTGGCAGGAGGCCGGACCACCTGTGACTTACGAGTCATTGGTGAATGGACCATGTATCTATCATGGCAGGAATGGCAGAACACCCAACCATACCACTCTGCAGTGTAGTTTTCATCACCGAACCGCTGCAGAAGGGGCGAAAGCTGGGGCAAACCGGAGTGGGCCACCGAACCAATGGCGTAGACCTCAATATCCGAACGCGCAGCAGCAGCATAAGCCGACCATAGCGGCGCAGAATCAGAGCTTAACCGGAGCAAATTCAACCCCGGTGCATGCGGCCCAAAACCAGAAGACGGTGCAGGCGAAACCGGTGAATGCAGTGAGTGCCCAGGGCAACAACAACAACGGTGGTGCCGGCCAAAGCCAAACGTGGTCCTTTGAGAATCAGAGGTATGAGAACCCCGGTAATGATTATAGGGAAGTACATCAGAGCTACGTGGTGTTTGTGACTGAGTCAACTGATAAGAAGAGTATGCTGAGGCGTGCCAAGGAGGTGAATGCAGTAACTCCGGCGGTGGTGAAATACATGAACTGGTCCGAGCAAGAGATCACTTGGAGCAGGCAAGATACACCTCGGATCATGCCGAGCCCTGGAAACTATGCACTGGTGGTGGATCCGACGTTTTGTGGGCCGACCAACAATGTGAGATTCACCCGAGTCTTGGTGGACAATGGGAGTGCCATAAATATCATGTACCGAGACACAATGGTCAAGCTGGGATACTCACCGAACCAGTTGCAGCCTAGCAGCTGTACATTTCACGGTATTGTGCCCGGGGTCTCTTGTGCACCTATGGGAAAGATTTGGGTCGACGTGGGTTTTGGTACCCGAGATAACAGCCGAGTTGAAAGTCTTGAGTTCGAGGTTGTGGACTTGCAGAGCCCTTACCATGCCTTGCTGGGAAGGCCAGCCTTGGCCAAGTTCATGATCTCCACTCATGTGGCCTACCTAAAGATGAAAATGCCGGGGCCCAAGGGAATAATAACCATTTCTGGTGACTACAAGAAGGCTATGCAATGTGCCTCGGCGGGATCTAGTTTAGCCGAGTCCTTGGTGATCGCGGCGGAGAAGAAGCAACTTCAGAAGGTGGTGGCAATGGCGCAGTCTACTCAGCTCGGCATGTCCGGACTAATTACTCCGGACATGAGCGCTTCATTCGAGGTGCCCAAGGAGACCAAGAAAATCCCGCTGGACTCGGAGAACCCGGAGCGTTTCGCCATCATTGGTACTGGCATGGACGAGAAATAGGAAAGCGCGCTCTGTCACTTCCTCCGTGAGAATCGGGACATTTTTGCATGGTCGGCTAAAGACCTGCCAGGTGTTCCGAGGGAGTTGGCAGAGCACTCTTTGTTTGTTCGGCCAGAGGTGAAACCAGTGCGTCAACCGACGCGGCGGCTCTCAGATGACCGAAGAAAGGTGGTACTCGAAGAACTGGCGAAGTTACTGGCTGCAGGCTTCATCATGGAAGTGCTGCATCCGGACTGGATATCTAATCCAGTCCTCGTGGAGAAAAAGAAGGACGAACCGGCGGTAGTCAAGGTGTGGCGCATGTGCATTGACTTCACCAACCTGAACAAGGCGTGCCCGAAGGATCCCTTTCCTTTACCTCGGATTGATCAAGTGATCGATTCTACGGCTGGATGTGAGCTGTTGTCTTTTATTGATGCATATTCTGGTTTTCACCAGATCCCACTGAACACTGATGATCAAATAAAGACTGCCTTTATTACCCCGTACGGGGCGTATTGCTATCGTGTCATGTGTTTCGGTTTGAGAAATGCCGGGGCAACTTATCAAAGGTGTATGCAGAAGTGCTTACATTCTCAAATGGGCAAGAATGTGCAAGTGTATGTCGATGACATTGTTATCAAAACTAAAAAGAAGCATACTCTCATCGAAGACCTCGAAGAGACATTTGCAAATTTAAGAAAGTATCGGTTGAAACTTAACCCGGACAAGTGCACCTTTGGTGTCCCGGCTGGAAAATTGCTCGGTTT
The DNA here is from genome assembly GCA_947311845.1 of Poa pratensis. Taxonomy (NCBI): domain Eukaryota; kingdom Viridiplantae; phylum Streptophyta; class Magnoliopsida; order Poales; family Poaceae; genus Poa; species Poa pratensis. Next base: position 12,149,658 of record CAMZMU010000128.1, on the reverse strand, counting down.
CCTCGTATCGAGCCGAGGTATAGAAGTTAACCCGGCTAAGATCCGAGCTATCGAAAGAATGAAGTTGCCGAACTGTTTAAAAGATGTGCAGAAGTTCACGGGATGCCTTGCATCTTTAAGTCGGTTTGTAAGTCGGCTAGGAGAAAAAGCCTTACCATTGTATCAACTTATGAAGAAAAGTACCAGTTTCACTTGGACCCCGCAGGCGGACGCGGCGTTCAATGAGCTGAAGAAGATGTTGTCCACTGCTCCGGTGTTGGCATCCCCTTTGCAGAATGAACCGATGTTGATATACATTGCGGCTACAAACCGGGTCGTAAGTGTTGCAGTGGTGGTGGAGCGAGACGAAGGAGGCAAATCGGTGCAGAGACCAATCTACTACCTGAGCGAGGTGATATCCACGTCGAAGCAAAACTACCCCCACTACCAGAAGATGACGTACGGAGTATACCTGGCGGTTAAGAAACTGAAGCATTACTTCCAAGAGCATCCCATGACGGTGGTATGTGATGCTCCAATCTCGGAGATCATCGGATGCAAGGACGCAACTGGGCGAGTTGCCAAATGGGCGATCGAGGTATCTCCATACACTCCGCATTATGAAAGGCGAGATGCAATCAAGTCGCAGGCGCTGCCGGACTTTTTATGCGATTGGGCCGAGATGCAATATGAGCCGCCCTTGCCGGACTATAATTATTGGAAGATGCACTTTGATGGGTCCAAGACCAAGGTCGGATTAGGTGCCGGCATAGTCCTAACCTCGCCGAAGCAAGACCAGTTGAAGTATGTGCTGCAAATCCATTTCTCGGCGTCGAACAACGTGGCGGAGTATGAGGCCCTGATCCATGGGCTCAAGGTGGCAAAGGAGATAGGTGTCCGGCGTATAGAATGCTTCGGCGATTCAGCTTTGGTGGTGCATCAATCCACCGGCACTTGGGATGCATTGGATGCGAACATGGAGTTGTATCGGTTTCATGTGCAAAAGGTGTCTGGGTTCTTCGAAGGATGTGAGTACAAGCACATACCTCGGGGGGAGAATGAAGCCGCCGACGTATTGTCAAGCTCGGTTCATCCAAAGAACCGGTGCCACCGGGGATAGCGCTGAACCATTTGAGAACTCCTTCAATCAAGCCCTCCTGACTCCGAGTCAATTTTCTTACCGCCAAGTTCGGAGTCTGAGCCTATTCCTATGGAGGTAGACGTCGGATGCGTTTGGCCGGACTCGGGGACTGCTTCGCAGTATCCGAGGACTGATGGAGCTTTTCCTATGGAGTGATGATGGGAACTTCGGGTCTGACCCGGGGACTTCGCACCAACACTCGGGGACTGGCCGAGCAATGGTGGAGGAAATCATGAAGGAGATCATGGCGACCGAACCAATGGAGATAGATGAGAGGCTTTTTCCTCTGCATCCAGTGCCGGAATGGGCGGAGCAGATCATGAACTTCATAGCCGATGGAAGTTTGCCAAGTGATACAACCGAGGCAAGGAGAATCCAGAGGAGAGCTAAGGGATACACCATCATCAACAAGGAGCTATACAAGAGAAGTGTGACCGAGGTGTTGCAGAGGTGTGTCGAACCAGCTGAAGGCAAGGAGATGCTTTTAGAAATCCACCAAGGAGAATGTGGACATCATTGCAGCACAAGAGCTCTGGTGGCCAAGGTGTTCCGGCACGGGTTCTATTGGCCCACCGCCAATGCCGATGCAGAAGATATAGTTCGGAAATGTGAAGGGTGCCAAAGGTTCGCCAAGCAGCAGCACATGCCAGCTTCGGCGCTCAAGACCATTCCTATCACGTGGCCCTTTGCAGTTTGGTGTCTGGACATGGTGGGAGAATTCAAGCCAGCCCGAGGCAATATGACTCACATACTGGTGATGGTGGACAAATTCACTAAGTGGATCGAGGTGAAGCCAATCCGAAAGTGGATGGTCATACGGCAGTGACCTTTTTGAAGGAAATAATCCTGAGATATGGATATCCTCATAGTATCATTACAGACAACGGCACGAACTTTGCTGTCGGAGAGTTTGCTCGGTTCTGCATGAGTAAGGGAATTCGACTTGATGTAGCCTCGGTGGCTCACCCACAGGCTAATGGGCAAGTAGAAAGGTCAAATGCATTGGTATTGGCCGGAATCAAAGCTCGGCTAGTAGAACCACTGTTGAAAACACCGGGGTGTTGGATCGATGAGATACCAGCAGTTCTGTGGGGTCTAAGGACCACACCGAACAGATCAACTGGCTATACGCCATTTTTCATGGTCTATGGGGCCGAGGCAATGCTGCCAACCGACATTGAATATGATGCGCCCAGAGTGGCAATGTACACAGAAGCCGAGGCTAAAGAAGCTCGGGAAGATGCTGTAGATTGCTTGAGGAAGCAAGAGAATTGGCCTTATCTCGGTCAGCAATATATCAGCAGGGTCTCCGACGCTATCAAAGCCGGCATGTAAAACCCCGAAAGTTTAATGAAGGAGATCTAGTGCTGAGGCTTGTTCAGCGCAGCAAAGGTCGGCACAAGTTGTCACCTCCATGGGAGGGACCATACATTGTGAGCCGAGCTTGCACAATGATTCATACTATCTTATAGATGCACAGGAGCCAAGGGGAGATGGGCTGGATAGACCCGATGCGGAGCTTCAGCGTCCATGGAATGTAGCTCTACTCCGACCCTTCTACTGTTGAAGGAAGTAATGTATGTACCTCGGCTGATCTTTAAATAAAAACTTCGGCACCTCGAGAGTGAGCTCGGGGACTGCCTCGCTCTTATGATTGCATGTTTCTTTTTGTTTGTACTCTTTCTTCGTTCGTATGCCGAACTATTTTGAACCTCGTCTCAAACTTCAAGTACTGTATGCTATGTAACTAATCTTGTGACTCGACTGACGAACGCCAGCATGGCAGTCAAGAGCAAAGACGAAAGAACATGGGAAACATGAAAATGAACTCGGGGACTCGGTCCAAAAAGACAGTTCGGCATATGTCGTTTACTAACCCCTGTTTTTACTTCTTTTTTATGTCGGATGACTTTGAAACATACCTCGGAATTTACCAAGTACTGTATGCTATGAACAACAATCTTGTGACTCGACTGTCGAACGCCAGAATGGCAGACAAGAGCAAAGAATGCCAAATATAGTAAACACGAAAGTAAACTCGAGCAATCATTCAAAAGGATTCGACATAAAGCTTAGAAAAGCATGGTTCGAATGAGCATAATAGTAATAGAGGTAGCAAAGGAACTACTTAAGTTTGATTACATCTGCGTCCCGGCATACCGGGGATTTAATGAAGTTTTTGGCCAAGCATAAGTTCAGGTCGAGGCATCAGGAATTACGTCGGCAGCAGCCGATGCAGCAGGGATTTCGTCCGGAGCCGAGGTAGCCTGGGAAGTGCTGGCAACGTCGGCAGTAACCTCGGCATCAGGTTGTGGAGAAGCCTCGGTTTCTGCTTCGCGGGTTTCACCGTCGTCACCTTGCTCGGCCTCGACGTCGGATTCTGTTTCGTATTCCTCGTCTTCTGGCTCGTAATCCTCGGCGTCGGAGTAGGTGTCTCCTTCGCTCAAGTTCTTTGTGTTGGCATATCCAGCGAAGAAGGCAGCCATCTTTTCGCGGCGCTTGATGAGAATTGGGTCCGAGGACCAGGGCGAGCCTCGGCGAAGAGTGTCCATCTTTTCGAGGTCGATCTTTCGCACCAAGTCATGATGAATTTGAGAGCGGCATCAGCTCCAGCGCGAGCTGAAGATGAACGCCACTCTCGGAGTCTTTGTTCGGCTTCACGAAGCTTGGCGGCGAGCTCGGGCGTAGATTTGGGAGCGTCGGCAAGAGGCCATAAGGCTCGGAAAGCAGACAGACCTGCGTCGAGGAGTTCTGACCCAATGGTCTTCAAGGGATGGATCCGAGACTTGATGGCCACGATATGGTCCTCAACGGTCCAATCGGGGTTCTGTTCGTTCCGCCTCTCCCTGTGCCGACCAGTGATGCTGCGGGCCGCAACTTGGGTGTAGGTAAAATGCTCTATAGTAGGGTAGCCTGTTATCAGTGTGAGAAATGGTTCGGCAGAGAACCAATAGTGTGGAGGACAAAGAAAAGCTAAGGGAGGCAAGAAACTTACCGTCCATCTCGCGGTTGATAGTTTGCAGCGTCGGGAGAAACTGGTTGACCTGCGCCTGCAGAGCTTCCAAAGCCTCTGTGGCCGAGTTGGCGCGGACCTCGGCTACTTGGAGAGCTTCTTGGTGATCCTTGGCAGAATCCTCCCGAAGTTTCTTCTCTGCCTCGACGGCCTTATCCTTCTCATCCTTCAGCTTCTCCGTTTCTGATTTCCGGAGCCCATCGATGCGCTTGAGCTCCCTTACCAGACGAGCTACTTCGGCTTTCTCTTGTTGTAGCTTCTCGTCCAAAGAGTTCTTTTCTGCAAGGACGGCCTTGTGCTCGTCGTGGAGTTTCTTGTGGTCAAACAAGAGGGTATGAAAGATATCCGTGCGGACGTTCATAGTATTCTGCAAGGAAGAAAAATATAGCTCGGTTAGAAAGGCTATACCTCGACAAGAGTCTCGGGGACTCGGGTCAAATCATTGGGAAAATGTTGCCGGGGTATGCCTCGACAGGAGTCTCGGGGACTCGTACCCGAGGTGCATGCTAAAGTGAGATAAATGGATTGGATACGTCGGATGAAAATGAAAGTTGAGATTCAAGCCAAACAATTTTAACTCCGACGGAGCGTCAATAGTTTACCTCGAATCTCGGGGACTGGGGATGGTGGATATTAGATGAGATACTGCATGAAAGTAAAGAGAATAGGACTTACGTCGATGGTTTGACCAGCACGAGGGCAGCAGTGTATAGATCATATACGCTTCGGCCGCAGGCGCTGTTTCCCGCGGATGCTCAGCCACCGGAGCAGCTAGGAGGCCGAGGAGACCTCGTCTGCAGAATTCCAGTCTGCATTGTAGTGTTCCAAGGAGCCGAGGCTCTGGTCACTATCAGTGCGCAGAGGAGGAAATCCCCACGGTCCGCCCTGCTCGATGCCCCTAATCGAGGCCTCCACGGCCAAAGCAGCCTCGGAGCTTGAAGCAGGCCGTTATCCAATATAAGAGATGCCCTCCGAGCATATTCTTCGGCCGGAGGGGCAGTCTCATCAATGGGTGCGGCGAATGGAGGAATTCGGCGTGTCACCGGGGGAGGAGACCTCGGTTGGATCCTTGAAGGAGAAGAGATAGTCAGGGTGCCAGACCCAGATGTTGGTTTGGGGGTGACCTTAGACTTCACCGTCTCTTTCTCTTTCTCCTTGCCCTTCTCCAACGGCAAGGTGGTCTGGCGAACTGGTTTTTGGGGCTGTTGCTTGGGCTGTTGCTTGCTGTTGCTTTGCTGATGCTTCTGCTGTTGCTGCTGTTGGTTGCGGGCAGTCTGGCTGCGGGGGGAGAGTCGAGGCTCCGGCAAGGTGGTAGCCGGAGTCCTGGCGCGATTGGTCTCCGCATCCGTTTGAGGACGCGGAGAAGTCTGACCTCGGGTGGGGGCAGATTTCCCCAAGGCCGGGCCAGACCTCGGTGGAGGAGATCCGGGGCGAGAGTTCGTCGGGGTGGTCGTGGCTTCAGAGGCACCAACGGGTGCAGTCATGGAGGATACCTCCTGATCCACGTCTATGGGGGCACTGCAACGAAAAGAAGATGGTCAAGTGTTAATACCGAGATAATATGTTTTAGCAACAAACATTGTTGGCTATAGAAGCAAAGCATTACCCATCCGAGGTAGGAAGCCTCTGCCCCCCGGGCATGAGGAGGAAGTCCGGACTTCTTCAGGGTCCGGAGGCTCCAGTGGCGGATGGTTCGGCGGCCGAAGTTGCGGCACCAGCGCGTTTCCGGCTGGTTGCTGGAGTAAAGTTCGGAAGGTGAGGAAGGCGGAGAGAGGTACCGCGTTTATTGGTTCCATGACGAGGAACCCCTCCTCGTCATCCGAAATCTCTTGAACTGAAGCTTGTGCTTGAGGCTTACCCGCGGTGGTGATGCGGGCCGAGGCAATGGGCATAAAATCCTCGTCGTCAGGGTCCACGTTGGATGGTGGGTCCTCGACAGGGAGATCCCGCCGAAGTGGTCCGCAGGATGGACTCCATCCTCGGCGGTCTGGCGGGCGAACAGCTGTATGGCAGACATATGAAAAGGAGTTAGGAAGAAAATTATCAAGATGAACGTCGGTAGCAAGACCTCGGTGGTAAAGGAGTATCGAAGAAAACGTCGGAATAGCGTACCTGTTTCGCTGGCTTGGTCCGTAGTGGGGTTCCCTTCCCCATGTCCAAGCGTCAGAGATCTTGGACTTGGTGATAGCTCGGACTCGCCGAGCTACCGCGGCATTGTCCAGTGCAACGTGCGTATGTCGGGTGGGGTCATAAAGACCGCTCATGTGGCAGATCTTGTGAGACCTCGCCTGGAGAGGGGAGACCCTGCGCTTCACGAATGTGCAGGCCAAGTCGTCGCCGTCAGGACTTTCCCGTCGTTCCGGGGTCCTCCGGGTCCTGCCATTTCGCAATATACCCATGGATGGACTTGAGTTCGCCGGTGTGAGGGGGAGTGTAGTCCCAGTTGAGCTGTTCTGTAGGAGGGCTGAGGTTAAACGCCGGCAGGTTGAGGAGGTCCTCTTCGCCGGAGTTCTTCACGTAAAACCACGTCCGGAGCCACTTGCGAACGGTGTCCGGAGTAGTGATACGTGGGAAGATGGAGTTTCGGCGAGGAGCTATGGTGGCAGCTCCGCAGGCGGTTAGTTGCTTGGGCAGATCCTTGTTCTTTGGATCCGGGATCACTTGCCGCTTGAGTTGGAAGTAGCGAGAAAAGAGGTCTACCGTGGCTTTGAGGCCGAGGTATCCCTCAGAGAAGGAAACGATGCAGGAGAGAGTGGTGATGGCGTTGGCGGGGAGGTGATGAACCTGGAGTCCGAACTTGTCGAGGAAGCTCCGGAAGAAATCACTAACGGGCAGTCCGAAGCCGCGCTGGAAGTGCGCGACGAAGACCACCCGTTCCCCTTGCTTGACTTGAGGCTCGAGTTCGCCCTCTGGCAGGCGACACTCTACCCCGGCGGGAATCCGCCGAGTCGCCCTGAGCCACTGGATTTCGTCCGGAGTTACATCCGAACCTTCCCAGCCGGCTCGTTCTCCGACCTCCAGTTCGAGGTCTGGAACCTCGGTTTGTTCCGAAGTCTCAGGAGGAGACATCTCGGCAGAATCAATCTGCAGAGAATGCACAGAAGTTTAGCAAAGGAAAAGTAAATCTGGAATCTAAGGCTATATCTGGCTAACTCAGGAGGAGTTGGGCGGTTATCTTATGTACATAGAGGCATATCTATGCTAGGCGAACATCTATCCGAGGCATGAAACTAATTTCTACCCAAAAGAGTATGCGGTAAGATCTACCGGAGGAGGTAAATAGAGTTTTATTCAAGAACATATGAAGAACCAAAGCGCGAAGAGGAAGAAACCTAGAGCAATGCCAGGGTATCAAGAAAGGGAGTACATACCGTGAAAATGAGGTGCTGAAGGGCGGCGCCGGTGACGTGGTCGCAGCGGCGACGAAGGAGCTGCTCGTCGGCGGCGGCGGGAACGCGTTTCCTCTCAACTGGAAGCGGCGGCACTGGTTGCGATGGAGGCGAGACGGCGAGTGGATGAGGAAGAAGAGGGAAGCACTGCCCTGGGCCTGTATTTATAACCGCGGGCGGTAACTGCGCACTACCGCGCGGTTATCGGAGCGGCGAGTGGGATCGTTTGTGCACAATGGCCCACGTGGCACGAAGATAGCGGTGGGCGAGCAGGCCACAGGATCGGTTGCAGGAGGCAAACCGTCGTGCGGCGCGGTTACTGGAGCGCGAAGCGGCGCAAGCGGGAAATCCCCGCTGACGTGGGCCGCGTGGTGGAAAGCACTCGAGTGCTTTGACTGTCGTGGACAGGAAGTGACGGATGGGACACGTGAACATGTTCTCTGACCGAAGTCAGTAAGATGCAGAAATCGAGGGGTTGACGTCCGAGATCTCGGCGGATACTTCGGAAAAGCAGTATGGCACGAGGAACAGACCGATGGATTTCTCGGAGTATTGGTTCGGTAACATGCAAAACATTGTAGCGCATGTGGTTTCGGGTTGAACCTGATGCGGCCTTTCATCCGAGGCTGCAAGACCACATCAGCTTCGGGGACTACTGTCGGGGGGTTACCCCCGGGTAGGGTAATGATGAGGTAAAGACATGTAAGGTTAAGGTAGTAAGCTGTCCAAGGTAACGATTGAGCAAGGACGCAGGAGGCGTCATCCGACGTAAGGTGTACGTCCGAGGTATATTCTCCGAGGTATATCCTCCGAGGTATCAACCTCGGGGCAGTCAGCTAGCTACCACAGGAATAAGGTATTCTCTACCGAGGTATAGGATCAGGAGTGTTATCCGAGGTTGGCAGCAAGGATCGAGGCATGTCAGAGAGGTCACGGGCGCCGCAGAGCTCGTAGCCCGAGGCTTCAGAGGACGGCGAGGTCCGTCCACGGGTTTCCCGGAAGCTCGGGGGCCTAGGAGCTGACTCGGCTATTTCGGGAAAGGTCTACAGGCTAGACCTCGGCAGGCTACTGAAGTATGACCGGAAGAGGAAAGCTAGGCCTGGCTGGCCTGACAGTCCGGCCGTTGAGCTGGCAGGAGGCAGAGGCTTGTCTTCTACCTTTTGGCCATGCCATTGTCAGTTGTAGGCAGGGGTAAAAATGTACTTCGGCCTGTGTATATATGCGGCATCTCTACCTCCAGGGAGGAGGCGGCAAAAACCCTAGCTCATTTCCCCCTTCATAGTTTCATCTTCTACCTAGAGCTCTCACTTTGGTAGCATCATACAGCTCGAGGAGCACCTTGTACCTGAGAACGACACTGATATATTGAGAGAGGAAAGGCAGGAGTAGGGGTTTTACTTCCTCACGAAGGCCCCGAACCTGGGTACATCGTGGTGTCTTTTGTGTTCTTGGCTTTCTCGGTCTCTTGTTCATGTTCTTGTGGTTTCTTGCATGTTCTTGCTTGTGCACATCTTGAGTGCATAAACCCTCCCCGGATTCCCCCAACGACCATTCGGCCCCAACTAAGCCATACCCATGGCATCTGCCGTGATCCCACCACGACACTAGTACTGATAAAGTTACCAGCCTATTTACTGATGGAGTTACCCACCTAGTACTGATAAAGTTGCCAACCTAATACTTATAAAGTTACCCACCCAGTACTGATTTAGTTACCCATCCAGTACTAATGAAGTTACCCACCCTGTAGTGATAAAGTTACCTACCCTGTACTGTGAAGTTATCAACCTAGTACTGATAAAGTTTCCCACTCAGTACTCTCGTCGTGGGGGCACGACACTGGCTGCGGTTGTACCGCGTGACGGCAGGAGTGCACTGGACTCCGCAACCGCCGTGGAAGGCGGGGATGCACTTGCTGAACTGAATCATCGTGCTAATGTGGCCCTAGCTCTGCTTCCTCCACGTATGCTCTGACGACCCCGCTTGTCCCGATGTCGTAGAAGCCTCTCCCCCGAGCTGAACCAACCGGAACACACCACCTATTACTGATAAAGTTACCAACTCATTTACTGATGGAGTTAACCACCATGTACTGATACAGTTATCAATATAATACTTATAAAGTTACTCAACCAGTATTGTTGGAGTTGCCCACCTAGTACTGATAAAGCTACCAACCTAATACATATAAAGTTACCCACCCAGTAGTGATGAAATTACCCACCTTGTACTGATAAAGTTACCTATTTATTTATGATATAGTTATCCACCATAAAATTGATATAGTTACCATGTCTAAATAATAGTTACCCACCAAGTACTGATAGAGTTATCCATCTGTTTTAGGGGTGTAGTTGGCACCATAAAATTGATAAAGTTGTCACTCTACTACTTATGGAGTTGCACAGGTGTTTTACTGTATAGTTGTCCACTTATCCATGATAAATTTATCGTCCCAAAGTGGTACCTCACTTATGAAACTAGGTGATAACTTCACAACTCGAAAAAACAAAAAGAACAACCAAACGTGGGATATAGTTTTCTAACCGAAAATTAATCGTTGACTAGGTGCGTAAATTACATACTACAGCCTGATAACTCACGTGTTAATAGGTGGGTAACTTTTGGGTCAAAAAAAAAATCGTCGAAACATATCAACATGGGATCTAGTTTCGAAAATCTCGACGCGACTAGGTTAACGTGAAAACGGATCATAAATCGGATAAACGGTTTGAGCTACAAAATGTTTTGAATTTTTGAATTTCGCATTTAATGCGGGTGACATCAGCAATTTCGTCATTTAGTCTGCATGCAAGAATTAGAGCACATCGCATATAAGAATTTGCTAATTTCGCTTTCGGCCGGGCGGTGCGTGGAGTTTCGCTAAACAGCAGGCGCCTGCTCATTAGTCACGTCCTAACAATAATACTTCTTGCAAGTTAACTTATGTTTTGTGTTTGACCTTGTTTTCTTTGTCGCAAATGAAGGTGCAACTGGTCAGCTTTGCCATCCAAAGTGATCCAACACATCGTGTATCTGGAGACAAGCAACGATCTGGTCCGCTTCCGCGCGGTGTGCAAGCATTGGAGGAATGCCCACCTCCAGAGCCCGAACCCTGCTACTGCAAACAAGTATTTGGCGGTCGATATCCATATGCTCTAGGTGCTAGCTTGCTAGCTAAAGCATATGTATCTGGAAATCTGTATCTTTGATCTTATGTTGTCGCGTTACTTATTTATATAGTGGACATGGTACCGTGCACCAAGTCCATGGTACGGGATTTTAGAACTGTTGGTGCTATGTTCCGCGTTATAAATAAAAGTTAAAGTTTGCAATGTACATGATATTTTTAAAATTCTTGTCATGGGTAATTTCAGTTGTATGCAGTACAGTGGGATTGACTCGACAACGAATTGTTGCACTCGGGTATATATGTGCACCCTGTTGATTGAAATAATCAAAACACGGCTGTGCATGTTTTAATTTTTTTGATAAATTTGTGGATACATTTTGTTGGATGAAGCTTGAACATTCAGAATTGGAGTACAAATTTATACACTCCTTTAGTTGACAAATGTATGACGTTTATCGACATGGTGCTCCGCTATATGCATTTTGACAATTTATTAAAAAATATGAAACTGTATGTATATCGTGAACAAATATTTCTGATAAATCTATGGTGTCATTTTAACTGTAGCAGCACATCTATTTTTCTATCTATTATTATTAGTCAAGCTAGAAAATCTTGACTGAATACTTTCTAGGAGTTCAAATCTTAAATTTCCAGTGCTCAATGTTAGTAGACCATCCCTGTTCCAATTGCCAGACCGTAAAGAACACACGTAAAAACCACAACGTTTTAGTCTGGGCTAGCTCTTAACAGAGGTTGGTTGTTGGTGTGGGAAGGCAAGGCATACCAGCATCCAGGAGCAAAGGTCTATTATTCATGAGAATTCTCTCCAAGGCTGGATTGCGTCCAAAAGAAACTTATTCTCGTAGTCCTTACTTTATAATACACACTTAAGGTTGTGTCGTCTGACGAGTTCGCCGAGGTATAATGTCCATCTCTTAAACAAACTCACAATGACAAAACTGAAAAAACGGTTAAAATATTAATATACTTATACCCTTAAGCAGGGGAAGGGTATAGTATGCCCACACCAATTGAATCAGAGGAATTAACACTTTTAGTCCCACAACTTGCGCACCGTGAACGTTTTAGTCCCACAACTTATAAAGTGGACAAGTTTAGTACCACAACTTGTCACGCAGATTGGTTTTGGTCCCGATTAGTTGTGCTGCCGACACATGGCTTGTTCGTTTCTAAGAAAACGCCCTAAACTTTATTGGTATTTGCAGTTCGGTCCCCAATCCCATCCGGACGAGAGTTCTCAGTCTCGATCCCCAACCCTAACTTAGCAATACCGGCGGCGACGGTAACCGGCGTGGGCGTGCAGCCGCAGGCGGAGGCGGTAGCCGACCTGCGATTGGAGCCGTCGTGACCTCGCCTTGACGGATCCCAAGCCTCTACGACCACCGTAGTCGTCGTAGAGGACCTATGCACACGGTCACCGTCGCCCCCAAGCCTCCACGACCTCCGCCTGCTTGGGGATTGGGGATTCTCCTCTGGATCGGAGGCTAGGGCGATCTCCCTCCGCCGCCTGATTTGGGGATCCTGGATGTATGATGGGGTTTGGGGACCTAACTGCCAATACCAATAAAATTTAGGGGGTTTTCTTAGAAACGAACAAGCCACGTGTCGGCAGCACAACTAATCGGGACCAAAACCAATCCTCGTCGCAAGTTGTGGTACTAAACTTGTCCACTTTGCAAGTTGTGGGACCAAAATGTTCACGGCGCGCAAATTGTGAGACTAAAAGTGTTAATTCCTCACTGAATCAAAACATCTAATTTGAACTCAGGTTGTGCCGGATGAACTATGACCCAGCCCCCACCCCCGATCCCCCATACGCACCATTGAAAACTCACTTAAATGGGGAAAAAGTTTCCCATGTCAATCGAGGTGACCTCCCTAAAGGATTCCTTCTGAGTCAAGTCAAAGGGAAATCTAGACCGCACAAAGGTTTTTTTCGGGTGTGTGTGGACGAAATTGCTTGTTGAGTTACTAAAACCACATCATCAAGGTTATGTTCTTTCACTTTTTTTGAAACAAGGCAAAAATTTGCCATTTTCATTGATTAAGAAGGAGAGTTTTGCTCGGTTAATTATCGAAAAACCAGGCGAAAACCGGTACAACACGGCCGATTGAACTGACACACAACAACGATGCAACTCAGGCCTCCCAAAGAGATACCACTGCGGTAGCACATAAGAATCTGAAAAGTGACGGTTTGTAGCTAGGTTTGCAAATCTCGTGCAGCTCCAAAATATGCCTTTCATTTATTAGTATTGTTTTAAGTTTGGGATCCCACAAGGGGAAGCTTAGCTTTTCAGGAAATTTCCAGCAATGAAATATTCGCGAAATGCATCTAGGATTTCCAAGGATCGAGTTGGAAAATCAGGGTCCCTCGTTTTCCCGTGCTGCACTTTCAAAAGATATTCACACAAGCTGTCATCTACATCTAAATCCAGTTGCTCTTAACGATTATGAGCTTCTTCAACCGCATCGTATTTTTACTTAAATTCTACTATTTGGCTGTGCTCCCACTTTTAATCTCATTAATAGAATAAAATGCCGATTCTAGACATACCAGAGGGGATGGTAGAACTAAGCATGTTTGGAAATGATGTACCGTTCGGTAGGGTGAATCCATGAATGTCGTTAACATAATTTCTGGCCAAAACCATACCGAATCCGATGGTACAGGTAATGGTAAGACTTTTTGACATCAGAACATATGGGCAACGCAAAAGACATGAATGTGCAAGTGTGTTAGTTTATAATTTTCTAGATTGATTATCCCAACAAATTTGGTTGTTTTTTCCTTATTATTTTTTATTTTCTCATGCCCTTTGCACATTTTAAACGCCATAGTTGCAGAAATATTGTATGTGCATTTCTAGTGATACAAATGTACTGTGATTAAGGTTGCACAAAAAAATGAGCTTTATTTTTTGTTTTATCTTTTTCGAGACAGCTACAAGTTTGAAGAGCACAGTTGCACAAATAATCACCCCAAGCAAAAGCTCTCATACATACACAACATATATACCAGTTGAATGCCTGTGCATTGTCACGGTCATCAAATTTCCTTGCTCAACGCACATGTAAGGATAATAATGTCTGACCGTTGGTACGGCCGAACCAATTTAGACCTAGATACTAAGACAATAAAGTGATCTCTTCAATTTGCGCAAAAGAAATTATGAACCGGGAAGGTGAACAGCAAAAATAGACCACATGATCCCATAGTTCTTCCCAAAACCATCTGAAAGACAATTTCATGTAGGTGGTGAGAACTGTCGGTGTGTTGCTATGTCCGAAAAAAATTAGAATTAGATATGCGGATAGGAAAGTGGTAATTTAAATTTGCGTATGACAATTCAAGTAGACGGGAAGGTGAACAAGGGGAGTAGACCGCAGTGTCCCATTGTTTTTCGCTATAATCTTGTACAAAAGAAGTTTCATGTAGTGGCGGTCAAAATGACTACATGCTGCAAGTTTTTGAATACATTTAGGAATCAGAAACAAGCAATATCGTGGACAAGTTTTTCTGAGCTGGAAATTTACTTCCCACTAAACTTCTAACGCAGCAATGGTCGCAACCAGATCGGAGACAACGTCTGGAGCATGCTCTATCCACACAGGGAATGCAAGGCTCGCCCTACAGCCAAATTTAGCAATGGCATGGGGTTACCTTGTTACAATGACGACAGTAGAAAATAAATTCGAACGAAATGATGTTGAGGATGCATGAGCTCCTAGCTTCACGACAGAGGACCCCAAGACAGCTACAAGTTTGAAGAGCACAACAACTCCACTGGCAAGGAGCAGGAGCGTCCGAAGAGCAAGCGCGGCATGATCGCTCCCATTGACTAGGATAACGGCAAAGGATGCATCTGAAGGGTGTATCTTCTACTTTTTATGAAACTACATTGAACATTTTTTATAGAAAAAGCATGGCAGTAAATTTCAGTGAATAGAGAGAACCGGAGGTTTAGTCGTCTCGACAGATGGCATGTGAATATCTGAATGTGTATCTTAACGTGAATATCTGAACATGAAAGAAGAGCACACTCAAAAAGAAGAGATTTGCTTTGAAATTTAGGAATATCTGAATGTGTATGTTATATCTTATCTCTTCCACTTTCATGTGGGTCGACCCAACGGTTAACATGGCAAAAATATCACGCAACACCATGAGCTCAACGTCGCACAGACAAGCACCGAAAGACTGGGTAAGGGCATGTCCCGGGCCACCGGAAGCAGACGCCTCCACCTGCTCCAAAGAACCAGCAACACGTGCCAATTGAAGCTTGATTGTTGCCGCCTCGTCCCGCGCGGGAGAGACTCCTCCTCGATGCGGTCGGCAGGACTGCAAGGCAGTCAAAATTTACGTTGACATTGAGAAGGGGCCCTTGATGACACCGCCCCACGCAGCGACGAGTGGCCCACGATGTCACCCCAACTATGGATCAATGAAGGGCGGCGAGGCTTAACATACGGGGAGTGGCTCTGCTGGCAAGGAGCAGGAGCACCCAGAGAGTGAGTGAGCACGAGCGTCCATAGCACGATCGTGGCATAATCGCTCCCAATGACCAAGACAACGGCAAAGGATGCATCACAAGATTGCATGTGAATATTTGAATGTGTATCTTCACGTGAATATCTAAACATGAAAGAAGAGCACACTCGGAAAGAAGATATTTTTTCTTTCTAATTTCGATATATATCTGAATGTGTATCTTATCTTATCTTATCTCTTCCACTTTCATGTGGTCGACCCAACAGTTAACAAGGTAAGAATATGACACATCTAGACTAATATAAATTAAAAGACCCAGAGGGCGGAGATTCAGACGATCTGGACCGTACAACACGAGTATCCTACAGCCCACGGCGCTTCAATGTTTAACGCAAATGTTTAACGCAACGTTTTGCAGAAAACACAATTCAACAGGGAAAAAGAACTGACGCTATCCACGACCTCCCCGGCTCCACGCAACGGCCGCCCTCCACGACCTCCTGCAGAGAAAATTGCACACAACACCATGGTTTGGTGCTATTGTTGCACAAAACACAGAATCAAAACCTCTTTTGTAGCAAACCCCAGTTTTTGGTGTAATACGTTGCAGCTAGCCCAAAAAGTCGATTTAGTCTCTTAATAGGATCTAACATTAGGTCGCATGACACTATACTGTATTTTCGTACCATATACCATAATTTTACGATTTGTTTAAGGAAAACACATAAAAAATTGCCAGTAAAATAATAATAAAACCGTACTGTTGTCTCCCAATATTTTTCTACATATACATATATAGGTTTTCTACATACACACAAAATTTGGGACAAAATAGGGGATTTTTACTACTTTATACAGCCATTGTTTTGTTATTTTCTATGGCCCAAAATAAAACGTATTTTCCTTCTTGCACCAAATCCCGTTGCAGATTTGAAGTTGTTAGTTTTCTAAACTAACAACTGAATTTATGACGAGAATGTGAAAAACATACTCGCGTTAACGGCCACGTGTTTAAAGGTGTATGTTGGCGCCCACATATTTTGTACATGCTTTTTTATATAAACTGTCATATAATTGTGGTATACTATATATAAATACGGTAGAGTGTCATGTGACATCTTTTTATATAAAATATCGTATAATTGTGGTATACTTTGTATAAATACGGTACAGTGTCACGAGACCACATATTAGATACATATTAAGAGCGTAAATCATCTTTTTGTGCTAGCTGCAACATATTACACCAAAAACCGGGGTTTGCTGCAAAAGAGGTTTTGATTTTGTGTTTTATGCAACAATGGCACCAAACCATGGTGTTGTGTGCAATTTTCTCCCTCCTGCACGATTCCCCGCCTCGCCCTCTTGTCCGAGCTCGCGGCCGCCGTCTATCAGGTCCCCGCCGTCTATCAGGTCGCCGCCGCCTCTCAGTTCACCAACGCGTCCGCCGCCTCTCAGGTCACCAACGTAGCCGCCGCCTCTCAGTTCTGCCGCCCCTCAGTTCGCCGACTCCGCCTCTCAGTTCGCCACCTCCGCCTCTGAGTTCGCCGCCACCGGCCCTTACTTCGCCGCCGCCTCTCAGTTCGTCGAGGACAGGAAGGAATCAGGGAGCGGATCGAGTGGGGCGGAGGGAGAAAGATGCGGTGCGTGGCGTGGGATTGGTCGGGTGTGGGCAATTTTCAGGTAATGGATCTGCTTGTTTGTTCATCTGCTTATTTTTGACCTGTTTAATATTTTTGACACGGATAATTCAGGTAATGGATCTGCTTGTTCGCCCATCTTATTTCCGCCATGATATTGCTTCATTGAGCTGATAACTGTAGTAACGTGCTGCACATTATTAAATAAGAGTGTTATCCAATTACGGTTCACATGCAGTTTGAGTCAGATAACTAAATGTTTTTCAGATTTAACTGACGAAAGGATTATGACTATATAGCTGCAATGATGTTTTCAAATTGAACTCAGCTTAGTTGTTTGAGGAAAGAATTCTGATCATGTAGTTGAATGATGCCTTAATTTATCCCTTAGTATGCGACCACTTCCTAACAGAAGCCAATGATCCACATATGTATCTTCAGTTTCAGTCTACCATGTATTTCTCCCTTCCTATTACCTAACTTTTTGCAAGGAAAGGTTTTGAGAAAGGATCAATCTGAAGTTCTGAACTAAATTCTCGCTGACATATTGGATGTGGTGTGCTTCTGTTTACTAGATTTCATATGAATTTTATTCTAAAATGATCTTGACACAATTTGACAGCACTGGGCAAGCAGTTCCACTAAAGGAAAGAGGGAGTTCATTGAGGCGAAGCAGAGCGGACAGATTGGAAGCTGCTCAGGTGCAACTGAGAAGTGCATCACGACAGTCGACAGATAATCTCACCTCGCAGTTTTTCTACTAATACTGTTAGAGGTCTTCTTCTCCTGGTAATTTCAATGCACTTTCTACTGATATATATCAGTGCACTTATCTGAACTCCTGGCTTGTTGATTAGACTCATGTATTTGGTCTAAATGTAAGGAAATCCAAAAATTGTCGTTTAGTTCCCTTCCACTTCAGCATCATAGAATTATCAGATCATCCTACTATTCCATTCCATTTGAATTTCTCTTCAGAAGTTGCAATGTGTGTAGGCAAACAAAAATATGTTTTGTTTTAGGCAAATAATAATAAGTTCATATTCCTATATCCACACAATTAATTTTGACTTTTTGTGAATGCCAGTTAGGGACAATGAATACTAGCAGAAGTAGCAACGAAAAGAAGGTTGTGGTTCCATTTTCATCTGATGTGCTTTATCCATGGAACATTTGCATGACATCACTTCTGTGCAATGAGTTACATATGCCTACCACTAGTACAGAACAGGGCATTAGTACCGGTTGTATTGGGCCTTTAGTACCGGTTGTGCAACCGGTACTAAAAGGTCGGGACTAAAGGGGTAACCCTTTAGTACCGGTACCAAAATACAACCGGTACTAAAGGGTCTCCACGTGGGCGCACAGACGCGCGCGACCCTGAGGGCCTTTAGTACCGGTTTTTCATAAAAACCGGTACTAAAGGTTCCTGCTATTTTTGCCCTCCCGCCTATTTTTTCAGGGGGGTTTAGGGTTTCGTTTTTTTCTTTTCGGTGGTTTAGGGTTTCTGTTTTTCCTTGTCGCTCATTTTTTCAGGGTTTCGGAGGAGATCACGTATAAAGTACTCACTACACATATGAAGTACTCATTACACACATAAGGTACTCTCGTTACATATAAAGTACTCATAATTACAATGGAGATCACCGCTAATAACTAGTACATGCATGGAGGGAGTCTATTGTTCGACATAGTGGAATTCACCGAAATCATCTAGGACATGCGTCAGAATGAATCCCGCCAATTCCTCCGCAATAGCTTTCACGCGGTTTTCTGGTAGGAGCTGGCTCCGCTTCCTTTCCAACTTTAAAAGAAGGAGATCAAATCAGTTATATTCGGAACTAAACACAATTGATGGTAGCAAAATAAAAGTTGTGTATGATGTTTACGTACCTCTCGATTTCTTCGACTATTGACTCTCTCATTGACCAAAGTGTGAATATACTCGCAAACGTAGTATCCACATAGTTCCGTCCCCTGTGGTTGTCGCAGACACCACTATACAAGAATATAATTTAATCAAATAATAATCAAGAGAACGATAATGGTATTAGAAAGATACGCAGACCTAGATACGTAGTAGTACTTACAGTGTTAGCCTTGAACTCCAGCTTCTGTGGCCATTCACCGCGTTCTTCCGCGATGAACCTTTTCCAAACCCTGCCCGGAAAAGAAAATGAATTGAGGAGTTATTACTTATACTTTTGATATCCGAAAATGAACGAAAGAGGACGATATAGTGCGATTGAAATTACCTCCTAAGCATTAGACGCACGCTTTTGTAATCATCTTGATTTTTCCTCAATGAATCCCAGACTTCAACTAGTCCTTCCTCGAGTCTAATGATTAGCAGAATGAAGTGGTACCTGCGCACATTTATATACGCAGGTATTCAGAACTCATCAATTACACTTAATATCGGGAAAGCAAAATAGAATGTGTACAAGACAGTAACACTCACCCGAAGTTGTAAGGAAGAAGTATTTCCTTTCTGGTACTTTGTCGCTTAAAACAAGTTAGCACAAGTTCCTCTGTGTCCTTGACATACCAAGGTTTTTCTACGCTCTCCACATTAACTTTATCCGGGTCAATGAACCCAATGTCCCAGATTCCTCCCATTCGGCATTCACGAATCTTCATTCTGCATAATAGCGTACAAAAGAATGTTGTGAGGATAATTACAAGCAATGAACGAGCTGAACTATAAATAATTAAATTACACGAATAAATAACTTACAGACAATAGAGGCTGAGGATAGATTTGTCGAGGGCAAGTTGATTGTACATCTGAAAAAGTTCGGAGAACGCAACCTCCACACCATATTCTCGGAACAAGTGTTGTTCCTTAACTCCCGCCATGAGATATGTCTTCCCTTCTTTTGCGGCGGTCATGTACCAGGTATGCAATTTATATAACTGTGTTGTTAGAGCACTCGGATTTTCGACCAGAGGCATCCCGAGTTCAAATTTATATTTAATTACCATCTCCGCTATGGGGACACCTGTGTCGCCAATGACAACTTCTCCATGCTCGATTTCCCGAGCTTCAGAAGGCACAATGAGCGGGGCGATCGATTGTGCTTCTTGTTCTCCGAGCTGGGCAACTCCTTTCCCGCACGCTTTTTCTTCCTCCTTCTTCTGTGAGGAAAGTACCTTGTCAATACCTCGCTCATAGTCTGAACGGGACGACGGTGGAGGGCAATACAGGTTGTCAACTGTGCGATCTTTTACCTCAGTTGCTATAGTCTTCAGGAGTTCCTTCATGGGGTCAAGTCTTGCCTCCAGTCTTTCCTTTTTTTTCTGTTCAAAAAAGGCTGCAGCCTGGCCTTGTGTCCTCACTTGTAATTCCTCCAAAGTCATCTCGCCTGCTAACTTCTCAGGAGCCTTGACTTCCTTGGTTTTTTTTGCACGTTTCTTGACAGGGGACGACGCCGTGAACAGCTTCCGCTTTGAAAAACTACTAGTGGCCGCAGCAGTCGGCTGACGGGAGGGCGCGGGCGATGGACTCGCGGTGGGGTCCCAATCGTGGGGGGAGGAGGGTGGACAATTCTGTGGTGAATTTCTAACCGGAGGAGTCGGTGGCCTTGGCGCCGAGTCTGGAAACTTGATTAAATTCTTCTTCCATAGAACGATACCAAGTTCGACATCTCCTAGTGTCTTCTCTCCTTCAGGTCCAGGAATTTCAAGCTCTATTGAGTTCATTCCCGGCATAATTTTCTTGACGCTGACACGAGCAAATCCAGCTGGAATCACACCAAAATGGAAGGTTGCTCCAGGTCGATGTGGTAAAGCATAGCCAATCGCCACCGGACAAGTAATGTTCAACATTGGCGCATGTAACTCACAATTTGTCTTCTCCGTGATATCATCCACGGGGTAGTGAGCCGCCGACGGTTCAGCAACTGGAGGAGTCGGTGGCCTTGGCGCAGGATCATCCTGTAGCTGCGTGGAACCCACGCTGCTTTTCCGCTGAGATGGGCAGGCATCGCCGGCAGGATCTTCTACTCGCAGCTGAGATTCCCTTGACTTGGTAATTGAGGCCAGTTGCTCCTGCACAACCTTCAACGAGCGTTCTAACGCAGTAACCCTGTCCGCCTCCTTCTTCTTACTTCTGCAATGTTTTCTGTAAGTTGCAGTGTCCTCCGGAAACCCTTCAAGAAAACCAACCCCGCCTCCTCTACCTCGACATCGTCCCCAGTGTTCTTTATTCCCGAGGGCGAGTGTCAGCTCGTCGTCCTCTCTATCGGGAACATATTGTCCCAACTTGACTAGTTCTATTGCGTCTTTTATCTTTTTTACGACCCTTGTAATTCTTTTCCTCCATTTTCCCTTTGCAACAATCTTCCCTGTTTCCATGTCCAACACTGCCCCATGCGCGAACAACCATAACTTGGACCTGTCGGGCCAGTCATCTGTCTCTGGAGGGATCCCTTCTTGACGCAGCTCGTTTTCATAGGATTCCCACTTAGGCACGGCAGTCTTGTAGCCACCTGAGCCCAAACGATGGAAATATTTCTTCTTCTTAGCATTCAACTTATTTTGGGTCGATCGGGCCACAGCGACGCCCGATTTCCTATACGCCACAAATTCAGGCCAGTCATTTTTTATCTTCTCTAGACGTCCAGTGAATGCTGGAGTTTCGTTCGCATATTTTCTCCACAAAGTGTTCTTCCACTTGTTGAATTGCTGGGCCATCTTGCTAAGAGTCCACTGCTTGACTTTATTCTGCCTACTCGGTGGGAGATCTGCCGGTAGGCTGAAAGAATTCAATATGGACTCCCAAAGGGTATCTTTAATTCTTTGTTCGAGAAATTTTGCGCCAATGTTCTTTTTCTTCGGCTCATTCCATTCTGCAACGGTGATCGGGACCATGTCCCTTACAAGAACTCCGCATTGAGCTACATATTTAGTGCAGATTCCATCGGGTTTCTCCGGTTTGCCTTTTATGCTAACTTCGTCGATCGACAACTTTGCACCATCCGGCAGCTTTAACCCTTTGGTCGGGCCTCGTTTAGGGATTGAGCTAGATGATCCAGACGGCTGAAAGAAAAATGTTTCGTTAATAAGTGCGCATATAAATCAATTAATGCATCTAGCTAGTGATCAACAAGACTTAATATATACCTTGCCGGAGTCGTTTTTAGCTAGTGATCCGGGGTTCTCTTCGTCGTCGTCGTCTCTGAAGTTTTGTAACTCAAGTCCCTCACCGGAGTCGTTCAAACATTTCGCGCTGAAATGTTCGGCGTCTTCTTCGTCGGAATCTTCTCCATCAGAATCTTCTCCGTCGGTATTGGGTCCGGCAGCGTTGTCAAATATTACTTGTTGCATTCGCTCTTCCTTCTCCATATCTCGGATGAAGGGGGGGACATCGGCGATGATGGGGGCGTCGTCCTCCATAGCTCAATGTCACTGCAAAATTTTCAAACTTAGCTAAAATTTCTAACTTAGCTGAAATTTCTAACTTAGCTAAAATTTCTTATACACTAATAAAATAACTTTTCAATATTTCTAACTTAGCAATATTTTAAAAATTTGGCACAAATTGCTAACACATTGCTAACACATTTTAAAAATGGGCAACAACACAATTGCTAACACATTGCTAACACATTTTAAAATTGCTAACTTTGCTAACTCAAATTTTACAATATTTGAAACTTTACAATATTTCAAATTTTCGAACTTAGCTAAAATTTTGAAACTTTGCTACTACAATTTCAAACTTAGCAAAATACACATATTTACATATTTACTAGAATAAATTTTCACATATTTACTAGAATTCAAACTTAGCAAAATTTACTCAAACTAAACATATTTACTCATCCTAAATATAAAATTTACTCAACCTAAAATTAATTTACTCACCCTAAAAACAAAAAAAATGAACACTTAATTTACTCAACCTAAAATGCTAATTGAAACAAGAATTTTCATACAAAAATGCTATCTATATTTCTGTTATTTTGCTAAAAACAGTAATAAAAAAAGTAATAACAGTAATAAAAATTGCTACTAAAAAAAAAGTAATTTAAAACTTAACTAAAAACAGTAATAAAAAAAGTAATAACACAAAAATTGCTACTAAAAAAAAATACTTAGCTAAACTAAACTTTTCTACATGGTGCTACTAAATTTTTCTACTACATGGTGCTACAAAAATTGCTACTAAAAAAAAATACTTAACTAATCCGCTGACGTCATGCTGACGTCAGCAATGGTGCGGGCGCGGCAGAGGCCGGCCGGCCAGGAGAGGGAGGGCGTTCGGTGCGGGCGCGGGCTCACCTGGCCGTGGAGAGGGAGGGCGCGGGCGCGGCAGAGGCCAGGAGCGGCGCGGGGGCCGGCGACGGGAGAGGCCAGGAGCGGCGCGGGCGCCGGCGACGGGAGAGAGGCGCGACCGCGCGGGGCCGGGGGCGCGCAACGGGCCGGGAGGGCCGTAGCAGGGGCGCGCGACGGCGGGGGACGCGGCGGAGGCCGGAGCACGGTGGCGGCGGAGGCCGGAGCACGGGGGCAGCGCTTCGCCGGAGCAGGGCCGTAGTGGAGAGAGGAGAGCGCTCGATCGATTTCTGCTAAGTGAGGAAGAAGAAGAAACGGCCGTGCGTTTAAGTACTAAAGGGCTTTAGTACCGGTTGTATATTACAACCGGTACAAAAGACCCCCCCTTTAGTACCGGTTGTAATTTACAACCGGTACTAAAGGCCTTTTTTCGGCGGTTCATTTTTCCCGCGGGAGAACCCCCTTTAGTACCGGTTTCTGTTAACAACCGGTGCTAAAGGTATTTGAAACAAAAATGCAACCGCTTGTTTTCTTTAATTTTTGGTACTGTTTGAAATAATTGAAACAAAATGCAACCGCTTGTTTTCTTTAATCTTTTGCTACTGTTTGAAATAATTGAAACAAAATGCTAAGTTTCAAATTTACTAACTTTCAAATTTACTAAAAATTGCATCGTGTTTAAAATTTTCAACTTAAAAGTTCTAACTTTGCTAACTTAATTGTCTACCTGATGGCATGTTCCCTGGCATTATTGTGTTCGTCATTGTTCACGGCCACCTCCTATAGGTCGGTGAACAATGACAACACAACGACGCTGTTGGAAACACAAGCCCTCAGGTAGGTTGAATCCAACCACTGGATTAGGGTGACACAATGATGAATTGCCGAGGAGGTGGGAGTGGTGGTGGTGGAAGTGGTAGCCATGCTCACGACCACGCGATGATCATGCAGCCCTACAGGCCCTACGGTGCATTTGATATGCAGTCACTCACGAGGCACTGTAGGGCTGTATGACGGGGAAACCTTGTGTTTTGGTCTCATTTTTTCAGATCGCTATGTGTCTATGTTGGATACGCCAGCGGTGTATAACAGTAGATGGATGGTTAAATAAGAATGGACCCGAGCAATGTATTATGTTCACCACATAAAGGTTTAATACATTATTACACATCACCAACAACATCCCTAACTAGTGTTCACTTTTTTCTTCGTGTGTGTCCCTTTCTTCTTCTTGCGCCGTAGCCATGGACAATCTTCATCATTTAACACGATGCTTGGGTCAGTTTTCACTTTGAAGGGCGGAATTTCATGAAACTTATTGTAATCTTCTGACATGTCTGTCTTGTCCTCCACTCCCACGATGTTTCTTTTCCCTGAAAGAACTATGTGGCGCTTTGGCTGATCGTATGATGTATCCGCTTGCTTATCTTTTCTTTTTTTCGGTCTGGAAGACATGTCCTTTACATAGAAAACCTGAGCCGCATCATTGGCTAGGACGAATGGCTCGGTGTGGTACCCAAGATTGTTGAGATCCACTGTAGTCATTCCGTACCGCCGGTCTATCTCTACCCCGCCTGACAGGTTGACCCATTTGCACTGAAACAAAGGGATCTTAAAAGAAGGTCCGTAGTCAAGTTCCCATATCTGCTGTATGCAACCATAATATGTGTCCTTTGTCCCATCGTCGTTTGTTGCATCAAAGCGGACACCACTGTTTTGGTTACTGCTCTTTTTGTCTTGGGTTTCCGTGTAAAATGTATTCCCATTTATCTCGTACCCTTGGAAAGTCAATATGGTCGAAGATGGTGACTTGGCCAACAAGTATAGCTCATCTTCAACAGTGCTGTTATTAATGAGATGTGTACGCAACCAACTGCCGAAAGTTTCCATGTGCTTTCCTTTAATCCAGAAGTTAGTCTCCTCCGGGTATTCGGAGCGTAAAATATCCACGTGTTTCACGATATACGGAGCCACCAATCTGGAATTTTGTAGAACTGTGTAGTGTGCTCGAGTGAAAGAATGCCCGTCCATACATGTTGTTGCTTTCTTTCCTAGCGTGCCTTTTCCACGCAGTCTCCCCTCATGGCGCGATTGAGGAACACCGATCGGCTTAAGATCATGAATAAAGTCAACACAAAACTCAATGACCTCCTCTGTTCCATAGCCCTTGGACATGCTTCCTTCTGGCCTAGCACGGTTATGAACGTATTTCTTTAAGACTCCCATGAACCTCTCAAAGGGGAACATGTTGTGTAGAAATACAGGACCGAGAATGGAAATCTCTTCGACGAGGTGAACTATGAGGTGCGTCATAATATTGAAGAAGGACGGTGGAAACACCAACTCGAAGCTGACAAGACATTGGACCACACCCGTACCTAAACTTGGTAGAGTTGCTGGATCGATTACCTTCTGAGAAATTGCATTGAGGAATGCACATAGCTTCACAATGGGTACTCGAACGTTTTCCGGTAGAAGCCCCCTCAATGCAACCGGAAGTAATTGTGTCATAATCACGTGGCAGTCATGAGACTTCAGGTTTTGGAACTTTTTCTCTGCCATGTTTATTATTCCCTTTATATTCGACGAGTAGCCAGACGGGACCTTGATACTGCTCAGGACTTGAAAAAAGATCACCTTCTCTTCTTTGGTAAGAGCGTAGCTGGCAGTACCTTGGTACTTCTCTGGATTCAGGTTGTCTCGTTCGTGCGTACTTTGATGGTCCTTCCGTGCATCCGATGTATCTAATTTCTTCTTCCCATACACGCCTAAGAATTTTAGCAGGTTCACGCAAAGATTTTTCGTCACGTGCATCACGTCGATGGCAGAGCGAACCTCTAGGATTTTCCAATAGGGTAAATCCCAAAATATCGAGCACTTCTTCCACATGGGTACGTGTCCATCAGCGTCTTTCGGAACATTTAGACTGCCAGGACCCTTTCCAAATATTACTTCCAAATCCTTGACCATGCCATATATAACATCACCATCAGGGCGTCTAGGCTTCGTTCGGTTATCTTCCTCACCTTTGAAATGTTTGCCTGCCTTTCTTACGTGATGCTTGTTTGGAAGAAATCGACGATGACCAAGGTACACATTCTTGTTACCTAAATATACACTGTCAGTCTTATCTAAACAGTGCGTGCATGCATTGTATCCCTTGTTTGACTGTCCTGAAATGTTACTAAGAGCAGGCCAATCATTGATGGTTACAAACAGCAACGCTCGTAGGCCAAATTCCTCCTGTTTGTACTCATCCCACACACGTACGCCCTCGTCAGACCACAACTGTAAAAGTTCATCAACTAATGGCCTCAGATACACATCAATGTCGTTGCCGGGTTGCCTCGGGCCTTGGATAAGCAATGGCATCATAATATACTTTTGCTTCATGCACAACCAAGGAGGAAGGTTATAGATACATAGAGTCACGGGCCAGGTGCTATGACTGCTGCTCTGCTCCCCAAACGGATTCAAGCCATCTGTACTTAGACCAAACCTTAAGTTCCTTGCGTCAGCTGCAAAATCCTTGAACTCACTGTCGATGTTTCTCCACTGCGACCCATCTGCGGGGTGTCTCAGCATCTCGTCTTCCTTACGGTCTTCTTTGTGCCATCGCAACAACTTGGCATGCTCTTTGTTTCGGAACAAACGTTTCAACCGTGGTATTATAGGAGCATACCACATCACCTTCGCGGGAACCCTCTTCCTGGGGCTCGGCTCACCCTCAACATCACCTGGGTCATCTCGCCCGATCTTATACCGCAATGCACCGCATATCGGGCATGCATCCAAATTCTCGTACTTCGCACCGCGGTAGAGGATGCAGTCATTGATGCATGCATGTATTTTCTCCACCTCTAATCCTAGAGGGCAGACAATCTTCTTTGCTTCGTATGTATTGTGCGGCAATTCATTATTCCTTGGAAGACTCTTCTTAAATATTTGTAGCAACTCCTGAAATGCCTTGTCAGATATTCCATTCTTTGCCTTCCACTGCAGCAATTCCAGGGTGGTACCCAGCTTTTTCTGGCCATCTTCACAATTTGGGTACAACAATTTTTTGTGATCCTCTAACATGCGCTCCAACTTTGACCACTCGTTTTCACTTCCGCACTTCATCTGTTCATCAAGAATGACCCGACGAAGATCATCATCATCGGACTCATCAACAATGACCTCGAGCTCAACTTCGTCTTCCCCCATTGTAGTATCGCCGTGTTCAGAGAACACAGGATAGTTGTCATCATCCTCTTCTTCAGGGTCTTCCATTATAACCCCTCTTTCTCCATGCTTGGTCCAACAAAAATAATTGGGCATGAAGCCTTCTCGCAACAAGTGGGAGTGTATGGTTCTTACGCTCGGGTAATTCCTCGTATTCCGACATTTATCACATGGACAAATCATAAAACCATTCTTCAGCTTGTTTAACTTAACCACATCGAGAAAACGATGCATGCCATCAATGAACTCGGGACAGCGTCGATCACCGTACATCCATTCTCGGCTCATCTGCATTACATAAATACATTAAAAACCATTACACCAGCTAAATAATGAATAGAGATACGTGACCAAATTAATTAATACAAGTTCATCACATTAAAACCAAAGTAGAGAAGTGCCCAAATGTGATACATAGTTCTCACGAAACATACATCAAACGAAACTAACATACAACTATCTAAAGAATTTAAATCCAACAACAAATGCGATCAGAATCGCAACCAAGGTAACTATTGAACCAACAGCATAATGATACCAAGCCTCTTGACTAATGACATATTTTCTAATCTTTTTAAGCTTGACGCGCATTGCATCCATCTTCATCTCGTTAGCAGCGATGACGTCGGCAAGCTTGACCCCGTGAGCATCGACGATGTCGGCAATCTTCAATTCCAATATCATCTTCTCTTCCAGGCATTGGAGACGAAGATCTTCACTTATCTTCAATTTTGCTTTTAAATCGTTGTTTTCTTTTTCTAAAAACTCGACAATAGGGTCGGCTGGAATTTCCGGTTCAACTACCTCCTAAATAAAAATATATCTATGTCAAGTTGGTCGACATGATTGTTATAACCATGAAACAAAATAAATAGTTATAAAAATATACCACATCGGAATCATAGACCGGACGAGGGCCGACGGGGACGGATATCAAAACCATGACACTATACATATAATAAAACATAAGAAAATTATACAAGAAATAATTATGCATTTAAATCATATAACTAACATTTTTTAAAATAAAAGATAAAAAAAGAGGCTCACCGAGGTGGTGTCGGTGACGGAGCGGCGCGGGCGATCGACGGCGGTCAGGAAGGGGACGGGACGACACTATATAAAACCACAAATTATACTTTAATTTGAGCTCAAAATGCATATAAAACAAATGAAATCCCTAACTTAGGAATTTCATCAAACACCTTGCAAGCACCACCAAAATCAAACTTGCTAAACTTGCACGAAAATGAGCTAAACTTGAAATGCCGGAAGAGAAGATGAAGTTGCTAACCCTTATATATGTAGGTGCCACCAATCTTGGAAGTTGTTGGAGAAAATGGTGGTGAATTTGGAGCTTGGGAGAGCAAAAGAGAGGAAAAATGGAGTGAGTTCGAGCTCAAAATGGTACTGGCTCGGGGTGGAAGAAGGTTATAGTGGCCGGGACCTTTAGTACCGGTTTTTAATACAAACCGGTACTAAAGGTCTGAGCGTGGGGCCACGGACCGCGGCCGCTTGTGCCGGCGGGGGCTCCACCCCTTTAGTACCGGTTTTTAATAGAAACCGGTACTAAAGGTCTGTCTTTAGTAGCGGTTTCTATTAAAAACCGGTACTAAAGGTCCTCGCCGCTGTGCCACAAACACAACCGGTGCTAGTGCCCTCCTTTAGTACCGGTTTTAGTACAACCGGTACTAAATGTGGCGTACCAAAGCCTCCTTTTCTACTAGTGTACTGTCTCGATGCTAAATAATGGTCTCTTTTATCAAGGTAGTGCTCTTTAATTTTTTATACTGGACTATCCGCTGAAGTTTTGAGCATCTGTCGACGCCCCCGAGTATTCTCCTGCCGTCAGCGCCGCCCTCCTCCGTGGCTCCCGACATCCACTCATCACCGCCGCAGCCCGTTGTTCCAGCCGTCCTGCACTCCCCGTCGTGGCTGCAGCGGTTGCCGCCGGCGTCTCTCTCCCAATCTTCGAGGTCATCAGGACAGACGCCACCGTCATGCCGCCTTCCTCTCTAACGACGTTTTCCTCTGCATAGTTCGCGCACCGCGTGCTTTTGTCTCCAGTTGCAGCTGAACCAGCCACCCCCGTCCTCCAGTGTCTCTTTGTTGCTTCGATGACAAAGCATCACAAGACAATGTTGTCTAGAAGATAATTCAGTTCTGCACACTTTCAGTATATGTCAAATTGTAACAGTGGATATCTAATGTTTAGTTCAATTATGCGCCGTAGCATGTTTCACCTTTTCATTTCGAGTTATTGATTGCTTGTGCTAGATCAGGAACTATAATGAATATACAAATTATTTGGGCCTCCTCTGCAGATTTCTATAAAAAAAATGATCTTGCGACGGGCTGTGGTATTTATGCTATTGTGTCACAATCATTAGGTCTGAATACCTACAATTTTCTTAAGTGGAGGCTTACTGGAGTTACCTGGCATTAGTAAATTTGCCCTCTTGAATCTTTATAGGTAAAGCATAGAATAGTTCGAAAACAAGATACGAAAGAACATCTAAAGTATAGGGACAAAGTATTCTAGCGACTGCAAGGTACTCAAATATCCAATGTCGTTGCAGTTATAGTGGGACTGCTCTCATTCCAGGATCACCATCGTAGCAGCAAGGATGTGCCATTGACTAAGGGTAACATCATTTGTAAATATTACTCTGTTTGAGTAAAATGGTGAATACGTAGTTTCTAATTCTTTTTTGTGTTTCTATACATCCAGCTAAATTTTATAGTATTAATAATACGTGCATTGCACGTGCAACATTACTAGTGCTTGATAAGGAAGTGAGTAAGTGGCGACCCAACGGTCCCGGCTGGCTGATTCAAGAGTTAACTGGGACAGCTCACCTTCCCGTTTTGGCTAGCCGAGCAACACACGTACCGCGTTTCTTTCTTCTTTGGGTGCCCTCATGCTGCTTATATACTCCCTTGATCGATGGCTCCATCCCTAGCTCCTAGCAAGAGCAGCCGAGCGCCGCCACCCCACCGTTCAAGTCTCGTCCGTCTTGCACCGATGGCCACCATGTCCTCGAACCTTCGCCGGAGACCGTCTACCTCTGCCGTTCGGCCTCTCAACGGCAACCACCACGACAAGCTCAACTGGTACGTCTCCCCCTCTCTTGCTCACGTTTCTAGCTTGCGGATCGAAATGAAATAATTCTGGACGTACGCGTGTGTAACACAACTTAGGAGGGACTGGGCAGACATCTCGAAGAGCATGGCGGCGCAGATCGCCGGGCACGCCCTGGCAAACGACGTCGCCGACTACCTCCACTTCAGCGCGGCGTGCGCTCCATGGAGAGACAACACCGAGGATCCCAAGAAGCAAAACGTCCTCGACCAGCGCTTCCACCCGCGCCGCTGGATCCTGCTGCCCAAGGAGAGCAGCGCCGACGACGACAGCAGCAGTTGGCGCCGCATGGTGAATCTGTGGCACGGAAGGAAGATCACGGTGGACCTTCCTCACCTCCTGCGTCATGCCGTCGCCGCTGGATCCGGCGGCTCCCCCGGTGGCGTCCTCGTCCTCATACACGAGCAAAGCCTCGTGGTCCGGCTGCTGAACCCCCTTACCGGCAGCGCATCGACCTCCCATCCATCGCTTCCGTGCTGAGCCGCCGGCGCAATGGACGCCTGGACAAGGCGTTCTCATACACGAGCAAAGCCTCGTGGTCCGGCGACTCCACGGTGGTGCTCCATCTCGGATATGACAACAAGCTCATCTCCGCCAAGATCGGCGGGGACCGCTGGAAGATCGTCAGCGAAGGCTCCCTGCTCTGCTCGGCCTTCCCCTTCTACGGAAAGGTTTACTTCGCCAACGGGGACGGGCTCATGGTGGTTGACCAGGAGGCTCCGTTGCCGAAGTTGGTGCTCGCCGCCATGTGGGCAGAGCAGATGGAGATCACGTTCGTGCACATGGCTGACAGCTCCGGCGCATAGTTGCCAGAAATTTGGGTCGTCCGGGTCGAGGAACGGGGTCGAGGGTCGCGGGTCGCCATTCTATGGAGCAAGGTTCGACGAGGGGTATACATCTTCGGTACCCCAATTCGGGACGTGGGTCGGGATCCAAACAATTTTGGGTCGATGACCCCGGTACGATAAGACTAGCCGTAGTAGGGTATTTGTAGGCAAAGATTTCGCCCCATTTTCAGCAAAATGTTTTGGTTTTCTTATTTTTTTTCCATATATTTGCATGGAGCGAATATCCAGCCAGAAAATATTGCATAGGGGGAAATCTGACGCAATAAAAACTGATTGAAATCATGGGTCCACTAGTCAGCCTAGTACTACGTCAGTTGACTCGAGTAATACACGCATCTCATCTGTTTCTTCCCCACGAAGCACAGAGCCATCTCCAAATCGCTTGATCTGTTCCAATCCAGCAGTGTCCACCTAGTGAGTACCCTGTACCCATGCCGCAAACGCCGACGGATCAGCGCGGCCGGGCAGGCCGCAGTGCAGACTGCGGACGCAGCGTGAGAATGGAACCTCCGGTCGCCGCCGGCGTACACATCACCGGCGGGATGTAGATGGAGCATGCAGCGCTAGGGCAGCTCGACACACAGCGCGCCGGCGGACTGCATCGACGGGATGCCTTATGCCTGGTATTTTTACTCTCTCCTTGATCAAATATTGGGTACTCGTTAGGGGGTCAGTAGCCATCGAACAGGATCACGACCCGGCCTCGACCCTCGTCGACCCGGCCTCGACCCGACCCCGTTTCTGGGTCGATCGATCCTGGGTCGTGGAACGCGGCATGGACCCCGTTTCCGGCTACTATGCTCCGGCGAGCTTATGGTGCTGACCAACAAGGCTCGTTTCCGGAAAGGGAGCGACGAGTACATGGTGGAGTTCGAGATATTCCGGCTGGACGCGGACGCCGGGGTGCTGGTTCCGGTGACGGACCTCGGGAGCGTGCTGTGTTCGTCGGCGATTATGGCGGCGGGCTGGTCGTGTCGGCGAAAGCCAAAGCAGGTATCGTCCCCAATGCCATCTACTTCCAGCACGACCGGTATAACAGGTTCTACGTGCGTCGTGTGTCCGATGACGAAACTAGGCTGCTGACTGAAGCTCAGAAGGGCAGCTTCGTTGATGATCTGACATCTTATGTGGCTTGGAACGGGCGCAAGAGTGGGACTCAGGTGGCGATGGCTGTGCGTGATCAGGGCTTGTTTTGATTATCTGTACTAGTCTGTCTGAAATGTACCCGTGGTGCCTTGCCCAAGGATTTGAAGATTTAAATTTGTTTGGTCGACCGTTAGACCAGTGAAATGTCAGTTATATCATTTATGAGTGTATGGCACAGAAGAGATATCCCTTGATTTGTTTTGAAGACTTTTTCCAGTTATTTCTTTCCAGTGGCATTCTATATCTATCCATTATATTATCTATACCTTAAATAAAAGCTGTAAGATTTGTTGCCATTTTTCGAATGTCACCCAAACACCTTGGAGTTGATAAAAATTATCCACCATTTCACCGGCAAGATTAAGAAACGGTTCGTTACAGAGAAGTCACATCCCCTCGGCGAACCGCAAGGCCAGAGTCATATTCAACCCGACGAGGACGCCTCCTCCTGTGCTGCTCCGCTCGCCCACCAGTGCTTGTTAGGTTGTACAACAAATGTATATATGGATATTATTAGGCATATAATTCTAAAAAATACTAGAAATATTAGTATGAATTTTATTGGGCATCCAAAAATCCTTTACTTTGAATGTCTTTTCTACAGTATTTTGGGTACGCTCACGTACGTTGCACTGTTCGGTCAGTCGATTTTCCGTCTTAATGCATTGTTCGATCCCGCCGACTCCAGTAGAGTAAGTGTATATTTGTTTGTTCCCGTTAAGAGAGCAGGTCACGTCTGCCGAGTTCAGCAGTTGAGATGGCTAGAAAGCTCACGCCGACTCGAAGAGCCGGCGAGATCGGAAAGTGCAGACGGGTGGAGCCGGCGAGATCCATTCAGCGATTTGAGCTTTTAGGCCGCCTTTCGCAAGTGACGAGGTGTACCCTCGTCAAATCTCATGGTTAAGGATCTAGGGTTGAGATTATGGGGAGAGAACGTGATAGTACTGGTAGTTTCGTCGGCTGACAAGCAGAGGCAAAGATTTACCCAGGTTCAGGCCCCTCGGGTGGAGGTAAAGACCCTACTTCCTGCCTGTCTGTTATTGATCGTGTGAGATTATGCGATTACAAGGAGGCTCCGGCGAGATGTCGATCTCGCAAGAGCTTTAGTGGTTCGAGTATGGCTTGGTCCTAGATCGGTACCCCTCCCAGCCTTTAAATAGGCTGGGTCTCGGAAGTCTGTAACCGACCTAGTTTACACATAAGGAAAGTACGAAACCGACTATGTCTATGTCTAAACTTGGAGGGTACTCCATCTTGTTGGGCCTCTCGTCTTGGGCTTCGAGTTAGCTCTTCGCTATTGGGTCTTTAGTCGTCACGTGCACCAGGTACCCTCACGGTAGGGTACCCAAGATGTATACCCTTGTCAGTAGCCCCTGAGTACTTGTCTGACTCGAAGAATCGGACATGGACTCGTTCGTAGTGCACGTCATATGCTTTGTATTCTGTATATTTATAGTTGAAATTTCTGTATGGACAACACATGTTGGCCATGTCAAGTATTTCATCGACTGTGTTTTCTGCTTATGATGATCAAGGGATAATAGCTAACATGTGCTCTTCGCCTCCGCCAGATCCTAGAGCCGCCGTGAATGGGGATTCGCAAAGTCGTTACCTCTACCAACCTTCGTGCACCCATTCTCCCTGACGTCCTCCCCCGGCTTGGCTTCTCCGTCTTAATGCACCGTCCGTTCCCGCCGACTCTATGGAGTCGGCTAACCGGTGTTTCAATTTATTGTTCTGCATTATCCGCTCTTAGTTATGTGTCAGTTAACCTTACACCGTGCCTGTTCGTTAACCGTAGACGGTGGCATCTTAGTGAACGGCCGAGTTGTCGGTGACTGATTGTTCTCGTCAGTTTTTTTGTTTTCAGGCTACGCCTTGTCAGTTGTTGGTGCAATTATATTTTACGGATATGACAATATAAACTGAGAATCACGCCATGTGCACATGTTGATCACATCATGAGTTACGTATGAACACCAGCTTAATACACTTTCTATTTCAACGAGTGTAGCTGGCTAGAAGAATGTTGGTTGTTGGAGTAGCGCGATGTCGGTCTTAATATTACCAGATGTTCAAAGTCTATTACAACACTAGTAGGAAAAGGCCTACCGCTGGCGGACGGAAATCAGCTACCGCTGGCGAACAGGCACCCGCCAGCAATGCATACGCCAGTGGGAGTTGATACCGCTGGCGGGCGGGCCGTCCGCCAGCGGTAAGGGTGGTTACCGCTAGCGTGCATCTTATGTGCACGCCAGTAGGAGTTGTGAGCTAGCGCTGACTCACGTTCTCTGTCCGCCAGTAGTAACTTACTAGGAATTAAAAAAATAAAAACTTTGTATTTGTAGAAAGAACCTTTGATCTATTAGCAGTAGATGAAGTTACAAACACCCTCAGAAAACAAAAAAGTTACAATTCGGTCCCTAAGTACAAAATTCCCCACCCTAACGCCGCCGTCGCCCAACTCGCCAGCGACCAGGCTGGCCACGCTACATGGCACCCCGCGCCTCCGCCCGGCGTCCTCGACCTTCTGCCTTAGCGCGCGCGGAGGAACGCAGCGAGGACGGCCTCGTCATCGGGGACGGTCGCGATGCAATTGGCGGCCTCCAGGCCTACGGCGGCGAGGGCCACGCGCCGGATGCCGGCCAGGTCGCGAAGGCGTTGGAGCTGAGGTCGAGCGACTGGAGGTCGGGGAGGCGGGCGAGGTCGGTGGGGATGTCGCCGGAGAAGTTGTTGGTGGCGAGGGAGAGCGACTACAGCGACTCGAGGTGGAGGAGGCCGCGGCCGAGCTTTCCGGAGAGGCCGAAGCTGGCGAGGTTGAGCCCCGAGACACGGCCGGTGCGTGGGTCGCATGTGACGCCGGCCCACGCGCAGGCCCGCTCGTTATCCTCGCTCCACGTCGCGAGGCAGCCCTCCGGGTCCTCCACGTCGGCCTTGAACACAATCAGCCCCAGCACGTCGTCGTCCAGCGCCACCGCCGCCGCCGAGCCCTCGCCGGCACGGCCGCCATTGGCCTCCGCGAGGAAGACGAGGTGGGCGAGGACCAGCAGCACGAGACGCCGCACGAGACTTGCTGCTGCGAGTTGGATCCTGACCAGCTGCACGAGACGCGCAAACAGCAGAGCAGCAAGGAAACACACAACGGGCGCTGGGCATGAGAGAGATGGCTGCATGTGCATCGATCCAACGGCTCACAGTCTCCCAAAGAAAACACACAATCCGTGGGAACCCTGCTACTCGCTCCTGATTGGCTCTGCTCGCGTGTGGACTTTTCATCAGAATTCACCACCGTTTTGTTTTGTGTTTTTGTTTTCCTTTATCTTTTCAAATACTTTTTTGCATTTCAAAACACATTTCAAACACATGTGTGTATTTAAAAAAAATCAAATACTTGAGTGTGCATTTCAAAACACATTATAGACCGTAGTTTTTCCCGTTTTTTTCTCCCGCCATTATATCTTGGTATAGGAAGCAATGGTGTGCATTTCAAATAGGTGTATCTTGGTATAGGAAGCAATGGTTTCGAAGGGAGTTTTCAAATTATTTTTATAAATATCATTTTTCTTTTTCTAAGTGGCAAAATGACTTTTTTTTGTGTACCAAGTATATAAAATATGGTGCAAAATGACACTCATCTAATTCTCAAAAAGATTAATCCACATTTGATGTATAATCTCCAAGTATTAGGAATTTTCTTAATTTCTATCTAATTTCGCCTAGTTAAATGAGTTTATGTTGATTTTCCGAAATTAATCCAAATTTGAACTACAAGTGTTTGATAGTTTGGTCTGGAATTTTTAGAAAAATCATTTTAAGGTACACAACTAGTGGTTATATCACAGAAACGTCGATAGTTTTAGAGAATTTGACCTCTTTCGATAAATAGTCCTGATGGCCATTTTGACCGTTTTTCGGAAAAAATCAAATAAAGTGAAAAAAAACCTGAAAAAAGATATCCTCTTGAATGGAGACCTTTTATTTGTACTAGTTGCTATGAAAAATGATAAACTTGATTTTTCAAAAACAGTCTTCACAAAATGGTCTATCGGGTATAAACAACTATAAGTTTCAAGCCAGATGACCAAGTTATGGCAATTCCTACGGCATAGTTTGTCATAAAGTTCTCATATTAGATAAATAGGTGTATCTTGGTATAGTAATCCATGGTCCCGAAAGGATTTTACAAATTATTTTTATAAATATCATTTTCCTTTTTCTAAGTGCATAAATTGACTTTTTTGTGAACCAAATACAAAAAATATGGTGCAAAATGGCACCCATCTAAATATCACAAAGAGTAGTCCACATTTGATGGATAATCCCCAAATATTAGAAATTTTCTTGATTTCTATCTAATTTCGCCTAGTGAAATGAGTTTATGTTGATTTTCCAAAATTAATCTAAATTTGAACTATAAGTGTTTGATAGTTTGGTCTGAATTTTTTTTAAAAAATCATTTTAAGGTACACAACCAGTGGTTATATCACAGAAATATCGATAGTTTTAGAGAATTTGACCTCTTTCGATGAATAGTCCAGGTGGCCATTTTGACCGTTTTTCGAAAAAAATCAAATAAAATGAAAAATCTCTCAAAAAAAGATATCCTCTGACATGGAGTCCTTTTATGTGTACTAGTTGCTATGAAAAATGATAAACTTAATTTTTGACAAATCATTCAAAAAAATTCTTCACAAAAAGTTCTATCATGTATAAACATCTATAAGTTTCAAGCCAAATGACCAAGTTATGACCATTCCCACGGCATAGTTTGTGATAAAGTTCTCATATTCGAAAATAGGTGTATCTTGATATAGGAAACCATGGTTCTGAAGGAATTTTATAAATTATTTTTATAAATATCATTTTCCTTTTTCTAACTGCAAAAATTGACTTTTTTGTGAACCAAGTACAAAAAATATTGTGCAAAATGGCACCCATCTAATTCTCAGAAGGAGTAGTCCACATTTGATGGATAATCCCCAAGTATTAGGAATTTTCTAGATTTCTATCTAATTTCGCCTAGTTAAATATATTTATGTTGATTTTCGAAATTAATCCAAATTTGAACAACAGGTGTTTGATAGTTTGGTCTGAATTTTTTTAAAATCATTTTAAGGTACACAACTAGTGGTTATATCACAGAAATATCAATAGTTTTATAGAATTTGACCTCTTTCGATGAATAGTCACAGAAACGTCAAGGTACACATGCCAAGTTACCCCTGGCGGACGACATGCCGCGCCCACCAGCGGTAAGTCACGTACCGCTGGCGGACAGGTAAAGACGTTCGCCAATGGTAATTTGCTCGTTTCTTGGCCCAGCTGAGCTAACTACCGCTGACGGGCTCGTCGCACCATCCGACAGTGGTAAGTCAAGTACCGCTGGCGAACAAGGCTGCCGTCCGCCAGCGGTAGTTAGCCCCGCCTGCTGGCGCCTGCTTACCACTACCGCTAGCGTACATTACGGGCCGCACGCCAGCGGTACTTGAATTACCGCTGGCGGGCACTGTCAAACGCGCGCCAGCGGTAATAGCGCTGGCGGACGCCAATGCCCGTCCGCCAGCGGTAGCGTGGTGGCTATAAGCATATTCCTACTAGTGCAATGATGAAAGTGTAGACGAGTTGCTACCATTGTTCACATAGAAATGGAACCTGAGTTGACACGATTCGATAAACATTACAATGGTTTCTTGGTTTCCATCAGAAGATCAGACCATTACATTGATATCATTAACGAAGATACAGACGACCCATTACACATGCAAATTCAGCTCGACTCGGCACTCTTGTCCGCGGTCTTCTTTGGGAGGAACGGTCTTCTTAGGTGAGTCGGCAGTCTTCTTCGGTTTCTTCTTCGGGAGGAGTGCCTAGTGAATGTAAGGTACGACTCCTCCTTGCGCGATGGTGAGTTCGGTTAACAGCTTTGAGGGTTCCTTGTCGGTTATAATGGGCATCATTAGGTCCCTTGGAGTTATGCGTACCTTTTTGTTTTCCCTTGCGGTGTTCCCAACGAGATCCAATACTTATAAGGAAAGGTACTCGAGGACGGCAGCGAGGTACACATGAGCCCCTCTGCCGATGCGTTTTGAATATCGACCCTCCTTGAGGTACCGACCAATGCGGGCGACCGGGAATTGTGGCCCAACTTTGATGGATCTTGTCACATGTTTCTTCATGAGGCCATTCGTCGCGGGATGGAGATTTTGGGTATCCACGGTACGGTTTGAAAACCGGCGAGGTACAATCTTTTTCTTCGTGGGCTTGGTCGTCGTTGTCCAGATTTTCTTGATTCGCCCTGTGCTTGGCTTAGAGGTCATGGTAGCAGGAACTGAGAAAAAATGAGCGGTGGGAGGTAGTGGCGATGGTCGACTGCACAAGTTGTTTTTATTTATGGCACTGCCTACGCCTATGTTTTTGACGAATGGTGTCACGCCAATGCTTTTCCCCCCTTAAGCGCCCTGGGTCGTGTCACAACGATTTTAGCTTAATGGGTGTCTGTTCCCGCCGGCTCCCTAGAGTCGACATCGAATATTTTGGAAATCGTTTGCCAACAGTGCGCCTCTATGATTTTTTTTTATGACCAGTGCTGTTCACAAACCACGACGATGTTCTTTGCCCGTTTTCTTTGTTCATCTTGCTGGTCGTGTGCTGGAATGCCTAACCAGAGGCATTGTCTAATGGTGAGTGTGCAAATTGGTAAAACCTGTTTATTGGAGGTAAGCAGTTGCAATGTCACTGACATTTTTTATACACAATATAAAGGAGAGTACAAACAGTGCGCCTTGATTTTCTTGTCCTCTTGGGTTCTCGGCGCGTTCCTTGGACGTCACCTATTCCGCCGACTCCATGCGTTTTGTGGCAAAAGGCACTCCCTTCGGTCGGAAACCGAGCGTGCCCCGATCAACTGTAGAAAATAGGCAGCGGCGACACATGCAAGGAAAAGACTGTGGCAAAGCCTTTTTAACTTTGTCTAGATTCGTTCCAAAATGAGTGAATCAACATGTTAAAACATGTCTATGTACGTACGAATCAGGAAAAATGCAGAAAGTCTCTTATATTTTTATATGAAGGGAGTAGAACGGTAAATGAACAAAATCAGCCAATGAGACAAACGCGCTTCGAATTTCTACCACTCTCGCCCCTCCGCTCCTGGACTGATTCACGTTGTTGTGTGATAGTTCCGGTTTCAGCGAGTCGGCAAAACAAGGGATCGTTGCGCACATTTTTTGTTACTTCTTCTCACAGACGCTGAAACCAGGTGACCGCGGCACCACGTGATGGTGACTAAACCTTTTCAGGGTCTGGTTATGTTTTGCGCCCGTGGGTTTAAGTTTTATATTTCGCTAAATATGACTACTTGATGCATATTTTGTATCAATTAGCTCTGATTGCCATCGTGAGCTTTGTTGACCGTGGATACAATATATTAAGATGGTTGATAGTACAATATAAAATATTTCATCATAGACAACTTTACACTTGGTAGAATCAAGAA
This sequence comes from Poa pratensis, assembly GCA_947311845.1. NCBI lineage: Eukaryota > Viridiplantae > Streptophyta > Magnoliopsida > Poales > Poaceae > Poa > Poa pratensis. Next base: position 12,109,716 of record CAMZMU010000128.1, on the reverse strand, counting down.
AATGTTCATATTAAAATCATCAACATGGTAAAAACCACAAACAGATAGCATTTCATAAACTAAACCTGAAAGTTCGTAAAACATGAAATATGACCCTGGACGATCTAAGAAGCCCACTCGCGCTTGGCCATTTCGATCTGCTTGTCGAAGCTCTCCTGTTCGTGGGTCAAAGCTTCATTTCGCAGGACCAATAATTTATTGCGCTCGATCTCGAGCTTAATCTCGAGGTCCAAAACATTCTTCGATAGATTACTGTTGCTGACAATCATCTTCTTCAGTTCTTCATCCTGTTTCATTGCCGTGTTCTGAGTCTTGAACAACAGCTCTCTGGCCTCAATTGCCTGGTCGAGGTTCCCGCTGGCGAGCTTCAGGACCGCAACTAACCCATGGGCAGGGTCGTGGGCAATGATCCTTGCCCGTTTAACTAATGGGCATGGGTCTGGAAGAGGTTGACCCGGTCAAACCCGACCTGATTGCCAGCCTTATCAGTGAGGCGATCACCTTAGTCTCTGACGTCGGCTCTGATTCACCGCCTTTGTACATACGTAGTTGCAGGTAGATCAGTTGCAGGTAGATCGATGAGCGGAAATAATTTAAACCAAAGGCAAATAGCTTAAAACGGATCTAAAACGGATCTAAAGAAGTGAAAGCAGAAAAGGAAGTAAGAATCACTTGGAAGCATAGCGCGTCTCCCGTGCGGCCATTATTAGGGAAGGAGGAGCAGGTAGCGATGGATGTACTAGAGATGGAAGGCGGTTAGCTAGGCAGTCAGGGGGGACTAGGTGAAGGTGCTTGTGGTTGCCCCTCTATTTAATCACATAGGATAGGTGGCGGTTGCGGAGAAGCCGATGAGTTAACTCATCCCCACGTTTTCACTCCCCACTAAGCATGCACACCTTTACGGCCACTACGTCCCATCCCTACCGCATGCCTGGAAACCGACGAGTTTATCCTCCCCACGGTAAATCTATGCCGTGTGACGGTTTAGTTTTTACCAAATCTTCTTAACCTCGACGGTTCCACCGCATTCCACTGCTTCTTCCCACGTTTCACCGTCCGACTCGACGATATTAAATCGGGTCGCGCCTATGGTCCTATAAAATCTGGTATGGTGTTTTTCTTTCTTAGATTACTCTTCTTTTGGGTTTTCATTTTTTCTTTTGCAAATGGACTAATGTTTGTCGTGTTTGCTCAGTTCTTAGGGTTTAGGGGGTTTTAAGGGTTTTGCGCCTCTGAGGTTATATTTTTGTTAAAGGTGTTTGTGTCTATCGTTTGTCTAATTAGCCCAAGGTTATTTGGTGTTTATCGTTTGTCTAATTGAGTCTTAGGCCTTATATATGGATTTTTTTTTTCTAATCGCTAATTATTGGCATTGTGTATAACGTGTCGTCAACAAAGTAATCGGAGGATCGTGTGCCAAGACGCATCACTCATAGAAGATCCAATATCCAGGATCTAGTGGCCTGCCCGTTCTCAAGTGATCCACTTCAACGATTTTATGTGCCTAGGCAAGGTCGGGTGTCAGTTTTTTAGGCTGTATGTCCACAAAAGATCAGCTGAAGGATCGAGTGGCCTATCCTGCTATCCACTCTTAGATGGTACATCCACATGATTTTCTGTTGGTATGTGCCCATGTTTTTTTTCACCGGCTACAAAATAAATTTTATAAATGATCCAATAAGAGGATTCTTTTACAAATAAAAGAAAGGCTATTCGACATTTATATGGTCTGGTTGGGATGTGCGAGGGGACAACCGTCAAATAGTGCCGGACATGTGTCCGACACTCCGAAAAGGAACACCTTTTCAGATATGTCGGACATATTGGGCCACCGGTGGAATGCTTTAATACATTTCATTCCGTCTTCTTTGTGTGGAAAACGTTCTACATTCCAAATTTCTCATAGGTCGGCAGTCAGGCAATGCATGAGGCATGAAATCGACAGTAAAATACGCCTTCCAAGCGAAAGCGACTCAGTAGCAGCAACTTTTTCAGGGAAAATGCAGTAAGGGCCGATCACTGTAGATGTACGATGGCAAGTGTGTAAGGGCCTCCCTGTTTACCGGTAGTGAAAACAATGCACAAGAACACAGTATCTAAGGACATCTCGAACGACCCACCACAAAACGGATCCATTTCTATCTGTATGGGACACTCCGCTGATAAGAAAGCGGCCCGTGTCCATTTGGGGTGAGTAGGTTAACCCAACGGCCCACATAGGGATGCGAAAACGGGACCCGTTTGTCCAATTCCATTTTATGCATAGCTAGTAGAAAATTTTGCACCATAATTTAAGGGAAGTTTCACGTCGCCTTCACGCCACTACAAGAAATATGCTAACTTTTGATCCTCTATTTTGGTCACTAAAAGGTCACAAAACGCCTCTCCTCCGGTGACCTCCGCCGCCGCCTCTTCTCCCATCGATTTGGTCTCGAATCCGACAGTTCCGCCCCAACTCGGACTGATTCGGCCGCGAATCCACAACCACATTTCAAGGGCACCACAAATCGAGAAGATTCGGCCTCGAGGGATGACATTCGTCTCTCTTCTCCCTCGCGCAACCACCAATGGCTCCCGTTTGTAGCTCCGCTAACGAGCCACCCGAGCGGGCCTCCTCCCCCTATCCTCACTGTGCCTCCTCCCCTTCCCTGCAAGCATGAGCACAAGCACGAGCGAGACACAACAGCTCTGCATTCGGCTGCACTTCGACTAGCCCCACTTCGCACGGCTCCTTCGCGTCCACACACCACTTGTCGGGCTCACCTCTTAAGATATTACAAAAAAATCAAAGTTGTTACTTTTGTATTATACAGTTTATACTGCAGGTGCTAAACCAATATGTGCATTTTTTCTTCTGAGAAGGGTATGAATTTGTACCTGGTCATGTATGAGACACTAACTTTAGTCAGATCAACATGTTATGTACTGATAATGGCAATAATACAACCGAGCGCAGCAAAGCACGCCAACTCCTTCTAGTATAATAGATATAGAAATAACTGTGACGTTTGCATACTCGATTACTTTTTTTTTAAACGAGGCAAAAGCTTTGCTTTTTATATTGATATAGGAGAAGCAAACATGACACGGCCGAGGCCAAAAAGAAAAAAAGTCATACATGACAGGGCATACTAATCTCTCAGAAAGATATATCGTCATATCTTCAAAACGCTACTACGCGGCGCGATCTGAGATCGGGAAGCAGATCAGGCGAGACGTCCAGCGTCGTCGGTGGCGGGAAATCGCTTCCCCCTGGGCCAGTAAGGTCAATCAAAGCTTCATCCGCTGTCGTCATGGATGGCAGGTTCAGCCTGAGGAGGGTCCTCTACCCATTGATTGCCGAATCAGAGAACGGAGCCTTCTTGCAGGTGTTCGTGAATTCTTTCGTAGCCTCCACGCCATCAGAGTACAGAAAATCCTTTCTGTGGCACACCAAAAAGGCTTTCTGTGGCGCATGGTTGGTGCGCCACAGAACGCACGCCACAAAAATATTTATTCTGTGGCGCACCCCCAGATGCGCCACAGAAAACAACAATTCTGTGGCGCACCCCTACCCCGGTGCGCCACAGATTTTTTTTTTTGAATTTAAAAAAAAGGCGGCTAGATCTAGATCTGGATTTTCAAAAAATTCAAAAAAAATCCTAAAATAAAAAAAAACATAAAATGAAATAATTTGGAAAATCCTAAATATTTGAATTTTTTGAACATTTTTAACACTCCAAGCATATCTCAAATGATGACTTCCCAGTAGGTCACCCATTCTAAGATTGCTCCAACCCAAGCACGCTAAACTTCTAAGTTCTATTCAATTCAGCTACCTTGTGTATGTGTATATATGTGTGTGTAGTTTATGTGTTTTTAAAATTAAAAAAATCAAAAACTTCAAAAGTTTCAAAAGGAAGTAAAAAAATCCAAAAAAAAATCAAAAAATTCAAAAAATCCCAAAAAAATTCAAAAAAAATCAAAAAAATCAAAAATCCAGAAAACTTCAAAAATACTAAAATTCAACAAATCCAAAAAATTTGAATTTTTTTTATTTTTGTTGAATTTTTTTTTGATTTTGTAGAAAAAAATCGTCTTTTTGAAATAACTTTTTACTCTTTTCGAATTTCCCGAATCTGAGAAAAGTTCAACGGGTAAACCCGGGTGAAATCGAGCTCCTTTGTTTCTCACGATTTTTTTTAATATATTAAATGAATTTTTTCGACATCGTATGCAAAAGTTATGCCCCTGCAAAGTTTTTTTTTTCTGTTTTTTGCAAAAAAGGTCAAAATTCATATTTCAAAATTTCTATGCCAACTAGACACTAAAACGAAACTACATGTCAAAGGATTTTATTTTTTTGAATTTTTTATCATTTTCTTTTCTTGTTTACAGAACTGAAAAGACGATCCACGGGGGGGGGGGGGGATGCGCCACAGAAATGTCACTTTCTGTGGCGCACCCACCTCCATGCGCGTCACATTTCTGTGGCGCACACTCCCCATGCGCCACAGAAAGTCACATTCTGTGGCGCACATGGCAAGGTGCGCCACAGAAAGTCACATTTTGTGGCGCACCAGCGCCACAAAATGTGACTTTCTGTGGCGCATGGAGGTGGGTGCGCCACAGAAAGTGATCCACAGAAAGGCAGTTTCCTACTAGTGCCACCAGGGGCATATCTCCAAAGTCGAGCCCCATTTTCTTATGGAGGACACGCTGCGCTTTGCCGACCGCTGGGAGTTGTGGCTTCGCCGCGAGCCTGTTGCTGCGACGTTCGGGGTCAGGCAAGGCCGCATGAGCACATGGCATTGCGCGGAGTAGGCATGGGCAGCAGCGGCACAACCGGCAGGCTGAACAGATCCGCGATGCAGCCTGAAGATTGTTCAGCCAAATTTGCAAACAAGGGCCTTTTTCTTTACTTTTCTTACGGTGGACTTAAACGATTACCTTAAATTCCCCCTATACCCGGATGTACATCACACTATTTTTTAGTCCACGGTAACAATACCAGTCGAAATTGCGCCTGCCTGTCTGAGCTTCAACTAAAATTCCAGTTCTTTACAGTATGCAAAAAAAAAAGCACATGAATTCTGTCACCACAAGAACAAATTGGTGACGGTGTTCTTGCACGATATGTTAGAAGATTGTTGGGGTGTACCGTTGAACTTTAACTTATAAATGGTACTGTATATCCTGACCTTTTGGCTCTGTGAATCACACCATGGACCTGACCCTGAGAATTGGACAGAAAAAATCAGAAAATCAGAAAAAGACATATCCAGAAACTATTTGTACGTAGCATGGACCATGGAGGCAGGTAGGTACAAAGTATCAGGAAAAACTGGCCAGGCCGGCCACGTCAAGCTTATGGACAGTGATTCAGTGTCTTGTTTGTCTACATGTAAGTAAATATATATGGAACAGTTTCTGAACAACATGAAATCTTGATCAACATCGTAAAGTCATTTGCATCTCCTCCCCCCTTCCCCCTCCCCGGAGCCATGTAAGTTCAGTCATCACCCGGAGCCTGCTGCTGGGCTCACAAAATGCAGTCTATCAGTGGTACACTCGTCTGTCCAATTCAGGCACTGCATGGGGTGCTTCGTCCCGGTCGAAAGCAACGGGCTACACCGGAGCGCCGGTAAACTGGTAACGACTCATCGTTTCAAGGGGAAAAGGCGAGAAGTAACAAACGACGATCGCGGCTGGACGGCGGCAGTTTCACGTTGCCCCGGGTTACCGGCGGGCAGTGAACTCTGAAAAGCCGGAACAAGCAATGACAAGATATGAATGATGCCACGGAGTAGCCAATGGCAAAAATATGATGTCACTCGAGCTATATATAGTGTCCGTTTGTGGTTTAATCGTTCCATTTCTTTTTCTTATTTCGAGGATACATGAGTGCTTGACAACGCGGTTCAGTGTGATATATGAACTATAGTAGTACTATGCACGTACCGTCTTCCAAAAATGTACATGTGTACAATATGTGTATATAACACCTTTTTTTTCTACAGTTTGTAACGCAACAAAATCGGACTGCACCGAATTTGTGTTACATACATATTACATTTTCTTGTCTAGCAGGCCACTAGGCCAGCCTTTAGTTGAAGGACGAGAAGGCTCTCTGACTTCCTGGTGTGGTCCATGTAACCACACCTTCAAATGCGTTTTTCTGTGGCAATGTGGAAAATTATGAAATTGCGTCTCAACTCACTCTCATCGACGGAACCCGCAACTCCATCATGTGGAAGCTCACCTCCTCCGACTCCTAACCTTGTCAATCGCCTACTTGGTCCAATTTGCCGGCCTTGTTCGATCTCCGATGGATTCCCTAGAAAGATTGCCTCAGTTCAAATTGTTCTCTGCAACTCGGGAACATGAAGTTTAAATTGCTAGTAATCGTGGATCAACATTCCGTGGTTAATATGTACCCGGGCCCTATACATACCGCATCACACCCTGTGAATTGGTTTCGAAGCATCGGACCAATGATCAGCCATGACTTCTGTGTACCACTAGTGCCACAAAGGTCTTTGGTGGTCTTATTGGCGATACCATGGTGGGGTCTTCGACCCCCGAAGTGCAAATTTTTTCTCGTTGCTCGTCATCCAAAACCGGGTGTGGACTAACGACCGGTTGGAGCGCCGTGGATGGCCAAATGGCAAGCTTTGCCCTCTTTGTCGTTGTGTCGACGAGACAGGCTATTGCTGGAGCAAAGCATTTGGGTCATTGAATACGGGGAGATTAATTCTTTTCTTGTTGCCTTTGGCGGTTTGTAATTGTTAAACTATGGCACTCCCTCTCTATTAATGAATTAAGGTAACTCTTTTGCTTTTCTTTTAAAAAAATATATCGCGTAACCTTGCTTGCCATCCGCAGATGTGTTAATGCCGCTGGTTGACCCCGGATTAAATTGTGTGAACCACATAACATAGCCACGTTTGGGTTTTCATTTTTCACTGAAGCCTGAGACAAGAGGTCATATGCAAGATCAAGTAGAAGTTTTCAGAAACTATGAACGTGGCCATTGATGCGCAACAAACAGCGTTTCAGGTAAAATTGGCGCCTGGGCCGGCACCATCGTCCAGCTAGATAGTGAAACAATGTCTTGTTTGGCTACATCTATGTAAATATGGATCAGTTTCTGAACAACATGAAAACTAGATCTGAAGTCCGTTGCATCTCCTCTTCCTCTTCCTCCAGTGAACAGTTTGAGAGCATTTCCCGGATCCATAAATTCAGTCATCACCCGGAGCCTTGCTGCTGGGCTGCATGGAACGCAGTGTAGCAGTAGTACACTCGTCTGTTATTGTCTTCCACATCAAAGGCGCCGATATCCTTTATCCACACTGATCGAGAGGCACAGGCAGACTGCCATTTAAGTGTTGCATCTGCATGGGGCATGCTTCTTCCCGGTCGAAAGCGACAGGTTAGATCATCTCCACCGAAAATAGCCAAATTCATGTCCGGCACCCCCAATTGAGTCCTGTTTAGGGGCGTTGGACATGTGTCCAGCATAATGGGAGTCCTGCTTTTAGCGGCGCCCCCCAAACGGCTGCAGAAAAAATTGATCCTGTTTTGAGACAATACATTTCTTGACAATTTAAACAAATCGACGAATTTAAACAAAATTAACAAAGTTATATATGAAAACCTAAACGAAATTTACCAAACTAAACTTAACGTATGACGAGAGAAGGAGGCCTATCCCGACGCTACGAGCGCCTCACCAACAACTACACACCGTGTGGAAGGTGCCTATCCGAGCACCAACATCATCAAGAAACTTGCATGTCTCAATGATCTGCCGCAGGTTTCGCCGCTGGGGCGTGTGGTGGGGTTTGATCTAGCCTCGTTGCATGCCACGACGGAGGGAAGCCTCTCCGGCTTCATCCTGTGCCCCTTTCTCTGGTGCCGGTGACGCTGTTGGGGCAGTTTCATAGGGAAGGTCTGGTAGCTCGTCATCCTCGTCGTCGCGGGCCCGCTCGTCGTCAGACCAAACCAGTTCGGCGCTGGCTCCCGTATGCCGACAGGGAGGAAGAAGCTGTCGCGGCGCGACTCGTACTCCGCGTCCACGACGGTGTGCCAGTACGGTGCCGAGATGGAGTACTTGGGGTTGACCCGTTCTTCCCACGGCAGCTCCCTCCACCGCCGCTTGATGTAGTTGATGCGCTCCTGCCCGCTGAGCCGCAGCGCCACTGGCACGTTGACGAAGTTCGTCAACCACCCCTCCAGTTTGGTAACACCGTCCTGCAACGAGATGTTGTGGCGGTTGTAAAGCCGCGCGTTCTCCACCGATATGTGCAGGTGTGGAGGCGCGTTGGCTACCTTCTCGCGCCACATCTCGCGGTGCCACGCCTTAAACATCTGTTGCTCCTCGTGCAGTTGGCGGCGTTGCTCCATTTTCTCGCGGCGTTGCTCGCCACGGCCCTCGTTGCAGCGATGCGCATGTTCCACGGAGAGGTAGTCGCGGCGAAGGCGATGCTCGCGTTCCTCCGGCTCCTCACGGCTACCCACCATGCTGGGTGGTGGATCTGCTAACTTGGGAGAGGGAGAAGGAGAGGCAGGCTGTGTCGGGGAGAGAAGAGGCGCTCCGCGTGATGTTTTAAGGATGGCTGGAGGAGCATGGGAACGGGTGTGGCGTTATTGCGACGCGCCGCTTCGTTCTACGCAGCCAGGGAAACGGGCGCGGTGTTATTGTGATGCGTGCTAGCAAGCGTGCTCCTTCTTGTCGCCTCGCCATTAACACGGGCGGAACGTCGTTATGTGTCTATGATAGGTGGCCACAACTGCCGGAGGCCATGTCCGGGCATTGCCCGGCACCTCCGAAGAGGTCCCAAATTTGACGGCCTCTCGAGGTGCTAGATATAAATTGACTCGGCCCAAACGTTTGAGGTGTCGCTGTGGGCGATTTTTTATCCAGACCCATCATGACTTTGGTAGGCGTCGGTGGAGACGCTCTTGCAGCGGAGCGCGTGTAAACCGATAACGACTCATCGTTCCAAGGGGAAAAGGTGCTGGACGGTGGCAGTTTCCGGCTTACCGGCAGTGAAAAATACGCAGGAAACTCTGACGTGTATCCGGTGCTGCTCCGGATTACCGGCCGGTACCCGGAAGTTAACTGCGAAAGCCGGAACAGATGATCTGACGAGACGTTACTGAACCAGCATTGACAATAGATGGATGATGCCACGGGTCGGAGTAGCCAGTGACAAAAAAAAATTTGATGTCACTCAAGCTAGTGTCCGGTTGTGGTTTAATCGTTCCATTATATCAGTATATGAGTACTTGACAACACGGTCCAGTGTGATACATCATGTGCAGTGTGCACGGTAACATAGGTGACGTTGCTGCATGCATGGAGTTTTGTGTTACCTGAGAGTATTGTTCAAACATACACATTTGCATTTTTTGTTAAACATTTCAAATTTGCATTGAGTTGGACAGATTCCTACAAAAGTCAGATAAATTCACTTGGAACCATCAGTACGTAATGTTAATAGCCAACTATTTTGCTGACTGAAAATGCAGATCCTCCAAAATTGAGTATACGATGTTTCTCTAAGAGGCTGTCACCGTCACCACGAGGACGAGACGAACTCAGAACTGTGTGTTCTTGGGTTTCTATGTTCCGGACGTCTGTACTGATGAACTTTAATTAAGTTGTACTGTGTCTGTTCCGACCTTTTGGCCATGGCCTTGACCGTGAGAACAGGACATAGAAAATCGAAAAACAAAACCCACTCTATCTATCCATTAGCCGCCACATGCCCTCATAGACATCTCCAAGAAAGTATTCGTACGCAGAATGGACCATGGAGGAGATCCAAATTATCGATACTTTGTATCTTTTTTTTCGGTTGCGTTGCATACTATATATATTTTTTCCAAGAGTGCACATTTGGTTGTACACGCAATTTCTAGTACTGAATGAACTATACATGGGTATTAAATAATGTTTATTTAGACAGAACCTGAATCCTTCGACACCCTCTATGTATATTGCATAGGTTTTTACTGTGGTAGCTTAGATTATTTTAGGATATTCTTTGACCAAACGATCACACACCTTTAATTAAAATTTGAATTATTTTTGGGAAATCGGCTGAAATACATTTAAATGTGCAAAAGTAGCTAGAAATATTTAAAAAAATCAAACTATTGCGAACTGTCCACCTAATATAGTCTACTTTGTGTTAAAATTATAATGGTGCCATTTTGTACTATATTCTTGGCACTTCCTTTACAAAACACACCAACTTGGCATTTAAAAATGGAAAAATAGTTTTTGAAAAAATTGGAAACTTCTTTTGGCAATATTGTGTTCAATATGCATTTATATGCCAAATACGCTCACATTATTAAGAACTATGCCATAGAAATGGCCATGATCTTATTCATTTGGCTAATATATAATAGACCATTTTGTGAAGCATTTTTTGAATAGGTTTCAAACTCTTTTACCCTTTTTCTTAATAACTACTGCACATAAAGTACGGCAAAGGATTTCCTTTTTAACATTTTATTCATTTTTAAAAAGCACGGAAGAAAATCATCATGTATACGTATCAAGGACTGAAGCTTTCGAAACCTTTTATGGCTACTCAATAGATTTGTGATATACCTTAAAATGATTTTTCAAATTTTGTAGAGCTAAACCATCACACGCTTTTAGACAAAATTTTATTTTCTTCTGAGAAATCATCCAAAATTAAATTAAATGGGCGAAAGTAGCTGAAGTCTAAAAAATGAAAACTTATTGGGAATCGACCATTCAATATGATATACTTTGTGCACAAATTGTAATCGTGCCATTTTGGAGTATATTCTTTGCACTTGCTTCACAAAAAACCCATTTTGGCATTAAAACATGGAAAACATTATGTATACAAAACAATTGTAAACTTCTCTTCCAAATATTGTGTGGCATGGAAAAGTGCACCTTTGTGACAATTATGGTCACATTATCATTAACTATGCTATGTAAATTACCATGACCTTTGTAATTTGCCTTGAAAATCATGAGTGTTCACAAATGATAGGTTATTTTGTGAATGATTTTTTATAAGTCATAGAATAAAATTTTATAATTTTGCTTGCATTTGGTAGACATTAAATAAATCTATGCCAAAGGATTGCATTTGTTTACATTTGCTTTGTTTATTTAAAAGGGGGTCAAAATCATCGACACATAGCAAGAACCTAAATATTTCAAGACCATCTATGGCTATTTCATATATTTATACTTGGTACTTAAAATAGTTTTTGTTATTTTTAGTAGCAAACTATTACAAACTTGTACTTCACATTTGAATTACTTTTTCAGACATTGGTCAAAATTTGTTTAAAAATGCGAAAGTAGGTACAAAGCTAGAAAATTAAAACTACTTGGGAATTGTCCATCCAAATATGGTATCCTTTGTGATAATATTGTGATGGCGCCATTTTGCACCATATTCTCTGCACTTTCTTCACAAAAAACTCCATTTTGACATTTCAAAAAGAAATTATTTTTATATATAAATGGTAAATCGTGTGTCATTGTTGTGTGTCATAAGAAGATGCACCATATGCCAAATATGGTAAATCATATGAAATGGAATAGTCAAAACCTTGGTCATTTGTTTCACAAGTCATGAATGTTTATACTTGATAGGCTATTTCGTCATAGATTATTTTTGAAAATTCAGTTTTATGATTTAAAAAATGACTTGGTGTTCAGAGGGGTGGAAGCACACACCCTCTCTGCCCGACACATGTCCATTCGGTCAAACTGAGATAAAAAAACCCCATGAACACCACCTGCTAATTGCCTAAAAGATACACTAGTATTGTCTCGACGAAAAGTTGTCCCCCACCCCGACCCACCTCCTCCGCTCCACATCCCCTCCTTACCAATAGTCCCCAAAGCTTGGCTGTCATCGATCTCCAACGAGCTCGTCGCCACCGATCTGCGAATCCCTTCGTAGTAGCACATGAGCGAAGAGGTCGGAAGACAACTCCGCGCGTTGCACATTAAGTGCCCGCGGCTGGTTACCAGTGTCAGCAGTGCGCGGTTGCAGAGGATCGGGCTTCTTGTGGTGCGCTTCAAGATGAGTTAGGTCCGGCCCGGTGCGGACCAGATATTGGACCTCCGAACCTATACAAAAATTAGCAAGTTCAGGTTAGGCCCGCACCTCCCATTCCAGGTTTATGGGTAATCCTAGGTTCGACCCTCTTCACTGTACTAGGCTATCCGCGCAGTTGGCTGACGTTCAGAAACAAAGTCTGGTACCAGCCGAGGGCCACCGCGCTGAGCGTCACCCACCCACCGTCGATGAATGACAGTCATGCCGTGCTCCCCGCCACCTGCGCCAGCGAGTTGGACCTGAATACTGCCCAGGTCCACCGGCGCCACCGCATACCCGACCGGCGTGAACCCGAGCGCGCTGCTGTCGAAGCACACCTCCAACGGCGCCACGACTGGGACGCGTGGCACTCCAGTGGTCGTACACTCGAACGCCGCCGAGAGCACGCGGTACATGTCACGCCCGCCGTGTCGAGCGTGACAAGGTTGAGCGCGCCTGGCCGGAGTTGGACAGCTTCTTGGTTGATGGTGATGCCCGCGAGCTGGATGGTGTCGGCGGAGGCGTTCCTCGCAGGCACACGGCGAGCTTCCGCTTGAGTGAGAGCTTGGAGTGGCTCGGCAGCTCGTGCCGCCGAGGCCGAGGCCCGCGTCGCCGGTCGCCGCAACCAGAAACGACACAAGGCCCGGCCGAGAATGGAGGATGGAGGATCCTTCAGGGGGGGCGGCCTGCTCTGGCCCGATGAGCTGATTCCGGTGCCGGCGAGCAGTGGCGGATCTAGTCTCAAATTAGTGGGGGTGCCAAGTTTATTATTGGGCTTATGAACTTCATATTTAGACAAAAATATACATAGGAGTAGTACAAATATTGGTAAATAATTGAAAAAATGTATTTTGGAGGGGGTGCCATGGCACCCCCACTAGATCCGCCCCTGCCGGCGTGGTGCCTCGTACTGCAGCGGCGCAGCGGCAGCCGTCTTCCTGTTCGTCTTCACAGGTGCGGGTCGATCCTAGGTTCTAAAAGGATAGAACCACGTTGGACCTAAAATTTCGTGGGTAGGCCCGTTACCCTAGTGGTAACAAAATCCAGGTCCGGTCTAGCGGGCCGGACCGGACCCAACGCATCAATAGGTGCGCCTGGAGGATGGGGCCGCGGGAGGCGAGGCGGGAGCTGCCTGATGTTTCATAGCAATGACATGAATCTTTAGACACCCTCTACGACTATTCCATATATTTCTATTTGGGTGCTATAAAATGGTTTTGGCAATTTTTAGGATCAAATTATCATGCACTCGTAGTTCAATTTTAACTAAATAAGGAAAATCAGCTAAAATTAATTTAAATGTGTGGAAGTAGCTACAAAGTTAGAAAATTCCAACTACGTGGGAATTCACCATCCTATATACTCTAGTTTGTGTGAAAATTTGAATGGTGTCATTTTAAACCATATTCCTTGCACTTTCTTAACAAAAAAACCAATTTTGGTATTTAAAATAACAGAAAATTATGCAAAAAATATGGAAATCCTTTTGGCAATGTTGTGTGGCATGGCAAGATACACCTCCGTGCCAAAATGATCACATCATAATATACTATGCCCTATAAACAATGATTTTGATCATCTGAACCGAAAGTCATCAATGTTTATACATGACGGAACATTTTGTGAAGTTTATTTTAAACAACTATCAAAATTTATCATTTCTTATGGCAAATAACTCTATCTCGTAGGATTTTATTTTTGAGTTTTTCTTTGTTTATTAGAACGTTGTCATAATCGGCGACACATCGGTTGATAGCAAGGAATCTTTCACACACTGTGTGGCTATTTCATAGATATCTATTTGAGTACCTTAAAGTTGTTTTTCTCAATTTTAGAACCAAAGCTTAACAAACTTATAGTTTAAATTTGAACTACTTTCGGAAATCCACTTAAATGGGTGAAAGTAGTTAGAAAATTCAAACTATTTGGTCATTGGTCCTCCAATATGGTCTAAGTGCGTGAAATTGGAGATGTGCCATTTTACACAATATTATTTGCACTTACTTCATAAAAATATGATTTTGGCTTTCAAAATATTGAAAACAATTTTCTAAAAGACAATTTTTTTAAAATCCTTTTGATATTATTATGTAGCATGGCAAGATGCACATCCGTGCAAGAAAATGAGCACATTATCATAAATCATGCCATAAAAATTTCATTGCCAGAAAAAAATGACGGTGATTTTTCTAATAAATGTTCTTCCCATTTGTCCCGGACACTATCCTAGACATCCATATGGTTAACGGAAGGGCGACGACGCTACTTCCTTTGCCGAGACTTGCTCACCATCCACAGATGTGCCAATGTACATGCTTTACCACGAATTCAATTGTGGTAACCTCATAACACAGCCGCATGCATTCAGGCCTCAAATTTTCTCTGAAGCCGAGACAAGACGTCATATGCACAAGACCAGCAAGAAGTTTCCAGAAATTCTGAACTTTAACATTGATGTGCAGCAGACACAGTTCCGGTAAAGATGACATGGTTTCTACATCCCCAAAGAATGTTTCAGGAAAAACTGGCCAGGACGGCCACGTCCAGCTTATAGACCGTGAAACAGTGTCTTGTTCGCCTACATGTACAATGTAAATACGGAACAGTTTCTGAACAACATGCAAACTTGATCAACATCGGAAGTCAGTTTCATCTCCTCTCCTCCCTTCCTCCCGCTGAACACTGAACAGTTTCAGAGCATTTCCGGAGCGTAAATTCAGTCATCACCCACAGCAACTTAGCAAGCAGAGACACAAGAAAAAAAAGAGAAGGCAAGATCCGTGTGTTGGCCATGCAACCTGCTGCCGGCTGCATGCAGTGTCGCAGTGATGTACACTCGTCTTACTGTATCGCCCACTTCGAGATCGCCTGATATCCACTGATCGGATCGGCAGTTGCATGCGGCATGCTTCTTCCCGGTCCAAAGCGACGGGTTTCAGCGGAGCGCCGGAGCGGGTCCCTGCTAGCCCCCCCCCCCCCCCCCCCCCCCCCCCCCCCCCCCCCCCCCCCACCAATTGACCGCCCCCCTCAAGAATATACGTCGCTGCCTGGTAGCATTAGGAGATTCCTGCGCATACTAATGGAGTAGTATTTAAGCCCAAATTCAAGTATCCATCCACGAGCTGAAGCCCAACAAGTAAAAATAGCCCATCTGCTAAGTACCAGATAAACAGTAGCCCATCCTTTTCCACTTCCGCTCTCTCCTAATCAGATCAATCGATCTAGATTGCTAGGATGCGAGGAAGAGTGCCCGCTCGCAGCCGCCGCCGACGTTGAACTTTGATCCGATCGAACCACCATCCAGCCAAATCTCCATCGGATTAGTCAAGGTACACTGTGCTAATCCGATCCAACTCTTCTAATTTGTTCTACTAGTTTAGGTATACTGCGTTACTTAAAAAGAATGAGAAACAATATATTAGATTGTTTTTTCCTCCAAATGATTTGATCCCGAATAGTGCTGAAAATTTAGGTTTCAGTACTAAAAACTAGTAAAAAATTAGCAAACTTCTTGCCAAACATATGAGAATTTGACTATCAATTTTTTGTTTGTGATATTATATATAAACGTTAGCTTGCCCCTAAACATATGTGGAGACTCTACACCAACCTTGCTATACTTATACTTGTATCACTCACAATTTCTGGAACCCCATCTCTTTCTACAGTGCACAGAGGCGTTTGGAAGGCGACTTCGAGGCGACCAGCGGCCGCCGGCGCATCCGGAGGATTCCTCACCCTCCGTCAGCCGCTCCGGCGGCGGGAGGATGGGGGATCCCTGGATCTGCGTCCCGGCGTGTAGATAGAAGGTGTGTGGGCGGCGCGGCCATGGCGGGAAGGACGGCGCCGTCGCGCTTTTGGTGCCCTGCGGCTTCCCCTCCTCGGCTTCGTCTCCGGCGAAGCTCCTGGGCTGCAGGTGCGTCTCTGCTCTGCCGATGTGCTCTCCGGCGTCGGCGGGAGGCTCGTGAGGGGTGTACAGGAGGTCGGGGCTCCAGGACTTCAAGATCGTCTGCGGCGTCGGTGGCGCTCGCGTTGGTGTTCAAGACGACGGCAAGGATCCAGTGCTCTTCCAGCTTTTCTCTGCTCCGTCGTGCGATTCGGAAGAATGAAGACGGCGACTTCCCGGACGCGGTGGTGCTATGGATCGTCAAGGCGTGGCCGGCTCGGGAGGAGCTCGGCGGCAGCGGCGGATCGGCGCGTCTCCGTCTCGCGGCGGTGTCGGTGAGAAGCTGGGTCCTCAGGGACCGGAATGTATTTTCTGTGTTTCTTGAGGGTTGTACTGGTGGTCAACTGTAATAGTTCTGGGGTCCTTTTCGCAATCGTGATATTGTTTTTAGGGCCACCCTTCCACTCCTAAGAATTTTGCTAGCTCTTAGATTTTCATCGCTCGCCCCCCTAAGTTTGAATCCTGGCTCCGCCCCTGGGGTAAACTGGTAACGACTCATGGTTTCAAGGGAAAAAGGGTGAGAAGTAACAATGGATGAACGCGGCTGGACGGTGGCAGTTTCCGGTTAACCGGCCGGCAGTGAAAATTATGCATGAAACGACATTCTGACGGCGGGTGTCCGGCGTACGTTGCCCCGGGTTGCCGGCGGGCAGTGAACTCTGAAAAGCCGGAACATTTGATCTGGCCACAGAGTCATTTTACTGAACATGATATGAATGATGTCATGGACTAGCCAATGGCGAAAATATGATGTCACTCGAGCTATAGTACTGTCCGTTTGTGGTTTAGCGCTCCGTTTCGTTTTCTTTTTTCGAGGATATATGAGTGCTTGACTGCAGCGCGGTTCAGTGTGATACATCCTGTGCACAGTCCACAATATAGCTGACGTTGGCATGCATGATGGGACTGTTGTATTACCTGAGTACTGTTTATGGATACACATTTGCAACGCAAGCAATTTTTCTCTCCCTGATAAAAATATCCATTTTACGTTAAGTTGAACTGATCCCTATAAAACTCTCAATATAATAACCCACTAATTTGCTGATTGAAAATGCAGATTCGCCCAATAGGACAGAGAAGTTGTGCTGCCTCTTTCTGACCTTTTGGCCATGAATCTGACCTCCAGAATAGAACAGACAGAGAACATCAGAAATACTCACCCTCGCTATCCTGTAGACGCCACATGCAGACATCTCCAAAAAATCGTATGTAGCATGGACCATGGAGGCAGATCCAAAGTATCTATATCTTCTGTTTGTTGTTGTGTTGCATACTATATATAGTTTTGTCTGGAGTACATGATATCTTTATTAGCGAACTTCAATGTGTATTATACAATATTTATTGAGGCAGCGGCAGAACCGGACTGCACCGACTTTTGGTTCTACATGCGTATTGTTTCTCTTGAAACAACAAAAATGCTGTGTCGACTTTTGGTTTTACATGCATTTTTATATTTACAAGTTTTAGGGTACTTGGTAATTTTAACAACCGTCTATCTGCTCTAATTTAACGGTGATAAAATTAGAGCTACCAGAAACTACCGGATTAAAAGAACCTGAAACTACCAATATTTTTTTATTTCTAATTAAAATTAAAAGTATATTTAGGTAAATTCGTGTCAAATTCATCCCTTTTCTCATCTCACTCTCTCCCTCGATCGGAGCCTCCCCGCTACGCTCATCTCGCTCTCCCCAATCCCCACCCCGCCGCCCTTCTACCCGATCCTTCACCTCCCAGCCAGAAGCTGCAGACGTTCGTCACGTCCGCGGTCGCCTTCATCTTCCCTCCCCACCTCTCCTCTAGTAGTAGCTTCCGGCAGCCGGCGCCGGCGTCCTCCACCTCCCCGCCAGAATCTGATGTTGGCACCGTCGCCGGCCTCCTCCACTAACCCGCCAGCAGCAGCTGTCCGCGGGCGCCCTCCGGCCTTTCCCTCCCCCCACGCGAGTTCTCAGGTGGAACTGCATTTAGTGGCGTTGTGGAAGAGTTGAAGAAAGTGACTACTCGGGTTGCGCATGTCCTACCAGTTTGTAATGACGGAGGAAGCACAGCAGATTGTTCGTGTGCTCGGTGGACCTGCTTCGGGAGACATAATATCACATAGCTTGAGACTGTCCGATGAAATCACTTTAGAAGCACTCCGTCCAGAGATTGCTTGGGCACCGATTGCTTCTTGATACTTCAGAAGCAAAGATGGAGTGTACCAGATTGTAGAAGAAGGACACTCTTTATGGGATGGAGCCAAAATATTGCTAAGACAAGCATTACAGCAACACTGGCACCGTTGAGCTCCAAGCTTGGCTAGATCAAGCCTAATTCCTGACCCTGTAACAACTGAGAATTTCTAGTGAGGACACAATAGCCCCATTGTTGGGCTCCTACTTTTTGCAAGCAAATAACCGATCACAGATGAAGTACTAAAAAAATTAATCAAAAAGGAGAAATACTCAATTGTGCAAACCAGACTATTTTTTATTACAACTTGTCGTCTCGAAATACATACAGTTTTACTATTCAGAATTAAAACATTCTGAAAAACATACAGCACCGCCTTAGAACTGCTCCTCAGCTGCCTTCTTCTTTCTCTCTGTTGTTTCTCTCACAACAGCACTAGGTAGACTAGGTAGACTGAGTATCGCCTCACACACAGCCAATATTTTCTGCTTTCTATTTCACTTGTCCTAAACTAAACATGATTACAGAATATATGTAGCAGACCACTTGCTCCTAAACGCACGCCACACTCCACTAGCACCATCTGGTTCTGTAATCTCTCTAGCCTCGATCTTGATGCTCATGTAACTAACGACTAGCTAGATCCAAGTCCCTGCATGCACTCAGGCAGCTTGGCACCACCAGACGACGTCACACCAACATTTTTTGTACTGTAAACTCTGAACCACAACAAATTACTGCAATCTTTCAGTCACCATGACGTTGTTGATGCCGGAGCCCAGAGATGTGCAGCAGCAGCACTGTAGGATGATAGCGGAATGCGTCTGCTGCGCTGGAGAGGGCCATAGAACAAAGCGGTGCAGCCGGAAAGGAGGCTTCGGCTAATCCGTCCTTGGCTACCCAAAAAGCACATCCATGTTTAGTATAGCCGGATATAGCCTAGTTTTCCGCACGAGCCAGAGGTGTCAACTGATCAGGGCACCTACCCCTGCGCGAATCGACATTGGCGTCGCCTCCCGCCGCCGCCTCTGGCTACATCGTTGCGCCGACGATGTCGTCCCTAGGTCTCTGCCGCTTAGAGACGGGAATACGCCCGCTAGCCTCCGGATCGCAAGCTGGCGTCGTTGCCTCCAGGTCCTCGCGCCGGCGCCGCCGTCCACGCGATCGAGGGAGAGAACGGAGGCTGGCGGCGCCGCCCACGGGATCGAGGGAGAGAAGATGGTCACGGGATAGAAAGACGAGTAGCTGTTCGTTTTTTGGTAATCCATACATAAATGACCACAATACCCTGGAGGGATTAACACATGTTGACTTGTTGACTATTCTGACTGATGGGACCCGCAGATATGACAAGTGGGACCAACTAACAGCTTACCATGACATGTGGGTCCCGCACCACAAATTACATGTGGGACCAGACCACACATATGACACATGGGTCCCACGTCCTGACATGCGGACGACGCAAACACATGGGACCCACCCACCTGACATGCGGACACGTGGGACCCACCCACCTGACATACGGGACCCACAGACTCACAAATAGCTCAAAATATATAGTGTGTGGCCTGGGGTTCGAACCCACGCCCTCACGCGATACCACACAGCAAGGCTACCACTAGGCCACACCCAATTCGTGATATAAACTCAACCGAGGCTTTATTAACACATATATCCACTTCCTGGGCTTGGGCCTGGACGGTCGAGGCCTCGTATTCTTTTTTTTTACATGTTGCTCGGCCGACTGGACCAATGGCCCATTACGTTGTCTTGGCCGGCCGGTGTGGCTTTTGGCCCACCCGTCAGTGTGGGTGGCTAGAGTAGCCCATGGGTAGAACTTTTCAGAATTTTCCCAAATTCAAGAAATTGAATACAAATTTGAAAATTCATATAATATTCTCCGTAACTCGAAAAATTACAAATAATATGTAAATATGTTCACATAAAATTAATCTAGCTAATTATATAACGTTCATACATGTTGAAATAATTTAAACTAAGAATAGCTTAGAATACCGAATTGAATGGTTAAAACGGCTAAGATACTTGTTCGTAGATAGGGGTAGAATTTGGCAAAACTTTTTGTTTATCTCTGATGAAATAGATACTTTTGTATCTAAAAATGATTTTTGCAAAAATATATGAGCAATCTACGAAGCACTTGTAGTTCAAATTTGACTCGCTTCCAACTGAATCGGCACAAATTTGTCTTTTTTACGAGAGATATATGGAAACTGTTTGACACACAGCCATTTGGTTTTTTGTAAATACATGTGGTCTAGTATTTTCAAATAATGTAGAGCTCCTATTTTAAGACATATTTTTGGTAGTTGCTTCACAAAATAACCCATTTTTCGCATTCAGAAATAGAAAAATGATTTTTTTCGTGAAAGGAAAATGAAAAGTTTCTTCGGCAAAATTGTTCACGGTTCCAAGATACATGTTTGTGCCCAATACGGGCATATTTAAGCAAACTATACCATGAATGTGGACATAACATTCGTCATTTGGCCCTAAAGCCATGAATCTTCATAGATGATACCTCATTTCTGAGAACACTTTCTTAAGAAAATTGCCTTATTCCAAGTTTATGATTTTTGATGGATACTAGGGCACATATAATGACACCACGCGAAGGTTTTCCATTTATTTGATTTTTTTTGAATTTCGTATGCCGATTTCAAGATACGCTCAACTCGGGGGACATGACCGTTCGTATCTAGGGGTTAAATCTTGCAAAACTTTTGTTATATCTCTGATGAAATAGGTACTTGTGTACCTAAATATGATTTTTGCAAAAAATCATGAGAAAACTACGAGGCACCTGTAGTTCAAATTTGACCCCGTTCCAACTGAATCGGCATGAATTTGTCTTTTTTACGAGAGATAGATGGAAACTGTTTGACACACATCCATTTGGTTTTTTGTAAATACATGTGGTCTAGTATTTTCAAATAATGTAGAGCTCCTATTTTAAGACATATTTTTGGTAGTTGCTACACAAAATAACCCATTTTTCGCATTCGGAAATAGAAAAATGATTTTTGCGTGAAAGGAAAATGAAAAGTTTCTTCGGCAACATTGTTCACGGTTCCAAGATACATGTTTGTGCCCAATACGGGCATATTTAAGCAAACTATACCATGAATGCGGACATAACATTCGTCATTTGGCCCTAAAGCCATGAATCTTCATAGATGATACCTCATTTCTGAGAACACTTTCTTAAGAAAATTTCCTTATTCCAAGTTTATGATTTTTGATGGATACTAGGACACATATAATGACACCACGCGAAGGTTTTCCATTTATTTGATTTTTTTGAATTTCGTATGCCGATTTCAAAATACGCTCAACTCGGGGACATTACCGTTCGTATCTAGGGGTTAAATCTTGCAAAACTTTTGTTATATCTCTGATGAAATAGGTACTTGTGTACCTAAATATGATTTTTGCAAAAAATCATGAGAAAACTACGAGGCACCTGTAGTTCAAATTTGACCCCGTTCCAGCTGAATCGGCATGAATTTGTCTTTTTTACGAGAGATAGATGGAAACTGTTTGACACACATCCATTTGGTTTTTTGTAAATACATGTGGTCTAGTATTTTCAAATAATGTAGAGCTCCTATTTTAAGACATATTTTTGGTAGTTGCTTCACAAAATAACCCATTTTTCGCATTCGGAAATAGAAAAATGATTTTTGATCCAACGGCTCTGGCTCGCTGCTTTTTGATTCGCACACAGCGGCAAATCTCCCGCCCACCGATTTTTCTACGCGAAATGACTTGAATACCCGCAGAGTTTCGATCGCCCACCACACAACCAGGGTTAATTTCGTAATTCTTGGAGACTACATTATAAACACCCGCCCCCGTGCTTGCGAACCCTAGCCGCCAGCCCCGTCCATCCCGTGCTCGCGAACCCGCCTCCATCCCCGTCCCTGCATCGCCTCCATCCCCATCCTCTCTCGCCACGAAACCCTAGCCCCACCGCCTCCGACCGCACCACCTCCGTGCCCCACCACGCCCACCACTCCTCTCCCCTCGCTGCCCGTTCCGAGTTCCCCATCTCGAACGCGGCGGCGCCAAATAGCCGGGAGGCCGTGGAAATTTCTCCGCCGCCACGAAACTCTAGCACCACCACGCCTCTCTCTGCTTCGCCTCCGGCCGCACCACCTCCGTGCCCCACCACGCCCACCACTCCTCTCCACCTCATCGTGGCAGGCAGGCCGTGGATGCGCCGGATCTGAAGGGCCGGTCTTGCTGCTGCCGGCGTCTTCCACGTCCCGTCTGCGACGGCGTCCCGTGGGGGAGGCGGGGACAGGCCCTGGTGCACCGCGCTTCTCACCCTCCGCGACGAGTCGGTCGCCTCACCCTCCCCTCCGGCCCTCCTCGCGCCCCTCCGCCGCCTTCTCCTCTCCCTGCCATCGCTGTCTCCGCCGCCGCGCTCTCCCCTCACGAGGTCGTACCCTCTTGCCCTTCTCGCTTTTGTTTAGCTTCGGTTCGTATCGATCTTACGGTTTCGTGTGTGCGTGCGTGTGCAGGTGGGCTCCGATGTGGCGTTCCTCGTGGAGAAAGCCACGACGGTGCCCCCCTGCGCTGGCGCCGACGACGTGCTGCGTGGCGTATGCCACCTGGTAATGCTTCTCTGCCTCCGCTTCACTAGGATCTAGATAGACTATTCTGACCATTGACCTGCCTTCAGCTGGGATCGTGTTGGACCATATGAAATGCTCAATTCTAACATTGCTTCGTGTAGCATTGCTTGTAGCAATAGTAGATTCAACAAAAGCAGAGCAATAATTTCTTCTTTCATATCCTATTGATGCATTCTAACATTGATGCTTGAAATTGCCATTTATAGACAGTGAGTAATTTGTTTGGCATCGAATTTTGTCAATTTAAAGGCCTTCTTCCTCATGTTGTCACAGAATCTAGTATTTTTTCCTTTCCGTGTCTACAAATCATTTGTTACAAGTATTATGCTTCTACCTAATGACATGTGTTGATTGATAAGTAGATACTAGGTATATATTTACCAGGTTACATGCTAATTATACTCCAGTTTACTCTTTTAAACATGACTTAGTTATTTAAACACTGCCCTTCCTGTGTATATGCCAATTGTAGCTTCCTCTAAGATACTCACTTGGCTATTTTCAGGAAGCTCGATAAAGCTTGGACAGTGGTGATTGCTCTGATGGTGGTGATGCTGCTGGGCTGGTTGTGTCCTCGTGGCTGGTAGTAGGCTTGGCTGGTCCCTGACTCCAACTTTTCCACTACCTCCTTGGCTTCTGCCCCTGCACCACGTCCCTCAGGTAAGCTCATAGCTGGGTTCATCTTCTTCTTTGTTCTTGTACTGTGACGCATTGAATTCAGGGATACACAAATTCTCATAGATAGGTTGATTATGCAATGGGATATTCTTGAACTTTGATTGTGATGGTCATCCCTCTCGCAGGATTTTTTTAGTATACACCAAGTTTGTTGTTGTTACTTCTATAAATCTATTTTATGACATGACTTCGTGTAGCATTGCTTGTAGCAATAGTAGATTCTACAAAAGCAGATCAATAATTTGTTCTTTCATATCCTATTGATGCATTCTAACATTGATGATATACTTCTGTTCGAAGAGGAAGAGAATGAAGCGTTGGGTTATCTATCAATTTGCTTCTTTGTGGTGGTTAGTCCTGTTATTCTTAGTGTTTGCAATTGTAACTAGTACTGATCCCCACTTCTGTTCTTGCAGACCCAAAGGAGCCCTGATGCTATACTTATGTGCTGGAGCACATCGACTCGAAGGAGACCCGAGGGCAGTGTGCTGGAGCATGCTGGAGCACAACAACAGAACTTGGAAAGCATCAGTTATTAACAAAGAAGCACAATCTGTAGTTGTGCTCCATGAAAGGATGATAACAATGTAGAGCTTGTAATGCATCAGTTATTATTACAGTCTGTAACTGTTATTGCCATTGTAGTGTGTTATTTGTAGAGCAGAAGCTCCATATTGGATCTGGCTAGTGTTATTTAAAATATTTTGATTGTTTCAGTCTGTCAATTTAGAGACTGGTTATTTATATACTGTCAAATTGAAATATGGAAACTTTGCCTGAACAATTAGGTCCGACTCAACAGAACCTGGCCATTGGGTCCCTGTCCCTTGACCGTTGGGACCCACTGCCCAGAACCTGACCATTGGGACCCATGCTAGTGGGACCAAGTAATCAGTACCTGCCAATTAGGACCCACATGACAGAACTGACAATTGGGACCCACCTGCAAAAAAGAAAAAAAACTACGGCCCAAAACAAAACGCTAAGTATTGGGCTTGGCCCATGTAGTCATCAGAATTGGGCTGGGCTGATTCTGTTGTATGACCATTTAAATTGGTCACCATTTTTGCCACGTCAGCCACGCCACGTCGGATCTGACGTGGACATGCCAGATAGCAGGTGACCAAAACAATTGGTCATAACACTTATGACCCTTTATTTTAGTCATGAACGTCTATGACCATTGCACCCAAATGGTCACGTACGTTCGTTTGTGACCGCCAGCTTTCGACCAAATGTTTTTGGTCACAAAAAGGTCACAAATGATACTACATGACCATTCAGTGACCAAGATGGTGAGTCACTAGTGGGCATATTTCTTGTAGTGGTTCTTAAACTGACGGTGGTAGCAGAGTTAGATAATTAAAACCTGACTCTACAAAACCGGGCCATCAGAATTTTGCCGAGTTCTCTGGATTTCGTGGTGCATACTGTAATTACATTCAAGTAGATTTTGAAAACCAACAAATACATTGCCGGTCTAAAAAGTCCCAACAATCCTTAACATAAGCCTTGACTTCATCACAAAATTCTAGTTAGCCATCTCAAGAAACTAATTCTCAGAATTGTCTATATGGCTTCACAAAGGCCAGGGCCATTTTCTTACTTGGACCTTTGAATGTATTCTAACAATGCAAGCAATCAAAAATATATGTTATCATCCTAAAAATTGACATATATAAAAATCCTTTGACGAGACTGAATATGCTACACCATAAAAATCATATGTCACCTTGTCTTGGATACTACTTTGTGGGCTAGATCAAATATATTTTCAGGCCAGACATTCTTTGCTGCTATTTTCAAGAGCATACATAGAAATAAACTTCATTGTGAAAAAGTAGTGCATTAAGATGATCCCCTCTCCTCCATTATCTTTGTCTTTACATCTCACCTCCTCCCGTAAATTATTAGCAATGTATGCACATGAGGGCTTCTCCTTTTTCATCAAGATAAGGGCTTCTCCTTTACCCCCATTCAAGCTCCAAACAATGATTTCGATATGCTAACCTCCTCATCACGCATGCACGTGTCATGACAAATAGGTCCTCTACCTTAAGCCATCAACTTGTTAATCCAATTAACTTGTAAAGTCTATATATAAGAAATCTTGCATGCTTCCTATTAATGTCAAAACTAGATTGATGGAACTCACCATCGAGCTTTATAGAAACAATGTGGCATGTACCACGTCAGCAATATTGGTCTCCCATCTGTTCTTTCCATCCTCGCATCAAGGAATTTACTCCTACGATGAAAAAAATGAATGCCTTGTTGCTTCTTTCACCGCTTTCTCCTCGAATGAAAATTTAGAAGTGGTCTAATCCATTCTTAATGCCTCCACCTAGCATACCTATTAGGTGTTATAAAAATCCCATAAGTGACCAAAGGAAAGTATTGTGACGTTGGGGTACCCAGTCAATACCCTGATGGTACTAGGGATTCGAAGGAGGGGAAACGAGCGCGCTAGTAGTATCGTCGGCTAACGAGGAAGAGGATTTACCCAGGTTCAGGCCCCCGGAGGGTAACACCCTACTTCTTGCGTGTCTGATATGTATTGATTTCGAGGTTGCAAGGTTGCCGCAAAGGCTCTGGTTATGGAGATGCGATCTCACTAGGGTTCTAGATCCTTTGCCCGGCGGCCCATCCCATCCTTCATATAGAAGGCTGGGTCTCAGGTGCCCGTGATAGGGTATGTTACTTGGTCGGTGGAAACCTAGGGTTTCCTAATTATCTTGCTCCATACTCCAGGAGGTAATGCAACATGCGCATTTGTAGCTTCTATGTAGGCCTGATCTTCGATGGGCCTCCCGGTGGGCCTTCGGCTGAACTGCACCAGGTATACAAATGGTGGGGTACCCGGAGGGTATGCCCACATCATATTGGCCGTGTCGTTCCTCAGAAAGATATGAATTGCTTATTCAAAACAAGTTCCTTGTCATATAAAGAATGATATAAAAATCAAAATATGGTTTGTGACCTCATCATTCAAAATGATGCGCTTATCCACAAATTATTTCTATATATAAGAAACTTGAACTTGCCTAGGTTCTATTATTTTGGTAATTTAACTAGTGCATGCTGAGTCAAATTGTTCCAAAAAAAAGGGGCTCGTTCTAGTTAAGGGATGTCAATGGCGTCAATTTAAGTTCAAACAAAGCTCTTCTTGTTAGGTTTCCTGTGGTGATTTTGAATTGTGGAGTGACCACTAGTCTGGCTAAGCCATTCATCCATATTTTCCAAATTGCATATAGTGGTACAATTATGGAAATTCATCAACATTGTTGGGTTTAATTAATGATCTTTTTCGATCTTCCATGTTCAAGCTAGAGTTTGATGAGCTATGAGCTATATATTTTTATTCATCTCCTACTCCTATTTCACACTGACTGAAGCTCCAATTATTCATGGACCTACATTTGGGGTTACAGTTGCTCCGATAGAATAATTTACTACACATGGGTTTTAGAGATACACCTATGCCGAACACTAACAAAATGGGTTTAAATATGTAAATTCTCAAGTTTCAAGACCCCCCCCCCCCCCCCCCCTTATTATTGCTTCAAGATCGCATAACACCAAGTCATGATCATAAGCACCAACTTCATTTGACATCAATAGTTTGAATGATTTTATTTGTAATGACTATCCTTCTAGCAATATATTAGTAGCCTTCTCGCAACCTCCATAATTCCTTCGGCAGGGCCCAAATTATCTTTGTGATCCCTTCGTCATGAATTAATCTTCACAATCACAGAAGGTTTCATTGGGAAGCAAACAAATGGAAAAAGGGTTGGAAGAAATTACCTAAATTTACCTCCTTAAAAAGTTACTTCAAAATCAGGCTTAATTGTAGTGCACTCACATTGACTGAGACATGAGTGCAAGTCTCGTCTTTTTTGCTTGAACTAATTTCTATTGGAAAATGTTATATCTAATGTTGTGTTAAGAGGCCCTTCTAGCATATCAAAATTACTACAATTTTTGTTGTTGGAAATAGGCTTGATCAAATTCTCATATATTCATGTTCGTAAATTAATAGTTGACTATTACATAAGATTCATCCCCCCCCCCCCCCTCCCCTAGTATCTTCCAATCAAAAAGAAAATACGACCACATTCAAACGGTCTAATAGTTTATATAAATGCATACAAACAGAAACATAAGTATGCAACAACTTCACATATACAAATTGGTTTATCATCCTTCGAAAACAAGAGTTTTGATATTTCAATTTTATTCATTCTTATCCACGGTATCCATATATGAATAAATAATATCTCATTCAACACGGTTTATGCCCTTCTAGGAGAAACAACCAGATCTCAAACCTGCTAACTTATAACAATTTTTCAGAATGCCAAGACTACCCCTCGACTCAAAGTGGCAATATATATAACAAGACAAACTAGTTTGTAATGCCAAGCTTAATAATTATTTGTTTTACTCCACCTTTTGTCACTCGGTCCACTTGTGCAACCCTTGTAGTGACGATATGACTATTGGCTTGCTCCATACCATCACACTTTTTTATTATACATTTTTTTCCACCTTTTGGTGTATCATTATTTTCTTACGATCAAAATTCTCTAAACGTGCTTGTAGAAAAATAACTACTCCCTCCATCCAAAATATGTGTCGCAGTCTGAACTAGGGTAAGTTCTAATCTGCAACACTTATATGGATCGGAGGTAGTAGACTTTAAGTGATCCCATGTTCCCAAAGAAACAAATGGTTGTGAATCACCACCAATCTAGGGCCTTCTACAACTTTCTTGTCGATTTCGGAAAACTATGCCCTAAACTTTGGCAGATTTCATCTTATATAATTCTAGCTCATACCATCCTTGGAGAACTGATGCCATAATCTCCATGAGTCGTAGAATCGTGTCATCTCATTCTACTATGTTACATATACTATGTAGTAATGAGAAATCATGTGGACACGTGTCGGTGTTCATCATCTCTGCAACAGGCTTCTCTAGGACTGATTTATTTTGAATTTATTTCATGCAGTAGTACATTTTCTAACCCCAAAATTCCAATAAAAAAGGAAATGTGCCGCATTTAACCGGTATGGTAGATTATATAAATGCATACCAACCGAAACATAACTACCATTACTATGCAATGTAAAACTCAGAATCGATCAGGTAGATTGGGTCTACTCGGATGAGTTCCGAGGCCCTCGTGACTTGTATTTATATTAGGCAATAGCGATAGATACAGGAGGTCGACTAGGAGTCGAGTACATGTCCGATGCGGTATCAAATAATCCTATCGCTAACACCCTCCCTTAATCACAACTTGGACAAGTTGAGATTATGCTTGAATTCCTCGAACTGCCGTACAGAAAGCGGCTTTGTAAAACCATCAGCTACTTGATCTTGTGAAGGAACAAAACGAATCTCCAGCTGCTTGTTGAGAACTCTCTCTCTGACAAAATGAAAATCTATCTCAATGTGTTTAGCTCTAGCATGAAACACTGGATTTGGCTGACAAATATGTTGCTCCCAAATTATCACACCATAGACATGGGGTTGCCTTAGCTTGATACCGAGTTCTGCAAGCAAGGAATGTACCCATATTACCTCGGTTGTGGCATTTGCCACAAACTTGTATTCTGATTCTGTGATGGACCTAGAGACTGTGGCTTGCTTCTTTGCACTCCAAGAAATAAGGTTTGCTCCAAAGAAAACAGCAAAACCACCAGTTGAACTTCGATCATCTACACAACCTGCCCAATCAGCATCTGAGAAAGCACTTACTAGTGTCGAATTTGATTTCATGAATGTTAGACCAACGTCAACTGTGTGCTTAACATATTTCAGAATACGCTTAGCAGCAGTCCAATGCACTGTGGTGGGAGCATGCAAATACTGACAACTTTGTTCACGGCATAGGAAATATCAGGTCTCGTAAGCGTGAGATACTGTAATGCACCTACCATACTCCTGTACCTTGTGCTATCATCTGGTCCGAGCATCTCACCTTCACTAGCCGAGATCTTTCTGAAGATGACAATGGAGTGGGCGAGCCCTTGCAATTGATCATCCCAACACGTGCAATAATGTCTCTAGCATATTTTGCTTGATTGAGCACTATACCATTGGCAACTTTCTTAACTTCAATTCCTAGGAAGTAATGAAGATCACCAAGATCCTTCAAAGCAAATTCCTTGCTTAAATCTTTCATCAACGCATCAGTGGCAGCTTGTGAGGAGTTGGCAACTATAATGTCATCCACATAAATAAGCATGAAGATGGTGATGTTGGACTTGTGATAGATGAACAAGGACGTGTCAGATTTTGAGGCAATAAAACCATAGCTTATCAGCTGAGAGCTCAACCTGGAGTACCATGCACGAGGTGCCTGTTTCAGACCGTAAAGCGCCTTGTCAACTTTACAAACATAGTTCGGTCGTCTCTTGTCTTCATAACCTGGTGGTTGTCTCATATATACCTCTCTTCAGAACACCATATAAGAACGCGTTCTTCACATGCAACTGTCGCAAACTCCATCCCCTGGAAACAGAAATTGCCAAGACAAGACGAACTGTTGCAATTTTGACAACAGGACTAAAAGTATCCTCATAATCTATACCATAGCGTTGCTTGAAACCTTTGGCTACCAGTCTAGCCTTGTATCTGTCAATCGTACCATCAGACTTCCGTTTGATTTTATAAATCCATCGACAGTCAATAATATTTGCACCATGCTGTTGTGGAACCAATCTAGGTTTTATTTTCATGAGAGCATCATGTTCTTCATCCATAGCTTTTCGCCAATTTGTATTTTCAAGCGCATCTTGTAAATTAGCTGGTTCATCTGTAGTTGTCGACAAACACCAACGAACTGTACCATCCGTGTATTTTCTTGGCTGAAATATGAGATAATAACACTAGTCATACAAAAACTTGCGTGGTGCGAGCAAATTCATACAACAACTTAAAATTGGGGTGAGGTAGTCCATAAACTTGTCATGAGGGTGCAAATAAGTACAAAATAGTTCTGGGCATGACACGTGGTATTGTTCTTTTTACGATTAACCCCCACTGGTCTGTTTTTATTTTTAACATCTACAGAAGAGCAGAAAATTCAGGCCAAGGCGGCTGATTTGTCGCCGGCAAGCACTGTTGGAGCCGAATCTCTCAGCTCTCTCTCAAGAACAAGAAAGTATGGAAGAACACAAGAAGTTTCGGCCTCGGCTGTTTCACACAGCCCACAACCTTTTCTCTATTTCTCTTGTTAAGCAAACATGGATACAACTCTGAATAAATAGGCTGACACACACACACGCACTCGTACCACGCAGCCACGCTAACCACTAACACCACGACCTGCATGCACTGACCCACTAACTACATGCACGATCTACGACTTGGCCTAGCTAACTAACTGCTGACATATCTACTCCTAAATTTCTCACAGCTAACAGATCAGAACATGCATGTACAGCAGCCTCTCACCACCGTCGGGCATCTCGCAATCAGCCGCATCTCGCTTTCTGCATCTCACGGCACCTTGCATCTCACCTTCTGCATGCATACTCTGAAACTCCACTAGCTAAATGCAATGACGAAAAAGAAACCAAGACACATGCAGATAACTAAATCAAGATTAGAGCTAACAAATCTCAAAAAAAAAAGATTAGAGCTAACAAGCACCACGTCACGAGTCACGACGGTGGTAGGCTGGTAGCACGTGAGCGCCTAGGAGCGGTGGGGGAAGCTTTGCCACCAAAGGAATCGTCCTCGGAGCCCTAAATCGATGACATGGTCATCGTCTTCTTCGCTGCAGGCGGACTTCTGCTCGCTTGATTCGCCCCCGCTGATGTACCCCATATTCCTAGCTCTGCCTCCTGAGCTCCCTCAGCTGCTGCTGAGTCTGCCTTGTCCGTCCCCTTCGAGGAGGCCAAGACGCGCGCACCGCCGAGGGTACTCTGACCTGGTGCAGTGGTGCGCACCAAAACCATGCCGCTGTTCTCCGCCTCCACCTAGTCCATAGAGGACGTACAGAGCCCATGGTGTCTGGCGTCGGGCAAGGTAACAACAACTACCGAGCGGCGGCCCATGATCCCCGGCTTCGGCGGCGGCCGACAAAGCACGATGGCGGTCATGCCCTGCAAGGATGACGACGTACGCGACGTCGCCGGCCGCCGGAAACCATCAGGGAGCTCGTGTTTGTGGCCGTCCGCCCACCACCGCTTGGGCGCAGAGAAACGGTGGTGGAACCGTGGAACTCCAGTGGCCGGCCGCCCGCTACGCGGCGAAAAGGTGGACAAACGGGAGAATGAGGAGCTGGGAGGCCATAGCGGACGTGCAGGACCGCGAGCTGGGCGTGGACAACAGCTCTATATGGCGAGGGCGTCGGACTGGTCCCCTGGAGCTCCGACGAGAGCCCTATGGCTCATCGGCCTTCGACACCCCATGTGGTGCAGATTGCAGGCCTAATGAGCTACCCGCCGTGCCGTTGCACCCGAAGGGCATCACCGATTCTGTGGCCGCGAGGAGAGGACGGCGCAGACGATCCGCGCGGAGGGGAGACAGCTGGGGACCCGCGCGAGGAGGCAGCAGAGGACGGCGTCTGCGAGTTGCTCACCGGCTGGCCGGTCGACCCGTCCGTGGCGGCATGCGCACCTCATCCGACGTGCCCTGACCTGAAAAGGAGTGTGCGGATCCCGGCGAAAATTCGTCTAGAGAAAAGTCTCGTGTCCTGTGCTCGTGTCCTCTTCTGTAGATATTTCATGGATGATTTGTTCACTGTTTTAGGTGCTGTTTTGTCTCAAATTCTCAGCATTTTGTCCCGTTCGTCGTCCAGCAACCTGTACAACATCACCAGCAGGTCAGGATTAGTAGTAGGATCATTAGCCACATGTAGATCAGCTAATTTTTTTTAATAATACATTTTTCTTCCAGTTTACAGAAATAATATGCGTTTCTAGCAAATTTCACAAATAATACAGCCTCGGCTGCACCGTTGCCGATAGGATCCTGTCGGCCGCGTCGTAGCCGACGAGCTGGTCGGCCGTGGGCAGAACACCTGCTCGGCCACAGCTGAGCCGACCACACTGCTCGGCCGCGGCGTGGCCCATAGGGCCTGCTCGGCACCACCAGAGCCGACTGATGCATGCGCTGTAACTTGATCCACGTCCATGGCGGAGAGTTGGTGGCGCGAGGGCCGCCGCCATGGAATACGGAAAGCCTTGCCGCCATGTCTACAAGCTAGCCCTACCTCCACTCTTTCGATTCCCTACCTCGGCGCCAGCTCTTCCCTCTTCCGCTTCACGGGAACGAGCTCGCCCCGAGCTGCTCCCCGTCCGGTCACGACGACGACGCCGTCGCCTCAAGCCTCGATGAGCTCCAAGATCATGTCCTGGAGATACGCCTCGACCTCTTCTACGGGCGACATGAAGAACAGGAGACGGATCAAGAAGCTGCCAGGAGGTCGCACGGCCGGCCGCGCCGAGCGCGCACGCACGGCCGCCGGCTAGCTACACGCACGTCCGTCCGGCTAGCACGCACGGCCGGACTCGGCGCCGTTCCCGTGCTGCTGGGCGACCGCGGCGTCGTTCCCGTGCGGCTGGGCGAGTGCGGCGTCGTTTCCGGGCAGCTGGGCGAGGGCGGCGGCGTTCCCGGGCAGCTGGGCGAGTGCGGCGTCGTTCTCGGCCAGCGCGGCGGTTCCCGTGCTGCTGGGCGAGCCGTGCGTGGCTCGGTCAGGTAGGGCTTCATGCCGACGCCGGACGGTGCGGAGCTAAGGCCCGACTCGCCTGTAGATGTTAACCTTGTAGCAATACAGAAGAAGCAACACAGGCACGAAACGAGTAGCTGAGTCTCGCCGAGAGGATCGATCGTTCCTAGTTCTTCTGTTCACGTTCACGTTCACGTAGTTGAAATCCCTTATCGGCTGCGCCGTGGCCGACCGGCCTTATCGGCTGCGGCGTGGCCGATTAGTGCCCGCGCCTAACCAACTGCGTAGTCACATCACCTGCTCGGCTGTACCCTGACCGATAGGGTCTGTTCGGCTACGAGCTACGACGCGGCCGACAGGGAGCCGAGGGTGTATTATTTTTGAAATTTCATCAAAGTGCGTGTCATTTGTCAAATTTATTTTTAAAAATGTATTATTTAAAAAAATTAGCTGTAGATCATCAATAAGTAAGTCACCATGTTCAGAATTTTGAATAGTTTGATCTACCAAAAGGATTTCTTTTCGAAGCAAGGCACCAGCATTTGGATTAAGCGTTTTGAACGGAAAAACAGCCTCGTCAAAAACAACATCGCGAGATATATACACACGTCCAGAGGAGACCTCAAGGCATTTGATTCCCTTATGTCGAGGGCTATACCTAAGAAAAACACACTGAGCGGAACGAAAAGCTAGTTTTCGTTTGTTGTAAGGACGAAGGTTTGGCCAACATGCACATCCAAAAACATGAACGGAGAAATAATCGGGCCGAGTTCCTAGAAGACGGTGGACAGGAGTGTCATTGTTTATAACTTTACTGGGAAGCATGTTGATAAGATATGTGGCGGTGAGAAAAACTTCATCCTAGAATTTTAAAGCCATATGAGCATGGGCAAGGAGAGTCAATCCAACCTCAACTATGTGGCGATGCTTTCTTTCGGCTGAGCCGTTCTGCTGGTGTGCATGAGGACAGGAAACATGATGTGATATGCCTTGTTTCTGAAAAAAAGAGCATTGAGTTTAACATATTCACCTCCCCAGTCAGATTGAACAATAAGAATTTTTCATTTTTCTATCAAGTTTACGTTCAACAAGAGATTGAAAATTCAGA